>OV816024.1:234586523-235786523 GCA_929113105.1 Agrypnus murinus
GTCTGGTCTGGTCTGGTCTGGTCTGGTCTGGTCTGGTCTGGTCTGGTCTGGTCTGGTCTAGTCTAGTCTTTACAGCTATGTTGTTTTTCTTTACGGCGCCAATCTTACAAAACAAATAGTTTCTAAAAAAAAAAAACGATTTCATTATAACACCCTCTATTAATCTGACCTGACTACTAAAAACTTCTAACTTTAGATGTTTTAAAGATTACATCTTCAGTTTCTACAATTGAATTTCTGTAATAATTAGATTCAGCCACTAATTTTAAAATATCAAGTAAGCTCTATTATATTACAGGTGGTATAATTGTTCATGATTTTACTATCTATCATCTATAGTCTGGTCTGGTCTGGTAACGGCGCCAATCTTACAAAACAAATAGTTTCTAAAAACGATTTGATTATAACACCCTCTATTAATCTAACCTGACTACTAAAAACTTCTAACTTTAGATGTTTTAAAGATTACATTTTCAGTTTCTACAATTGAATTTCTGTAATAATTAGATTCAGCCACTAATTTTAAAATATCAAGTAAGCTCTATTATATTACAGACGCTATAATTTTTCATGATTTTACTGTCTATCATCTATAGTCTAGTCTAGTCTGGTCTGGTCTGGTCTGGTCTGATCTGGTCTGGTCTGGTCTATTTTAATAGATATTATATATTTAAGTTATGTATTATGTTTTAAGTAGCATCGAAACTACTCGTATCAATAAACGTTCTTGTATGAAAGTATGTTGTTTTATACTTACTCTGCTCCCTACGTTCTGTCCTAAAAATGTATTCGCAGGCTCTAACCTCAAGCTACCAATTTCAAATTCCAAAAACAAAACGTCGTATCGGAATCAAGTTGTCGATAGGCTTCGTCTACTGTATACCTTAAAACAGAGGGGTAGCAGTAGTTTAGAAAACTAGGATGAGATTATTTCAATTATTTCTGAGCTTAAAGAAGAAGGTATTATAGAATAAAAGATAATGGTTATACAAAATGTTACCCTCAAGTATACTTTTCTATTTTGTTGTTGTATATTTGTATGTTAGAATATAAGTTGTCTAGTTTCAAATATATATGTTAGAATATAAGTTAACTAGTTTCAATAAAAAGTAAAATATTTATCTGTTTTATTTCTCCAGGTTAAGTCTGCAAGGTTCTCATAACTAGAGATATTGTAAGAGGAAATCACGTAAAGTTTCAAAGTTATAAAGACGTATTACAAAACATATGACATATGTTATAGATAGCCGCGTCCAGGACTTCTTTCTTACCCTCAAGTATACTTTTCTATTTTGTTGTTGTAACTATTTACATGTTAGAAAATAAGTTAACTAGTTTCAATAAAAAGTAAAATATTTATCTGTTTTAATTTTCCAGGTTAAGTCTTCAAGGTTCTCATAACTAGAGATATTGTAAGAGGAAATCACGTAGAGTTTCAAAGTTATAAAGACGTATTACAAAACATATGACATATGTTATAGATAGCCGCGTCCAGGACTTCTTTCTTACCCTCAAGTATACTTTTCTATTTTGTTGTTGTAACTATTTACATGTATGAGATAGTATTTAACATAATGTCCTTACATACTGGGTTACGATAGAGAGGGATAATCATACGAGTTGCTGAAATGTATGATATATTGTAAAATAACGTTTAAATAAGAGTTTACTTTAGATGCTACGAATATCTATATGATGTATAAACAATAAGAACGTATATGTAGAAATCGCTTACAAGGGTAGTAGATATAACGAAAAGGGTTAAAATCTGTTCAAAATTACATTACGTCTAGAAAACTATAAATTAGATAATTGTAGCATACGCATGTTAAATGTACCTATTCTTCATCTCGTCTGTAGTAGATATAATGAAAAAAGCATAAAAATCTGTAGTATAGGGTTTATGCTTATACTCAGGCTCGCAATCATATGTAACGTATCTACGCTTACATAGTATAATTATTTTCTCAACGTAGGATAGAACAACCGATTGCTCTGGTCGATCAGTATAAATAGACGGTTCATTGATGATCTGAACCAAGTCTAAGTTTTCAAGCATTGAATTGCAGTAAATAGTATCAGAGTTATTAGTACATAAAAAATTAGGGTTAGCAAAAGACATGAAAATTGAATAATATATCCATATCGTAATACGAATAATACAAGCTCACCATTAGGTTTATGATAAACGACTGCAATTTTTTGAAAAGAAGCTGACGAGAAACGCGATCAGTCATGTAAATATTTAGGATGTGATAAAATAAAATTATTTTTAATATTTTAATAATGTTTTATTTCAATGATATATAGTTATATTTTATAAGGAAATTGAAAAACATATTAAGAACATAATTTGATGTACTAATTACATATTAATTAAACATATATAGAAGTGAACAAGGGTTAGTTTAAACGATAAATTACATTATTAAATTTTCAAATCAAATCGTCAATTCGACACAACAGTACAAACTTTCATTGTAATGACTACAGATACATAGAGCGAGGTAAAGGATCTAAAGAACAGCATTCTAGTAACAGTTGACAAAGTAGAAGCTAACAATATGAATTTACTAAAGGAGGCAGAAGAAACGGCTGTCTTAGTAATCGACAATTCTAAAACTTCATAGAGAGTTTTAAGGATTCTACTGTAGACATTAGATTAGAGCTCCGATTTGTAAGCAATATTTGATCAGATCAACTATAATTTGGTCAAAAGTGGAAATTAAAAGGTTAAGCTAGTGACAGATCGAATTCAATAGTCATCATTAATAAAAGTAACTTTTTCAGTCAGTCATGTATTTAGCTACTATACTATGTAACGTTTATAAATAAATAATACATCATTATAGAATAGTCTTTGATTATTGCTCGTAAACTGTTAAAAATCTAACATTTCCTTTAAATGAGCTGTTGATGGTATTAAACCTATGCATAACCGTTACGAATTTTTGATATTTACATGATTCGTTGATAGAATACAATGCGTTTGCTGAAACTGTGACTAGACATATACATATACCGTAATGAAAATTATTAAGCAAAAGAAGTCGCTAAATATATTTAACTTAGACGATCATGTTTCTCGATAATATTCCGATGGTGATAAGAAGCATTGTAAGCTTTTATCTGTTTCCTGTAGAGCAATTTTGAGTGTACCTTCTTCTTGTGGTAAAACTAATGCCTTGTTAGGTCTACTAATTAATGAAAACGGATTAAAATTTGAAAATATCTACCTATACGCCAGAAACTCATCCAGTTTTTGTAATTGATTGTTAAAGGTAGGTAGAGAGTTTTAAGGATTCTAAACTTCTAAACTTTACTTTAAAACCCAAAATTGCATGATAAATCGATATAATATTAATATAAATGATTAAATTAAAATGAAGCAATCTAGGTTAGACCCCCAAAAATTATATTAAGGTTATAGATTTTAGACTCCGGTTGTTGCAAAGATTCAAGAATCTCTATTAAGTTTAGTTCATAAAACATTTATTAGGTTAGAACATGTAGCTACTTACAAAAAATCTCTATTAAGATTAGTTCATAAAATATTTATTAGGTTAGACCATTGTAGCTACTTACAAAATCGTCATTAACATTCGAAAAACTTACATATTATATTAGTTGGGTTACAGTCTACGAATATATTTTAGGTTAGATTTAGGTCGCGCGCCCTAAATCTACCTACTTCAGTTTCTACAATTGAATTTCTGTAATAATTCGATTCAGCCACTAATTTTAAAATATCAAGTAAGCTCTATTATATTACAGGCCGTATAATTGTTCATGATTTTACTGTCTATCATCTATAGTCTAGTCTAGTCTGGTCTGGTCTGGTCTGGTCTAGTGTAGTCTTATGAACCCTCTAGAGGTCGAATACAGGCGTATATATTCTGTATATAACCTCTTAGTTAATATAGTATTATATAAAATAATTAGATATAGTTATATTTACTATCTATTCTTTTAAACTGTTGTTATACCTACCATGTTTACTTTATAGTCGAGTATGTAGTACCATTATTAGTGTATACGAAATGTACTATTTTAATAGATATTATATATATATATATAAGTTATGTATTATGTTTTAAGTAGCGTCGAAACTACTCGCATCAATAAACGTTCTTGTATGAAAGTATGTTGTTTTGTACTTACTCTGCTCCCTACGTTCTGCCCTAAAAATGTATTCGTAGGCTCTAACCTAATCTAACCTGAATTATATTCGTATGATCTAACCTGTGATGTAATAAAAAACAATAAGGTTACAGATTATTATTAATCATAAGAGTTTACTATAGATACGTTGAATAACCTACAAGAGTATATAGTATATTATTACATATCTGCGTATTTCGAAGCTATTGAAAATGTGTGATGTATTGTAAAATAACGTTTAAATATGGCGAAACACAAAGGATGAGTAATGGTCATTACTTTTTAAATCAATAATTTTAACTTAGACGATCGTGTTTCTCGATAATATTCCGATGGTGATAAGAAGCATTGTAAGCTTTTATCTGTTTCCTATAGAGCAATTTTGAGTGTACCTTCTTCTTGTGGTAAAACTAATGTCTTGTTAGGTCTACTAACTAATGAAAACGAATTAAAATTTGAAAATATTTACCTATACGCCAAGTCTATTTCAACCTAAATATGGCGACAACGATGATGTAATCACCCCTAATGATGTGAAACCTAATTCAGTATTCATTTTCGATGATATTATCTGTATTCTTTGCCAGTAAGATATTACTAAAAGTCCTTACTTAGTCTTGATAATTAGTATTTCTTAATAGGTAGTTTACATCTAACTTATACAGATTAACACACGGGTAGATATTATATATAGGTTTTAATATGTAATATATTAATTTATGATATATAGTTACTGATAAATGTTATGATTCAAGTTAATAGCTTGAATGTAACCTTCTTATCCTCAAAGATATACATAATACATGTTTAGTTAATTTCCGAGCAATTAGAAAGGTTGTTTTTCTAATAATCTAATTTGGGGAACAGTATAAACGAGTTAATTGCTTTTCATTAACAGCTCGGGGTTACATCCTAATTTTAAAAATGTATTTTTTAGATGTATAATTAATTTAAACTGACTCGAGTCATACGTAATAATTGTTTCAAAGTGATTTGAGATGCATTAAGAAAAATTGGACTTTCTTCACGATTAGCTCATATAAGACTGACTAATTGTCTCATCTCAATGACTCATGATAATAATCATAATTGGCTTATAATTGTCTTGTACGTAATTCACACATTAGTAATAATGATTGAAGTAAACATTTATCTAAGCGTAGCTTACAAACAATTATCATTATGTTCTGCTTCATGTTCGAAGGAAAGGAAACCGTAGATTTTGTAGCTAAAAGAATTTAAGTTTTTGTGAAATAATTTAATATTTAACTAGTATAAGATAAAGTTAGTCATATAACTCTGTATTTTAATTATAATTAAGGAAATAATTGTTTCAAAGTGATTTGAGATGCATTAAGAAAAATTGGACTTTCTTCACGATTAGCTCATGTCATGTAAGACTGACTAATTGTCTTGTACGTAATTAGCACATTCGGATAATCTTAGAAAACATATTTAACCGAGCGTCAGTATTAAAAATTTTATTTTATTTTTAAGTTTTATTTAAATAAATCTTTAGGATTCAAAAAGCATTTTTCCTATTATTATTATTAATGTACAATATTTATAAATATTTTCCGGGAATTATTTTTAAATGAATTGGATTTAATCAAATATACGTGAAAGCATTTTTATAAATAACTCGTATGCAGTAATTTAAAAGACAAGCTCCGTGGTCTCGGGGTTAAGCTATGGACTTGTAAACAGACGTACTTTACGAACCCTGGTTCGAAACTCGTTGGATCCATTGATTTTTATAAAAAAGTGTAACAGGTTGCCTATCTACAGGCGTATAGAAGTCTACTATACCGATCACATGACGTCACCGATAGATGGCAGTAGCAGTACTAAAAATTCAAATCTTTCAGCGGGAAATGATGACAAGTTGGAAATGACAGATACAAAATGGCGGATATGTAAATGACATTCAGAATGGTGATTCAAAATGGCGATCCAAGATGGCGATTCAAAATGGTGATTCAAAATGGCGATCCAAGATGGCGATTCAAAATGGCTATTCAAAATGGCGATCCAAGATGGCTATTCAAAATGGCTATTCAAAATGGCGATTCAAAATGGCGATTCAAAATGGTGATTCAAAATGGCGATCCAAGATGGCGATTCAAAATGGCTATTCAAAATGGCGATTCAAAATGGCGATTCAAAATGGCTATTCAAAATGGCGATTCAAAATAGTAGGCGTGTCGTCCAAGATGGCGTCGACCAATCAGAAGCAAGGGGAGGAGCTACAGGAGTAGGGATAGCCAATCAGAGAGCAGTAGGCGTGGCCAAAAAAAAGGAGTGGGAGGCATCTCAATGGGTGGAATACCTACTTTCCGAATGTTTTAAAAAGGGGTTTCAAAGAATGCACAAGTGTATTAGTCTGAATGGAGATTATTTTGAAAAACAATAAAAATTATGTAAAGAATGTTTGTTAGTATATATTGTTTAATTTTGTCAAACTAGGGAGGTGTAAAAAGTGTAATTTTAAGTAATCAAGTCAATTTTAATTATGTAATAGTTGTGTAAAGATGGGGTTTGAACAACATTCAGTAGTGGCCTTATTTTGTAATGGGAACATGAATGCAATATACCTATAGTTAGGGAATTTTGTAAGCTATCTGTTTATCTAATCAGTTTAAAGAATAATTAAAATTTATAACCAATAATTTGGTTATGTTATAAATAATTTGTCAAAGTTCAATTGTTTTTACCCTAATTACCAGTATATTTCAATTGTTTGCAAAAATGGTTTAAAAGAGCGACCATTTTTGTAACAAAGTCTCTTTATTTAGATTTTTTACATAAATTACATGAGTTGGCATTATTACGAAATTTCATCTTATTTAGACAAGTATTTCTATATTTAGTTTTAACATAATAGTATTTATATTTTGTATATTGTTATGATATTGAAGGTCAATGAAAAAAAAAGAAATATTCATTGTTGTGAATAATAAACCCTCCAACACTTGATGAAAGATGAAAGGTTATAAGCCCCAAAATAAAATTTATTATTGTAGAAATTCACAAACATAAAATCATGGTAAAACAATCTGAAAATATACACAACTAAATATCACTTACCTTTATAAAAGATTCTCCCGCTATAATTTCTTAACTGGAAAACAAGTTCCATAAATGGATGAGACGAAATCAGGCGGGTCGCTAATTAATTAGGAAGCTATTTAAATTATATCTGTAAAACGTTGTTAATGGACCAGACACGAGTAAATACATAAATAAATTTCTTTTTAAACATTTAAATGGATAATTTTATTTATTAACACAGAAAAGAAATAAAAATTTAAAATTCCATGAAGAGAAAAGAAAATAACTATTAAAATTCAAAAGTAAAATTAAAGAAAATCAAATTAAATCTCGGTGTCAAATAGATTTAACAAAATAAGAATTAAGAGACATGCTAATTCTCTTTGTCTTTTTTAATTTTTATCTGATCAATCCAACAATCTTAAATTACTGTTAATAAAAAAAATCAAAATTTGAAAATGATTTTAAATTTTAAAATTATTTGGTGCCACACAAAAAAAAGTTGATCACCCTAACTTGAAGGTTTGCAGATTGTAGTTGGTAAACTTACCTACTTATTTGTTGACAATATGTTCACATTCCATGTCATCCTTCAAATTGATTTTAATTGTGATTTATGAAGATAATTATAATTATTAAAGATGCAACATGTACCTTCCATGACGTGAATACATAAAATACCTTCCTTTAATTCGTTCCATACAAAATAACTTTCCAAACATTTCTCCAAATAATAATAACACCAATTTTAAGCACTGCACTTTCGTTTTATTTCTTTTTAGTTCATTTGATTATTATTAAGAACTTTGACATAACCTCACTTTGTTGACAATTAAGTGACATAAAATCCACCAACATAACCTCGAAATTTTATCAAAATAACGTACAGAATGACATGACTTCTGCTCTGTATGAAAATTGAAGAGAAGAATCTGTTTAAAATTTATCCCTTATCATATCATAAGTGTTGTAGTGTGTATCTTCCAACATATTTAATGCAAAATTTTATTGTTTTTAAAATAAAAATAATTGTAAAATCCTTTCGCCTGGAAGATAGGAAACACATCGTGCATACATGTTATGCGGGATGCCTATATCACAACAATATGTATCCGTGTTAGATTTTAACAATTTATCAACTTAACGTCATTTGCGTTTATCACTCAACTTGCCTATAAATGTATTTATGTTAAATGCACATTTCATTAATTTAATAAATACTTTTAATTTAAACTTGACTTTAAGTTAATTGCATTGATATTTTAAAATATTTATTTTGTTTATAAGAAATTTTTTTAATCTATTATTTTAGGAAGTTATTACCTATGTTATTTTTGCGATGCATAACACCTGTGGTGGACACCGAATTCAGTTAAATTCGTGAGTCAATTCGATAATTAGATAATAATCAAGTCAATTCAATAATTAGTGAGATAGTAGTTAAAAAAGTAAATTATAAATTAATAATTATGTAGTTTTGGATAATTTGTCTTTGATTAAATTTAAATCACCTAATCAACTTAAGAATCTGACGTCACCCTGAGAATTCACATTTTGCTAAAATTATTTTTAATAAGAGATTTAATCATATTTATGCAACTCATTCTATTACGCATTATTAAAGTTATTTCAGGGTTTACATAACACTTTTCATCATTCATACTTATTTAAATGTTCATCATAAACATCTCAAAATTAAGATTTCTCTTTAATCATTTATTTTTATTCTATTTTATCTTTTCAATTCATTACGTTTACACGGTATTTACAATACTTACTAAAGGGTTGCTTATAAGTTCTGCTTATGCATTATCTTGTTAATTTGTTTGTTTAGCAAATTTTCTGTGTTTCGGCTTCTTTTAATTAACAGTTGAGCTTTATAAAAATTATTAAGGCTATTTATTAAACTTTAGTTGTTAATCAAAGATTTGAAAAGTTCTTATCATTTTGATCGTAGTATAATGATCAACATGTCAACAGTGTTGTATTGAAATATTTTATCCAAAAAGGGAGTTATCATCAGTTATCAATTGTATCATTTAATGACTTGGAGTAAAGATTATTATCGTTTCTTTCTTTATCTTATCTGTTTCTCTTTGGCAGTCCTCCTTTTTTAATAAGACGCCAACCTTAAGCTCCAATAGCAATGTTAATTTCTAATAGTAAATAGAGTTCCAATGTATAATTGCACTTAAATAAAAACTAGATATATTTTAATAAATTTATTAATATTCTCAGTAGATAAAGTGTTTAAAAAAATTACAAAGCATTTACAATGCGTCCTACAAACAAGGTTGTTCCATTTTTCAATTTTAAAATATAAACAAAACCATGATCAGCAATGAAATCTATAATTGGAACTGGCAGAGCAGGACGTAAACTAAGGAACTGAATACCTACAACAGACAAGAAATATGTTAAAAATGATAAAAATAATATGAAGATGGCTTAAATAAATTGCAATTAGTAAACAAACTAATTATTACAAAAAATGCTTAAAATAAAACTACTTAAATGCAATTCTATTGATCCAGAGTTAGCATAGCTTGTCTATTAGTAAGTAAAATAAAAATGGTCAAGTCAAATGTATATACGTAAAGTAGTGCAATGCTTGAAAAAGAATGCAACAACAATTTGTAAAAAACCAAACGTAAAAAATATAAATTCATAAAAATTGTTTTATTTAAGACTTATTTTACTGTTTAAACACATGCTTGAAAATGAATTACTTATTAGTTATTACTATTTATTAGGAAACGTAATGCCCGATAAACAAAATGGCATCTTTGGATTGTATATAATACACGAATGGATGATCAGCTACAAACAACATGTTCCGAATTGGCAAACCAGGAATAGCTGGCAATCCTACACCACCTGCAATAAAAATATAAAAAATAATAACGATATTAGTTAATTAGCACTGCCTAATTGGTAAGCGTTAGACGTTATAGATGCATACATTACGACATAGTAGAACACGATGCGGCATTCTCTTAAATTGCGTAGTTGTTACGTAACGACACCTAAATTTATAACATTATAGGTTTAATTACTTCAATTCGGAATATTTTAGTAATTTTGTAGTTGTTTATACTATTTATTGGAACTATATGTAGTTCCATTACTTCTAAGTAACTTTTAAAGTATATGGAACGGTATTGTCACTTAGTATAATTATTTTAAAGTCGTTGCAACTTCAAAGTGGTATTATGATTGTAGCAGTAACTTAAGCCCGAAGTTACTTTAAAGTTTTTAAAACTTTAAAGTAGTACTGAAAGTTCCTACCACCTGCCTGAAACCATTGTTTAACACTTTAAAGTAACGGAACCTTACAGTGGTATTGAAAGTAAAATCTTACGTTGTTGCTACCCAGGAGAATCACTGTAGAGCAATTTTTCGTAAACTACACCATCTCCATATTTACTTGTAAAATGTTGGAGGCCATTTAACAATTTGCAATTTGTTAAGATTGTTATTAAATGTTTTACTATATAACCTTCAATAAAAATTGATTAACGAAGTTATAATTATTAAGTTATATTATTAAGTTGTTTATAAAGCAAATTGAAGTTTGCAACATTTATTTGTAGTGATGTAACTAGTCAATCATATCCCTGGCCCGTCCGCCAGTACCACTTGAGTCGGCTTGGAGGACACACATCTTGTACAGTGTATGCATTGTGTATGTAATGCTCCCTGCTCACTCAATATTAATAAAGTTAATTAAAGTTAATTGAGTATCTTTTATTTAAATACATAAAAGAACATAACAGGAATAATATAAAAATCGTTTATGTCATGTGTATCAACTTATGAGTATTTTTGTCATATTATATTAAAGACATTTTTTATTAAAAAATATATTTAAAGCAGGCTCGTTGTTATTTTTCGATCTATCATCATCAAATTCAACAGAAAAGTTGCAATGGTTTATGATTTTGGTTTGGAATGACAAAATAATCAAACAATTCATCGCTCTTTGTATTATTAAATAAGTATTACAAATAAAATAGTAATCTATTTTTTGACACGATCGCAGCATTAGTATAGAAAATAATGGAATATTTGTTAAGTTGCAAGAGTAAGAAAGAGTAACCACGAGACACGATATGTCAAAGAGAAGAAAATAAGTTCCACGAAAGTAGCAATTACTACGCCGCCACGTATCTGCTTCTCAAAAATTGTTCCCCATTTTGGCTCCAGGTACGTAACGAAACCGTAGCAATTACGTGCTTGTGACTATTGGCACAAACTTAATAGTTCCACTGGTACGTAGCGATGACTAAAAATGCTGCTTGGGAATAGCCGTGGATACGGCGGGACTGCTAAATTTTTGTTTAACAGTATACTTTAATTGTTGCTGACCTACACAATAAAACAAAAAATAAATGAAAAAGTATAGCAATTTCAAACAACTCTTTAATAAAAAAAAAACATTATTTCCTAAATGATCTCTCCACCTCTACCTTCTTTTTTCCATTATCTTCATTTATGTTTGTAGTCCTCATAAAGCGATATCAATTTATTTTGATATCTCTGCCATATACACAAATTCATATTAAACTCTTTCTTCGAAAAGTTGACTGGTGTGTGATCGTGTACAATATTCTTTATGAACGTTTATTTAAGCTATCTACTATAATATTATTGTAAATAAATATGTGTTTAATTCTAGAAGAGATTGTTTTTATTGAATGCTGGTATTATCTTTGCCTGGCAAGACAAATTTTCGATTGGTTCTACAAGGCCAATTATCCTTAATAAAGTTATTTTCACCCTTGTAGGACAAATCGATGTATCTGAATTATTTTAAAATACTAGTACTTAAGCAACTCCCTTCTAGCATACAATGGTAAATAATGTATTTCTCAGTTAAATACAATTTATCTTAGTATTAAATGGTATTTTCGAAACTTCGAATCGAAAAAGATTCCATAATTTCAAAATCTTTAAAAATTTCATTTTACAGATTCATAAATTCACTGTTAAATATTTTATAATTACAATCCCTTGTTTAAAATATCCAACGTTTATAATCTTTAGTCAGACAAATTCAGCTTAAGACCTTTGTTCGTTTACGAGTTTCGAATTAACAATTTCGGGCTTTTCATGATATCAGTAACTTAGAATTTTTGGGTCTCATGAAGGATTTCACATTTTTAAATATTCATGAGTTTAAATTTTGTAGTTTAATCGATAATTTAATGTTATCAAAATTTATATGTGCCCTTCTTCAATTTATTCCAAACTATTTTGAACAATTTCTGAAATTGATTTATTTAACTGAACTTCAAAATTTCATGTATTCAAGAAAGTGAATTTAGCATTTTAGAGTTCAGTCCCTGAGCTTCAGTATTTCGAAATTTTTGAATTTCTGGGTTTGAGCGTTGTACAGTTTGACATTAAATTATCAGAGTTTTTGATGTTCTTATTTTAAATTTCATGGTTTATTTGTGTTTAAAAATTTCGTTGCACGAAGTATTTGTTGTAAATCATTTCCGAAAACTAACAATAATAAAATAAAACTGACTGAAAATAAAAAATTCTTTTTCGTTGCTTCGTAATTTTGTAGTTGCTAGTGTCCATCTTTTCCAGTTACATGTTTTTGTCTTTTAGTTTTGTGAAAACATAAGACCCTAAAGATTTAAAACGCTTAAAATTGCTTTTTTGGCAGCCTGAATCAACTAACGTGTCTAGTGTTAGAATTTCAGATGTTTAGTTTTCGTGTTTTGAATCTAAAAAGGTTTTACTCATGCAAAGTTGAATCTCATAATTTAGGACTTAACAAATTACGAAACTAGAAGTTTCGCAGTTTTACAATTTCAAAATTTGCAAATTCTTTAAATAAATTATGATATTCAATTTTCTAAGTTAGAATTCCAGACTTTCAGAAGTCGAGTTAAAAAGGGATTTCATATTTGTAGAGTTTCGGAAATTCAGCATTTACGATTTTCGAAGTTTCAGAGCTTCATGACTTTAGAAATCCACCCCAGAGAAGTTTCATGGGCCATAGTCTCAGAACTTCAAATTTCAAGGTTTTAGAGATATATTTCCAAGATTTCCGAAAACTACGTTTCAAAATTGTGGGGACTTGATGTAATGAATTTTTAGTATTTAGGAGTTCTGCTTTTCATAGACTTTCAGTACCTGGAAGCTTCAAAGTTTTAGATATTAATAGAAGTCAACGTCATAACTCTAGGATTCTTCAGTTTTAGAAATCTGCAGTTATAGAATTTGAAAGACTACAACTCCAGAGATATAGTTAAGAAGTCTTAAGTCTGGAAACGCACACCTACAGAGCTAAGAATACACCATTAAGTTAATACTTCATACTTACATACTTCAGATATTGCCTGTCAGGAACGCAAAATGAGAGGTGCACCATCTTGTTGATACCAAATATTGGTAATTTTGCGTCTTTCAATGATTTTATTCAAAAATCGGCGCAGATTAGAAACCTATGTAGAAACTTACAAAAACCTTGCAAAAAAAAGTTTTATATTTTGGATATGTAAATTTTCACATTTATTTCACACTCCCCTTATGGGGTATTGCAAAACTGAAAAAAAAAAACTTATTGACTGTAGTGAAAAAAGACGGACTTGTCATGTATAGAGAAGTTTTAGACACATATGTTGTGCTTCGTAAGTGATAAGGAAAGAAGATTTCATACCAAACCGACTCCCAACAAAAAGTTAAAATCAACATGTCCGATTTGAGTTTCAACTTCAACTTAAGGGTAGAATTCTGCACGATTTGTCCCAAGGCTTCAACTTCTAGAATTTTTGATACTATTTGAATGTGTTAATATTCCAAAGTCATTTCTAAATCTCTGAGTTTCAAAATCTAACACCATCATATTTTTAAGGTTTCAAATTGTCAAAAGTCTTCGAGTTTTTAATTTAAGAGCTTCAAGGTCTCCATAGTCTTAACGTTTCAGAGTCTGCAAATTACATTTGTTTCGAATTTCATTCGCATTTTTGATATTTTGCAGATTGAGCTAGAGCAACAGGATAATCTTTTTGTTAAAACGCAAACTATAAAATCCTGAAAAATCTGGAATCCTAGAAATCTGGAAATTCTTGAAAGACTCTGTAAAGTCTGAAACGCTAGAGTTGTAATTTAAAAGTTTCACAGATTCAATGTTAATATCAGAATTTTAGAGTTTCCGGATTTCTGTGATTAGAATATATACATGTACATGTATCCGAAGCTTTTATTTAAACAAATCAAACATTTATTATAAATATTCAAATCTTATACCGCATGACTTGGTCTAGTTTGACATATAACGGCCAACAAACATAACAGAATCTTCTCTTTTCAAGTAATAGATGAATGGATGATCTGCTTCGAAATATATTTCGCGAGGCATGCAGTCTGCGCAAGGTGGCAGCACCAATACTGTTATAAAAGTAGAAAAAACACATTAACAGTTAACTTCATAATTATCGTAATCTGCAAGCAAATAGCAAAATTAACGCTCATGCAGAATTTATACTTCTATGAAATATGTTAATGCTTGAACTACTAGTCACCCGATAGCAGAGATGGGTAACAGCGTATGGTTTTTGATGGCGAAGGGTGGTCATCGCTAAAACGTACCAAAAGCTACCGTTTGAAGCATTCCAGAAATAACGAAAATATTAACGTTACGGATTGCAAGTAAGGTTGCATTGAATATCGCCCAGAACAGCCTAGAACTCACAGCTAAGACATCAGAACTCATAAAAAATGGGCTAATTCGTGTACCTCTCTTATTCACCTCTCATTATTATTATTGTTTGCATGATTTAGTAAGAACATAGCCTGTTGTGAATGAACCTCTGCATCTGATCTGTAAACTAATGCAACCGCCTCATGATGTGATGCCGAACATACCCTGCTTTAGTGTGACAGGCTATGCTTTCCATTTCAGCTTCGCTACAGCTTTCATTAACCTGCGCGTTGCTCACGTGCATAGTCAGTGGAGTTTTTGCGAAATGAATGTCTCGCCAGTCAATTATGTCTTCTGTGTTAAGGCTTACTTCGGGAACACTTAACTTTTCAAATTCGAGCACTTGGCTGCTCCATGGCCTTCTGGATATGCTGTCATACTAATCTTTGTAGTTTCCGGCTGTCATGAACCGTAATGTATGTTACATTTTCCGCATTCGCAAAGAATGTGCTTCTATACTTCACATAAAAGATTCACAATGGCTCTCACTTTTTTTTGGAGATTTCCCAGACCATTCGGAGCATTACCAGATGTGACGCGTTCCGTATTGTATTAGGGGCGGAATCTCAAATGTTTCGGAAATAGCAGGAAAGGCGAGAGCTATTGTGGATTCTGTAATAATCCAGAAAACATACTAGTCGCTATGCTTCATTACGGCCGACAGGAGGGGCGGAGAAGCATTGCAGCACATAGCCAACGCTTGAGCATCATCGGAAGATTACGAAAACATGATTGACAAGTGAAAGATTCATTTCGCAGAGGCCGCTCTCGCTGTCGCCGTTGATGAAAGCTTGGAAACTGGAGAGAACTGGAGGACAGACTCAAGCACGATATGTACAACGCCATATTAAGAGTTTGTGAACCACTCAATCCAAGCTCATGGGAAATTGTTTTTTACTGCAGGCTAGATAAGATCTTGTAATGCTTGTTTCAGACAGACAGTAAGGTAATAGTATATTGTGTTACAAGTGCAGAAAAGTGCCAATTTCTCACGAGTGTGAAGAAGTTGCGGCATGAGACGAAGTCGAATGCCGCAATCACACGAGTGTGAAATTGGCGTTTTTGCACACGTTACACACTATACTTTATCTACGACAACAAAAAAGTAATAAACCACCAAAAGCTAAGAAAAATATTTAACCTTGAATTTATATTTTAGTTGAAATTAATTTTTGTTAAGTTGAATAATGATTTTACATTAAATATTTTTCTAAATATTATTTCTAAATATTATTGAATTTATATATTCGCATTCATATTTTTTACGTTGCAATCTCTGACAATAAATTAAGAGATGTAATGTGAGCCGCTTCCGCGATGTTTGGAGTTGTACAACGGTACACCCCATTTCCATCGGATTCACTAAGATACATCGAGAATTTCGAAAACGACAGAAGTAAATATTAAGTTTTTAAAGACAGTAGTAATAATACGTTTACAATCTGTATAATTTCAGTCAATCCACTATTTAGTACTTACAGCTAAATAATCATGCGTATGTACTCCTTTTCAAAGAGTAATTTTTATATAAACAACCACAATTCGATTATCAAGGTTTACATCTTTACTGCGAAATGTCAAAATATTCTCGCATTCCCAGGTATTGTGATGAAAAGCTACGTAGCTTTAAAAGTTAGATGGCGCTTGCACTTTGTGAATAATTATGTAGCAAATTATAAAAGCTTTCATGATTTTTATTGCAATTTAGCAATAACAATGAATAATATTATATTAACAATTATATAATAATGTAAAAAATTAATCAGTTTTATGTTAATTGAAATAAATTTTCTTAATAACTTCTTATAATGAGAATAACTAACTCATGTCGAGACGGCTACGTTGCTTAACAGTAGAGGCCTGGCCTAGCAATCAGACGGCCCAGAGTTCGATTCCCTGTGAAAGCGATAATTTTTCTAGATGGATTTGCATTTAAAATATAATTTAATGTAAAACAATAATTAAAATAAATTAACCTTTAACTAAAATTTATAACATTTTTTATTTTAATTAATTAATAATATTATAATATTGCAAGTGCTGACATCTATGGCGTTTTAATAGAACTGCTGATTGTGAGAAATGTTTCCTCACGGTCTTTACAGTTCTGTTTGGAGATTGTTTGCAATTGGTCATTTTCACGGTTACTAGATTGTGCGGAATGTGTTACTTTCTATGGTGGTCGTAGATAAAACTTATTTGTGTAAATTCTCTTAAAATTAACTTAAGAGTATTTAGAAACCTGTAATGATGATTTAAAATATTGTTAATGCATACTGCTAGACTTTTATGTTTATTTTAATTACAACGTTATTGCTAGATGATCTTAGTTACGCTTAGCTGCTACCTGTGTAAGGGCTGTGTGTTAAAACTAAGTTAACCTCTATAAAACTCTAGAAACTCTATAAAAACTACAACAAAAACCAAATTTCGACGTATTAAAAATTTATTAAACAAATATTCCTGAGAGACACGTTACTACAATATGACATATTAAGGTAATTATTTCAGAATCAGTTTGATGTAATGTAACGACCAGCAAACATAATATTCTCCCCGCCTTTTAGAACAAATAAGAATGCATGATCCGCTTGGAATACCTTAGGCATCGATAAAGATATATCAAGAGATTGGGTTACATTAGCAAGCACTGGAACAAAACGTAAAATACATAATGAACACTTATATTTTTTTTTTATTTCACGCTTACACTACGGGGGAACCGACAGCTAAGGTCATATGTCCCCATCTAACATGCAACACAAATACACACACCCATAGTTGAGGTGGCGGAATTTTCCAATTAGAAAAATCCCGTCGCCCCAAGTGGAACTGGAACCCACGACCCTTGGAACACGAGTGATGCACTGACACCACTCGTCCACCGCCGGCCCTAATGAACACTTATAAACATAATCTTTATTGTTAATTAATTCAAGACTTTAGTCTAGGAATAAACTATCTTACTCTGCATTTATCTAGTACCACCACCTCCAATTCTAAGCTTACTTACACTAATACACCCTCCACAATTCATATATATATATATAATACTTAGGCACTGAGAAATTATGATCCAAAACCTGTGTAGTACAACTATTCATTGTTATCAAACTATCTTGTTGGCGAAGAAGTTAACAAAAAAGAAGAATACTTAATAATAAGAATTAATAAAAAGAACAATTAATTTTGTCACAATTTTATCTTTAATGCTAGTTTGGTCCAGTATAACGACCGGCAAACATAACAATATTTCCAAAATTCAAGTACCAGAAAAATGGATTGTTGGCTCTAAAAGGTTTAGGTTCTGCTTCAAAGATGGGTAAGCTGTCGAGCTGTATAAGTACTCTAACAAAAAAATTTCAAAAAAGTTTCCGACTTACAATCTGACAGTTTAAATGTTTTAAAAACTTAAGATTTCAGTTTGCTCTTGCTGGGAGATTCTTTTTCAAATTATTCCGCAGAACTGCGGAGAAAAACTAAGATTCAAACTGTTTTCTCAAAAAGAGGAATAGGATTAATAACCCTCAAAAACCTATTACGCTATAACATATTCACAAACAGAAACGTATAATGGATACCAGATACACCAAGATCTAAAAATACCAAAGCCTACACCGATATGTATAGATATAGCAAATAGCTACAACCAGATGATTAAAGAGCTCTCCTCTGTAAGTGAGAAAGGACAATCCCTTGCAAAAGCACTGAATAGTAACACAATTAAAGGTAATATCTTTAACCCAAGCTCGTATACGAAACTATTTAGTGGAACATGCCAAACATGAACCCACTATTCACCATGTTTATTAAGGGCCCGTTATCGCTGCCAGTGTTAATAATAGGAAGCTTCATTAACTATAAACGCCTAAAGATAGCGCTACGGTCTCCAAAAAGGAATTAATTTCTTTAAAACTAAAATTTGAAAACGCAAATAGAAACATTATTTGTTCGCATCGCAGTTCCCTGATCACAGTGTTGCCAGACATGCGTGAACTTTCAAAATATTTTAAGTTTAACTGAAATCTTTAATTTTTAAATGCCAAGGAATAATTTAAGGTAGTTGAAATCAAAAAGGGGAATATAAAACTGCTAAATATCTTTAAAAATATCAGTTGTTCTTGCTGGTTTAAAAAAAAGTATTACTATATTAAAATATTGAAAATATATATTCGTTTTAAGAAATTAATCAGGACTAATTAAGAGTGAAATAGTTTATTCAAAAATTAACCGTCACATGCTCTTAAGTAAAGAAAAACAACATGTACTTCGGGAATTTATTAAATAATAGTCAAAAGATTAGAAAAGTTAAAATATGGGAAGGGATATAAACAATAATCTGGTACTTTACATCGATAATCACTACAATATATGTAACAATAACGAAAATGCCTTAAATGTATTAACAGTCAAATCAAACTCGTTGAAACTTCACGCTTTTTTAACTCGATCCGCCTACAGCGCGTTATGTGAGCAAAAGCCTGAACTAAGAATGATTGTTGTCTTTAACCAAAATTTTTGAATAAACGCGGGATATGACCTTTTTCTAGTTCATAAAGTTCTTTTATACTGTTGTATATTCGGACATTTTTATCTCAAATAACACTTGAACGATAATTTAGGAAGTACACCTTATCATTTTTAAAAGCTCGCTAGCTATAGTTTTGTTTTTATAAATTTACACTTTTTTATTCGTGGAAATAACTTTTGTAATTTTATATTTGCTATAAAGCCTAATATAAACTAGATAACACTCTTAAAAAAAGATCTCATGCACAATAAATGTAAACTAAGTGCAATTTTTAAAAATTTTATGAAATTCTTCAGAGCTGTTTAAGCGGTACTTGACCTACGCGATAACGGAGCCGTAACCTAAACAGCAAAGGGCATACAATCAAGGCAACAATTCGGATGGTCAATCATTGATGATACAGATGACATCGGAAATGAGCTAGCTCAATAATGTAACGACCTCAATTTTGAGGATATTTACTTCGCTTCGTTTTAAATTAAAAAAAAGGTATAAATCTACACTATTTCCATCTTTGTAGCTGTTAAAATAAAAGATCGTTTTCGCAAACAAAAGCGTCTTTTCGCGAGATCGTATTCCCTTTTATTTAGGCACGTAAAATATTTCTGCTTACTGTATCGTAAAAAACCAAACGAAGTAAAGTTACTTCTTTTAGAGTATGGTAATAAAGTATGGTAATAAATCTCTGCATCTGATCTGTAAACTAATGCAACCGCCTGCTGATGTGATGCCGAACATACCCTGCTTTAGTGTGACAGGCTATGCTTTCCAGTTCAGCTTCGCTACAGCTTTCATTAACCTGCGCTTTGCTCACGTGCATAGTCAGTGGGAGTTTTGCGAAATGAATGTTTCGCCAGTTAATTATGTCTTCTGTGTTAAGGCTTATTTCGGGAACACTAACTTTTCAAATTCGAGGACTTGGCTGCTCCATGGCCTTCTGGATATGCTGTCATACTAATCTTTGTAGTTTCCGCCTCTCTTGAACCGTAACGACTGCTATATTTTCCGCTTTCGCAAAGAATGTGCTTCTCTACTTTAAAAAATTCACAATGGCTCTCACATATTTTGGAGATTTCCCACACCATTCGGAGCATTACCAGATGTGACGCGTTCCGTATTGTATTAGGGGCGGAATCTAAATGTCTCGGAAATATCCAGGAAAGGCGAAAGCTATTGTGGATTCTATAATAATCTAGAAAACATACTATTCGCTATGCTTCATGACGGCCGACAGAAGGCGCGGAGAAGCATTGCAGCTAGCGTCACTGCATCTAGTCACCTAGGCCAGCTGGTCGATCAGAGTAACGCAAACCGCCGCCATATTTTGATTTGATTAAATTCAATACAGAACAAATAATGAACAGTTTCGTGCTTTGTTTGCCCCAATATGGTGGCGGTTTGTTGTACTCTAGTCGACCAACTGGCATAGGTAACTAGATGCAGTGACTCTAATCGCAGCACATAACCAACGCTTGAGCAGCATCGGAAGATTACGAAAACATGATTTACGAGTACAAGTGAAAGATTCATTTCGCAGAGGCCGCTCTCGCCGTCGATGAAAGCTTGGAAACTGGAGAAAACTGGAAGACAGACTCAAGCAGTATATGTACAACGCCATATTAAGAGTTTGTGAACCACTCAATCCAGGCTCATGGGAAATTGCTTTTTACTGCAGGCTAGATAAGATCTTGTAATGCTTGTTACAGACCGACAGTAAGGAAACTTGTTTGTGTAAATTCTGTTAAAATTAACTTAAGAGTATTTAGAAACCTGTAATGATGATTTAAAGTATTGTTAATGCATACTGCTGGACTTTCATGTTTATTTTAATTACAACGTTATTGCTAGATGAGCTTAGGTACGCTGCGCTGCTACCTGTGCAAGACCTGTGTGTTAAATCTAAGTTAAACTCTATATAACTCTATTAACTCCAGAAACTCTATAAAAACTACCACAAAAAACAAATTTCCACGTATTAAAAGTTTATTAGACAAATATTCCTGAGAGACAGGTTACTACAATATGACATATTAAAATTATTTCAGAATCAGTTTGATGTAATGTAACGACCAGCAAACAAAATATTCTCCCCGCGTGTAAGAACAAATAAGAATGCATGATCTGCTTGGAATACCTTAGGCATCGATAAAGATATATCAAGGGATTGGGTTACAACAGCAATCACTGGAACAAAACGTAAAATACATAATGAACACTTATAAACATAATCTTTATTTTTAATTAATCCAAGACTTTAGTCTAGGAATAAACCATCTTACCCTGCATTTACCTAGTACCACCACCTCCAATTCTAAGCTTACTTACACTAATACACCCTCCACAATTCATATATATTACTTGGGCACTGAGGAATTCTGATCCAAAACCTGTATAGTACAACTACTCATTGTTATCAAACTATCTTGTTGGCGAAGAAGTTAACAAAGAAAAAGAATACTCAATATTAGAATACGCAATAAGAACAATTAATTTTGTCACAATTTTAGCTTTAATGATAGTTTGGTCCAGTATAACGACCGACAAACATAACAATATTTCCAAGTTTCAAGTACCAGAAAAATGGACTGTTCGCTCTAAAAGGGTTAGATTATGCTTCAAAGATGGGTAAGCTGTCGTGCTGAATAAGTACTCAAACAAAAAAATTTCAAAAAGTTTCCGACAATCTGACAGTTTAAATGTTTTAGAAACTTAAGATTTCAGTTTGTTCTTGATGGGAGATTCTTTTTCAAATTATTCCGCAGAACTTCGGAGAAATACTAAGTTTCAAAATGTTTTCTCAAAAAAAGTAACAGGATTAATAACCCTCAAAAACCTATTACGCTATAACATATTCACAAACAGAAACGTATAATGGATACCAGATACACCAAGATCTAAAAATACCAAAGCCTCCACCGATATGTATAGATAGAGCAAATAGCTACAACCAGATTGATTAAAGAGCTCTCCTCTATAAGTGAGAAAGGACAATCCCTTTCAAAAGCACTGAATAGTAATACAATTAAAGGTAATATCTTTAACCCAAGCTCGTATAGGAAACTATTATGTGGAACATGTCAAAGATGAACCCACTATTTACCATGTTTATTAACCTAAACAGCAAAGGGCATATAATCAAGGCAACAATTCGGATGGTCAGTCATTGATGATACAGATGACATCAGAAATGAGCTACCTTAATCATGTAACGACCTCAATTTTGAGGATATTTACTTCGCTTCGTTTTAAATTAAAAAAGGGTATAAATCTATACTATTTCCATCTTTGTAGCTGTTAAAATAAAAGATCGTTTGCGCAAACAAAAGCGTTTTCTCGCGAGATCGTATTCCCTTTTATTTGCATACGTAAAATATTTCTGCTTACTGTATCGTAAAAAAGCAAATGAAGTAAAGTTACTTATTTTATAGTATGGTAATAAATTCATTTTAACAAGAATTTATCGCATTTTAGTGATCGATTTCTAGGCAAACAGACCGTTTGAGGCAAGATCTCTCCAATATTGAAATGTTCACACAGGAACAAAACGCTTTTAGAACTATAATTTCATGTTTTACGAGACATTAGGGCCAGTCTCGAAGGGGTGCGAGAAGGCAGCGTTCGCGGGCAGCTGCAGCGCTTGTCTGGGCGGCTTGGCCGTCTAGCCTCTAGCGATAAATTAATTTGTTACACGTTTGGCTAGTAAAATGCGAGCAGGTAATCTATATTACCTTAAAATCTTAGGTTTGGTTTTAAGAAAGTTCTGGTTACGATATTCCTAAGTTGAAGTCATTGTTTAAACTTTTGTGTGTGAGAATTTATTAATTTGAAGTAATAAAACGTGTGGTAGTTAACTATTGTTTTGAATTTAATCATATTAAATATCTACCTATAAAAAAAATTTTGCGAAAAAAAATTTCTTTGTCTAAACTGTTACATAAGCGAATGGTGAATTTAATGAAAACCTTGAAATTTGTGGGAGATTTTTCGTGGTGTTTGGTCCACCCTAGCACATTGTTTTTCAGAAACTTTACCTCCCCTCCCACACTATATAATACGAATATTTTGACTTCCCAAAAATTCGCATTTTTGTTAACTTTAACAAGAAGTTCGCTTTTGCAAATCCAGAGGAGACTTCAATAAATCTGCCCTCTTCCCTTCCGTATTCTGAACCTTTTGACTTTCGAAGACATTTCTGTCGGTTACCCTTGCCTAAAGATTTGCTTGTCAAAAGTTCCCCCCCTCTACATTATGATTCAGATTCCACCTAAATTAATTCTACCCCCCGTTTGTCCCTAAAACTCTCTTGGCTATTGAGCTTGACTAAGGGTTAGCTTTCGCAACGCAACAAAGGGACTAGAAAACTTAACTTCCTACCCTCGTTATTTACTGCGAATATTTCGGTAACTGGAGAACTCTTGTCAGTTTGCCGTGACTAAAGGTTAGCTTAGATAGGTCAATGAGACTTTCAAAGAATTTACCCGCTCATACTGTCAGCATATGATCTGGATATTTCGCTGTCCCGAGAACTCTATTGTCGGGTGACATTTATTAAGGGTTTGCCTTGGCAGGTGGAAAGCTTATAAAAAACTATCCTCCCCTTCCACAGATACGGCTATTTCGACATCTCGAAAACTTTCTAGTCGGTTGGCCATTGGTTTGCTTTAGCAGGTCAATGATCCTTTAACCCCCACGTGCAGTATGATCTGAATATGTGGGCGTTTCGAGAACTTCTTGTTTGTTGACGTTGACTAGAGGTGACAGGTTAAAGAGATTTCTTTAAATTTTTTATTCCTTTCCCCTCTTTTCCATATGATTCGTTTGTTTCAACATCTCGAGAACTCTATTACGTTGGCCCTGACTAAACGTTCGCTGTGACAGGCGTAGGAGACTTTTACCAAATTTTATCCCTCCCCCGCTGGACTGCATTATGAATCGGGTTGAAACTAGATTTCCAAATTCTATTCTACCTCTCCTCCTTCGTCAACTCTTCTATATGATTTGACCTTCCGAAATACTCTTGCCCTTTGGGCTTGACTAAGTATTAGTTTTCGCAGATCAAAGAGATCTTTCAAAACTTTTAATCTCTCCACCCCTCTTTTAGTCTGCCTATTTTTGTGTCTATCGGTTTAAAGGCAGTAGGAAATGAGACTTAAAATAATTTATCCCCACCCAAAATTCCATCCTTGCCGTTTTTAACCAAATTCTTTTTCATTCTCCCCTTTACGAAAGTGTAACTTTCTATCTTGATAAGGCAACCGAAAGCGAAAGTAAAACATGCGAGGTCCCTGGACAACGAAGTAATACTGTCAATTTTTAAAATATAGTATTATAAGGTGGTTGTTGTCAGCATTACCTTGGTACACAATAAGTACTGTTGTGTATACAAACATAATAATCACTGAATCATCATTTTATTTATTTATTTACGGTGGTTAATAAATGTCAAGGGGAGAATGAAAAGTTTAATACATTACACGCTGCAAAAGCCCTTTCAGGTGCTCGGTATTTTTAACTAACCTCGGCTACGCTTACGCTTCACCTTGGCCAATCAAAAACACCTAATAACTATTAAATTTAGAATACTCCAAAAGTCTGTTTTTATTGTTTTAATTTAGTTCTTCACGTAGCAACGTTTAATAATTATAATTTTAAAAGATTTTGTATTTCGGTTAAATATTGGATTTATCGAAAATTTGCAGATTCAAACTTTGAAGGTTTTTAGTCACATTTTCAGCGTATGACGGGTGAAAAAAAAATTATTTTTGTTTTAGGAAGCTACTTCCTTAATCTTTCCCAATTTCAGAACATCGATATTTCAGAATGTTAGTGTCTAAGTATATATTTTCGAATCTCAATATCTAAAGACTGAGACCTCAAGACTTATTAAGGGTTGTTTGTAGGTTTGCTTGTTTAGGAAGACTATAACTAAGTATTTTTTTAGACTATGGTAAAACTTAAACATGTTAATGGCAACTACCATAAATTAAATTAGTTTCATGCTCAAGGCTAACGTATTCAATAATTAGTTACATTTATTTTTATTGTAATAATTATATTCATATGTACTTTTCCTTTCTCCAATATGTAATACTTTGTTCACGCTTTTATATAAATTCAAGGTCTCTCTCTCTCTCTTTTGTAATACTATAATTCCATATTTAGACAAAGACCTTCAATAACAGTTTAAATAAATTTCTTGCGTTACCTAACTCTTGAGTTATTTTTAGAGTAGCAAATGCGCCACCTTGCATTTAAACGGTTCACCGTTATCTGTGAAGGTTTATGTGGTAAGGAACGCTAAGATCCAGCAGAAAAACCAAATTTTAGTGTATGAAAAAGGTTATTTATTAAAGAAATATTTTAGAGCTAGATTTTACTATAAAAATTTATGCTTCCAATATTAATAGTACAGTATGATCCAAAATGATTTAAGACGGTTTGAATTTACCGCCACTTTAAACTATTGTCACGTTGGCAACAGGAATACTGTTCAGCCGTCTCCAAAGGGAGTGGTATTGTAAATAGGTATATTACAACATTACGTTAAAAATTATTAATTATTTTCAATTAATATCATTTTGGGAAAAATCTAAATTGTAGAAACATAAACTGGCAACAATGTGACAGAGTACAATAATATAATTTGTAATTTGCTGCAATTTGATGCAACGCATTCTAATGGTGCCACACTAATAACGTGAAATACATTAAAACCTACGGCGCGAAATTAAAACCGTTCTCACTCATTTTGGATCACACTGTTACATTACAAGTGAGTGAAGTAATAAGTCATTATACGCTGGTGAGATACTGACTGATCTTGTTTGAGATTAGATGTTTAGTAATTCTCACGAGCATATAACACGAGCATTTTTCACTCGTGTAGGATGTATAACGTTCATCTTGCAGTAGTGGTTTTTGTACAAAAAGGTTCAAAAATGATATAAAATTGAATTAAATGGAGATTCTGTCAAATAAGTCAAGCAAAAATTAATATCGTATCATTATTGCATCAGAGTTGTTTTTGGTCGTAGAATTAGTAGCTGTGTAAAATGGCACATGTTACTTATTAGTTAATGCTGTTTTTAATCAATGAAAACGACTACATAAATTAAAAGCCGCTGCTGTAAGATAAAGTTACTTTTGTCACTAATTTGGTGTATTGTAACGACCAGTAAATAAAATCGTATCTTCAAGTTTCAGCACAAATAAGAATGCATGGTCTGCTTCGAAGACCTTAGGCATGAATATAGGTCTGACAATAGATAGAGTTTCAGCGATTATCACTGCAACAAAGTATAAAATAAACACTTGTATAAACACTCTTTCATGTTAACTTATTTAAGACTTATTATCTAGGGTAAACTATAGTTGCATATCTCCAGTACCACCACCTCTAACTAAGTATAAGCTGATTTTCACCAGTATAAACATCCTCACAATGCATACATATATAATACACCTCGCAAACATTTTGATTCATAATCTGCATATCATAACTACTTGTTGTTATCAATTGATGTGTCTAGTTAGAAAAAAAGATAACAAAGTTAAAAAAGATAACCAGCTTTGGCTGATTAATTAATATAATTAGCATGTTTACCTCATAGTCGTAAATCATATGCTTTTTTCTCTGATAGGGAAGTAAAACCGTAGACCCTAGATCAGTCTGATAGTTGTCTTGTTAGAAATCTCCACTGGTGATAGAATTCTTCCAAATTCAGATTCAGAACTTTACCAATTTAGAATATTTTTAAGAGCTTTAGATCTAGGATCGATATAAATTTTCGAATAAAGGCAATAATCGTACTTTTTGTCCCTCTATCGTTTTCCCCAACTACCCTGACTCTTCCTGGTAAATAGAATAAAGAATGGGAGAATGAATTCCTTAATAGTGTACTCTTTGCATGTTTTAGTAGCTTCTTTTCAATCTTTTTAACAGTAGGTCTATTTTTCAAGTTACATTAGGTAACATTATTTTATTTAATATAAATATTAGAATTTAAGAGCTTTTGAAACTGAAATTCCTAAAGTATGAAAAGACTACTACTTAGAAATATTGAAATATGTGAGAGTTAACTGCACATGCACATGATAAATCTAAATTAATATTACAAAACGTAAATAAATACACTTCAGATGGATTATAGACTATAAATCAATAAATGACAACCAAAACCAGGTAATCTTTGTATATGACTCAATAAATAACATATTTATTTATGAATGAATATTTACAGCAGCATTGTACAACTTTTAGTTAATAAAAATATCAATTTTCAAGAAAAATTTTTTTGATGTCTTCTTTGAGGATTTTCTGAGAAAACGGTTCAATTAAGATTTCGGTGCAGATAAAAGCGGTAGGTATTTATTTGGACTGTTAAAAGATAAAAAAGATAAGGCAATGTAATTGTAAACAATATTAATAAAAGACAGAAAGCAATATTTAAGACACGAAGTTTCTTTTACAGCTTTTATACTTGGAGGTTTTCGATATGCTTAGGTAGGCTAAAGAACCTTATTATTGCCGCTTATTAACAAAGGTGAGAACCTAACAATGATTATTTTTTGAATACCAATTTATTTGAGTCATTCTATACATTTTTATTTTTTGTTAGAATTTATAAATTGCAAATAGAGTCAAATAGTACAAAAAAAACCCGTAACAGCACTCGCTTTAAATTCATCACTCTACCTGTGCGTTTAGTTTTGCTTTGCTTTTCTGCTTAACTCAAATTATTAATAAAAATGAATTAGAAGAAATGTGGACTAAAAAAGTAAGTTTAATTGTACAAGTTACTCTATGATAACTACTCGGTTACTTTTAGTTCTTTGTAATTTGGTAACATATTCAGTTAGTTTTCTGTAAAGTAACGAAATAACTTACTTAGTAACTATTCCTTAGTAACTTACCCAACACTGATCATATGCCAGCAAAACACTTTATGTGTGACCGGTGTGACAATGAAAATTGTAGAGTTAGGTACCAATTTTGGAACAGATTTTATTCTTTTCTATGTTTTTGATGGTAAAATCCAAACAAATAATGAATGAATATGAGTTGAAAGCTTTTGAAGTCTAGTTTTTGATTTTCATTAAAAAATGCCCAATTTACACAACTATATTTTTTCTTTATATCCTACTATTTACCAAGAGAGTTGTAGCTTCCAATTATACAAGTGTATGTTGGGTTATCTAATTGAAGGGACATTTTAAGAATATCCTTATAATTACACTGTACAATAGTGAAATATTTTTTCATTTGAAAGTGCGTTTATATATTATGTATTTTGGAATGCTGTCTTCAAAAGTGCCATTAGTTTTGTTGTAGCACCCTCCGTTTTTTCAATATTTCATTTCTTTTTTAAATATTTCAGATACTTGCGTATATTTTAAACCACTGTTGTCGGTAATCTTAAAATTATTTATTTAGTTTTCTTTAATAATCCCATTTTTATTTATTGTGAAGATATATACTATATGACGCAGCGACGTATTTAGGAATTTTCTTTGAGGGGGGGGGGGCTACTCTATATAAATTCCGAATCAAAATACTTAGATTTTGACATAAATGACCTGAACTATTAAAAAAATTCGGGGGCTCCGGCACGCTAGCTGCTCCCTCCCAAATATGCCACTGATATGACGATTTATAAGTCTTTTATGTCCCTTTACCCCAAATTTGTCGTTCGCAAAAATATAAAATATTAAGCAAGCATTCAAAATCTACAACATCTATGTTAGATTCTAGATCTAGATCAGCCTATTGTTGGCAATTGTTAGACATTGATTACGGAGACCTCCAGCGACTTTAAAATACAAAGTAAAAGAAAAAAAATCAACTCTGTAAGTTTTTGTGAATATTGTGAATTTATTTTGTATAAAATTCGTTTAATATGCTCTCCATCATTATAATTTTTTTTAACCACGGGTGCTAGACAAAATCAAATTCCAGATAAAGTGCTCCATATTAGAGCATATAACGTACACCATAATTCTTTTCAAAAAATTTAAATGACCTCAAATTTGTTGTTCAGTGTTATTATTCAAAAGATGTCAGAGCTTCTATATTAACATATTGTATAAACAAGTTCTGCAAATATAAATATGAAATAAGAAAGATTACAAATAATGCAATTAAAGAAGTTTTAATGAGTTTTCTGATTCCAGAAGCTTAAAAAAATACAAAAATATTTCTCTATAAATTATTTACTCTCCTAAATCAAGATGGCCGCGTTATTTGTTCCTAAAACTGTTAGCTACAACTTCATTATATAGGCAACACATGGTACAAACAAGTAATCTTTAAAGGTGGCAAATAATACGATACCTATAATTAGACTATTTTAACAATGAAGGACCGTACCAGAGTGGTTGAACAAATTGTAAAATGTCATGTATATATGAAGCTTCAAATGATTAAGCTTTAAACAATTTCAACAAATATTATTTTTTATTAACAACAAACAAGAATAAAGTACAAAATAATATAAAACGTAACTATAAAAGAATAGTTAGAATTTATAATAGCTGTTGAAATGTCTTTTTTTTAATTTTTCCTTACTCGAGCGAAAACTTCTAATAGAGAGACAGCTTGATTATATTTTTTGTTATAGGTAAAGAAACCCGTAGGTTCCTATATGGACAGTGGAGGCTCGAAGCTTCAGAAACCTCTTAACAATAACTTTATTTGCTTATAACATCTATTTTGTTGTACCAGTGTACACAAAGAAAAATGTATTTAAATTTCATCAACAATTGTGTGGTATTGTAAAACAAATTGGTCTTAAAAAAGTGACAGGGACAATTTGTGTAGAATTATAAAACAAGATTGTGTCATTTAGTTTGTCAAGATTTTTTAAATAATGTTTTCAATTTTTTGTAAGGATGTGTATAAACTCAAATATAACATTTTGTGGAAGTCAATAGTAATTTTGTGGAATCAAATGAACAGTTGTCTATAAGTTTCCATAACAAATTGTGTTACTTATTAAAACAGAATGTGTAATGTTGTTGCATACAATTTTATACAAAATTGTACAATTGTTGCATTAGTTGTGCCACAATTGCTTAATAGTATTTAACACAATTACTTGTTCACATTTATACAAATTGTGCAATGCTCTGGCACAAATATTCTATACAGAAGGTTAGGTATCACAAATAAAATATATATTTTTATATATATTAAAATATATGTAACTAATATATATAAAACTATACAATGTATAGTATATACAGGTATAACACTAAAATTTCCTTTTGCTGTCGCCTGTTTATATATAAATCTCGAATTTACATTAATAGCGACAATTACAAGTGGTGACATCTATAAGATGTCATCCATAAACTTTGCGAAACACAATAATTAGTAGCAAGTAGTTTGAACACTGGATTATGATTTCATTCAAACAAAATATTGTATTTTTCTAAACATTTTTTACAATTATACTTCAACATAATATGCTAGCTTATCCTCTACAACATTGTTCCAAAGAATGCAGAACTAAATCTGACTGTGTTAAATAATTGTCGTACGTTCCTGTTAGACAATTCAGTAACGAAAACCTACACAACGCTGGACAATACGATTCTACAATTATAATATAAATTCCTCCAACACCGTTTTGAACAATATTGTGCAAAGCTCTTATGAAGTATTTCTCTCTGTGTACACTAGTGTAACGCATTCTGGGTGCAGAGGGTTCTTTTCATTCAGTGTCAGCTGTGTAATCATTAATTTGCTTTCACCTACAAGCCATTTAATCAAATCTTTCAAAACAGCAAGTTTCTTAAAAATCAATTATCTTCGGATTCTAACTTTTTCTGGTTAGTGCTAACACAATAAGTGCAGATACAGAAGTGCAGGTAGAAGCATAGTGAGTGATGATATATACAAAATATAAACCACCTACCTTTACCATAAAAACAATTTGCTCCGGCTTATTACAAACGTGGTGAAGCAACAAAATCTCCACCTAACTAGTCGCTTGAATAGGGCACTAAATAAATATAGATTCAGGGAACATAATTAAAGTACACAACAGAAATATAAACCAAATTCTCTTTAAATTTGAAATGACAAAAATTTATTTAACATTGAACACAAACAACAAATTAAAAATAAATTAAAATATAAACTAAACTGAAATTTGGATACCATGAACAAATGAAAAATCAATCCTAAGAAAGTTTATGAAAGCCTTTTATCCGAGGAGTAATATTCTGGCATCATCATAATCTTAATTACAAAATTTTATATAAAATTAAATAAATACCTTAAATATTTAAATCCAACCAATATTTGGCGCTAATAGTTTACCAACTATCATTGTTACAAAACACCAAACCTCTATTTTTCATATGGTTTAAATACTAAAATGGTGGAATAACAACCATCTACCTCGCCTTTAAATAATGCCCAAATAAATGGTATTAATAAATAAAATTAATATCCAGCTGCTTATTTGAAATATGGTAAGTTCACTTAATGATTAATATAAGTTTTTAAAATTCTTTCCCAACATCCAAATTATAACGAAGGTTAAAAGTTCCACTATCCATATAAAATTTTCTTCTCGTAATTGAATATTATTTCACAAATAAATTCACAACACTGATTATTATATTAATTAAATGTAATTATTATTAAAAATAAAAGTCAAATTCAAAGATCTTCGATAATTATTGAACACTTTGACATTTTAACAAAATATAACCTAACATTTTTTGACGTTTGGTTTGTTTACAAATTATCGAACTCACTACATAACCTTAAAATATTAAAATTTGCTCTCAACATGTGTGCACTGTTTGAAAGATCTAAAATAACAGAGAGTTTGTTACTAAATTGGTCACTCTTTTTATACCCTTTTTGAAACAAAAGAAGGCTATAGTGACATTTAGTGGAAAACAAAAGAATTTTTAAAACGAAATATAACAACCAGATAATGGTTTATAACTATTAATTATTCTTTAAACAAATTCAATAAATAGCTAAAAAATTCCCCTTTTCAATAATATATGGCACTTGTATTGACACAAAAAATAAGATCACTATAGAAAGTCAAGCAAATCACATTTTCTCTACAACTATCAGATAACTAAAATTAACTTAATTACTTAGAATTTCCTATTTATATCTTCCTATATTGACAAAGTCCAACTTTACATCCTAACAAACATTATTTACTTATTTTTAGATATCAATAACATCAAAATGATAACTACATTACCTAATTTCAGATTGCTATGGCAAAACGTACAAACTTGCATTTTTTTGCTATGATGTCTTCTACAAAAAACAATCTCAACATTAAAATTTGTTTCAAAATTGTGCTTAGGAAACTGCTTGACAAATCAGTATTAAAGCATATCTAAAGAAGAAAGTTTAACGATATGACTATCTCGTTAACTTGGAACATAATCTTTTATACACATAAATCAGGTAAGGTAGCAAATATTTGCATACATCATCACTACCATGCAGCTTGTCTGTTTTAGATCAAGACGTGCCTTCAAATGGCCTCAACTCCATTTTACTCACTTATTTAGGTAACGATTTCACGTTGTTAACTGAACAATGAAAAATTGCCAAGATTGTAAGAAAAATCAACTTTAGAATTTATTCTTTTACTGCCTAGTGTGTTCTAGAGTGCATGTTTATTAAATTAAAACCTTCAAGCTTCATAAAAAAATTATAATATGTTTATTAAATATTTTTCTGCTAGAGGTTATGCAACCCATCTTGTTTTACCTGAGGGTGCATACTTTCTATTGTATGTCAAAAATCATAACAATATGTATTATGCAGTGAGCAATGGATACTGCATACATGTATTTAAGTGAAAGACGTACAGTTCAGGTTATCACCTGTGTATCAGTGTACACTATTCCTGTGGTCAATAGAAGTCGCTATTAAACATCCAGTAAATGGCTTGCGACGTCTTTGTGATAATGAGGAGGATCTCTATCATTTGAAGTAACAACAGGCATTTTTATATTTGGGGGATTTCCTAAAAAGACACAGGCAAGAAATCTAAGTGCCTTTCTCTAGTTAACTTACCATCAACAAAATGAGGATTAATGATGTGGTTTTCCACAATATCCTACCATACTAATAATATTAACATTTTCTATAACAATTTAAATTTTCCAGCTTCCTATTTTCATTCGTAACCATGTGAGTGTCGAAAATTTATTGAATTATTTACGATTTCTAAATACGTGATTAATTGATTATACACAGTTTTCTGTTGGAGTATAAAAGAACATAAAGCTAGCAAGAATAATTGATTAGAGTTTTTAGATGGAAATGGGCAAATGGCCATTTTATACAATAGCCCTGCATTTTCAAAAATATACCACATCAACAATAATTAAAAAATTGTTGCTTTCATTAATTTCGACAATTAAAGTGAATATTGATTATAAACATAGTATAGTGTATTAAACATACTTGCAGTTACGATTAGCTATGGTTCAATTACTTTAGATATGATTATCTCAACAAACATATAGAAGTGTCTGTTTATGGTTATCAAAATGTTAAACAAGTTTATCTTTGTTATTTAGTTGGAATAACAAGTTATCACTACAGGAAAACGTATTAATATATATAACTGAAATAACTAGCCATAAGTATTATTAATGCTGCTGATTTTGTTGCTTCCAAAAGAAGATTTCAAAACATACTTTATCTTGGATGAAAGTAAATTTTTTACAAATTATTGTTATCCTTAGGGCACTCTGTGTTAATAATGGTTTAATAAAGGATCTCTGAACCGTAGGTACCCGGCATAATTTACAAGTTTTTATGTTTGACTCTAAATGTTGAAGAAAATAAAAGTGAAAATTAAGTGTTTCATGTCTTGGGATATCTAGACACCTAGACCTCGAGGGTAATTTCTCCTAGGTAATTTCTTTCCTTTTCCTTCTAGTTGGAAGATTATCATTAAATTTAATCATATTTGTGAAAATCATTTTGAGAAAAATATTGGGAATTCATCAACTTTCTTGCTTAGAATTCCGACTTGATCCTTTCAGACTAAAGCCCAGCTCAGGTCTGATTTTTTAGACCAACTCGACCCGCTCAGCTGGCATAATAAACTGATCCAACCCAACCAGCTAGTTGCCGCTGAGAATTTGGTGACCCTGTTAGTAGACTTATTGTCCGAGAACTCTAATATTCTTTTGAATTAACGAATGTATAATTTTATTTCCCTTTGGACCAAGCCATTTCGAGAGATTAAAAATATAAAATCTGAGTCCGTCGACTGAGGACTTAGTCCACAACTACTTGATCTGCAGAGTTTACACGGGCATGCCGAGTTTTACTTTCTGAGGTACTCTTTACAAAACAAACATTAAAAATGTACGATTTCGTTTCACTTCGACTCGAGCCATTGGAAAAATATAAAATTTTAGTCCGCAAGAGGAATGTTGGTTGTCGACATAGCTCGTAAGAGCAGTGTTGGGCGCCGGTCTACTGATCTGCAGAGCTTAAGTCAGAACCGGTGATCTCATATCGGGCATGCAGAGATCTACCTCAGATTATAGTTTTTTCACTCACTGTGGCGGAATTTGAGTCAGGAAAAAGGAAGTAAAATATTGGATTAATGTTGAAGTGTATAAAATACTTAGGGCTTCCTTAAATATGAATAGATCTTCAAATTCATCTCTGATATTGATAAATACCTCAATTGTAGGCAAGGGGGGGGTAGGTATAGGTTGTTATGTAAAATCTACGTGCTAACATACTCTAATAATACTAAATCGTCTATATTGGCAACACTTATTTACTAGTACAACAAGCACGTTCTTTCTGTAGGTACTCTAAATATATTTTATTAAATTGAATAAACAATAATGTACTGTATTTACATACTTTTATTATCATTACACAGCTCAAGGGCAGTTATCAAAAATTACTCCCTTAGGTTAGGATTTACAAAATGGCCCACGAATAAAATGTTTCCCCTTTTAACACTACTAATATAACAAAGGAATGGTCTATCTGCGATGTAAAACAATTTTGGAGGGTAATTTGCAGTACCAATCCTATCGACCACGAATTCTGCAAAAACAATAAGAATTTAATGAAGAGTTTAAAAATAATAATCATAAAATTGAAAAAGCTCAGCATGCCACTACCTTGACAGAGAAAATATTTAAAGAAGAAAAGTCTACAGAGAAGAGACTGCGAATATATAAAAAAGATTTACAGTTCACCCAGGAAGCGTGTACTGGAGAATGTAGTTATTAATTTATATGTATTATATTATTTGTACCTTTTATAACCAGGAAATAAACCTTCCAATATAAATGATCTTCCCAAAAGCACCACCGATATAGAATATAAAAGGATGATCCGCTACCATTTCTTTGAGGTTTCCGTTTATGAGGGTTATCAGCCCGAAATAGTTGGTAACGTCAGCTGCACATTTAAATGTATTCAGAATCTTATTTAATAATTTGCTATTTAATATTTAGATATTATATTTCTTTGCATATAGGTCTATCCTACATTCCAAATTATATGAAACAATATAACCCAAATCAATAGCATGAAATGTAGAGATATATTAATATTAGAACAGGATTATAGCGGTATTAGCCATCAAAAATCAGTGCCGGGGACGGTCGATTGTATCCGCAATCGCGTGATTATCACCCACTGCGAGCCGATCATTCAGGGGTAATGCAACAGTTAGTTGCGGCCCGGATTCCCTTTTATACCGTTTTATGAACAGTAATGACACTAAAATGAGTAAACATCGTTATGATGGGCCGCTGACATTTTGAACTACGTGCAATCTGAACTTGTTCCCGGTTTCTAACTATTATGTCGGACTTTAGACAGCTTGTCATGTTAACTATGAAATCTCAAACCTACCTTTCTTTTAATATCATTTATAAGCAATCGTTCTAACCTAATAAGGCCTTACTGTGGCAGTGCTTTAGGACACCTTTTGTTTTTTACACGACGTCACAGCTTTCATCCTTTCGGAACAATATTTCAAAAAGCATCGATGTATTTTGAGGCCAGAATCGAAAATTAAAATAATACCGCGAAATTAAAAAAATATTTCACTGCTATTGAGTAAGATAAAAAAATAAATCTGCTATCATCTTTAATTACTCTTTTACACTTTCACAGGGTTTTCCATGCCGTGACTTCAAGGATTTCTGAGACAAACACGTTAATGCCGTTAAACAAGAAGTCGTTTTGAATAGCCTTGCAAACATAAAACACATAAATAAAGAACTATAACTTCAAAAACGTTATAAGATAATCGACGTGCCACAGTGGTTTATTCAATGTAACCAATATAAAATTATTCGAATTATTTAATACAGAGATTTCAAAATCATCTTCTGCCAATGTACTAGTGGTTTCATAATGATCTAGGACAGGAATGCTAATATGATGATATTTTTTATTAATTTATCCGATGCATTTACATTGAAAAAAAGAATAAAATAGCATCATGTTACCCTTGATACCCTAGATCATTATGAAATCAATTAATCAAATGAAGTAAATTTACTGGGTTTCAACTTGGCTTTGTGAGAACCAATTACATCAGCGTCTTTTTGCGTCTTGTAATACGAATTACACCTCCTAATTTTGCGACAAAGTATAGACCAGTGCAACATAGGTACGATAGTTTTTCATTATTTCTGTAAATGTTGTCATTTTAAATGTTCTTATTTTTTTCTTAATATTTAAAATGTGTTCTTTTCATTTCACTTGCCTCCGTGTCATCGTTGAGTATATAGGAAAATAAGGCCAAGGTGTCACTTGCCCCACGTTGAAAGTGGAATACAACGGACACCTACAGCTAAACATATGTACGAGGAGATGGTACTATAAATAGCATGTAAATACAGCAAATCGGGATAAATCTCTATGGTTTACTGTCTCCAGCCTTACTTTGTGGAACTCCATAATCATGAAATATAATATAAATACAAAGATTAGTTAAAGATTCACAAGTATTATTAATATCTTAACCTGATAATGACACAAAGTGTCGAAACAATATTGTCAGGTTAAGATATTAATAAAACTTGTGAAACTTTAACTAATCTTTGTATTTATATTATATTTCATAAATCTCTATGATTTATTCATTAGCTTTATTCGCAAAATGCAATAGATGGTTCGATTTGTAACTATTTTAAAATCAATAAATATTTAGTTTATATTTATATTGAACTTATAATATTTTTTAATTGCACGGACATAATTTAGTTAGATTAACAACAACAATAATTTCATAATACGGCTCATTTAGATTAAATTTAATTAAATTTAAAATGTGAGTTTAAAAGGTCAATTATAAAGAAGAAAGAAAACACAGATAGGCTTGGTGTAAACATGTTTAATGTTATTTCGGCTAATTATATAATAACAAGTTTTCTAATAAAAAAGATAATATAGTAGATGATGGTTTCAACAACACAAACAATTCCAAAGATAATACTAACAAAAATAAATTATAACACTAATATTTCAACATTTCTTAAGGAAACTAACAAAATCAAAGGATGCATACAAGCAATTTTAGAAGAATGAAATTAAGCATATTTAAGGTTGGTTGTATCTACCAATAAACATAATTCCAGCGCTTTTATTTTTTAAAATGAAAATAAAAGGATGGTCTGCACTAAAGTCGAGCAGACGATGTAGCACCAGAGCAGTTCGTGTACGTACAACAGCTGAAAAAATGGAAGAATTCTCGAATGTATATAACCTTAGAATTATTTATCTTTGTTAAACCAAAACCTTGAAACCCAGCTACTGGCCTTAAAAACCACCATAACCTCGATTTTATTTAGGACAAATTGGCAAAATGTAGCTAGTTAAAAGCAGTGGCGCACCCAGAAATTTTCTTCGAGGGGGGTTTTATTTGATTAAATTTGCGTAATATATACTATCTTATTTATTTATGTATATTATTAAGAGAATAAGGAAAATCTCTATGATAAATACAAAAATTTCGGGGGTTACGACCCCCAAAATCCCCCCATGGCTGCGCCACTGGTTAAAAGCAAGCAAATCTTCAAATCGTTTCATCAGCGAACCAAATAATACAAAGCCCTCTTCAGGGTTTAATTGCACTCTTACTAAATTGGCAAAATCCAATGAAAAGGAATAACACATGAAATACGTATTGCCTTTAAAATTTGCTATTAGTTTATTGTCTCTGATACCAACTGTTATCACGGAAATGACTTATTCATATCTGCTAGACCAATGTCTGAATAAGTGCCGGTTTATGGCAAATCTTCTGTAATTGAACTATTACCACAGATACATGTCCCTTGTTTTATTCATGTGCAGTAAGCCTGAAGTCTTGTTCTGAAATAAGTAAGCTGAAGCAAAGGATGAGAAGGACATAGCATGTGAAATATGCAATGAATTGCAAGAAATACATTGAATTTATAGCCTAAAAATTTGAATTGTTTATACAAATCAACTTCTCTTGATGTAAGTTGCCTACTCGATACAGTTATCAATGGTTTTGAAAATGGAGACTCTACGGGGGCGGTTTTTATTGATTTCCGGAAAGTTCTGACTGCGTTGGCGGAGATTTCGGAAGAGAAACTGAAGTACTATAAAATTGTTAAATTGAACTGCTCGCTTATAAGATCCTATTTTACCAAAAGAAGGTACTATACGTGCATAAATAGATCCCACTCAAACGGGAGTGATGTCATACGGGGGGTTCCGTCTTGGCACCAATATCATTCTTAATTTATATTAATGATTTGCTATTTACATTTATTATTTATATTAATGTTGTCCCAGACGGAAACCTGCTATTATTTGCTGATAATACGATTCTGACTTGTAGTTATAAAAACGAAATTGACTTAAATTTGAACATACAACATTCTGTTTCAAAGGCTAGTGATTGGTTCTAGCTAATACGCTTAGCTTAAATGATAATAAAACAAATACACTAGTTTTTTTACACCGTCTGATTGACAATCCTAATAACGTTAAATCTATTAAATTTTTGGGAATAACTTTGGATCAAACCCTTAATTAATCTCTTAGTTAGGGAATTCCATGTTAATGCTCTGTCGAGGAAGCTTAGCAAGAATCTCTAGGTATTAAGAAATCTACATAGTACTGTATCTGATGAGGTGATTATGATTGCCTATCATGGTTTAGTTGCTTCGCATATGGTCTTCGGGATAATATGTTGAGGTCACTCTTGCCATGCATCTAGAGTTTTTTGCCATACAGAGAAAAGCAATTCGTATTGCTCCGTATTCGTATATCCATGCCTGTATATGCTACGTAGCTTGCTTTTTGTTAGGAATAATTTAAATACTTACACAACACATCACTCAACTAGAATCATGATCACTCAACTAGAAATCATGCTAGTATATATCCGTACTACCTTAGATTAAGTCCCACCAGAAATTCGAAGAATTTGCATGGCATTAAATTTTACAATAAACTTTCTCTTGAGGCGAGAAACTTATCAACTGAGATATTTAACAATACCATTAAACACTTTCTTTTGAAAAAAAGCATTCTACTCAGTCGATGAGTTTCTTGCTTATGAAATTAACATATCTTGCTTTGATTGTTGAATTACATACGAGGGGAAGCTGATAAATAATCTACCTAACGAAGACATAAAAGGCTGACGTGACAGTTGTTTTTTTTAATTTTTCAATATAGTTACCTGATAGTGAAACACATTTCTTACATTTATCAAAAACCGACATCATGCCGTTAAAAAAATATTCTTTTTGTTTGTTACCAAAATGCTCTGTCACCGTTACTCTTTCATCTTTTCATCATTTGTAAATCTTTGCTCCCTTAAATCCTTCAGGTTTCTGAAGAGAAAATAGTTGCAGGGGACTAAGTCTGGACTATAAGGAGCATTGTCGATTTGTGTAAAGCTGCCCTAGAAGTTTGGACAGTATGCACAGGCGCGTCATTGTGCAAAATCAGTCTTATTCCTTTGCTCAGTTTTTTCTCTTAATTATTGTTTGTGAATTATTTCATTCACCCTTTCCTTACTAACGACCGCATTCCTGGCGATTTCCCACTGTTTAATTCGGCGATCAGAGAGTATTAAATTTTTCACTTTTTCCCATTTCCTTCACTAACTAAACAGGTCGTCCTGTTTCGGAGCCCAGTAAACACATGCACGTTAAATAAACGTTTATTCAACGTTGCTGCAGTTGAAAAAAGGTTAGACGTAGAAAATTGTTACGTTGATAATCGGTTGTTTTAAAACCGTACAGTATAAATGTTAGAATAACGCTTTTCTTTTTTTTAATCAACCACCGGCACTTTTAATACGTTCGTATTACGTTTAAACTTTACGTTACTGGTTTTGATATTTTTATACATAAGATTAAAGTTCTTGATCAATATTATTTAAACGTAGAAGTATGTTTATAATACGTATGTAACAACGTATTATAAACTTTTTGTATCTACTTTAAATCATATTGGCTTTTTCGACGTAAAATAAACGTATTTATATAATTGTGTAATCTACTTCTATAAGATAGCAAGGTAAATTATATTGAAACAAAAACGTTATTTAACAACATTAGTATAACGTAAAGTGATGTTGTATTTGCGCAGTATAAGTTTTTGTTACATTTGTCTATTCATTATACTTAACATTATAGTTAACGACTAGCAAGTGTTATAACTTAAAAATCACGTTTTGAATTAAATAACGTTGTTGCAATATCTTCTATTATATACGTTAAATCGTATTTACTATCTCAACGTAAAGTAAACGTATTATACACAACTATATAGTTTATCCATATAAAATATAAACGTAAGTATAAAAAGTATACAAACATTCATTACTAATCATATCTCAACGTCAAGTTATATGATGTATTTTCGTCACATTTATTATTATTATGTGTAACGTATATCTAACGTTATGTTGTAATAATATAACTGTAAACACTCAAAAATACACTAACGTTATTGATTTCTCTGTATATGTAGTAATATAAGTTAAATATAACGTATTGTTTATTACGTCTACGCTAAAACTAGATACATAAGTATAATACTGGGAAATGTACAACATAACTAAAATGTTTGAGTTTGGATTGTGCATTTTAACGTTGATAATACGTTGTTAAATATAACGTGAATTTAACGTTTCTTAATAGCATACCATTATACATTACTGATTAATACTATAAATATTTCTAAAAGAATAATAGATTTGTCCAGTAGAAAATCTTATTTTGTTTTATTTGTTTTGGTTATTTTGCAAATGAGATTTTTACTGTACACCGAGTTTTTCAATAAGAAGTTATGTGGTGTTTTTGTTCAGTGTGCGAACGTAAGAAGAAAACAGTTTATTTAGTTTTAAAATAAAAATTAATTGATAATTAATTACACTTCAAAGTAATAAAATAATTAAATTAAATAACTGCCAACCGCGTGATACACACAATTCCCCAAATGCTAACATGCTAAATCCTAATTCACATCTACTTGCAAAGAAAAATTGTAATCTACACAGGTATAGATCGACGTTTTTTATTCGTTGATCTTTGTTAAAATAATATGGAAGGGTCCATTTAGGGTGTAAAAGTATAACGCATCTCATCATCCATAGAAAACAAAACATCTCATCTTGTGTTTGTACTGCTTATATAGTTGTAAGGTGTTGAAGAAAATATTCTTTATTATACCTACCTAATAATTATATTACAGTTTGAGTAGTATGCATTGTGTTTATTGTTAATTGAATAATTGAAAGGTAGTTGAAATTAATTTTTGTTAAGTTGAATAATGATTTTCCATTAAATAATATTTAGAATGCAAATTCATATAGAAAAATTTATCATCGACTCTGCTGGGACTCGAACCCAGGACCCTCCACTGTCTAGGTGGTATCTCTACCAACTGAGCTACAGAGTACGACTAGTCGTACTATAGTCGTACTCTGTAGCTCAGTTGGTAGAGATACCACCTAGACAGTGGAGGGTCCTGGGTTCGAGTCCCAGCAGAGTCGATGATAAATTTTTCTATATGAATTTGCATTCTAAATATTATTTAATTGAAAGGTATGTAAACGAATTCTACTTTCAGATGGTAGTTAACGGTATCGTTTATGATTTTAAGCCTTGTGTATAAAAATCATTTCCAAAAGAGAGTTTCACGATATCATATCGATACCTACCACTACTAAATTAAATGGTTATTTGTGTATTTAGTGAATGGTAGTTGAGAATATCAAATATCTAATAATGGATAGTTGAAAAGTAACCTAATGAGCTAATATTGGTATTCGCGAAACGTGAAAAGCACGTTTCGTAAATCTTGAATTTAAACGATTATTGGGTATACTAATTAAATGATGTAATTTTAGGTTGACGATTGCGTAATGAAACTATGAACTTTTTTTCTGTTTAGATAAGCCTAGCTTCACCAGAAGTAAGTGTTCATGATAAATTGCAGTCCGAATCTTCACCAGTAAACATAAGCAATATTCGGTATTTTTCTACTTTAACAACTGAACCGAATCTCCGAGTCTATCATTTGCTTCAGCCGGAAATACTTCTGGTAGTTTTTTTACAATAATCCGCTTGAAGTTAATAAACAATATATACTTTTTATTTCCTTACAGATTTTGAAAATAATATGCAAATTTTGTCGAGAACTCAAGCAGATATAGATTACCAAACTGTCCTGATAAATGAATTAATAATATTTATTAAAGTATTATGACTACCAAGTTGGGTCCACCAACAAATTTACCAACTTTTCCTCTAAAGACTTTGGAAGAATTTCAGAAGTTTGAAGAAATCTTAAGTACTTAAAGAAGATCCTGTTCGAGAATATATGGTAACTATTAATCTTATTTTGTTAATGTCATTTTGTCATTAGTTTTTATTTAGCTTAGTTTATACGGACATTGATTATTTATATTATTTGAGCCTGTTTCTAGACACGCCGTTTGGCAGCTTTGGGAGGAGCAGATCCTGAATCATGACGAATTTACAACTTCCAAGTTGGATTCTTATTTAATTGGAGAGGAAAGGAAAAGTTATCATTTAAAGCTACAAAACCAATGGAGATTATATATGGTAATTTAAAACAATATATAATTATAATTTTGCTCATCCCTGTTTTGCAGATCTTCGTATGATGAATTTTTCCCAGAATGAAAAAAGATGTTATTTTTTTTAATTTAGCTTTAATTAGATTTTTGCTTATTAATAATAACTGATGAATAAATCTAGGCTAAACAAAGAATACCTACAAATATACAATATCAGGTAGACATTGCTTATTTACACCAGGCACCAAAAATGTAAGTTTTTAATTTAACTGTTTTTTATTTAGCCTTTCTTTATTAGTATTTAGTATTTTTGTTTTTCATTATGTAGTGATTTTAATAATGAATGAAAAATAAGTCTAGGCTAAACAGAAAAGACCTGATCTGCATTTACTTATCTACATCAGTCACTAAAAATGTATATTTTGAAGTTAACTTTTTATTTTCACTTAATTAGTATTTCGTTTTTTATTATATAGTGTTTTTAATAATAAATCGTAAATAAATCTAGGCTAAACAAAAAAGACTTAATCTACAATACCGGATAACCAGTTCTATAATTTACATCGGGGACAAATAATGTATATTCTGAAGTTAACTTCTTATTTGGTTTTTCATTTCATTAGTATTTTTATTTTTTAGTTTGTGCTTTTTATTTTATTTTAATTATAATAAATGATATTGTTTATAAACGTTTTTATATATTTACCAATTTCCACTTTCCTAGAAATTGAGTTAGTGTTTAATTTATATTTTAAAGCAACATTATATTTATGTGTTATTTTAATGTGTTATAGACGTTATTACTAACGTATTAAAAATGAAATTGTGTAAAAGTAACGTTTTCTTTTGTTTTCGTTCAACTGTGATTTTTACGGTGATATAACCACAGTATATATAACATACAGTAATGTGACTGTCGCAAATAATTTCTATCCACCACACTACATGCTGGCGCGAGTCCGCAGTATGCAGACAGCAGTTCTGTTTTAAACTCACAACAGAACGTATCGAACTTACCAGAGCCCTATAAACCCACAATCCTGCAGTATTAGTGCCAGTAAACAATGCATAGTGTTCGGGCCTCTGCCCGCTTTAGTAATTATTCTAATTAATAGAAAAAATAATTAGTTGGTTTGTGCATATAATCACACTGTATATGTATAATCTATATGTATAGTTTTTAAAGTTTTATATGGAATCACTGAGATGGCGCACTGTGTATTGTAATAAATTCACGCAGGTGTTCAGATAAAACATTTGAAGAAAATTTAAATAACATAGGATTTTTCAGAATAGTAAAAATATTTTTATAGTGCACATCCTGCTTCGTGTTTAGTTATTTCTCATATAGTGTTTTGCTATTCTCCAATTAATTTCAAAGCAGAACTTCAAATTATATTTTAGACTCAATCTCATGAAATGGTGATGAGAGACTAACATTATTTTAAGGTGGTTTCCTTTCTCTCTATCCTATTTTCTCGCCGCCAACTACATAAGAAGAGAGAATCACCGTTTTATGGGTAAGTTCTCAAGATTTTATGATTTGATCTTTTGTGCACAATATACATTCCCCTCATTATCAAAGAGAAAAAATTCAAATAATATTTTATCAATATAAATTCCACCTATGGATTTCAAATAGTAATCATACAGAAAACATTTGGTCACTTCTCACCGCATTTTTGGTTAACACCAGCTGGTGAGTTTGTTGATAAAAACTGGTTTTATAGATTTTGTTATTACCTAGAAAAATTAGAAAAATCATACATTTTATGTAGTAGATTAAATAGCAATTTTACATTTTATGTCTGATAAAATATTGATAAATAGTGTGCATTTATACGCAAGTAATATACAGTGTGTCCATCTCAAGTGTTATTTAGTGGCTATTTGCGCACACTAAATTTAATATGGATGTAGATTAAATTTCTTTGTTGCTATATTGGCTTACTATTTAGAATCTGCATTTTACTTGTTGTTCAGTGCCGTTACATCACTTCAATTATTGATTTCGCTGTTAGGTTTTATATTTCATATAAATATAGGTTATATAACATTGAATTAATCATGTCGGTTGCACAGGAAGAGAAACTAGTTGCGTCAATTTCAAAAGACGAAAAACGATTAGCAGTTCTTGAGGCTAGAAAGAAAACATTGTTTACGCGTTTGCAGCGGATTTATGACGTTAGTAGAGATGTTAGTAGCGAAAAAAAGTTAATACACTTCAAAATTCGTTGTCAGACGCTGGAACAAACTAAAGAAGAATTTTCAAATATCTTAGATTCTATTAATGAACTTCAACTTACAATTGATCCCAACGCGATCCCAGATTTTCCTGCATTAAACAGCTTTGATGAAGTTTATTATCATATACGGGCTGTAGCAGATCAGGTTTTGAAAACAGATCCTTCTTCTAGAGAACGTCCCGAAAATAGTTCGAAACGTACCCCAAAGTTACCTGAACTTACCCTGTAAATATTTTCCGGCGATTTTAAAGAATGGCCAATTCAGCTTAGTGCATGACAACTCTGATTTAACAGATGTAGATAGAATCAATTTCTTAATTAATAAGTTATCAGGGCCCGCAAGAAATGTGTGTCAAGGCCTTCCTCCAATAGGTAGCAATTATAGCATTATTTGGAATGCTCTTATAGAAAAATATCAAGATAAAAGAAAACTCGCAAATTCTTATCTAGATATAATTTTTGAATTTAAAACATTAGTATCGGAATCAGCCGCTGCTTTAAATCACTTTATAGATAATTTTCATTCATCTATAGCCGCACTTAGAAAACTAGGAATTGTTGACTTATTAGATTTATATCTTGGCGTATATAGCTTGTCCAAATTAGATTCAACTTCTCGAAAAAGTTTCGAGACAACTCGTAAAAGTTTAACCTTACCAACTTATACGGAAATTATAGACTTCGTGAAATTACAAGCTCAATCTCTTGGTAGTTTAGGCTCTAAGAATTTTAGTAGTAGTAAATCTTCTAGTAGTAATCAGTCAAAACAGAAGACTGTACAATCCTTTGTGGTCAGTAATACAAGTGATAATTTAAAGAAATGTCCAGCATGTTGGCGACTTTTAGATCATTCACTTTTTCGATGCCCCAAATTTCTAACACTTACTCCAAACGAACGCTATGTTATGGTGAGCTCAAATCATTATTGTTTGAATTGTCTAGCATCACATAAAATAATAAATTGTAAATCCAAAACTAATTGCAATAAGTGCAACGGTAGACATCATACGTTGCTACATTTTCAAAAATCATCGTCGGTGACTAGTGGTAACAATAGTTTGCTTAATAGTGGCCCAAATACTAGTGGTAACATGGATAGCCCAGTGGTGGATAATGTTACAAGTTTATGTTCAACTTCTTCAACATTAGTTTCTAACACGACAGTTTTACTTTCAGCCGTTGTGGTTGATGTAGTGGATAGTGAAGGTAGAGTAAATCAACTCCGTTTGTTAGTAGATTCAGCGAGCCAAGCTAATTTTATTACTATGAAATGTTGTAGAAAATTCAAATTGCAAGTTCAAAATTATCATTTGTCAGTTTGTGGTTTAGGTAACATATCAAGTTCCGTACAAGGTCGTACCAGTATAGTTATTTCTTCTACAGTAGATCCTCTTATAAAATACTCTATTGACTTATTGGTTATTGACAAAATCTCGAATAAACTGCCAAATGTGGAAATTAATCTACATTCTTTGCAATTTCTATAGAATTTGCCCCTAGCAGACAAAACCTTCCATACCCCTGGAGATATAGCTAGTATACTAGGAGCTGAAATCTACGCTATTATTGCAGGTAGCAAGAAAGTCATGGGTCCTCTAGGCTTTCCAACGGTTTTAGAAACATCATTGGGATATATTGTCTTAGGAAAAGTTCCAACGGAACAATCATCCGAAGACACTGAAGCTCTTTGTTCTTTTGTTGAGTGTTCTCTAGAGATCCTGTTTCAGAGATTTTGGGAATTAGAAGAAATTTATACCCCTATCATTAATCCTGACGATGAAAAATGTGAGACCATCTTCAAGGCTACAACTACACGACATTCTGATGGTGGATATACGGTAGCACTACCTTTTAAGAAAGATGCTTCCCATTTGGGCGACTCATATAGTACAGCTCATAGACGATTTCTTTCTTTGGAAAAAAATTGAAAACCTCTCCTATTTTACAGCAAAAATACAATGAAGCTATGTTAGACTATATTTCGCAAAATCATATTTCCAAACTTTCTAACAATATATCCGCCTTTATATCCTGGTTATTATATACCACATCATGCGGTATCAAAATTAGACTCCACTTCTACACAACTTAGAATAGTGTTCGATGCGAGTTGTAAAACAGAATCTTCCTATTCTTTAAACGATATCCTGTACGTAGGGCCCAAGTTGCAGGTCGATATTTTCATTATGCTTTTAAAATTTAGAATATTTCCGATAGCTATGACCGCCGACATACGTCAAATGTACAGGCAAATCAAGATTTGCGAATCTCACAAATGTTATCAGCGTTTGCTGTGGCGATTTTCTCAGGAAGAGTCACTTTCTGTCTATCAGATAAATACAGTAGCATTTGGTATTTCCAGTTCTCCCTATTTGGCATTGAGAACTGTTCATCAACTAGCTTTCGATGAGTCTAAATCATTTTCTCTTGCAACCCAGTCGATTGTAGAAGACATGTACGTTGATGACTACTGTACTTCAGTTTCTAGTTTAGATTACGCCCGTAGGTTATGTTCTGAGATGATTAACTTATGTAGAGTAGGAGGATTCGAACTAGTTAAATGGTCTAGTAATTCAGAAGAACTATTAGATCAGATCCCCTCGAAAAACAAATCACCGAGAATAATTTCGTTTAATGATGGATTGAAGGTATTAAGGCTTCAGTGGAATCCAATGTCGGATACATTTTTTTATAAAGTTAATTTGTTAGACGCTAGTATTTGTAGCAAACGAATAATTCTTTCAACAATAGCTAGACTATTTGACCCTTTAGGTATAGTTGCTCCAATAATACTGACTGCAAAATTGATAATTCAAAGTCTCTGGACGTTGAACTTGAATTGGGACGACAGTCCCCCCTCTTATATAGTAGAAAAGTGGAATGCATTTGTATATGAATTACCACAGATATCAAATTTAAAAATACCTCGTCATATAGGCATTGTTTCTGATAGTTTGAATTATTTGATTGGATTTTCAGATGCTTCTCAAAGCGCATACGGCGCTGTAGTTTATTTACGAACTGTCGCTAATGGCAACGTAACAGTCAGTCTATTATATTCGAAGACCAAAGTGGCTCCATTGAAAACAGTGTCCATACCTCGTTTAGAGCTTTGTGCGGCACACTTGCTTGCAAAGCTCATTCATGTAGTTGATAGTCAGTATGAATCTAGAATTCATATCGATAGGATATTAGCCTTATCTGACTCTACAGTCGCCCTCCAGTGGATTAATTCTTCCCCTCATCGATGGAAGACTTTCGTCGCCCATCGCGTAGCAAAAATTCACGAGCTTTTACCTTTAGGAAAATGGTTTCACGTTAGTAGTGAAATGAATCCAACGGATTTAGTTTCAAAAGGACAAACTCCTACACAAGTCGTTGGCAATTCTGTTTGGTTCTCTGGACCAGACTGGTTGAAATTAGATATGGAAAACTGGCAAGTTCAGTCTTTCTCGCAATTAGATAGTCCTACTTGTCTTGAAGAGAAAGTAGTTTCCTTGGTAGCAGTCGAAGACGCTGAGCCTAATTCATTTCACACACTGATAGAAAAATGTTCTAATTGGTTTAAGTTACTTCGAACTACAGTATACATACTTACTTATATTACTCGATTACATATAGTTGCTTCTGATTTACAAAAGGCTGAGCACACTTTGATAGCATTAGTTCAGAAAACCCATTTTTCAGACACTTTCCGCTTATTAGCGAAAAACAAAGAATGTTCTCAAAATTTGCGGAAACTTAGACCCTTTCTAGATGGAAATCTGTTACGCGTAGGTGGCAGAGTATCTAATTCCGATTTAGAATTTAGTCGACAACATCCTTTACTGCTTCCCAAAAGGGATCATTTAGTGGAACTTTTGGTAGATTACACCCACATTAAAAATCTTCATACAGGCCCTAGCCTTGTCTTGGCCTTGTTAAGACAACATTATTGGATTTTAGGAGCCAGAGATTTAGTCATAAAGCGGATTCAGTCTTGTAATGTTTGTTTTAAGTTCCGCCCAAAACCTACATTTCCTCTTATAGCTGATCTGCCAGCTTGTCGAGTGAGAGAAGCCAAACCATTACATCATACTGGTACAGATTATGGTGGTCCTATACGCATTTCGATTAGTCGTCGCAGAGGGACAAAGACACAGAAGGCGTATATATGTATTTTTGTATGCCTGGTAACAAATGCTCTTCATCTAGAACTGGTGTCCGATCTTACTACTAACTCATTTATGATGGCACTGAAACGATTTTTAGGTCGACGTGGACCATGTTCAGCACTGTATTCTGACTGTGGAACTAATTATATAGGAGCGAAATCTTCCTTAGATGATCTTTATACATTAGTTACTTCCAATGAATATTTAGATCGTTTTCATAGTGAAATTTCAGAAAGGAAAATCGAATGGAATTTTAATCCACCTTCCAACCCACATTTTGGTGGTATATGGGAGGCCAATATAAAAGCCGTTAAAACACAGATATATAAAGTTGTTGGTACCCAAACTCTTACCTTTGAAGAATTACAAACCCTTTTGTGTTCTGTAGAAGCAATCTTAAATTCTCGCCCACTTTGTATTTTAAGCAACGACCCGAGTGAACCCCAAGCACTGACACCCGCACATTTTCTTAACTTGACGCCTCTGAAGTTCTCGCCTGTTCAAGATTTTCATGAGGTCCCGATTAACCGTCTGGATAGGTATCAATTGATAGATCAGATGATCCAGGCATTCTGGCGCCGTTGGCACTTAGAGTATCTCTCCTCTCTACAGGTGAGAGAAAAATGGGATACTAAATCCCCAAATATAGTTCCAGGCAAGGTTGTTATCATAAAACAAGACAATGCGCAACCTTTGCAGTGACCCCTTGGTATTGTAAAGGAAGTCTTTCCGGCCGCTGATGGTACGGTTAGAGTAGTGTCCGTGCGCACTAGACACAGAATTTGGAAGAGACCAGTAGTTAAGGTATGTCCTCTTCCTACCCAATAATTTTTCTTATTTTATTTTATTTTTTCTAGATCAGATGATTTTCCCTGATCAAAATTTATTTATGTTCTGGTATAGTTTCTTTCAATTGGTATAGTTTCATTGGTTAGATTTTTCTATTTTAGTTTTTCTATACGTTTTGTTCACAAACAGGAACAATAATAGAAAATAAATCTTTTATTTTTTTGTCGCTAAAGTTTTTTCTGAAAATTATGTTTTTCAGCAGGAGGGGTATGTTCGGGCCTCTGCCCGCTTTAGTAATTATTCTAATTAATAGAAAAAATAATTAGTTGGTTTGTGCATGTAATCACACTGTATATGTATAATGTATATGTAGTTTTCAAAGTTTTATATGGAATCACTGAGATGGCGCACTGCGTATTGTAATAAATTCACGCAGGTGTTCAGATAAAACATTTGAAGAAAATTTAAATAGGATTTTTCAGAATAGTAAAAATATTCTTATAGTGCACATCGTGCTTCGTGTTTAGTTATTTCTCATATAGTGTTTTGCTATTCTCCAATTAATTTCAAAGCAGAAGTTCAAATTATATTATAGACTCAATCTCATGAAATGGTGATGAGAGACTAACATTATTTTAAGGTGGTTTCCTTTCTCTCTATCCTATTTTCTCGCCGCCAACTACATAAGAAGAGAGAATCACCGTTTTATGGGTAAGTTCTCAAGATTTTATGATTTGATCTTTTGTGCACAATATACATTCCCCTCATTATCAAAGAGAAAAAATTCAAATAATATTTTATCAATATAAATTCCACCTATGGATTTCAAATAGTAATCATACAGAAAACACATAGTGTTAGTCGTTGTACCGCCAAAGGCTGTAAAAATACCTCGGAAAGAACTACAATTAGTTTTTTCAGGTTATTTTTTCCTACATACTATTGTTTTTTAATAAATACGCTCGTAAAAACAATGCCGATCGCTCCCACCTTGATTTAGGTGTTTAAATATAAAATTGCCTGAAATTTATCGAAATTCTATAAATATTGAAAAATGTTAATATTCATACTTCACAAAGGGTTTTGACCTGAAACTATCTAAATAAATTCCAACAAATGTTAAATAAGTAGACATCTGGAAAGGCGGCGAGGGTATCAATATAACTGAAGAATGGATCGGAATTATTTTATTGCTTTTTATAGGAAGGTTCGTCACTTGCTTCAAGAATCTTTGCAACATTCTAGGTAATTCATTTGTTCGTTTGCTGTATTGACTTTTGGAAATTATTATATTTAACATTATAGGTTCTGCCTTATGCATAAATTATACGTGTGTAGGGAATCTATAAAATTAAATATTAATTCGATATTTTATGTACATAAAATATAGAATTAATATTATTAATAAGGGTGTTATTATGCAGGAAGAAAATGAGACTACCAAATTTTATATACTAAATGCTTTTCAAGTTCTCTAAGGATTTTACAATAGCTATTATGTCGAAATAAATTTCCAATAAAGCACTTCCTATTATTTATACTATATAATAATTATTATAAAACGAGGATGTTTGTCTATGCTTTTATTTCGATTTACAATTTTTTTTATTTTAAGCCTTACTTCGTAAAACCCCATAATCCTGAAATGAAATAGAAATAAACTAATAAAAGGTAGATATTTACCTTTGATGATGATACCTAGTTTTGAAATAGTATCTTATATACCCAGGGATTAAAGTGCATCTTTTAATCCCGAATGTAAGTTTATTTTCCAAGCGTGAGCGAGGATTTATCTTTTTCTAATTATTTTATTTCCATTTCATTACGTGATTACGGTGTTATTAGAATATCAACAAATTAAATCACACATTTGAGAAATCCCAAATAGTAATACTTTGGACATAATATGGGATATTTTCAAAAAAATATTTTTTCTTTATAGTTTCATGTTTAAAATAAGGAAACACACTCGTCCGTTTGCTATAACTTGTTGACTTTTTTAATGGAAGATCGTAATAAAAGTAGCACTTTTTTAAATTATTGTAATGAACGTAATCGACCCTCTAAACACCGCCGTCGAATGTTCGAGAATTGCATGACTCATCAACATCTGCCAGTGTGGTTCGCCGGCACTTGCATGTGTGATTCATCAGCGTGAGTCATAGACGGCGCGAAAGATCAATAGACCTTCTAGAATAATCTAGTGCATGTTCTAGAAGATTATGCGGTATATAAACGCCGGCTTACACGGAAGGGAATCAATTAGTGAACCGCGAGCAATTAGACGTGTTAGTAGTCGCAAGTGGTAATAGATAAATATCTGAGTAGAATATAAATGTGTGTGAAATAAATATTGTGATTAAATATAAATAATAGTTAATTTATAATTGTGTTTTGTAAATTAGTTAAGATTGAATTAGTGTGTGCTAAGTGTGAATGTTTTCTCTTTATTCATAGATGATTTAAACAGCATTTTGTTATTATTTAAAAAGAACGTTGCATTATTTTATTCAATTCTTTGCATACTATTGTTTGTAAAAAACAAACTTCTATCTCCTCGGAGATTATTGTCAAAGTATACTATGTATATTTTTCTGATTTTTTCTAAATTTTGTATAAATCCTTTTAGGACAAATTTCTCAACTTACAATATTATGTAAAAAATCTCGTGTACAAGACTTTATGAAAGTCTCTTTTTCACTCATCTGCTTGATAAACTCGGGCTTTGTCCTCGTTAATCAAACCTGCAGAGCCGTGAAAAAAGTATGACTTTTATAACTAGCTGTACAATATATTATTACCCGGCTGTCTATTTGTTATTAAAAATATTACTTATTATATATTATTGTTACACTTATCTCTATAAAAATATTAAAAACGTGACTGAGATCTACAATGTCTCAAGACAGGTTAATTGGATTAGGTCTCAAGCATATACATAAAACAAATCCACCATTACCAGACAAAGTTATAGAACGTTTTGCCAAAAGTGGTAATGATCTACTACTACTAGAATGATTCATATTATTGCAATGATTAATTTTACTAATCGTCGGCTTCCTATGAAAGTGCCCAAATTGAAAAAATTGAGATTTTAACGTTATCTGGTTAATTATTACTTTTTCTATAAAGTAAATATGAGAAATTCCGAAAATAATTAGTCGCTTAAATAGCAAAAATAAAATCAGTCACAAGTGCAAACTCATTGACAAGCAACATGAAAAATGTTACATTTCTTGTAAACAGGTTTTTCGGACTTATGCACTTTTCATGTGAAGCCGACGTAATACTACTTAGTAAGTATACCTGAATAATAAACGTAATAATGTTAAGTAACATGAGTTTTAACAGAGTATATACAATACGACCATTACAAGTAGACAAATGAACGAGTGGTCATTCTGCTCATTGGTGAAGACGAGAGTAACAGAGTTACAAACAAATCTTCGAGGATGTAGGTGTACTGATGTATATTTACATTTTTATTATACAAGTTACTTACTTGATTATTAAAAATTTTCATAAGTTTTTACTGCTACTCAAATGTAAGATAAACATGTTTTACATCATTTTTATCTAATAAAATAGGTAAGAACAGGGGTAACGAAATAAAAAATTTCAGCAAGCATTCTTGATCGTCACACATCATTCACATTTCCAGCCGACATGTACTAAGGAATAGCCAACCGGACCGAGAAAAACTCAGTGCCCGTCAACCGCCCCATTCTGGAATCACTGCTGTAGTATTATTTTTCTCCGTCTGCACAGAATAAGCACTCGTTCATTTGTCTACTTGTAATAGTCGTATTGTATAATATAAATAACATGTTATAATAAAATAAATTTCCTTTGTTGCTTTATTTTGGAAACATATAAGTATTTGAAAAAAATTATTTTTTATCGCCCCCCCTCAAAAATTCTCCTAGCTCCGCCCTTGTTCAATCAAATGGTTCACTACACATAATTCTACTTCATATTTTACTATACTATTATATAACAAGAGATTTTGTTTACATATTTGTTCGAGACATTTTATTGAATGCGGCTCTGCGTTTTATTTACCGGCGATCCCGAACGATAAACGTCGGTCCACTACTTCTTTTATGGGCGTGATATTCGAAGGTGGATTAATAAAATGAATGGTGTCGCATGCAAGTGAATCTACTGATTGTTATATATACTGTGATATAACGTATATGAGACTGGTTGAACAGACCGTTGATTCTAGCGACATCTCTTACCTAAATTCAACTGTAAAAAGCAACCAGATTTTAACGTTTATTTATATTCTAAAATGACGTTATATATAATGATATTTTAATGTGTTATAGACATTATTACTAACGTTTTAAAAATATTTCAAATTGTGTAAAAGTAACGTTTTCTTTTGTTTTCGTTCAACTGTGATTTTTACGGTGATATAACGTATATGAGACTAGTTGAACAGACCGTTGATTCTAGCGACATCTCTTACCTAAATTCAACTGTAAAAAGCAACCAGATTTTAACGTTTAATTTATATTCTAAAATAACGTTATATATAATGTTACTTTAATGTGTTATATTGGTTACTACTAACGTTTAAAAAATGTTTTGTATTTGTACAAAAACGTTCTTTCATGATTAAATTCAACGTTGATTTTTGCGGTAATATAACGTATATCGAACTGGTTGCACATACCGTTGATTCGAGCGACATCCCTTACTTAAATTCAACTGTGAAAGGTAACCATACTTCAACGTGTGGTCACTCGATATTTTTAACGTTTTTTCTACGTGTATGTGTTTATTGGGAGAATCGTCTTACAGGCTCTCACGGCTTTGTCTAAAGTGTTTCGACCAAAATTTTATGGTAAATTCTGAAGGGCAAGCATCATCGTACACATTTAACATGCGTCCTCGAATTTGCGATGATGAATTTCCTTCTTTGGTAACGAATTTTATTACGGCTCGATGCTCAATGTTAACATTTTTATTAATTTGACGCGACATGATTTAATCTTAGAGCTGTTAAAACACACTACGGCAAAACATTAAAAACAATTAACACAACATTAAACAAAATTAGGACATGCGAAAAACAATATATAACGAACCGGACAATAGACTGGAGGTAGATCAGTTATCAGTTTCCCCTCGTATGTGTTATAAATATGACAATAAATTTTATACATTTTGCATTTTATGTATTAGTCTGTATTTGATTTGTTGTTTTCTCTTTTATATTGTGAAATTGACGAGTTTTATACAACAAACGTTGTTATTTGAACAATAAAGAAGAGCAATTTAAGATACAAAATTATTTCCAGGACTAATTAACTGGAGGATTTCTAATATAAATTGCAAATAAGAATGTTTACAACATAATCTTTCAATCAGGAATGTATTACCGTCTACATTCTAACGTTATATGAAGAATTTAAAAATCAGAATGTATATTCGCGAAAAGAAGATCCAGAATTTAAATATTGATTTGCGGCTGATTGTTATCGTTATAAAATAAAGTGGAAATTTTTCGTCGTTTATTTAAATGTAATTAAGAAATAAAATATAGAGTTTAGAAGATTTATAAAATAAAGTATTTTGCTGTTATTTTTAAAATATAACTAAGAAATAAATTATAGAGTTAAAAAAATTATAAAATAAAGCAGGATTTTTGTTTTTTTTAAATACTATTAAAAATAAAATATACAGCTAATATTTATTTATTAATTGCTTCTTTGATATGTTTTTAACTTTTGGTATTCAATTAAAATCGGTATTAGTTTATTTAAAACCTTGGGTCTTCGTCAGGGCGTATAAAATACAAAAAATTCTCAAAAATATTTTGTTATTGACATCTAAACGTATTATTATTAAGTTCCACCATAATGTTAGTGTACTCTGACGAAGACCCAAAATGGGCCGAAATATAGGTTTTAAATAAACTAATACCGATTTTAATTGAATACCAAAAGTTAAAAACATAATAAAATATACAGTTAAGAGATTTATAAAATGTACTAGAAATGTTTTGTTGTTTATTTAAATTTAAGAAATAAAATGTACATTTAAAAAATTTATAAATTAAAGTAGGAATTTTGTTATTGTTTTTTTTTTAAATTTAATTAAAAATAAAATATAGTTAAAAGATTCTCTTGAGAAAAATAAGATGAATTTATAAAGCTCTATTTAAAATCTGAATTTTAGAAGGAGTACTTAAACTTTTAATTTAATTTAAAATTTAATTTTTAAATTTTAAATTCAGTATACAATTGGAAATGAAATTAAGTAAATTATAGTCACATTAAAATCAAAACTGATTTATGGCTAAATTGTTCTATTTAGAATTGAAGAATGGGAATTGGGAAAAATATAATAATTGTGATTATACAGGGCGATACAGTTTAAATGCATATGCGTTTATGGGGTGAGACATGAAGGTGGATAGATCACAAAAATGCAAATCAAAAATTTCTGTTTCAAAAAAGTTTTTCATTAAGAATTTTGGGGCCCCTCAATCGAACTTAAGCCGCCCCTGGCAGTCTGGTTTATTTTTTCAAGATTTATTTTTAAAACCTCTGTTTATATTTTCTTTGTCGTGTTTTCGAGAATTTCTCGTTAGCAAATCTATCTATATGTAACTAAGAATGTTTGCAACTTTAGAACAGAGTCACAGGTTTATCTGAAAAGATTTATTAATAATAAGCATTCTCAAGATGTGAGGGTGTGCAACACTTCCCAACATCAATATGAGAAAGTAAATTAAGCTAATAACTACTAAAAAAGTATCTTTTTACAAAAGTGTGCATGTGAGTATGCATACATTTAAAATTAGGGCTGCCCATTAGAGTCTTCACCTAGTTAAAGGTAAAAGTAAATTATTAATTACTCACTTTATTGTAAATATTATTTGTAGCGTAAGTTTCTTTTCAATTACAATAATAATTTATTTGTTGATATTCTTATTTTTAAAACAAAATATACGTAATATAATTAAATTACAAGTATTCTAAAGAATATTCCGTTATAAAATTGTAACCCATAAATTTTCTTGCAGTGCCATTCAACCATAAAATAATAATCACGAACTCTAATTTTATCTATGTTTTAGTTGCAGACAGTCATATCACATTCCTGTTTTCAAATGACGAGGTTACCTTCCGTAATAAGGTCAGTTAGAAATTACAGGACCGGATCCAAAATTCAATATAACTTCAAAATTCATTTTCTGGAAAACAATTCGTTTTTTGACCATACTTGCAATTTTGCAAATTGTCAAGCTAACGTTTGCTCTAATACCTCCCCTCTACCTACCATTTCACTTATATCAGTTTTATTTGATTCACCCTGTATATCTTTTACATTCTAATTTTAAAGAGATATTTAAAATTCAAAATGGACAGTCTCAAAGCACAACATTTAAAGCTACTTATTACTTATTTTTTAAATGAATTAAGGATTTCTTGTTAAAAACATTTTTTAATAGGACGTAGTTCAAATGTAATATTTTTTTTATACCAACTTTAATGTCAGCGATAGTCTGGTAGACAGTATTTTTCTAAATTAAATCGTGTTTCAAATTATGATTGCTGTAATATTTCTTTAAAAAAAACAGTTGTATCAGCATTGATTTAGATTTTCCACTAAATCTTCAAGTATGCCATGGAAAACGATACCTGTTAATCAAAATTTAAGCAACCCTTGTGAAACCGGCCATTAACCTATTAAAATGTTAAATTAACTTAATTTTTTTCATCTAATTTTTTAAGAATTTCTTCCATTTCAAAAAGGTTATTTCTTAGTTAATATTTTTTTTACATCCAACCAAGTTTTCTTGAATCTCTGTGTATATGTGTTTGGTAGCCTGAAAGTGCTGACAGTTGGTTTTACATACTCAGCCGACTCGCTTCCTTAAATATAGTTATGTATATTCAGAGTGGATTAAACTGTTTAGAGAGTCTCCTTTTAAGTATTTTTTACGGGGATGCTCTTAGGAGCTTTCCAACGATTATGGACGCGAAATAAAATCTTCCATTAACAATCTAGAATCCTTTATTGGAATATCTCATCCATACATATACATTTACTTATCTTTAAAATGGAACCTCACTGAATCTTCCAGAGAACATTATAAAGTTTTTATGCTCCAAAACGAACAAGAATGGATGGTTGGCGAGAAAAGATAGATTCTTAGTCTTCTTTCGTTTAAATATCATCGCTAAAAGTGTGAAAATGTTAATTATTTATATTGTTTTTAATTATACATTTGACATACTCCATCCCAATTAGTGTCTAAGTGTATTTACTGAATGTTATATTAGAGTTGATAGTGTAAAAAAGTACCCCCTTTTGTTTCCATCTTAAGCAGTAACCTTTAATCCAAGAAACCACCTAGGCAACCTTTGTAAGATTTGAAAATATATTTTACAATTGGATTAACATAGAGAAATTGCAGAACGGAAGTACCTTTATAAAGAAAGTTTTAATCGCAAAAATAGTTTATTTATAAGAGCTTTCTTCCCTTACTTACCAATATAATTTTATTTACGCACAGTTTGATTACGCATAGATAATTTTATTCTTACAATATTGTCATACATGTTAAAGCCTAACAAAATTCTAGTGTCAATTAAACAATTACTAGATATATATTAAACATCGCCAAGTAATTGATCCAAATTTACACACTTTTATTGAGTAGAATATCTACCAATAAACATGTAAGTGTTCGACTGACTCCAACGAAGACAAAACAGAAATGGGTGATCAGCTAGGAAATATTTAGGCAGATTAATCGGTTCAAAACCAGATGTTAGAATCACCTCAACTGTAAATAGAAAAGTGTAAGAAAAGTGTGTAAACTGCATCTATTTTCGACATTTTAAGTCAAACCGTGTGAAATAAATGAAGATCAACAAAACAAAGTATTAGTCGAATTACTTCATGCATGGCTACTAGTAATGGCTGTATAGTTGCAACACTGTTAATATGGGTAATAAATTCTTTGCAGATAAGCTTAGGATGATTAATTAATCTAGAGTTACACACTTTTTTACTGACAGTGACACAATGGAGGGTTTTTGAAAAAGAATTTTATTTTATTATACAAAAAGTTTGAACATTGTGTGGTGTTATTATTCTGAAAATAAAAGGAATATTAAGCCCGTTTGAGATGATACTAAATTTATGCAAAAATTTAGGAGTAAATTTTTTCGTAAATTTTTTTCAGATTATAAACACAAAATTATGGTAAGAGATTTATTACAAAATTATTTAGTAAATTAATTAGATCTTGTTCTAAATATGTGAGTAAAAATGCGCGTAAATGTGCGCACAGTACCACGGCTAACTTCAGATCGCATACATTTTTGGCTTATTTTGTTTTTTTCTTTTTTAATAATAGTATATCCAGTAACGTACACGCAGCTACCGCTGCATACACGTCGACTTCACTAGTATCAAACATTTTCCAAATAACGTAATAATAAGTTACACAGAATTATATCCAAAGATAATTAACATCAAAATGTAATATTAAAAATATAAACAATCATGAAGTCAACTCTTGTTGTATTAAGACTACAAACACTGCAACCACAAATAACACTAAAAAAATACGTTAATACGCGTGCGCGATTGACAGATTTTGCATTAAAAATGAGATTCGTTGCAAACAGAAAATTACCAATTTTTGTAAAATTTTATCAAAAAATTTATTACAAAATTCACTTCTAAATTTTTGCGTAAATTTAAATCATCTCAAACGGGCTTTAGATTTGTTAACGTGTACTGCTTCTTTTTATTGCCTTACCATTTTGAATTATCTATTTAATTTATTATGAATATTTTTTCCTTTAATTAATTTAGTTGACAATTTTACAATTTATTATTGAATAAATTGTAAGAAGTTTGAAATAGAGGGACTATAATTTTGCCAAACTTATAAAACATCTGTTGGCAAAAACGTCAACTACAGTTTTTTTAACCTACAGAAGTAGAATAAACTGCAATAGATACATAAACAAGCGACGTTTTTACACGCCATCTACGCGAATAGGTGTGATATTAATGAATATCATTTAACAGAAATCCGCAAAATAAGTTTTACATCAAATGAAAATTTCTATAGAGAATAAGAAGATGTTTAGTTTTAAAAATACAACATTCGTATTAATAAAATATTTGCTTGTAAAAATCTCAGATTTGTCAAAAATAGTTGCACATCACACTGCAAGTGGCGCTTTTTGATTTTAATTTTTCACGTTTTAAAAATAGTTTTCTGTATTATTTCTATTCTATACTATGCATGAGCCTTCATCGTTTTTGACATAACCTTCAAATAATTTTCCGTAATGTAGGTGGACTCTTTACAATTACACTCCCACATTGCGTAGTGGGAATTATGCATATCTTTCCTCTACTCCTTTCCCTCTTTGTTATAGAATTCCAACATCAAAATGAACAAGATTTTAGATTTTGAAAGAATATTTTACATGCGTAAATGAATTAATATTAATCAATTAATAAGTTAATGTACTGTAGTTAGTAATATAAAAATCATTAAAAAGTAATTAATGATATACAACAACGACTACTAGCCATAACCTGGAAACCAGACCCAGAAGGTTTGAAGCTTGTGCTATAGGGGCCATTATTATTATTATTATTATTATTATTATGCAGGCACACCGTGCGACTGCAGCCGACTTACAGATGTTATAGCACAAATCCTACATTTGTGCTACAGCTAAGGAAAACTGCAGAAAACCTTAACCAGATTTGCATAAAAAACAAATAAAGAAAACATGATAAATGACATTCATTAAAGAAGCAAATGACATTAACTGTCAAGATAGCCGTAGATTAAAATACACAGCGCGCTAGCTTTCCATTTACATAACGCCGGTTCTGTTCCCAGGTATTTTTTTATAAAATAAAATATTTAATATATTTTATAAGTAAACATTTTTTTTATAAAATATTTAATATATCTTATAAATAAACAATTTTTAAAGAATGTAATATTTATAAAAAGAAGCAATTTACAAATTTGCTATTATGGTTTGTATAATCGTTTAGTTTTATTTTTAATTAACATAAATATACATTTAAACCATGAACTTCTTTGTTGAATTGCTTGTTTTAAAAATTATTAAATAAAATTATCCCTTAATTTTAAACTACGTATGTATATTTATTTCAAAAACTAAATCATTATACATTACCATGCATTAGTATTTAATTGCAAATTATTCCTTTGTTTAATATTACATTTATAAATAAAAATAGTATAACCCAGTCGGGATTAGAACCGGTGTTTTGTAATTGGCAATGTAACGCGCCTTTCTTTCAACCATGTCAGCTGTTGAAGTCGTGAGTTTTGCTTTTTTAATGCATTTATAATGTTTTTGGTTGTTATTCTATTATTAATTACTTTTTAACGATTTTTTACAATTACTAATTACAGTACATTAATTTATTAATTGATTAATATTAAACAATTAATATTAATTGAAAATATTTTTCAAATATAAAAATGAAATAAAAAGCAAAATGAAGTACGATTAATAAACTACTCTGGTGTTTTTGTCTTTTTTCAGAATTACGCGGAGTTAATCATTTAGAATTTTTTAAGATCAATCGTTTTTTCTGTTTTCTTGTAAGCTTTTCAATAATAGAATGGACTTTCCACTTTATTTGGGTTCAAGTCGGGTTTGAGAATTTTAAGAAATAACTGAATGAGAAGTATAGCGCGAAAAGCATTTTAGCGATCATAAATTCCTACGTATACTGTAGACCATTAAACTATTTGTAGAAGTGGAAAGTGATTGAAACAGTTTCATAGTAAAAATACTTAATTAGAAACTAATAATCTATGTCAAAGTTTCCCACACTTTAATATTACCCGCATGTGCTTATTAGTAATAGAATTTACAGATGAAAAATTCAATACCTGTTTTTTTTCATTAGTAATTGCACGTCTAAAGGTTTGACATAAACAACTGTGAGCAATACACATTTTAACATAACAATTTTGTGGGTGAGACCGCTGCTGTCGCGGCTATCGACACATTAAAAGCATTCTGGGGTGTATTCGAACTTACCCACCTTCATTTTTTTAATCTTAAATTTATTATTTTTAAAAAGGCCACATCTTTATTACGACTCATTTTGAATATCTACAATGCCTTTACAAAAAATATTCAAATCAATTCAAAATAAATGGCCACCGAAATGAGTTCGAACTTCAATGTTTTTTTTTTCTAATTTTACTTTAATTTTATTATTGTTTTGTTTTATTATTTATACAAAAATATTGTGCATCTAAGTACAAAATTCGATTGAAATTTGCACTACACGCTTTAGTTGTTCCATTGTTAAGGTTAGCGATTTTAGATCATTTTAAGTGGCACTAAAATACACGAAAGCAGCATTTAGATTGTTATGATAATTATTCAAAGCTCTACATATGTAAGTGTAAGGTTAGGCTATGACTACTTCAAAAACTAAATAAAAGAGCCATTTTAAACATACTAAAAAACATTTATTAAAAAGTAAGTACTACTACAATTTATTATAATCATAAATATGCTTATACTGTTTAAACAATTATTTTTAAGGGGTTGTGTATTTACCGATGAAGAAAGCAAGATTCGATTTTGTAAGGCGGAGGCAGAATAAAAAGCCATGGTCAGCGATAAATTGTTTAGGTAGTTCAGGAGGGTAGTGTATTGCCGAAACCGCAACCGCAACCAGAACTGTAATAGTAATAGACAAAGTTGGTTAATTTGTTTTTCGTAAATGCCCTACACCAATAAATTAGTAGATTCGACCCATTACTATATCTTCGAAGTTAGCAACATTTGTTTTAGAAATAAGCGTTTTTGAGGATTATAATGTTGTGTAAGTTGGTTAGTTAAAATGGTAAGCATCTGGTTACTTTCTTTTACAGCACTACGTGTAGAAATATACTGTGTTTATATTCTTTAACAGATTTAAAGATCAATAGATTAAAAACAGTTTTATGGTCTTTCCTAAACAGCATAGTCTTAATCCCATCAAAGCCAAAATGGTAACATAAGGATAGAGAGACCCTGTATAATAAGTAGTTATTAATAGTTTAGCCAAAGCCAGAAGAAACTCTGATTGGTCGGACACACGGCGCATGCGCAGTTTAAAAACTAAAAAGCTTTCAAAAATTATATAATAATTTAGTAAATTGAATTCTTTCTATTTAACTTTATAAAGTTACTAAGTATAAATTGCAATAATCTACCTTATCATTTACTTTTGGATCCAAAATGATGATTTGATGTAATTTGGCCTGCGTGGTGGCAAAACTTTTATATCAAATATATGCAGGAACTCTACATTAGGTACTATAATACCTTATTAGGACAGAATAACACATCTTTCAAATAATATTGAAATAACTTTGCTTACAAAGCTGTATAATAAGTTGAACGATTCACTACTACATGACCTGCAAGAATTTACAGGAGTGTCACTACATCTAATCAGCCAGGCCACGTTCAGAGGTTATATCGCAAACAACGCCACATCGGGCTTAAGGAACCCATAGCACAGCATTTAAAATTTCTTACATTATTTATAAAATACATTAAGGATTTTTTTAAACATTTTTTTATAATTTAATTAAAAGTTAGAATAGATAAATACATTCAATAACAATAATACTAAAACCTAATTCGAATTTGAAGTTAAAAATTCAGTATTCAGGATTTAAAGTAGATATAAATTAAATTCATATCTAAATTAACTACAGAACTTACTTAACTATGGAAATAGTAATTACAAATGTAAAACTTACTTTACAATCCTCCTGCATTCTAATTTAATTATACATAAAGAGATTTCAAATTCCGAATATGCAATTTTCAATTTAAGTGATGATTGAAAACCTAATTTTGATTATTATTTGCACTTTCCTTAAAATAAATCAGAGTTCTTTTATTAAAAGATTATTAAATGTAATTTAGAATATTTCTAACTTCAAAATTTGTGTTAAAATCTTTCATATTAAAAAAATTCGACAATCGAAATTTAAGATAAAATTTAATTAAATTCGAAACTAAATGAATTGTAGATGTTTCGATGTTTTCTTTTGTAGAATTGTAAATCTACAAATGGAAAATAGAAATAAAGAAAATATAACTTAAAAATAGGTCAATTCCAGGTTCCGAATTGTTTCGACGCCAGTGGCGCTATTTTCTGTTTACTGAATTTATATTGTCATGATTTTCATCTATTGGTTTGATTTTTTTGTGAAAGTTTTTTTTATGTGAGTGATTTAAGAATTTTATTAGAGATTTTCGTAGTTTTCTTTACGTAGTGTATTTGATTATCTGGTTTTACGATTTCCAATGTCCACTGCTTTCTGAAGATCTAGCTTCAAGTTTTTTGTCTTTATGGAAATTCATTTCTGCTTTGATATTTTGATTTTAGCATACCCATCATAACATATTAAGTAGATGTTACATTTATTTAACTTTTCAATTTAAAGTTTTCTAAAAATTTCTTTGCGTTCTTTACATCCATAGTTGACTCCGACGAAGTTGTCTTAAATCTCATGTTAGTGAATTTTCTCAGTAACCTAAAAACATTGGCAGTTGTTTTTACATAATAGGCCAATTCAATTCCGCAAATGCAATTAAATCCAGAGTGAAGTAAACTATTTGAACCGTCTCCTATTAATTATTTTTTTGCAAATATGCTCTTATAGGATCACTATGACTATAGACATGAAATCAAAGTTTTTATAAACAATCTAGAATCCTTTATTAGAATTTCTTATCTATAATTAAATATTTTCTTATCTTTAAAATAGAACCTCACTAAATCTTCCACAGAATATTATAGAGTGCTTATGCTCCAAAACGAACAAGAATTGATGGTCGGCGACAAAATGTAGATGCTTCTTTCCTTTAAATATCATCGCTGAAAGTGTGAAAATCTTAATTATTCATATTGTTTTTAATTATGCAGTTGATCTACTTCATTCCAATTAGTGTCTAATAGGTATTTATTAAATGTTATTCAGAATACAGAAGTATCTCCTTTTGTTCTCCATATTAAGTACATAGGTAGATAGTTACATTTGTTTTCCCAATTTCTAAGTTTCTACTTGCCCAATAGAAGTTTCTACAATAGTTTTCCACTCACTTAACTAACCTATGCACGTTAACCTCTAATCCAAAACCTTATTAAAAAATCTTTGTAAGATAGATTTTAAAATATATTACAATTGTATAAACATAGAGAAATTGCAGAGTGTAAGATACCTTTATCCAGAAAATTCTAATAGCCAGAGTAGTTTATTTATTTATAAGCATTTTCTTCCCTTACTTATAGATTCGACAGAATTATTGTAAACAGGATATTTCATAATAAGTGTAATAAGAATGTGTAAATTGTATAAATCTGGACATTTGAAGTTGAACTGCGTAAAATAAGCAACGATCGATAAAATATAGCAGAGTGGACTCCTGCAAACTTATGTAAGCTTAATGTTACACTTAATATATAGGTAATTATTTTTTTGCAAACAAGCTCATTATTTAATTAATTTTGATTTCTATACTTATTTGCTGACAATCGCACCTATGTTGTTTTTAGTAATTTCCAACAAGGGAACTATAAAAAGTAGGAAGCGCCAATGTTAAATGCAAACATGTAAGTAGTACTTTTATATATTTGTATACAGGGTGTAGAATCGTTTCACACACGATATTGTTTTACGTGCATTGTGCGTTTCAATGTTTCCAAGGCATAACTGATTATTGCAGAAACGGTAGTTTTATTTTCTTTACTTTTTCCGGTTACAATCAAAGGCAATACGTTCATTCGACTGATAAACTTTTTTTTTACAGTCCTCAGAAATATCTTTATTGTAAAATAATTAGAGGAGATAATATTAAGGTTAGGAAGAAAATGCACGTAAAGCTGTATTGTGTGTCGGGCTATTCTACATCCTGTATAACTGTTATAAGAAATTAAAACAAATTTTTTTTGCTTGTTTCGTATTTTTAATGTAATGAGAGTACAATGAGAGTACTAAAAATTTAAAATGCGATATTCTCCAAAATTAGCAAAAAGCGACTATGTTGATAAGAAAAATAAGTATGTTCTAAATCATTACGAGGATTCTAGTTATATTAGTTACACTCTGTACATAAAATCGGAGTGCAATATACGCTTCACACTTTGTGTTGTTCCAATATAAATTTTACACTCTCGGTATAATTGTAAGTGAAAAGAAAGCTAGACCTTTTTAAGTAATAATAAATGCACGCAAGCTGTGTCTAGATTGCTAAGTTGATTAGTCAAAGATTTAAAGTGTAAGAGTAGGCCATGAATTCTTCAAAAATTAAATAAAATCGCAATTTTAAACATGCCAAAAAAAGATTTATTAAAAGTAAGCACTACAGTTTGCTATAATCATGAAAATACGTTTTAAAGAATTATTTTGAAGTAGTCGAGTGTTTGCCAAGGAAGATAACAATATTCGATTTTGCAAGGCGGAGACAGAACAAAAAACCATGATCAGCAATAAATTCTTTAGGTGGTTGAGGGTAGTATATTGGCGAAGACTTAAACACAACAATAACTGCAATAGTAATAGACAAAGATAGTTAGTTTCGTTTGACTGTTATTTTTTCTAAATACCCTACACCAATAAATTAGATATTCAACCACTACCGTTTTTAGAAATTAGCATTTAAACATTTGTTTTCATTTAACTGGGATTTTGGAAAAGACATGCACTATGAAATAATAGAAGAATTTAAGGAATCGATTGCATAAGCTTACTATATATGTATTGAACGTCATTCAGAAAGCTAAACGTTATTTTCAGGCCGAAATAAAGATGATGATGAACATGTTTAGTTCCACGTCCATATGCTTGGTATGTACAATATGAGAGATACCTGTAGAATACACGAATAACTTACGCTATCGAATAAGTTTGCTGCAACACTGAATGCGTGGGTGACTTACAAGTGCTGCGGAAGACAAATTACTAATTTAGATACTAAGACGACGTGCTGGGGAAGAATGCTCAGGTGTCGGCCGTACTAAATGTGAAAAACGCAATCTGGGGTCTCTGCGTTGCGTACTTTGCTGAATTTCATAAGATTTAAGTAAAAGTTTGGTAAAATGTTTAAAATAACCACAACTGTTTAACATGGGATAACTCATAACGCCAATTTTATTATACACGATCCGTTTTATCAGTATAAGTAGCTGGGAATACCATGCAACGGTGAAGTTTGCTTGCTACTTAAATCAAGTAGTTGCTCTCGAGGTGCCCAAAATGGTAGCTTAAATAAGCTCAAATTAAAATATATTTTTTAGATGTCTATTACTTGATTTAACCGATCTGATCACTATTTTTACTAGCATTCATAGAGATATAGCATGCATAATTGTGAGATACGGCCAAAACTATGTTATAATTATGTTATATTTTCTAATACATTAAATGCTTTTTGTTTCTTGAACACATCAGTTTTTTTTATCACTAAATGGGTCGATCTCACGGATTTCAATGAAAATCACTTATGAGATAGCAATCAACTAAAGAACATAACTTTCATTCATCAATCTGCTAAATTACGCAGAACTTCTGAAATATTCAAACTGAAAAAATTATCAAAACTGCTTGCACGCCTTTAAAGAAATATAAATATCTCGAAACGCATTTACCCTAGAACAAATATTTTTTTGTATATTGCTCACTAGAAGACGGGCTTTTTGGACAGCCTAATAATTTTTTGTTATCAAACGTATTTTTATTTTTTTCTAAACGAAATATTTTAAAAATGCAGAAAAATCGGTGTGGTCACATTTTTAAAAATCTGAAAAAAATTGTACATATTCTTTGAACATTTCTGTATTTAAATGCAAAATGGCAAGCTGGACGTTTTAATAGTTTTGGCAGGGCAAGTTTCTAAAGATCGCGTTGCAGACAGCCGGCGCACCATAGATCACGGTCAACCGGCACAAACCGCATTCGCTACCTTCTAGTTAGTAATAATACGGTCCATATTACCAGCTTAACTCTTAACCTTAACCTCTCAACTAATGTACATAAGATAAATGTATATTTGTGTGGATATGATAATACCTACTAATTAATTAATTACTTATGTATTTAAATCGATTACTTCGGGTGTGTTACATAAAGTACTTTTCTTGCGGCTGTCCAAGACCATAAAATATAATGCAACAATTTTTTAATTTAAGTTTTAAGGTCAGTTGGGGTAATTGGTCCATAGATATACAATTATTTTGCTTCAAACTCTTTATCTCATATTTTATCGTGAAGTATAAGTTTAGGACCTTGTTTTATAGTAACTTTAATATATGTATTTCCAAAAGAAAATGTAAAAATAAAGCAGCTCTAATGCCAACTATTGCATTTAAAAATATATTTTAAAAACATGTCCGGTGGTTCCAGTTACCCAATAGATTGGGGTAAATGGAATCATCGTCTATATTTTATATCCACATTACCTTATAATATGTTCTGGCTAACTGGGACGCCCTAAGGTTATTAATTAAAATGTCTCTAAAAAATTAGGGCTGCAGTAGGAATAGTTCAGAAATTATCGCAGTCGGAAGAGTGTATAGGGTAAAGTCGATAAAACTAAAAATTCACGTAATTCTCATAGACGTTTAACGATAGTTTTAGTTTTGATTAAGCATAGTTTCAGTTACCCCATTGCTCCAATTACCGCAGCTGACCTTATTAAACATCAGAACCTAAATAGAGATCGGTAATAGTTATTTATGGTACAAGTGAGTTAAGTAAGTTATTATGATAATTTTTGCAGTGGATAATATCATTAACTCACCTGTGCCACAAGTTCAAATATTGAATTTGCAATGATCCTATAGATCAGTCTATAGTTTTTAACTTTAATAAATTTGATACTCTAGCTCGATGACTGGATTTTAATAATATAATACAACGTAAGCTGGTGATTGGTTGCTACCTACAATAGCACCCAGTGTAACCCAGTGAACAAAAATGGTATCTAAGCTATTGCATTATAATATTTTAGGGTCTTTGATGGCCGCAAGAAAAATGCTTTATGTAACACACCCGAAGAAATCGATTTAAATACATACGTAATTAACTAATCAGGAGATATAATCATATCCACACATATATACATTTATCTTATATACATTAGTTAAGACCGACCGCTGGAAATATAGACGGTATTATTACTAACTAGAAGGTAGCGAATGCGGGTTGCGCCGGTTGACCGTCATCTATGGTGCGCCGGCAGTCTGCAGTGCGGTCTTTGAAAATTTACCCTGCCAAAACTATTAAAACGTCCAGCTTGTCATTTGGCATTTAAATACAGAAATGTTCGAAGAATCTGTACAATTTTTTTCAGATTTTTAAAAATGTGACCACACCGATTTTTCTGCATTTTTAAAATATTTCGTTTAGAAAAAAATAAAAATACGTTTAATAACAAAAAATTATTAGGCTGTCCAAAAAGCTCGTCTTCTAGTGATCAATATACAAAAAAAATTTTGTTCTAGGGTAAATACTTTTCGAGATATTTATATATCTTTAAAGGCGTGCAAGCAGTTTTAATAATTTTTCAGTTTCAATATTTCTGAAGTTCTGCGTAATTTTGCAAATTAATGAATGAAAGTTACGTTCTTTGGTTGATTGCTACCTCATAAGTGATTGTCATTGGAATCCGTGAGATCGACCCATTTTAGTAATCGATTTCGCATGGAATGACCCAATATCATGTGACGGTGAACACTACTCTTTGCTGCCGAAATCATGTAGTCATTCAAAAATGTGTTGAATACGAATCATTGATGATGAACGGTGGCAGGTGACAAATATGGGTGTAGGTATCCATGTAATAAAATAAATAAACATAACTGCAAGCAGCACTCATTATAAGCTACTTTTGATTTATATGGTAGTTGTCCTATTGACGCCAATACAGAATGCGACAGTAAATAAAGTAGTAACAGTAAATTTGAATTGTTTTTCTATAGAAACGGCACTTTAAATAAGTCAAAGTGATTGTTAAATTGACAAAAACCATATCAACTAAAAAATGCAAAAATGAAACATAAAAGTTGTCCCAGTTTTTTATGGCGTCGATAGTACCAAACATTTAATTCATATTAATCCGTGAATGAAGCTTGTCTGACGGATACATTAATATAATGGAAGTTGCCAAACTTCCAACAAATGGCCATTATTGTATTTTTAGTAGCATAGTGGAAAAGTTCAATGAATCATTTATTTGCAGTACTTGAATCTTTCGTAGCCCGCTAAGGGTCATACTTCATAAACTATAATTGAAACGCGAAGATTTGAATGCTGAAGAGTTAATTTGAACCGAATACATTTAACGTGTTAGAAGTTATTAGAAAAAGTCAAATCTCAACGAAAATAAATTGAAACCATTTGATACTATTTCTTCAGTTACAGGACCGGGTTTATATCTTTAGGGGTCCTAAGCACTGACGAGTGTGCCCCACCCCCACAAACAATATTTAATTTATATTTTTATAATAACATTCACCTATACTTTGTATATAGGGCGGCCATAGTGCAAAAAAGTATCGTTTGACGTATTTTGTCCTAGGGTCGACGTTTTTTGCCTTAGAGCTAAAAAGTAGCGATTTAAGCCCGCTCTACAGGCATCAAAAGCGCCACTTTTCGTGTACGTGTTACAAAAAATACATTTTGGAAATCACGTCAATCAACCGATTGCGAACTTGACTGTATATGATAAATCCCATGGTGTACATATATGTATCTTAAATTGCTAAAATATAGTTTTTTAATTTTATTTATAACTATATTTTTAAAATGTAATGCTTTATACATAAAATTGTTGATTTTATCATAAATAAGGTTTGTATATTTTCATACAAAGTTTAAAAAATTATCTGTAGTATAATTGAAAATTGACAAAAAATAAATTAAAGAGAAAGAAAAAATGTTCAATTGGCTGGGGCCCTAACCAGGTGCTTAGTCTGCTTTTGCATTAGTCCAGCCCTGTTCAGTTATAAATATAATCTCGAATAAGTCAAAAAGATAAAGAAATTTCAAATGTAACCTAACCTCAATAATTTTTTAACAAATCCTTTTAAATAAAACCGCAGTTTTAATTAATACAATTTAAAATGCTTGAGATAATAAATTTACCACATACTATTTACATAATTAAGTAAAATCAGTTAGTTTTTATTTAACATATTTGTCAAACTGTTAAACAACATGAGTATAAGATTGTATTAAGTAATTTCATTAGGTAACTTATCAAACGAAAGGTGTTTACAATGATAAATTATTAGATGATTTTGTTTCTTACATAATTTTAATTAAAATGTAATGACTGTTTCTTTCTGTTAGTAAATGTTTTGTAACTTTAAAATGTATCATCGTGTTCATCAAATCATCAAATTTGTGTAAAAATCTATCATTGTTTAGAATTTCAGTACGGTAGATTATACATATAATATACTTAATAGTTGTTTTATTTTATTTCATGATTATGGAGTTTGACGAAGTAAGGCTTCTTATAGAATAATAAATTCTATAACGTTTCTTGTTTGTACTGTAAACAACTTATAATGGATTGTAAGGACTGTGGTTTATCACAACACTATATTTGACGGTGTCTCCTAACCACACATTGTGTTTGACTAATTACCAATACGTATTTCGGTAACAATGTTACCTTTTTCTCGGCATAATACCGCAATTAGTCAAATACATTGTGTGGTTAGGAGACACCATTAAATATAGTGTTGTAAACAACTTGTTTATGAAATGACCTGGTGTGAAATTAAATTTGTTAAAAATTAAATATATGTCTAACGCATAGCGATTGTCCTTTTTGTATATTTTGCTTTGTTCATTCTATCCTTGTATTAAATTCAACTTTATTGGGTTATAACCAATAATTCTGATAGATTGATAGAAAACTATTTGAAAATTAAAATTTATTCTTATCCACTTCAAGTTCAAGAAAAGAGAATTTAATTTAATTTAATTAATCTAATCTATTTTAAATGAAAATATTTTAAATGGTTGATCAATTTACGTGTAAGAAGTTCTTGCTGACGCAGTTACATAAAATTATGTTTTAAATTGTAAATTGTAATGGTTCGTTTTTTTGAACTTCCGAAAAATGCAATTTTGTTTGCATAATTGATAAAAACCCTTAGTACAGTCCTGCATATTATTGTATATTTCTTCTTGATTTAAAAATACGTTGGTATTCTGCATAAAATAAGTCCGTTAAAATATCAGGGGTCACTTTCAAAAGAAACATTACCAGATCGACAAAATTTGTTTCTAGAAAAATCTGCATATTCCCTTTTAAAAGCACCGCTTTTGCAGTGTTAAAAGATCGTTTTCCGAGAAATAGAAGGTTCTAGAAAAACAAAATTGTTTTTAATTCCGAGCTTGTAAGGGCTAAAATCGAATATTGGCGTTAACAAAAATCTCCTTTTAGTTAAAACGTATGAAAGGTCGAATTCATAGCTTTAAAACATTTTACTAGTAAATAATTTACCGCCAAAAGGAATTTTCTTGAACGAGCTGTCTAGACACCATCTGCGTGTGTTATTGGCTTCAATTTCGTACGTATAAATTCAAAAGGGAATACCCTTCAGTTTAGTTAGGAATGTGCTTTAACAAATGACATATAACGTATTTCGTTGGCTGGCAAAAATCCCGCTATTTTTCTATTGGACTGTTTAAAAAGTTTCGCCCCTTAGAAAATCATACCACCGCGAAATAGTTTTTAATTTAACAAGAGAACCTCAAAAAATAAACAAGTAGACGGGTCGAGTGGAAGATAATTTCTCGCGTTTTCCTGGGGCTCTGTCTTGGGGAGATGCCCCAGATAAAGTTTTTGTTAATCTTTATTTTGAACACTACAGTTTTTTTAATATGAACAAAGTTACCGTCTTAAATAGTATAATTAAGTTATACTATTACCGTTTTGTGTGTTTAGTTCCGCTATCGTATGGGAAGCTCACTTGCTTCAATTTATCGTTAACCTTTTGGGGTTAATAAGTTAACCAAATTATAAAGTTTCCCGTTCTTTAGAAGTTGTGAATTATACAGAATTTTAAGTGATTAATTTGGAATCGCTCTTACCGAAACTTAATAAATAATTTACAGTGCAGTTAATGTTTAGCAGAGGCATTTTCAGTTTTAATGAATGATCTTGTTTGATCAAAATATAGTTATTGGAATGAACAATTACATTTATCAAATCTAACCTATCGTGAAATAGGTTCCTTATTGGATTCCGTTTTTAACCTAATTTAATCTCGGAAGTGTTAAACTAAATAATATATTTTAGTGTGGCGTTTCCTTTATTAATGAAGAATGTTTTTAATAAACATTAGTTCTAAAGAGAGATCGTTATTATGAACTTTATTTCCTTGGATCAAATAGCGGCATCAGTAAGGTGTTTTCCAGGTTCTTCAAGTTCATCGAGCAATCGAGTTTGGTGATATGTGTTTGTTTTGATGGAAAAGCAATATTGTTGCAATTGCTTTGTAAGGTGAAATCACATTAAACTATCTGAATAAGGTATTGTGACTTAATGAATTTTATTTTGTTATTACTGATATGTAATTTGAATGATTATTTTTGTATCGAATATTTTTGACTACATTTTTATAAGCATTATTTCCTGTCGTTAATAATTCTTACGTTGGGTATCATTCTTACATATATTTAAATCTTGTAACGATGTTTTATTTAGAAACTTCATTTTTTTATTTTTTCATTTATCAATAAAGCTATAATTAAACTTAACTAATCTGAATATTACAGGACCATATATTTATTAAAGCCTTTAAATATTTTACTCAACCTAACTTTGACATAACCGATTATGACTAATTAGAATTAAATTTAAATTTATTAAATCTGATTCCAGTTTCTAGTTACTGGGATCGAGTCAATATTTTTATAAAAATTACTGGACTTTCCTAATCAGATGGCGCCCTAATAATATATATTTTCTTGTGTCTTAAACCTTTATCTATTCTTTTATAATTAGTGAGCTATTGGAAACAATACCTACGACCTGAAATTAAATTTGTAAAGATAAGATATCTCAAGCCGTGACAATCTTGAGTTGTGCAGTAAGTATTAAACATTTTGTGTTGTACAGTTTGCGTAAGAACTTCTGAAAGTTAAAGTAATTTGTTTTCTTATGTTAGAAAAAGTATGTTAAAATTTGGCGCCCAATCGCGGGGTTTGTTTTGTGTTGAAGAAAAAAAGAGCGATACAAAATAATAATAATAATAATAATATAATATTGTAAATAATTTTAAACAATTTTTGTTACTGTAAGAGTTACTAACCGGTATTGTATTTGTCACCTTTGTAAATAATTTAGTATATTTTGTATAAATCAGATAATTGTTATGATGTAAATAGTTTGTATATAAAGACCGATTTTAGCTTTAAGGTCAATCCGATTGAGAAGTGTGAATTATATTAAAAACGTCGATCGAATAATTTAATTTATGATAATAAATGTACAGTACATTGTATAGTAGCATTAAAATTGACAGAACCGGTACAACTACAATTAAAAGATAAAATTCGGGTTTCATTAAGATTTGAATTTGGGAAAGAAAATGGAAATTATCCACCAGAATGGAAATTAATTAGTAATTAATTTAAAATTTCAAATTGTAAGTAATTTAGTAATTAGTTTTGGTTATAGTGTTTTCGATTGAAACACCTTTTAAGCACCTCACAGCACTCTGAGTTGGATTTTGTATTAACTCACTTTACATTTTTCTGAAATGTTATTTTTGATAAAATATTTAAGTTATATCAAGATTTACATAACTCATTTTATTATTTATACTTTATTAATCATTCATCAAGAGTTTTTTTTATAGCATTTGATAAAAATTGAAGCTTTTGTTTTAAGATGTTTCTTTAAGACGCCGGGAAAACTAATTATAATAATAATTTATAAAAAGAATTCTTTAAAAAGCTTTTATTCTATTCTATTTGATTGATTCATTGCGTTTACGTGGCCCTTATTCATTTATTTATTTGTTAATACATACACTGCATATTTATTTAAGTTGTTCCAACGTGGGGCATACAACTGACATAAAAAAAATGTAAACTATAAACTCTTCAGTCAGTGTTTATTAAAAAATAATACTGTTGCTTAATAACTACAAATCACTACTAAAAATACTAATTTCTGTAATACGAATACATTAACAAGATCGCATAATTTTTATTTCAGCAGAACAGGCGCTTACAAAAACGCATTAATTTGGTATGTTATACTTTCCAAGAAACAAGATCTGGTCATTCTTTCTTAAACAAAACAAAAATGGATGGTCGCTTTTAAATTCAATTGGATCCGTTTTTGCGGTTTGTAAGGAGTATCCCACGAAAAGTTCTGTAAAGACAAAAACTTGTTACTATTGTTTAAAAGTAAGCAAATAAGTAAGCGAAGTTAGGAGGATTAGTTACAAATTCATTAATTTGTTTGAGTTGCAGCACGCCTTAAAACCAAGGGTATTTTCAAAATCTGGAAATTCTTTTAGAAATATGTTTATTTATGAAGAAAAATTCTTTCTGTAAAAACTTTTAATTTAATTATTTTAATGAAATTTAAAAATATTGCAGTCATCGTGAAACATTTGCAAATCAAAGGAACAGTACTTTTGATTAGTTGTCTTTCCGAGATTCTAATAAATCACATCGATTTATTAAAGAATATTAATATTTATTACTAGAATTGTTTTATTTACTACAAATAATTATTTAATAATTTATTCCGAACAATTACTTTTACTTCTTGTAAAAACACTTCTTGTTTGATTTTTTGCTGAAATTAATAATTGAATGTTTTTGATAGATTGTATAAGTGCTACTTTTTTAAACAATTAATTAATCACTGCATATAATATCTTTGTCCGTTACGTTTTATTTGTGTTATGTAAGTAACATATTAGTGACTAGGTAATATTAATTGGCATTGCATTATTTATATGTAGTTAGTTTGTTTCTAATTTTGATTTTCAAATAGTAAAGTCCAAGCAGACTGGTTTAAAGTATAAAAAAGGTTTGAATATTTGTGTCATTGTTGTAATGTATGTGTGTGTATGTAGTTTTTTTCGCTAAGTAGATATAAAGGCGAACATTGAGCAACTTTTATTTAATAAGATTATAAATAAATGTCCAGAGAAAAGGATTCAACAAATCCATTTGTATAGCTTGACATTTATTAAAACATTGAAAGGATGCAAAGGATTGTTAAGGATGCAAAATTGGAAATAATATTTCACAGGCATAAATAAAGAATTATGTAAAGTGATGCGGAAAAGACAAAACACATTATGTAAATTTTTATTCTGTCTGTTTTACACAAATAAAACAACACGTAACATCAATTACCTTAATAACATAAACAAAATACATTCATCATTATTATTTCTGCAATAAAATCTTGCGGTTACAAACAACAGTAGGTATAATAAAACATACATTTTGAACGATACTGCAAAAGTTACCACAAATATGTTATTTGCCGTTTTAGTAATATTTAATCGCGTAGAAAGTACTATGGCAGATTCCGAAGACGGCCAGCAAAAACGACGGCATCAGCGATTTTCATGTAAAATATAAATGGATGATCAGCAATGAAGGTGCCTGTTACAGGTTGTGGAGGTGCACTTCCTGGTGCGAAAATAACTGGAAGAAATAATTGTTGGAAAATTTATCGATTTACAAAACCGCAAATTGCCGTTACAAAAGACAATGCTCAATAAAGGCTAACATTTAAGGATTAACTATGATTTTAGGAAAGCATGCCTTATGTAACCTTGACGGACCCTGATGAGCGCACTTTATGTATTAAGGTCGGAATAGCAGAACACATACAAAGTAGATGACAGAGTATAAGACGAACACAATCACAATTTATGCTGTTAATTGCAATAAGCCTCAACAAATAGGTTTTATTAGACAAATCTTGAAGCTTATTACATTTAGAAATGTCTAAAATAAACACATGAATTGCCCTTTGGGTACCCCATGCACACTTTCTAATGAAACGCTTTGGACAGATTAGCTTTTACAATTTGCAAAGAACAACACATTTGAATATTTATAAGCAAACGACGCATTTGATTGCATATAGTTATTAAAAATAAAACTAATACTTTTTGCAGTTAAGAAGTTCTACTGCATGAAGTAAAATAATTGCCACTGATAAAAGCATTTGCATGTTATAATGTTGGTACCAAAGGGTAGGATCCCTCTGGATTGATGAACTCAAAGCGAAATGCACAGAAACGAAAAAACGAAATGAAAAAATAAAGACGGGTACAGACAATCCTTTTATTTGGCATCGAGACATTTTAATAGATATGTCAATAATACAAATATAAAAACTCTACAGGTAACTCCATTTATAATCAAACGTCATCTGTAACTGTTTTTAGAACAGTAAGAAACATTTAAATGAACTTAAATAAAATACCGTTAAAACGGATGGTGTCAAGAATAAATAGCCCCTTTATTTAGGTGTATGCGTAGCATTAAAATTCATGAACATGTTTGTACCGCTCTCAAATTTGCAGTCTTAGCACAACAGCTGTTTTAGAGAGATTGTTTATTCCACATGTCATCAAGATTCACTAGTCAAGCTTGATGCAGATGTTTTAAAGCACCCTGTATGTTATATGTAGCAAAGCCATTGTAACTAATCACATACTTATAAAATACGTGATCAGGACGTGATTATAAGACGATAATTATTACATATGCAATAAAATTTAAAAAATAATAATGTGAACGTAATGTACAGGTTAATATTTCATATGCCCACATTGCTGCTATGGACAGGATCTTAGCAGAAATGACTGTTCTTATTAATTATTTATTAATTTATAAGTAACCAAAATAATGATAAATATAAAGTAGAGATTCAAATATTGAGTGAAGAGTAGCTGTAAGTATAAGAAAATAATAAGTCAATATTTCGAATATTCTTTCGATACATAGGATGCAGGGGGTTCATTAACTCTAATGACCACAATACTTCAGCTTTTTTGACCACTTCAGAATACGCGAGTTATAAGCATTCAAAGACTTTACACACTAGTCCCATTTTTCAAAGTTAGTATTTCGGTTTTTTTGCATAAAAATAAGCAGTAAAGCAGTCATTATTTTCATATTCTACAAAGTAAGATCTTCCAAGCTAGGAGTGGACTGGCTTCATATGGATTGCCCCTTCAAAATTCTAATAAGCCTATACCGACTGACACCTTAAAATAGACGATGGATGTGACACCTTATAGCATATCACGTCCGAGACAACCTCACCTACACATGATACCTTCTGAGGCAGCGCTACTAGAGTTCGGTAGAGACTACCGAAGCGTTATCGAAGGCACACCAGGCCTATAGCTGGGACATCGGCGGGCGGGCAGTTCCAAACCCAAGGTGTGTCCACACTTGGGTTGACTTCGATGTTGCATTGGAAAACGCGCGAGCTGGACAAGGGGTACGGAGTCTAAGAATCCAACACTAACCCCCTCCCCTCGCTCCCACAAGTCAAAATTATAGCACATAAATAAGTGACGCGGTAATTGAACGTATCTTAATTTCTCGCCCACTAAAGAGCAGTGGTAGTTAAGCCATACGGCAGGCATATTACGTGGATCCGCAAAGACGAACCGTAATTGTAAGGGATGAGTTTAGACTACGTCAAAAATTCATTATTTACATTGCTTAACATTCTGGATGGAATTTAACGAATCGCAAAAATGTCTCAAAAAAGACACTGGCTCAAAATATTATACTTATTTATATATAGATATTGATATATAAATTTGATATAACTGCCTATTTTTAAATATTCTACTTTTTTCAATTCCTTTATGGTTGTTATACTATTTTATTATAATTTTGTCCTAGGCTTGTTATTATCTTCGCATGTTCAAGCGATAACTTGTGTTTCTTGAAGCTGTTAAATCTGTTATAATATACTTCGTTTTTCGAGTTAGCGAATTCTTTTTTACAAAAATTGCAACAAGCAAAAGAGAAAAGCAGTAGAAAACATCAGTTAAATCAAAATTAATTGCAGCAAAGCTTTCAAATAAAATTAGTAAGAGTACATAGATAATAGATAAAGGAAAAGCTGCATGCAAATGGAATAATAGAAGAAACATAAAAAATACAAAAGCTTTCCAAATACGTAAAGCATCAAAGCAATATTAAAATAGAAAAACCACTCACCAGCTGTAGCTGCTGCTGCTGTAGTTCCTTTTTCTTCCACTTCTATGAAAGCCTTTTGCACAACTTTGCTAATTTTCAATGCTTCTTGGTTAGCTCCGATTCCAGTAAAATCAGCGTTATCTTCGAAGGCATCTTTAATACCCAACTGCAATACCAAACAGATTTCACTACTAACACAAACTGTTCCAAGTTTAATAATAAATTACTTACCGCTTGTAAAATTGGCTTGAATTGGATAGTGGTCTCTATTTTAAATTTGGGAATCACAACATGAACACGTTCTTCATTGTATTTAGGAGTAACCAAAACATCTGAAATTTTAGATTCCAAAGCAGCTAAACCATCCTTTTTGTTGGGCAATATAATAGTCATGGTAATGTCACCTCCTTCATAAGGCAATTCCAAGTATTTACAATCTAATTCTGGGTTTTCATAATAATTAAAACGCTCGGTTATTTCCATCATATCAGTCTCTACTTTATCTACTGCATTCAAAAAGAATGGTCTCTTTTTGGTAGCTGATTCTTCGAATTGTTTCACCCATTTTCCGTGAAAGTAAATGGCGTTTATAAGCACAGCACGTGTATCGGCATCCAAATCGTCGGGTTTGATCAAATTTTTAATTTTGTCATGGGTTTTATCTTCGACCCATTTGTTCATTTCACTGGCGGCTGCCTGAGTTTTAGCAAAATCGATGTTTTGTATTTCGGCGTCGAACACGTTAACAGCGGTGTTTTTAAATTGGTCGCTAATTTTAAAATCCTCCTTAACGTATACTTTATTGGCGCTGCTAAGGTTGTATTTGTCGTTGCCTTGAAGAGTTGGTGCTAGTTGTTTGAATATCTGTTGAATCTTTTCTGGACTTTCTGGTAGATGCAAGCCGGTTGATAATTGTTGGGCTGTTTGGCCCTTTGCACCAGCATGCACAAGTGCGAGGACGATGTCGACGGACAAGGGGCACACCAAAAAGTTGCCAGAGTTGGATTTTAATAATTCCTAAAGGTAAATGAAAATAATTAAATTCTGTGTGTGGCGGCGATAGCTTACGGGATATCAAATAATAGAGGAATTTCCAAGGTTGCATAGAATGTAGAAAGTGGTAGAAAATGAACTGAAAAAAGTTAACTGAAAAATCTTGTGATACTCACTCTGTATACATCAGCAGTAAACTGTACATTTCCTGTAGAAAATTCTTTTAGCAAGGAATCTTCGGCAAACGTTGATAAGACGCCGATGGTAAGAAGCAACAAAAACTTCATATTGAGTCTAGAATTTAAAATAAAAAATAATTAATTTCTGACTCTGCAAAAATGGTTGGTCTCAAAGTGAGATATAAAATAACATGTTTTTTTTGTTTTTTCTTACTTTGGAAACCACGTCAAATGTGATGTTCACCAAAGTTATTTAAAAGAAACAATAGTAATTTAGAGATATCCAAAAAGTACCTAGCACTCTACTCTCTGATGGGAGTCGAGTGCTTTTTTCACGCAGAAGTCACATTTTTAATGAAAACTCTTTCGTAGTTTATTTATAGGTGCAGCTTAGTTTAGAAAAATAATTAATTAATTATGGCTAAAAAAGCTTAGAAGTTTGGTGCAAAGAAAGGGCTTAACTTTCTATTAAATAACCAAAAAATAATATTTTTCTATACTTTATTGTCCACATGAATAATAAGCAATTTTATCATAATAATGGTCATATTTTTATAAATATTGTTATGATATAGGCATCCCGAATTACATGTATGCACGATGTGTGCTCTATCTTCCAGGCGAAAGAAGGATTTCACAATTTTTATTTTAAAACAATAAAATTTTGCATTAAATATGTTGAGGATATACAGAAACTACAACACTGTGAAATGATAACGGATAAATTTTAAGCAGATTTTTCACTTGAATTTCACAAACTCAATTTTAAGATGAACGATTTTCTGTCGTTGGATGACATTTTGACATTTAAATATTTTGAAGCCATTTTATGGCATGTTTTCACCTGAAAATTATTAAAGGCATGATTGAAAAGAAATACACAAGTATTTATTACTTTACTTACAGTTTTTATTATTGAATTTCAACAAAATGTTCTATTTCTTTGGCAATTCATAATTTTCCATAGTAAATGGATATCTTTCAATGTTATTTGAATTTCTAAGCAAAATATTTTACTGCAATATTGTTAACCAAGTTCTAGGGTGCATTTGATACTAGAATGTTAAAGTGGCGAACTTTTTATAGAGAAGGTTTAGGGCTTTGAAATCCCAAAATTGTAACGTTTCAGCATGGTCTGCTAGAATGTTAACATTTAGTTTATATTTATAATTTTGGTGTCAGAATTTATGTAATTTTTGTTTGATAGGATCTTAGGATTAAGATTATGTTAAGAAAAGGGTGTAGCAAGATGTTAAAATGTTTTTATTTCAATTTTTGTAAAGTAATTATTGAGAGAAAATTCAAGATGGTTGTTAATAAATGCTAACTCTAGATTTGCATTTTTATAGCCATGTTAGGCATCAAAATAAAGGAAAAGTTCTCATCTTTCATTTTATAACATTTATTTAAACAATTAGTTTAATTTATTATTAACAATGTGGTTATGAACATTTTAGTGTAAAAGACACTCTTTTGTTTCTAGTAACTTACTAAATTAATCTAGTTGGAAAACCACTAGCGATTCGCAATTGTTTTCCAATTATTATAAAAACGGCACGAAAATTTGGTTACTCTCTCTTGAATTTCCATACAGAGCAGAAGTCATGTTAGTTTGTATGTTATTTTGTTAAAATCTTGAGGTTATGTTGGTGAATTTTACGTCACTTTAACTGTGAACAAAGTGAGGTTATGACAAATGTCATCTTGTTTTTAAGTTTTTTTTATAGGTTCTTAATAATTTAATTAATAATAATTATAATGAACAATCAAGTGAACTAAAAGTGAAATAAAACAAATGTGAAGTGTGATTTGGTGTACAGACTGATCTCATAGATTGAAGGAACTTTTTGGAATTTTATTTTGAATGGAACTTATTAAAGGAAGTTAATGGAATCTTATTGCAAATAACCGAATTATTTTATGAACTCATTTTATGTCATGGAAGATACATGTTGCACCTTTAATAATTATAATTATCTTCATAAATCACAAATAAGATCAATTTGAAGGATGATCTGGAATGTGCTCATCTTGTCAACAAATAAGCAGATAATTTTACCAACTATAACAGCAATCTGCTTATCTTCAAGTTAGGGTGATTGATCTTTATTGTGTGGGGCCAAATAATTTTAAAATTTAAATAATTTTCAATTTTTAATTTTTTTTAATAGTAATTTAAGATTGTTGGATTGGTCAGATAAGAATTAAAAAGAAAAAGAGAATTAGAATGTCCCTTAATTCTTATTTTGTTAAATCTATTTGACACCAAGATTTAATTGATTTTGTTTCACGTTTGTTTAATTGATTTAAATTTAAGATGTTAATGGTTGTTTTCGTTTCTCTCCAATGAATTTTAAAATTTTATTTCTTTTGTGTGTTCATAAATAAAATTTATCCATTTAAATGTTTAGAAAGAAATTTATTTGTGTATTTATTTTTGTCTGGTCCATTAACAATATTTTACAGATTTAATTTAAATAGCTTCCTAATTAATTAGCGACCCGCCTGATTTCGTCTCATGCATTTATGTAACTTGTCTTCCAGTTTATAAATTATAGCCGGAGAATTTTTTTTTCATGATAAAGGTAAGTGATATTTAGTTGTGTATATTTTCAGACTGTTTTACCATGACTTTGTGTTTGTAAATTTTAACAATAATAAATTTTTATTTTGGGATTTATAACCTTTTATCTTTCATCAAGTGTTGGAGGGTTTATTATTCCTAACAATAAATATTAATCAAGCCCCATCATCTCACTATATCATATCATATGGCGCCCGAACGCTGTGCTTTCTTTTTTTCTTATTGACATTATATAACAATACCATCCATCAAAATATATCGGAACAATATGTAGCTTTAATTTATGAAGTTCTGGAACATATTTCTGTTAAAAGATAATTCTTAATAAAAAAAAACACAAAATTTGCTAATAATCAGTTATCACGTTAAGTACTAACAAAAATAAACTTTTTTTTGCTAAGTTGACCTATTAATTACCAGCACTTATTTAATTATATTATGTAATTATGAAAAGAAGAATAACATAAATATGGTTCAAGGTCGAGTTGTATGTAAGCTATAAGAATCAAGAGGTTTAATAGATATGATAGAACAAATAATATAATTAATAGTATTAATTAAATTATTGCTACTATATATAGGTGTACATAAGATACCTACTTATACCAGGGAACTACAAGAAGATACTACAACATTAAAATTGAAAACGTAACTACCAATTGTTGAAAGTTCCGTTTAAGGCCTAAATGCGTGCATGAGCTTTTTTTTCTAGAAAAAAGAATTTAAGTACTCTTTGTTGCGAACGTGCAGGTGCCTAGTTAGTATATTGCGAGCACTGTTCGTTTTACAATTGCCGCCTTACCTATTTCTCATCTTATTTCTTAATTATACGAATATAATTTAGATTAGTAATTTAATATAATTTAATAAGTATGTAATAATACGTTGTAGTTTCATATACAATATGTATTTCTGAAGTTTTATATTTTTTTATAAGGTTTATTTGTTCTTTTCTTTCTTACCTTTTACAGACTACCTTGTAACTGTCTTGTCGATATTTTACAGTAATTTACATTAATTCTTTTTTAATTCCCGCTTTATATAAATATACAATTATTTCACGTAGTTTTATATTATTAATATTAAATTATATAACAAAAAATATAATACAAAATATTTGCATTATTAAAAATTCAAAGTGGGGAAATTATTTACAAAATAAGTCAAAGTGTTACAATATTAAACCCACAAATATAAATGAGATGTGTATAATTCACAGGAGACACTCTAGGACAGCTGTTTCGATCTTTTTAGATCTCATCAGCTAGAGATAGTTTCCTGTGAATTATACACACATCATCCAGGCTTATATACATAGCCGGAAATAACATTAATACCGAGAAATGAATGTTGCGACATCTGTAGAGTCATATAACACATTAAGTGGTGTTCTCTACCAAACAACAATAAATATGAATGGTTTGTCCTCCATGTTATTTCCGGCTATGTATATAAGCCTGGATGATGTGTGTATAATCCACATAAAACTATCTCTAGCTGATGAGATCTAAAAAGATCGAAACAGCTGTCCTAGAGTGTCTCTTGTGAATTATTTTGACTTATTTTGTAAATAATTTCCCCACTTAGAATTTTTGATAATGCAAATATTTTGTATTATATCTTTTGTTTTTTAAACTCGAATGGAGGACAAACCATTCATATTTATTGTTGTTTGGTAGAGAACACCACTTAATGTGGTATATGACTCTACAGATGTCGCAACATTCATTTCTCGGTATTAATGTTATTTCCGGCTATGTAGTATATAAGCCTGGATGATGTGTGTATAATTCACAGGAGACTATCTCTAGCTATTGAGATCTAAAAAGATCGAAACAGCTGTCCTAGAGTGTCTCCTGTGAATTATACACATCTCATTTATATTTGTGGGTTTAATATTGTCACACTTTGACTTATTTTGTATATAATTTTCCCACTTTGAATTTTTAATAATGCAAATATTTTGTATTATATTTTTTGTTATATAATTTAATATTAATAATATAAAACTACGTGAAATAATTGTATATTTATATAAAGCGGGAATTAAAAAAGAATTAATGTAAATTACTGTAAAATATCGACAAGACAGTTACAAGGTAGTCTGTAAAAGGTAAGAAAGAAAAGAACAAATAAACCTTATAAAAAAATATAAAACTTCAGAAATACATATTGTATATGAAACTACAACGTATAACACATACGATAATGTTCAAGTAGAAAATGTTACTTTTAAAATAAATCTCAACCATCTATAAAGGCAAATCAAATTTATGTAACTTTTTACATACAGCATGCTTTCTATGAACATTACATAAAATGTCTTTGTAGTCTTTACAGTTTAGTCATACGTAAAACTTGACTAAATGTAAAAATTGCATTTGAAGTTTTTGAGATAAATTTTTTTAACCTTAGTATCGACTTGGTGATCTAAGAAACTCGGAAGTTATTGTTTTCAAGTTAGGATCTTTAATAGTTTAATTGTAGTTACAATTGTTTTATAAAGTACAATGGACTGGAAATTCGTCTGCAACACATCAACTGTCAAAACTCATCTAGATTTGTAATAATTTTACAATTCGATCTATATAGTTCGAAACCAAGTCAGAGTGATAATATTTCTATACGGATTTACATTTATAATAGTTTTATCTTAAATATAAAAATTAGTTTCCTTATAAGATTATTAAAAATCTAGATTAGCTTTGATAGTTGATGTGTTGCTGATAAATTGTCAGTCTATTGAACTAGATAAAGCAATTCTAACTAAAATTAAACTAGATAGCATCCTAATTTGAAAACAATAACCTAACTTCCTAACTAAATTCCTTACGTCACCAAGTCGATACTAAGATTTATATAATTTATCTCACAAAACTTCAAATGTCATTTTAACATTTAAAAGACTTTTACGCGGTCTTAAGGTCTCAAGACTAAACTGTAATGACTATGAAAACACTTTATTTAACGTTTATAAAAAGTATACTGTATGAATAAATAATAGATGGCAAAGATACATACATTTTATTTACCTTAAAGGTTGAAGTTGACTTTAAAAGTAGCGTGTCCCACTTGAACATTACAATATAGTTGTAGTTTCATATACAGTATATGTTCTTAAAGTTTGATAGTTTTTTATAATGTTTATTGGTTCTCTTCTCTCTTACTGTTTATAAGATACCGCATCTTTCGAATATTTAAAATTATTTTATTAGTACGTTGCACGTTTTTAATTTCTTAAATAATGTTTTATGTATATAATTGTTTAGGTCAAAAATGTATTTAACTCTAATTTTGTTTTATGGTAATTTAATTTTATTTAATTAATTTAATTTATAATTTAATTAATTATAATTAATATAAATTTCGAAGCTATGCTTGAATCAAATTTTTGTAACTCTCTTGCTGACAATTTACGGTAATTTATAAATTAATTCTTTTTTTCGCCATTTTATATAAGTATACAATTATTTCACGTACTTTTAAATCAATAATATTAAATTAAATTACTAAATTAAATTATATTTGTATAATTAAGAAATAAAGATTCTATATTACCTTCCTATTTAGAAAAAGTCGGAAAAGATTGGATTCCAACCAACTTAGAATTTATATTAAATACACAGACAATAGTAAAACGAATATACTAACTGAGCTATGGTGTCTTGCACGCGCACGTCAGTGTAACAACCCGCCGATAATCATTTCTTAATTATCGTATTCAAATATTAGGACACCAGGTATATTTAATTAAATTGGTTAATTTTTATTAAGTCATAAATTACTTTTATAAAATGGATGTATAGCTGACTCGGTGTTTCACAGGAATTATATCTTTTGAACTTTGTTAAACTTCGGACAGGAAACACTAAGCTGCATCAACTTAATTTAATAATATGTGATAATATCAAGTGGACACTTCACACGAAAATACAATACTTGGGTTATCATAGCAGGAAATGATCATGCAGGTTTCACTCAGCATTTTGATAAACAAAATAATGTTCAGGTGCAGTTTTGCGAGCTGGCAGAAACTGCTGGAAAAATACGGGAGTTTTGAAACATCAGCTTTTTCGTCGAGCTGTTCGAAAAGCTTGACTTAGAGAGTAGTTCTCGGGTAGATCTTCAACTGAACGGTTTTAGCACTAAATTAGCTCCAACAAAGAGAGCAAACATTCGGGACTCATTTATTTAATTGTAAACTTAAGAAATTTAATAAAGTTTAAAATCTAAATAGAGAAAATTATAAATGATATAAAATTAACAAGAAGAATAACGGATACCTTTCAATCGGGCGCTTAACCCAAGAACCTATCAATTACAGTGAAATTAACAAGGTCCAGACGGAAAATTGGATTATCTTATTACTTACGCAAAGGGTAAGAAACTTGCACAATCATATCTTGTATTTGTTTAAAGCTTGAAGCTGAATTGAATAGTTGAATTTACTTTTATGTAAAAGATTCACATTGATGTTAATTGGAATCATCAGGGAGATAATTCATAGATCTCTCTTTCACTTATTAGTTACCTAAGAACGAATTTAAATGTTTTGATTATACTTTCATTTTCAGTTTTATTTAATTTTTAATATATTGGTTAATTCTTTAAATCTGTAGTATCATTGTGTCTTTACCCCAATATTCCCCCATTAGTACAAGGGTGGAATATTACATCAGCATCAACTTTAATTTTTGTTTCTTGGAAAAAAGACACCTGCATGCATTAGGATTTGCTAGGTTTAAATGGAACTTTCAACTATTATAATGATAGTTTTTTAATTCGCATGTTGTAGCATCCCCTTGTATTATTGAGGTTTTTTTACTTTATCGCTTACGAAATACATACATATTTTCAGTTTTAACTAATCCGAGCCAAATTTTCGTAAAATATCAAAACTGTCTATTGTATATTTATATGGGATGCCCTGTATTATTCGGAATGTATAGGTACCCAAGCAGCATTTTTAGTCATCGCTACGTACCAGCAACTACCGGTGGAACTATTTGAAGTTTTTGCCACTAATCACTAGCACGTAATTGTGGCGGCGTAGTAATTACTACTTTCGCGGAACATTTTTTCTATTTGACACATCGTATCACGTGGTATCATTTTCTATACTAATACTGCGATCGTGTTACAAAATGGATTACTATTTTATTTGTAATTACGTATTTAATAAGACAAAGAGAGATGGAATGATGGAATGAATATGTCATTCCAGTATACCAAAATTAGAAACCATTGCAACTTTTCTTTTAAATGTGATGACGATACATCAAAACATAACAATGCGCCTTTTTTAAATATATTTTTGAATAAAAAATGTTTTAAATAAAATACGACAAAAATACTTATAAGTTGACACACATGATAGAAACCATTATTATATTATTCCTAAGGCACAATTTGACACCAATTTGTTATATTTATTGCAAGTTATATAGTAAAACTTTTATTAACAATCATATCAAATTGCAAATTGATTAATGGCCTCCAACGTTTTACAAGTAAATATGGATAAGTTTACGAAAATCACTTTAAAGGGATTCTCCTGGGTAGCAAAAACGTTAAGTTTTACTTTCTATGCTACTGTAAGGTTCCGTTACTTTAAAGGATTACGCAAAGGTGCCAGGCAGGTGGCAGGAAATTTCAGTTTAAAGTTTTAAAAACTGTAAAGTAGCTTCGGGTAAGTCATCTGCTACAATCATAATATCACTTTGATGTTGCAACGACTTTAAAGTAATTATACTAAGTGGTAATACTGTTCAACAAACTTTAAAAGTTACTTAGAAGTAATGGAACTACATAGTTCCAATAAATAGTAGAAACAACTACATAATTACTAAAATATTCCGAACTGAAGTAATTAAACCTATAAAGTCATATTTTAGTTGTAGTTACGTAACAACTACTCAATCAAAGTTCCGATCTCAGTTACTGCTACTTAGATGCTGATTCTATATTTAATATAGTATAGATATAGTAAGTATAGATGTTAAAAAAGTATATAACTGAATTAGGAATACAATATACAATTATAATTTGTTTCTGATCCAGAATATTTTTAAGTTTAAGGCGAACATATGTACATATATTCGACCAAATTATCTTCATTCAAATATTTATGATAAATACTGGTTATACAAAAAAACGATTAAAAAAAATTTTGGGAGTGTATTGTTGATTGGCGAATCTAAACAAAACAGAGACATCTTCTAAAACTGAAAACAAACGTTGTAGTGCAATAATGACGGTTATTATTATATTTTTGTCAGATATTGAAAATCTGGAGGCTAAATGTTGGTTGTTGTAATAAAAAATTCTGGTTTTTCATTCTACAAGCACGTTTCACACATCTCTAAAATAGTAATTTATTAACAGTCCCAATATTTTTTTGCAGTTTAATGTCACAAATATTAGTAAGGAACGACCAGCTTAACCGGTTTATTAAACTATACATCTGCTGATATCACAGTTTTACATAGTATAATAATGTCCAATAGCAAATATCAATAAAATGTATGATAAATATTCTATGCTACAGTAAACCGCTTGATTTAACCTAGCAACAGATTAAATAACGAAAAATTCTTCAGATATCAGTATCTAATAGTTGCGCTCAATTTACAAAGGTTACATCTAATTTCACTATTATAATAAACAGATAAGAAAAGTAGTAAATATTTAAAACTTAATGCTAAGAGATAAATTTTTGAAATGTAAGGAAATTTTGACAATTTAAAGAAAATATTTCGTTTTTATGAGAATGTTAATTTATTAAAAATGCTAAGGAATACCATGCTTCTTTTCTAGTGGATTTAGACTATCACAGACAATAATTTGACTCCCTTGTACATACTTTTTATTTACCTTTTTGTTTTTTTAATATTATGTAATTAGATCATAGCCGTGTCGAGGCCGACAGCAAAAACGAAACCCAGACACAGCGATCTCTAACGATGCTCGAAAAAGATTGTATATCTTCAATGCAACTAATATTATTAAAACCAATAATCAGTCAATTGAAACTCTAGATAAACCATTTTCTTACTATAGCACCAACATCAGATAAAACAAATAAGTGAATTCAAACCTTACCACTTTTCAAGAAACTTTCAAAACGGACACACTCTTCCAGCAACACCAATAGACTGACTGGCCGACCGTAAACACCGATGTAGTAGTTGGTCAACACTAAAAAGGCAACCTTTAGCAAGTTTACAAGAATAGTATCCAAAAAACAACATGCGTATGTTATCCAAGCAACGATTTCTAAAAACAACAGTTATCAATAAGAAAAAGTTTCTCGAAATCACATTCGCCTTTTCGTCTAATTCAATTGTCCTCAATTGAAATTAGACAATTCCGTTATTTAATGTTTAACGCTAAACAAAGATAAGTGAGTATATTACAAACTTGATGACCTTAGTATGCATTTGTTTGTCAGCAGAATACCAGGGGAAAACCCATCATTAAAATACGATTTTATATACCTAATAGGTACCAGAGAGAATTTTCTTTGAATTTATGTTGTATTGAAAACTGTCTTTTAAACGCTATAATATAGCGGAAAATTAGAAACCAAATCTATTCATTGTTTTACTTCGACATTGATTGTTTTTTGTTACTTATTTATTATTATCATTATTATAAGTGATGTGAAGTCTGACGACAATAATTACTAAATGATTCATTTAATGCCTTCAAAAGATTATCTGGTATAATAATGGTTTTTTCTTCGACGAATACATTCACATTTTTCTATTTTCTATAAATCGCACACAATTCAATATTAATATATTTCTGGATATTAATTAGTTCTTGTAAACATAATTAGAAGGTCCATTCTTTAATGAATTTTATGAAAGTTAAAAATTAAGAAGTGCATATTTAAACTTTAAAGAAAACAGGACACTTCCGCCTCACTGTGTGGCGAGCCTTAACAAAAACCGCACAAGGAGGTAAAAATCCAACTTGTGTAAAGAATAAAAAACATATTGGTGTTTGATTATAAAATGTTCATGGTATCTAGAACCGGTGGCAAAATTTAAAAATCTTTGTTATTGTTAAAGTTTTGATGCTTAAGGTTGTCACTACTTTGAACTAACAATTTCTCGACATTTCCAGACTGAGATTTAAAATTAAATTACTTTTGTTGTATGGAACTTATTGAAACCAAAATTTAAAATGAAAAAGTGACATAGTATTTGTAGCGAAACAACTTAAAAAGACATGAAAATGTTTTGTAGATTTTATTTAAAAAAATCCTAATGTATCGGAGCTTTTTTTGCTAAAATTTAACTTTTGCTGGAGTTTTAAAAAAACGTCCGAATATGTCTGCTTTAAAATGTGTGCCAAAGAAAGAACCAAAGCTTCATGGTTATTTTCATACAAAAAACAAATCCAACTCGATCCAACTTAAAAAGTTAAAAGCCGTTATTGTAGGTACTGCAAGAAATCTTTACCGGCATTATTCGTATTACTGCATGCATAGTTGTTGATGAAGCATCGTGGTTGAATTTTTGTGGTGTTCTTTTATTATACTACATATCTGATTAGCATTTTGGTATAGTATAGCGTTTTGAAAGTTAAAATAAAAATAAAAATAGACAGCTTGACATATGTATATTTGTATATGTGTATTCAAACTTGCAATGCTTTTGTAAAATTATAATTTAAGATAGGTATCAATTTTTCAATTGAGACATAAGGCAAATAACTCCTGGGTTCGATTCCCTGTTGGAGTGATAATTTTTTATTACAGATGATTTATACAAAAATATTATTTGTAAAATTAGCTCTACATGAAAAAATTGAAACATTCATCAAAATATATTAACATTATTAACATATACAAACATACGTGATTTCTTCTACTTTTTAATTCTCTTCAAAAGAGAAGCTGCTTCTGCTAAGACGTACTTCGTCTGCGGATTCTTCCTCGTCTGAAAATGAAAGCTCGATATTTTCTTTGTCTTCGTGACTCATTTGATCATTTTTGCAAAAGTTGTAAAGTTTCAGGCCATAAAGTTTTTTTCTTTGTATCGACAAGAACTGGTGTTATAGACGTTATAATATGGATCTGATGTCACGAGCAGTCTGTAGACGATGTCCTGGCTGGTTGATTTCCTGCTACTTTTTCTGGAATGCAATTCTCGAAATTTTCTAATATCTTTATTTCGCGCTTCTTGCGCATCTTCCGATAATTTTCCTATTGGTAATGAAGCATGTTGTATTATTTGAAGAACATGAATTAAAAGAGCATGTACTGTTCGTGGCATATGCACAATGAAACATATACAATGATACACAAGGATACAATAAAACATACTTTTTGCGGTTTCAAGAACAAATTCTTGAAATCTTAAACATTAATTGTTTCGCCACTTGCAATAGCTTGGAATATTATTGCAAAACGCTTAATTAAATGTACATCCAAGCCTGTTATACAGGCAGTTTCAACTAGGTTTGAAAAAAAAAGTACTTGCCGTGTTTCCATCATTAGTACTGCCAAAGCCTTGCTTAACTACGTCAATCAACAAACCCAACGTATTCTTTAATTGATTTTGGATTTCGGTTTTTTTCTTCAAACGCATCAAACACTCCATGGTTCTAATTCTAGCGTGAAGTGAAGATATGCCATATTCTAACGTTTTTGGTCTTATTGGTTTTTTTTCTAAAATGTTGTTCATTTCACTAGGTTTTGCATTACAAATATGACAGCGCATTGATGAGCTACTCTCAGCAACTACTGATTCAACCTTTCCATTTACCATCGTCATAAACAATTGGTGCTTCACTCGTACATTTTCCCCGTAGTTCGAAGTGGTTAATAGATCGATTTGATATTGAATGGACTTTACAACTCGACGAGTATCTTCTTGAGTTTCCTTTATAAATTCCAGCGCTATTGGTCGGCAGTATCGTGTAGAAGAGGGTGTCGGATTTTTCCAGATAACTTCACTGGTACTCTCAGAAATAAGTTTTAGAGGTACTAGACTTGCTAGGAAAATGCTACTGTCTTCAATTTTGTCTTCACATTTTTGTTTATATTGTGAAAACCCTGACGCTCCATCACATCCCCACTTTGTGTATAATAACATGTCGCTATTTATGGGAAAATTATTCTCCGTCAAGAATTCCAAAAGTCTTCTGACAGTAAGGTCAAGAAGAGACTGAAGTTGAATGGTAGCGGACATGTTGGTAAATAAAATTGAATAAATGGATGGATAGCAGTTTTTCTTGCCAACTGGATCTGGTAATATGATGGATGTTAATTTACCCCAGATCTTATTACATTATATCGTAGAAAATTATTGAGCTCGGGTGAGTTTAGAAGCAACAAAAATTGACAAAGCCTTGTCTTTTGAATATAGCTGATTATTTGATGTTTCTTTATTTTGGCAAAAATCCCATCGTTCTTCGGCTTTCTCCGGATATTGTAGCAAATGATCTATAATTTTGGAAATATAAATATTGCCATTTGCTTTCATTCTCATTTTTGTTGCAAATGCCAACTCTGTGGAAAATCTTTTATGGGAAGATGATGATGAAAATTCACCTGTTACAAACGTAAACCATATGTGCTGGCTTTTCAGCCAATTTATGTTCTTCTTCAAAAACCACACTTCGGAGTATTTACACTCAACCCACTTAGAATGTAACTTAACACAAAACTTTCTTAAATGTTCTTTAGTTATATTTTTTTCTTGTTCTGTTACACCAATGTGAAGCAAAATTAAGTTTGAAGGTACATTATGATCATTAAATTCACTATTGGTTCTTTTTAATGCTAAATATAAGTCTATATTTTTTCTAAACTTGTTCATTTTTGTGAAGATATTATTGTAACATGCACACTGTATACACCTTATACAGTGTTGTTAAAACTACTTTTAAAAATGAAGTTAAGCTCAACTACAACTACTGTTCCAAAAATGTAACTAAGCCTAGCTTAAATACATTTTTTGAAAACTTATTTAACTACACATTTTAAATGCATTAACATGTAGTTACCATTATTTAACTACATTACAGGAAAGCAGGGTATAGGAAAAAAATAAAAATAATTGTTGACTGTTACGAATCTCGAGTATTATATTTACAAAAATATAAAAAAACATTATTGTTACTTTTTATAAACTTAATACTAATATCTACAATTACTAATTATTACTCCTATTATTTATTATTATTGATATTAATATTGTGCAATAAGACATTTCAAAAATTATTATTTTTAACAATTATGATTATTATTATGCTTTAAAAACAATAATGCTTCAAATGTTTTATCGCACAATTTATTTCGGGATGGAGTCAAAATGCGACCTCCAGTACTAAACATTCTTTCAACAGGAGCTGATGATGGTAGAATTACATTATTTTGTTTAAATATTTTAAGTACTGTGGGATACTTTTTTAACATTAACATATCTCTATTGTTAGAATTCAGATATTCTAACAACTCTATCAAAGACGAGTTTTCATGATCGACCGTGACTGTTTTCACGTTATTCAAAATAGAATCAAAAAATGATGCGTGCTGAATCAATGGAGATTTTTGAGCATTTGTAGATTCATTCGCTTCAAATTGTTTTTGAACCTCCTCAGTGAATAAGTCTTTGACAAATTGATATTTTTCAACCTGTTTCTCTTTATCAATCCAATTCAATTTAAACATTGGTAAAGAAACTGTTGCATAAATATACACTCTACTTGAAATGTTTTCAAAATCTAAAACATGTTGGAATCTTGATTTGACACCATTTACAATAGCATCTCGTATAATATGACAAAATCTTAAATTACAAAATTGGTTTTGGTGTTCACTTTTTAAAATTGACAAAAGAGTGGGAAGCACATACCCTAAATACATTTGTTTCTCTCCTTGTAAAATGTCTATAGCCAATGACAACGGTCTCATCACTTCTACATCTACATACTCGCTTAAAAATTCTTACTCAACATTTTTAAATTTTGGTTTTTCGAGGATTTCGCAAATTGTTTCTAAATGCGACCGAACCTCTAAAATAGCGACAACAGAATCAAATAAAGAGTTCCATCTAGTAGTACACGGTACACATAATTTTCTTTTACAAATTCTTTCAATTTCGTCGGACGCTTTAGTAGATCTACTACATGTATTCCATATAGCAGTTAATTTGCCAAAAACACTATGATACATTTTTTTTATACCGCAACTGGCGGTACTGGCAATCAGTGCTTTCTGAATATCAGTAGTTGCGATTAAATTAAGTGTATGAGAACAACATCTAAATTGTGGAGGTAAAATAATATCGCTAACTTCGTCATCACAATTAAACTGTGAAAAATTTAATTCAGCAATTTCAATGTCATTATTTTGATCTTCTAGTTCGTATTGACACTCGGCGTCTTTTGGAGTTGCAAATATTTTAAACGCTTTGCCAAAATTTGATGCATTGTCGGTAACAGTACCGACAATTGTATGAATATTTCTAATAAAAGATGTATGAATTTCATGCAAAAGGCTAGCAATTTCGCTATAGGTATGCGTGAATTTAATTCGTCTGCACGCTAAAACGTAAGATTTCCTGCCGAGTGTGTCATTATTAATAATATGTGCTGTTACTCCAAAAAAGCTTTTGTTGTTTTGTGACCAAATATCTGCCGTGGTACAAATATAATCGTGACCTGACATAATTTTTATGACTTCACTTTTGCAATCCTCAGTACGATTTGAAATTTGTTTAGTTAAAGTTTGTCGACATACCGGCTTAAAGGCGCCATTTGATACAGTTTCCATCAAATATTTGAAGCTGGGTTTATCAACTGTTGCAAGTGGACGCATTTCTTCTATTACATAGTTGATCACTGCTTCGTTGCACTATAAAAAAAAAGTAAATCTTAATATTAGTTCCCGATAGAGTATTAATAGTATTATTTATTAATTATTATAATTATTATTACCTTTTCAATAGCAATTCCTTTTCTTGCAGAGTTAGCAGAAGCGATTGTAAACGGGGTGCATTTCACATATTTTGGTTTCTTGCTTGGCGGTTGAGCGTCTGTATCTTCATTATTATCAATATTGATTGATAATCTTTTCATAGTTTTTCGTTGAATTACTTCATTTAAAACATCCACTTGTTGAGGATGTTTGCGTCGAACGTGAGTTAGGAAATTAGTGGTCGATTTAGTACAACCACTAATTTCCCCCGATGAACCCACACATAACTGGCATTTTGCTTTAATTTTGTCACCATTGGTTTCAATGATCTTGAAAATATTAGTCTTGAAAATTGCAGGTAAACTCTTCTCGACATTCTTCTCCATTTTCTACTCACTAATAAACTTTGAAACACACTTTATTCCACTAGAAACGTCTGTCAAATAATGAAAGTTTGCAAATTTTGCGCACAGGTAAACCATTAGATATCATAATCCGTGGATCAATAACCAATAAGATCCCACCCTATTTGATGGAAATATTTTCGGGATTTTCCTAATGACTATTTTATAGTCCCTGGTGTAGGGATTACCGGATTAGGAACTGCACTATTCACTCTTATCAGTCTTATCTATAACGAGTGAAAGCTTTCCGAAGTATCATATACTTGGACTTAGCGAAGTTAAATACTGTAGTTAAATGGTAGTAAAAATGTAATTATTTGTAATTAAGTTAACGCATAGGAAAAAGTAGTTAAATATGTATTTAGATACATAAAAAGTAGTTTAATTACATTTCTAACTACTTATAGTTAAATACTTAACAACACTGACCTTATATCACAACTGTTAAAAACGACTAAATACCACCCCTTAAGAAGTCTAATAACTGTAAATAATAAAAGTTTAACAAAGCACAAGCATCCTGACAAACAATATGAATGAAACCTTTTAATAAAACGGAGAATATTCTTGAATGAAATATTGGGTCCTGGCAATTATTGTAAAAAGTACTGTTATTTCTTAATTCCTTTATTAATGCCGTCTAAGAAATATTTTCGAAATCCTTTCTTGGAGGTTATTTTAAATATTCAAGTCCCTCATTGTAGTATAAAATACATGATAAAGTAATGATACTACTTATACGAGGGTGGTCTGAAAGGTTTCCTACCTAACAAAAATACAAGACATTTTTTCTTTAAATTTATTTTTATTTTTCTACATAGTCTCCTTGTAAGTCTACACACTTCTCCCAGCGATGCTCCCATCTCTTTAACCCGTCCAAATAGTACTCGGCGTTTTTCTCTGCAAAATCATTGTTCACGAAGGTGATTGCCTCCTCATTTGACGAAAATCTCTGTCCTCCGAGCGCAATTTTTAGATGAGGGAACAAAAAGAAGTCCCTTGGGGCTAGATCTGGCGAGTAAGGAGGATGGTCAAGCAGTTCAAACCGTAATTCGTGGATTTTCGCCATGGCAACCGCGGAGGTGTGAGACGGCGCATTGTCTTGGTGAAACAGGATTTTCTTTTTCTGCAAATGTGGCCGTTTTCCGCAATTTCTGCCTTCAGCTTGTCAAGTAATGATGCGTAGTATGCTCCTGTAATGGGTTTTCCTGTTTGAAGATAATCGATTAAGATAACTAAATGACTATCCCAAAAAACAGTCGCCATCACTTTCCCAGCCGACATAACCGTTTTTGCTTTTTTTGGAGCCGATTCCCCCTTCTCAGTCTACTGTTATGACTGTATTTTTGTTTCGGGCGTATAATGGTGTATCCAAGTTTCATCTGCAATTAATCGGAGCTAAAACTCCAACGCGCGGACAGCTTTCTCATGCTTAAATCTTGATTCAATATGTGACAAACACGTTCTTTGGACATATTCATAGCCTCTGCTATCTCTCTCACTTTAATTCGACGGTCGTTTAGCACCATTTGGTGAACTTTAGCGATGTCATCGTCAGTGGTTGCAGTTTTTGGACGTCCCGAACGTTCATCGTCTCCCAAGCTGGTACGGCCACGTTTAAATTCAGCTGCCCAAAATCTCACTGTGGTAAATGATGGCGCAGAGTCCCCATACACAGAGTCCAACTCATCTTTGATTTGCGTAGGCGTATTGCCTTTCAAAAACAAATATTTAATGACAGCTCGATACTCGGTTTTTTCCATTTTCACAAAAACACTCACATCGACTCACTCAAACGATTGTCACTTATAATCTCATTAGAGCATCAATTATTACCGGTAATTTTTTTAGAGTGGACAGAACAACGTTATTAATCGCTCGAGTGGAACACGAGAGCAATTATACGTTGGTCTGTGCACGAAATGATTTTTTAGCTTTTTAATTAATTATTGAATTCCAGGTTGTAAAAACCTCTAACCAGACCTAACCTAACCTAACCTCTGAGTTAACCAAACTTAACTTAATCCCTAACTTAATCTAACCTAACATCCAACCTAATCTAACTTCTAACGAAATCAAAACTAAACTGAAAATATTCGTATATTCATTCATCCAATTCAATTAACGATTATTTTATTCCCCTACCAATTGGTTATTAACTAGGCATAGTTCAAATCAAGCAGAAAATCTCAGAAAAAAGTTTTAGAAAGTTACCGCGAAATACCTGGAGAGAGCATAAAGTGTGTTAAGAAATTATTAGATATAATTCGAATATCGTCTCGACGTTGCTCACACACTGAGAAAAATGGTAAAAATAGGTAAAATTGATCAACATCATTTAAATAGTTGTATGCAAACGCATCTGTAGTAATAGAATTTTAAATGTATAGTATTTTGAGTATTGCATGGTTCACAACGCTAACCTTTTGGTGATATTCGCACAACTCTGAATTTCTGCTTTGTTTTCTTGTCATTTTCTAATTAAGGAAGTTGAGGTGGGATAGTCTGAGCCAAAAGTTATGGAGCTGTGATATTTTGACAAATAGAAATAATTACGTAGTTTTGCTTCAAATAATGGATCTAACGATACTAGTTTTATTAGAATGCACGTGAAAGCAGTTTAGTTATTATTTATATATGTTTTTAATTAATTATTAGTCTTTTCAGATTCAGAGATTAACTTTTGACTGTCTTGTCCAAACTTAAGGACGTGAAAAACTAACGAAAAAAACAACTATTCTAACCAGAGATTTCATTCAAATTTACTTTTTTATTAGTAAAAATAAAATAATATTACTATGAAATGCTATTTTTTCTAATTTGCGCCCCCTTTTTTCTTATTTGAATACAAAAAAAATATTTTGGTCGTCTAGAGAATTTTGTGTTAGTTGGTAACACTCGGCGCCCACTTGAGTTTTTGAATCATTTGTCATCATCCGTCACTTCAAATAAATTAGTTATTACTTTTTTTACTTTATTAGTGTTACAAATAAATAAAATATGAGCGAAGACAACTTAATTTGCACTCCGCCCGAAATTCGCGAAATTGCCGAAGCAACAACGCAAAATTTGTTGCCTGACAAATCAGAAGCGGCATACAAAAAACAATTTGCCAAATTTGAAGATTGGCGAAAAGAAAATAATATTCAAACTGTCTCAGAAAATGTTGTGTTGGCATACTTTGAGTCCCAGCGGCAAAAATATAAACCTTCCACTTGATCAATTTCTTGACATTTTTGAACTTGGATGCTTCATATTGCTTGAAACGGCTACAATATTGGGTGTTATCGGCACTTGTTCCTTTTACATAGCAGAATTTGTCTTTCGAGTATCTACTAGAAAAGAAAATAAAGAAGCAAAGATGATTAAATCGATGATACGTGTCTTGTTTATAGTACCATAAAATTACAAACATGAAATGGACTTACTGATTTGTCCAAGCAGATTTGATGTAGGTACGAGACTTGTTTATGTTACTAATTAGGAATATCCAAAACCTAACCTTCTTTCCAAGTAAAAATAGACCATAACTTCAAGTGAAATTTCATGTAAGTAACAATCAACAAACAGCGAACCAATTCAACGATATTAATTAAAAATTTATCGGCGTTTGACAATTTTGACAGATACTTGCAGTTTGAAGTTGTCACATTCCACGCATTACCCATCCAACCCTTAAAAACTAAATAACCCTATAATTCATGAAAGTACAGTGTACTTTTATAGATAGCCATAAACGACTCCTACTGATAGACGTTAATAAAAGTATTACAAACGCAAATTAGAAAAACACTAAAATATAAAGAAATCTCTCTAGAATTAAATAAATTATACGCTTCCAAAGTAGTGAAATAGTGACAACGTTGCCTTAAATTGGCTCCAGTATTTCGTTTGTTGTTGTGATGAAAACAAATTAATGCACTAAATGACATTGACTCAAGTTTTGAGGTTATCTTTGCAAATATATGTATATCAAACGATGGATGAAACGCTATTTATTCAGATTCATTTAAAACGTAGCAGTAAAAAATCTCCGAATTATGCATCTTTTTATTTAATACAACTGCTTTTGTTTTCGAGATGTAAATTACGAGCGGTCAGTGGTGCTGCATGTAGCTATATAAAGCATTTAAGTTTCCCGCTCTTGTTACTTTGCGAGCTATATCAAGCGTTCAATCGACAAATTCTTCGTATTAATTTTTTTTTTGTAAAACTACCTTTGTAACAAATTTGAAACTTTTGAAACAGCACAATCGTACAACGTTCTAACGTGAAATGTTTTGGTGTCAAATTTTTTCATCATCTTTATGAAGTTATAATAATAAATATATCAACAACTTACCATTTTGCATAAGATGGCGTGTTATTTTTAAATACAATTTATGCATAAACGAACTTTCTAAACGTTAAAGATTTTTCAAAAAATAACGCTGTACATTAAAATCTATCAACTGCACTAATTTCTTTACATTTTCATCATATTTTTCTACAGCCACAACTTTCTTAAAGTTTGAATACTAAATATTTAGTTAAATATAAATAATAAATAAAACAAATAAAAAAATATTTATTAATTTGTTGTTATTTATTATTTTTAGTATACATTCATTCTTTTGAATCTTGCGCCATTCATATTGTCGCGACCGTCGCGACTTTTATTGGCTCTTAATTCAGCACCATTCATATTATCATGACCAGGTTGATTCATCTCGGCCGTCGGCGAATATGAGTGGCCATGATTTTCTAGGGATTGTTGCAACATATAGTGCCTCAGAGGAAATTAGACATATAGACCATAAAATAAAACTCTGCTTGACATATCAGAACCAGAACAGTTGCATAAAGGTATAGAATAGACAATAAATCTTAGCTAGACCAGCTAGACTTCTACATTAATTACGTAGAGCTATTCTTTCCTGATTTTTGTTTTACTTATTACTAACAAACCTTTTATTAAAGCAGCAAATCTGACTAACGAAACAAAAATCTTCGTAAAGCTAAAAATCATTTTATAACTTTATAATAAAGTCTTTTTCAGTTTATAACTATGAGAAGTCATATAGAGCAGCGTTTCCCAACCGCCGGTCCGTCAGAAATTTTTACCGGTCTGCAGAGAAATAACATTATTCAAAATTTTACTAAACGAATTTTTTTAATTCGTGTTATTCTGGAGTTAACGTAGGGACAAATGGTTTATCGGAGCTGACCAAGAGTAAACTCTGAATAAATTTATACATGAAACAATACTTTTTTAACCGGGACAAAACAAAAGAGCCCGTTATTTCTTACTCTAAATTATTCTGAATACTTGCAATAAGGTTTGTAAATTTCTTCCTGAACACAGAATATGATACTTACTGTATATAAAATGCTCCGACTTTCATTAAGACATCTTTTCACAAATTATAGCTCAGGATGTAGGTATTGATTTTCATAACACACAGATTATAAAGAAAAGTAAAGTTTTTTTTTATAAATTCACAAAAAAGAATGGGCGCCAGTTATTTGAAATTATTCTAACACGCCCCCAAATAACAAAGGACTAGATTAAGTTGATTAAAGATTAAAAAAAAGAAACTAATTAAAATTAGTTTGATTGACGTTAACACAAATTAAATTATCAAATAATTTCAATTAATGCTAGGTCCATTTTCAATATGGTAAAGTTTAATTTATAAATTCATTTATTCAAAAATAAAAATATCGGATTATCTCCGATCACAATAAAGAAGTTTTGATGATAATAATTTTAATAATAAAATAAAAAACCTTGATAGGAATTCTTATTCAAAGGACCAAAATACGTAAAACTACAAAAACATTCGATGAAACAAAAACAATACAAATATTTTTCACAGTTTTATAAACTTATTCTTATCGAACAAAAAATCCTTAATATCTTTAATGCAGAAGTAGAATTTTACAATTCTTTAAAATGTCACAAAACCCCTCACATTAAAAGACCTTATTCACTAAACTTTAAAACTTTGAATGTTGGTAAAGATGCTGCGACGATGAACTGAAATTTCTTGAATGAAGTTACTAAAATTATTTCTATAATAATTCGGCACTAAACCACTATAATAAAATTCTTAAACTGCAGTAATTCCAGTAATTTAATTGTTAATTTCAAATTTTATCAATAACTGAAATTCGTTATTAGAAGGCTATACTTTCAAATACTTAAAAATTCTCTTCTTCAATTATTAACTAATAATCTTCAGAATTATTCTTTAATGCGTTAACCGAGAAACAAACTTTAAAATTCAATAATAGATTGAATTTTCACTAGAAGAAACTAGAATTTTAACGAACGGGAACGGAATTTGGTTAATTTTATTAACACAAAACTAAAACGGTAGGTTGAAGCCAATAAGCTTCCTGTATTTAGCGAAGAAACGCAAAACGGTAATCACACAACCTAATTAACTTTATTCGATAATAACGCGGGAACTAGAATACTGGGACAAGCCCGTTAACTCGAGGTGAACACCCATTGTCCGAACGAACGCCACCTCAGGGTACGAGACCCGCTATCCGAATTGAAGCTCTCGTGGAGACTTGCTTTTTTTAGAACTCCATCTTTCGACTTATTAACTTCATTATTATTAATTGTTAGCACGGGATCCGAGCCCGGCCCTATCTGTATTCTTTTAGTAACTATAAACTGTAAATTCTAATTAAAAACTGAAAACCAACTGAATACTGAAAACTAACTAAAGGCTGAACGCCAACTATGTAGCTTGACTATAGCTTGACTGTCTTAAACTTCGTCTTTCGACGTTAAACGGGATTTTTAAGAGGGGTGCACTTTTACATACACCAATAAGAGAATCGCATGATTTTGTTTAGGCGAATCAGAATTACTATTTTAACAATTAAAATCCGGGTTTCGCGTTTTCTAGGGGATGCAAAACTTCGATCCGGACCGTTTTTTGTGTGTCGATGCGTTGGGTGGTTTCCGTCTCAGATTTGAAGTCTCCGGTAAACCGTTTAGGCGGAGGCGGGAAAGAATTGACCCCGCCTTAAGGTAGATCGGAGCAAAAATCTGATCGCGGTATCTTTGTCATCGCAGTACCGCAATTTTTTGCACTCTTCTAGGGGTGACATGGGGTTTTTGGAGGCGATCGAACATCTGTTGTCGGCATTTGATGTTACGCGGCTTGCTACGAGCGGTGCACCTACTGGTTTTCCGCATCTCTAGCCCTCTCCGCCCGTATAGGAGTCAAAACTACAATCTTGGCGTCAAACGACGAGCAATCTCAAAATGTTTCCTTTTTTCACCCGAGAATCGTGGTAAAGTAATATCACCGCCACCAGCCTTATCGGTCTCCTAAGTGGAAACTACTTCTGGAGGTCTTATATGATTGGCTGCTGGGTCGTTTGAGCCAATTCCCTTTTTTGACCACCACTCCCGAAACCCACTTGCCAGCGTTTTCGGTTATATCTCCGCTCCATGTATCAATGGACCGCCGTATGTGTCTAGAACCTTCGGGTCTTCGGCAACGCACACGGCCCTGCGATCGTTTCTTCGTTTGGCGAAAAGAGAAAAACTCCGGCCTCTCGGTACCCGCCGATTTCGGCCCGTCTTGGTCGTTCGAGGTTTGGTATGCGGGAAGCGGATGAACCGACTTTTGTTATTATGAAGAACGGATATTCCGCAAGCAAATGCTACGTCATTTGGCGGTCCGTGATCGAAAAAGGTTGGGGACCTGATATAGAGCACTTATAAGGTAAGAGACAAAACTAAGAGACAGTCTACCTTTTGATTGATGTATCAGTAAATCACTCCGTAATTATTATATCCAAAAATACAGTCATTTGAAATCAGATGAATTATTTCGAATAATTCTGTATTCAAAATTAAAACTGCTTCATTAGCTTAATCCATCGATGACCCTTTCATTGAGACTTTCAACCCTAAAAGTCAAAGTTTATTAGCCTCGTGACTTTTTAGCCTTTGATTTGTTGCTCCTCAGAGGCCAGACACAACAAATAATACCCAAGAAAATGCTAACAATGCTTACCAGTTGGGAATCACTTATAAATAAAAACTATGATGCTTAAAGAATACTCAAAGCAAGTAAATACAACGAATATAAAAATATATTTTTTGAGAATTAATGTAATTCGCAATTAACCCAAAATTGATTTTTATTGACATTTTCAACTGTCACAGTAAAAATTATATTTCATTGTTAAAAAAGTGATTGAAATGTTATTGAACGAGACAGAAGCCGAGTGTTTGTTACTCTAGAAGAGAGCAATGGGAATGGCGAGTTGTACACTATACTTTGTGCAGCAGTTGTGCTTCAAAATTTATTTTAAAGATGAAAAAGCAAATACCGACGTATGGGATAGAAGTAGTGATATAAAAAAAGATAAATAATTACCGATTTCGATTATTTTAGAATAAACTATCAGTTAATTATTATTATTATCGAAACAATTTATTTATACAGACTTAAAATTATGACACAACGCAAATCCGCTTCATAAGAAATTGTACAAAAACAAGCCAATCGACCTTTTCTTCTCGCCAATGGTGAAATGCAGAATTGAAAACGGTTCTACTTTTTTTACTTCTGAATATTGGCTAACCTTACTGATCTAGTTACTTTAGTTTAGTAACTTATCTTATAATGGCAACAACCCCGATATGATTAAACGGTATACAGTGCTATTAAATTAAGTTGCAATATGTGCATTTCCCTATGTTGCATTTTAAATTAATCAAGTCAAAGCATTATGTGCACATAGGCAACCAAATATACAGCACGGTATTTTTATCATTTTATGAAATCTAAAATGCCGATAAAATAAAACAAATTAATTACTTAGTAAACTGTTAAATCAATTATTTAGTAGATATTAAAATGTACACTAAAGAAGAAAAGGTGCAAATGTGTCTGTGGTACCAAAACCACAATAGCTTACAAATCGTTTGTGATTTATTTGCTACTGAATTTCCAACTCGCCCTATCTCATATCCTTCTTACAAATTAGCGGACATATAATAAATTAAAAAATGAAGGGTGTATTGCTAATCGTAAGCGAGCAAGAGTTGTATTAACAGAGGAGATGAGACTGAATATTTTAGTTTACACGGAAGAGAAAGCTTTTAGTTCATTAAGTTACGTTGCTTCAATTTTTGAAATCTTACCCTCCAGTGTTCGAAATGCTCAAGAGTTAAAAATACAAAATCATCAGCAATTATTTGAAATTTACAAAATTAATAGGACAGATTTTTGTAAAAAAATGTTAAATTTATTAAATACAGATGAACAGTTATTACAGAAGATTTGTTTCACCGATCAAGCTACCTTTTCTCTAAATGTAAAAGCAAATTCACAAAATTACAGCTACATTTTATTTATAATTCTACAGTTCAACTAACTTCAGCGTAACCTATTATCACTTATTGCAGATATTGGGCACAAAGAAATTTACACATACACAATTGGACTTATACACAGTATAGGGAGAAAGTAAATCTCTGCTTGGGTATAATCAATAATATAAATAATATTAAAATAATATGAATAATATAATCGTAATTCAATAGTTCCTCAAATCCAGCAACTTGCCATTGAAAATCCCTGGTACCAACTCCTGGTTCTCCACCTCACTCGAAGGTGGAAGTCGGAAACTTTCTTAATGGAAATTTTCCTGAGCAGTGGATTCGAAGAAATGGGCCAATAGTCTGGCCAGTCATGTCCCCTGATTAGCTCTAAATGATTTTTCATTTGGGGTTATCTCAAATCAAAAGTTCACACCCATACAAAACACAAACGAATTAAAAGAAAGATTTGTTGCAGAATGTGATAAGCTCAAACAGACTTCCATCAAGGTTCAGGATTTTTATCATAGACTAGGTTACTGTTTGGAACAAGAAGGTGGGTATTATGAAAAATATCTAAAATAAAGTGGTGATTAGTTTTTTCAAATAAATAATTCTATTTATCTGTTGTTTAAAGTTAGGTTAGGTTAAGTGTTAAAAGTATGCATTTTTCTCTCGAACAGACGTGGTTTGTTATTAAAATACACTTCTGCATCTTCTATTTTACAATAAATGTTACTTTCATAATAAGTTTTAGTAATACTACAAAGAATCTGTTCCCTACGTTCTCATTCAGTTGCAGGATAGTGTACTCTAAAATACCAACTCATTACACAGTAAAAGATTTAGTGTAAAATGTAAAATTCGAACACTAGAGCACTCTAAAAAGTGCGTAATTAGGTCCAATACATTTTGAGTAAACTATCTAATTTGTACCTCCGTGAAGACCCTAGAGTTAATTTCAATATCCTGTTAGTGTAAATTTATTACACTCTAAAACAACATGTTTTTCTACTCTAAATTTCAACTCTAAAAATCTTTACCCAGTACTCTAAAAATTATGAAATATAATATAAATACAATGATTAGTTAAAGTTTCACAAGTTTTATTAATATCTTAACCTGACAATATTGTTTCGATAATTTAATTCATGTATAAAAAATCCCATAAGCCGCGATACATTTGTCACTTTGACATCGGATAAAGTTAGCCCTAACTTTGCATCTGGATAAAATGTGTTTAAACTTCCATGGCTAACTTTCTCGAACCTGATTATTGTTTTTAATAATTGTCATTTTCAAGTTAATAAATGTGTTCTTGACTTCTTCATAATTACCTAGTTATTCCTTTTTATTATTCATTAAATTATCTCATCGAATTACGCTCGAGGTTTTTTTCTCCGGGATAAAATTGATTTTTTAAACTCTAATTTGGTTTCTTTTTGGTAAACTGACTCTACAAACCACCAGATAAAAAAACTCGTCCTTCGGACTCGTTTTTTTATCGTAGGTGGTTTGTATCGTCAATTTACCAAGCAACCAAATTATCGTTAAAAAAATCAATTTTATCCGGACAAAAAAAGACCTCTCGTGTAATTACAGTCGACACTTTGTGTCATTATCAAAGGTAGATAAGGTTGATAAACAAACACGTTGCTAAGGATAAATACATACAGAAAATAGGTAACTAGATACAATACATAACAAAAACTAAATATCTAACACTTCTAATAAAGGAGAATTACTTAGTTCAGTTTGTTCATTCATTAAAGGTACTGTGCGTTTATGTCTGTATATTTCAAAAGCTTCTAAAATGTCTAATTTGTGTTTGTTGTTGCAAAAATGTAAGAATTTAATGTTGTTTTGAAGTGCCATTGGGTGGTTCTGTTCAAAAATGTGTTTGGCATAATTCGATTTTTCTGGATGTTTAAGTCTATAAGAGCGTACGTGTTCTTTGTATCTTATGTCGAAATTTCTAAGTGTTTGGCCAATATAAACCGAGTTACAAAAAGAACAATTCAAACGGTAAATGACGGATTTCATGATATCTTGTGTTTTGTCTTTAACATTGAATAAAAATGAAAAGGTGTTGCTGTTAGTTTTATAGGTTATTTTGTAACTGGTGGTTTTTCTTAGTATAGTTGCAATTTGTTCTGATATCTTGCCAAAGTATGGTATTGATATGTAGTTTGTGTCTTGTATTTGAGTGCCAATTGGAAATATTCTTTTGATAGCTAACCTGTCACGCCCCCTTACCATAGGATAAAGCGACGATAATTACCAAAGTAAACGATGGCTTAAAGTTGTGTCCTCCCGGACCAGCTATCAGTGGAGAAGGGCTGGATTCAAGTTGTAAGGAAGCGCCACTTAATTTTCCAACTAAGGACACAGCAACCATCGAACCACCAAAATTAAGAAAAGGGCACCAGATACTTACCGTCTCGTGGCTAAGTAAGTACTTGCTTATCATACCATTAAAAGGCCCATTCATAAACATAAATTTCCGTTTAATTAATATAATAAATACTTGAACATAAATAATTATGATAATAAGTATTGAAAGTAATTGATTGTATATTGAAACAAATATTAACTGTACTGTAAAATCTATTGAGAGGATTAGAAAAAAAGAAATGATATTATTGCATATCAGTCAGTATCAAGTTCTTGGTAATTGTTCTATCGAGAGCTGAATATAGTAGGTATTCTAATATGTAATTATAAAGGAAGTAACCCAAAAAAAAATAAAATAACCACCACCAATGTTAGAACATGTAATAGGGGAGAGGGGTTAGCCGTCGAAGCTTACGATTTATACCTTCGCAATTTAATGCAGAAATACTATGAGCAATTGTTCAACTAACAGACTTGACAATGACTAGATTACACACTTATACAATTGACCAGTTCTAATCCAATGAATAAACTAAATAATGTATCTAATTAATATTAATTATATTCTAGTCCTAACGTGGGCTAGTTAAATGCTATGTTCAGAAAAGACTCAATGTCCAAATGACTTCTTCAACATCACATAATTAATAAATGACCTCAACAAAAATTTGAATGACGGCTTAGTTAGCAAATTACAGGTTATCTCTTATGATAAACTTAGCTGATTTCGAAATAAACCCAGAAGATTCTTCAAATCCTGCTACTCGCTGGTTTATTTCCTTAACTACCAAACTTCCAGGTAGGGGTGAACTACAGTTTGAGTTTCTGTTAAAAATAGTCTTCTTACTATACTTAATGGGGTACACCTTTCCCAAGAAGCCTAAAAGAAAATTCCTGACTAGGAAAATGGTTCGATACATAAACATGTTAAGAATTCATACCTCTGATGGTGGGCGGCTAAAAGGTAAAAGGGCGGTATCTACCCGATAACAAAATGCATCCACATTCAAAGAATAATTTAGTAATCCTGTGAAGAACTTCAGGCATTGGGTGGGGGTTAATTCGTATCGATCGAAGGAATTGATCTGGTCTAATGAATCCGCTTGTGCGACAAAATGGCTTCCCTCCAAATATTCCAATAGGGTAGTTACCAGTTTGATTATTATTGATGTGGTGCTAATAATCCGCTGAAGCGTAATTGAAAACAAAATCTCACCATTACCATCATATATGGCTCCAGAGATTTGTTTCTTAAATAGCACCCACAATATTTCACCAAGATCAAATTCGATCGTAGTTGATTACTACTAAACCAAAAGAAGAATGTCGTTCAGACCTTTCTTTAAAAGCCTATCACCGGATATCCGTCGACGGCAAAAATGCGCAATCTCAAATATCAAAGTACGTCCGCGAGGGGCAGCGTTGCAAATATTATTCCAATCTAATTAAGAAATTCCATGTCAAATGGGTTAAATAATTAACACAACACGTTTCAAAACACGCGGCAGTTATTACGTAATGCGATAGCTTCTGCGCAAAGCAGATGTATGACCAGTAGTCTCAAGTAGCATGAAGAGATAACTGCGGCAACAATGTTTATTAAAGGGAATTATTCGAGACGGCGCAACAGAAAGACAGTTGCATGATAAAGTTTGTTTACATATCGTATGCAAAATGGAAATTTATAATTTCTATTAAAAATACTTTTAAATACGACAAAATTGTTTACAAGGCGCTGTCCGCAATATGCATGAAGAAGTTAGCACCAGCGTTAAGGCTAAATAGATGACTCGAAAGTTGGGTAAGTACAAAACAAGTTAATTACTGTTTATTTTGAACTAATAATCTCTATCTTTTGGGAATAACCACAAGACTACGAGAAGAATTCTTTTTCAAGTAAGTACGAAACTCTAGTGAAAGTTCCAATTCACTAATGGTAATACCTAATAATTTTTTAGCTAATAAAAGAGTTGAAAACAAAAAAATGCCAACTCATCACTAAGATTCTTACCTAAGCAAGAAGAGTTGCCTATACCATCAACATTTTATTTTATTTTATTGTGTATTTGAAATATCTCAATAAAGGAAATATAAGAAAAATATTTTATTGCTTTCGTACTATAAATTATAAGCTCAAATCAATGCCAATTGGTAAATAATTCAAGATAAATCTACTGACAAAAGGAACCGTTACATCCCACCTTTCCTTCGATAAAGGGAGGAAAACTTTCAGATTTTTCGACCGCTGTTGCCTACTTAATAGTCAGACCCACGGGTCTGTAGAAAACTATACTTGTAGCTAAGCCTAAATAAATCCACCAATACTGTGAGTTAAACTAAATAATAAAAATAACATTATTGTTGATGACGAACCTCACCATTCAAAACCCACAACCAAAAGAAAATAATACAACTTAACACAAACACAATCAACGTAAAATACGTATCTCCCAAACTCTAATCACTGAGCAAATCATCCGCTGAGAAATAAGGTTTGAGATCTTGGACGTGCCATATCCCTTTCGGCTCATCATTGTCATCCTGCAACTCATAAGTCCAAGTTCCAATTTTTCTCTTGACGACAAAAGGACCAATAAATTTGGGAGCCAATTTGGCGTTGAAGTTGAATGCAGCATTCGACTTTACTTTGTTCTTTTTCCAAACTTTGTCACCCACGATGTAGTGTACGGGCCTTCTTCTTAAATTATATGTCTTACGATTCTTTTCTTGAGCAGTCCGTAATTTTTGAACTACATCTTCATACAACTTACGAAATCCAATCTTACGATTGTTGACTTCGTTTTTCAAATCTATAAAATTTCTAGAGTTTATCTTTTGTTCATATTCATCTCCTGAACCTACATATTCTTTTCCAAAATTTATATAATACGGCGTATAACCAGTAGTTTCACTGCGACTAGTACGAATGGCGCATGCCAATGCAGATAATTTCCGATCCCAAGTTTTCTGATTATCCTTTATATACGAGGAAATCATTGTTTTCAGGGTTCTATTGGTACGTTCAGTAGGATCTGCTCTAGGATAATATAAGGGAGTAAAATTTATTTTAACCTTATAATCATTGACTAGCTTCCTAAACTCACGACTTCGCATTTGCACACCATTATCCGAAATTAAGTAACGAGGTACACCATATACCAGAAAAATATCTTCCTCTAAATGTTTAACGAGCGATTGCGCAGTACAATTTCTCAATGGTACAACATGTACATACTTAGAAAAATAATCTGTTATTACCAGAATATACTTAAAACCTTTAGTGGATCTTGGAAGAGGACCAATAAAATCAAGGCTAATCATCTGCCATGGTTGAGTTATAGTAGGCCTAGAACCCATTAAACCAGCAGGCGTTTTCTGTTCTGGTTTGTACTTAGCACAAATCGAACATGATTTAACATAACGTACTACGTCCGATTTCATTTTTGGCCAGAAGTATTTGCTTCGAATTCTCCAATAAGTTTTATAACTGCCCATATGTCCACTAGTAGGCAAATTATGACAACTATCTAATATGGTACAACGTTGCTCTTTTGGAACTACGATTTTCCATGCATCACCTTCCTGAGCTAATTCTGGAATTTTATTCGGAAGATACTTAAAAAGTTTCCCATTCTCAATTCTCCACTGTGGAAATTTTTGAGGATGATTCTCAATATTTTCTAACATCCGCAAATACCAACGATCTTTAAGGTCATTAACTACCTCGACACTGTCTACTACATATTCGACTGACCTCGACAGACAATCTGGAACGGCATGGTCTTTGCCTTTGCGATGAATTATTTTAAAATTATATGGTTGCAGTCGTAATGACCACCTAGCAAGACGACCTGTAGGATTAGTTAATCTTTGTAACCATAACAACGAATAATGGTCGGTAATGACCGTGAAAGGAACAAGTTCTAAGTAACTTCTAAGCTTTTCCACTCCATAAATCACAGCAAGACACTCTCTTTCTGTGGTTGAATAATTTCTTTCTTGAGCAGTAAGCGACCTAGATATGTAGCATATAACTTTTTCTCCTTCTCCATAGGGTTGCGATAACACAGCTGCGATACCAAAACCGGAAGCATCGGTTTGTAAGATAAAGGGCTTATTAAAATCTGGGCTAACTAAAATCGGCGCTGAAACAAGACGCTGTTTAATATTATTGAATGCAAGTTCACATTCTTCGGTCCACATCCACTTTTTGCGTTTCTTAGTCAATTCAGTCAAAGGAGATATCAACGTTGCAAAATCGGGTACAAAGCGGCGATACCATGATGCCATTCCAATAAAAGACCTAATCTGAGAAACAGTAGTTGGAGCTTTAATATTGATTATAGCCTGAACCTTTTCTGGATCAACGTGTAAACCATTTTTATCCACGACATAACCAAGATATTTGAGTTGTGGTCTACAGAATTGACACTTTTCTTTATTAACGGTGAGCCCTGCATGATGTAACCTATCAAATACTTTTCCTAGTACTTCTAAATGATGCTCGAAATTTGGTGATATCACAATTATATCATCCAAGTATACAAAAACATGGGGTTGCAAATCAATACCCAAAACATTATCAACAAGTCTTTGAAAAGTGGCTGGTGAGTTCGAAAGTCCAAAGGGTAACCTTTTAAATTGGTAAAGACCTCGACCAGGGACGGTAAAAGCAGTATATTCTCTTGAAGACTCTTTAACTGGAACTTGCCAGTAAGCAGATTTTATATCAAGTGAACTAAGATATTTAGCACCACGAAGACTATCTAAAATGGAAGAAACATAAGGAATAGGGTAAGCATCTTTTTTAGTTACCGAATTTAATTGTCTATAGTCCACAACAAATCTAAAGGTTCCATCTTTCTTCGGAACAAGAATAACCGGCGAAGACCAAGCGCTTTTAGAAGGTTCTACCACATCATCCACCAACATCTTGTCAAGTTCTTCATTTATCAATTTTTGCTTAATTGGTGAAACTGGGTAGTACCTCTGCTTAATGGGGGCAGAATCAGTGACAATTTCATGTTCTACGAACGTAGTATAACCAAGAGAATTTCCCATCAAAGCACATTTTTCTTCAACGAGAGAATCCAACTGTTGTCGCTGAGAATCGGTAAGTACAGTTTCAGCTTGTAAAGAACAAACATCTGGAGGGGTTTCACTAGTAAAATGCCACTCACGTTGTCGCAAGTCTGGGACCACACCCATTTGATACCAAAAGTCAGCACCTAAAATTAAATTATGAGGCAACTGAGGCACAACCAACACATCTAAAACACAAAGTTTACCCAAAAGTTCAAAAGGTACGGAAACCTTTCCAAATACTTCACAAGTCTGTCCATTTGCGACAGTACAATACGTATCCAAATTTTTAGTAATTTCAAGACCTTGTTGTTGTAAAAACTTCCAACCTTCCCAACCAACAAGAGTACAAGAAGCTCCAGAATCTAAGAGTCCTATCATTTTACAATTGAAGATTTTGACTTCAAGATAGGGTCGTTTATCATTATAGACGTGAGTAAGAATATAATCCAACAATACCTTTTGTTGTTGCTTTACTAGATTAATAGAACAATTTTCAAGTGGACGATCTAAAACTTTTGAGGAACTCTGTCGTCCTATTGAGTCCTCGCAAATTCGTTTCCCGACCTATTCTTATTAAAATTTGGCCTACACTTAGGACAAGTTCTGACAGTTACGTTAGGATATTCGCAGCGATAACATCTTTTATTTAAAGGAGCTCGACAATTTTTTGCAATATGTCCCACTTCTTTACAATTGTAGCACACAATCTGGTTAGGAGTTTCAGATGAAAACCCAACAGCCTGACAAGAATAATCCCTACTTGTATTACGATTTGTACTTGAGCTAGACGCACAAGTCAACTCAGGTTCTACATAATTTTGTTTATGTTTTGTCGGAGGATGATAGTTGTCCGCTCTATACTTTTTCACTTCCAACTTCAAACATTCTGCTTCAAGTTCTTCTAAAGTAGTGACAACAGGGAGTTGCATAACATAAAATGGAGCTAAATTACGACATAGTATGTCAAGACGCACTTCTGAAGGCATCGAACCGTGACGATCAAACATAGCATTCATTATTGTTAAATAGTCTACAATACTTTCATTCTGTCCTTGGGTTCTCGATAATATATCTAGAAATAATCTCTGACGATAATCAGGAGGCATGTAGTGCTTTAAGAGAAGATCTGAAAATTCTTTCCAATCACGACATCGTTTATGAGCTGCTCGAGCCCACATCAAAGCTTTCTCTTCAAAGAGATCTATGTAACCCAAATACAACTCTTGCTCGTAAACACCTCTAGCAATACGGAGTTCATCTAATCTTTGTACTGGGTGATTTTTTAAATTTCTGATCTAGAAAGCCATGACATAATTTTAACACAAAAGATGCGGAAAACGTAGGGCGTAGTTTGAATCGTTCGATTTGTCACAACTGTCAGATTTCAAAAATGTTGACATAAACATAACCTACTCCAGTGTTGTTCTCGCTTTTGCCGTCTTTTGTGCTTCACTGTTTCCTCGTGTTTTGAATTCCGTTTCACCAGTTATTATCTCGGTTATTATCAAAAATCAGTCTTTTTCAAGACTAACCTTTCGTTTGTGATTGAACGCTTAGTTTTCAACGTTATTTTGGAGTGTTTTTCATCACAACAAAATGGTGTTCACACAGGAACAAAAAACATTTATGATCGAAGCTTACTTTCGTAATGGTCATCAAGTTAATGGTCAATGGGTGTATGAAGCCGGAGCATGTCTTTGCATCAATTTGTTTAATAAATGTAAAAGTAAGTAGTCAATTTGTCACATAAATGACATTTGGAATAGCAGTGTGATCAACGCTACGCCCTACGTTTCGGTGACCTTCGATACGGCGTAAAAATCACGACTTACTAGATCAGAAATTTAAAAAATCACCCGGTAGAAAAGACACCACAGTCATACCCTTAGGATCACCTGAGAACTTTAGGTTCCACTTATAAATAGGAAGATAATTATTGGGAGACTTATGCGAAATATGAGGAGACATGAAGACATCATCTTCTGACTGAGAATTATCTGAAGAGAAATTTTCATCGGAATTGGCAGGTGAGGGTCTTGCACCAAGGAATGAACTAAGATGAGGATGCGTTTCATTCTTCTTGGCTGCTTCTTCCAATAACGTAAAAAGAGACGTTACTTTCGCAAGCCAGGTACTAAGTAACTTAAGTTCCTCAGCACTACCAGTAATAGGGGCCAAATTAACTCTACCCAAAAGATGCAAAATTCGAGGAATCAGACGTTTAAAACTTTTTGATTTCTTACTATCATGAAAATCATTTATAGCATTTTCTAATTCTTGGTATTTACTATCTATGAGAGGATATTCAACATTACCTTTAAATGCATAATTAGGATAATTAACCAACGTACTCAAACCTTTGACTTTAAATAAAGGACTCAAAATTGATCTCATTTCTTCAACAGATTTGCTTTCATATTCAAATCCTCGAATTTTAAGTTCAAATTGCAATTCATCTTTACGTAAATGTCGAATATCAATTTGGTGTTCAGTCATATTGAGAAAATTTATACAAAACTCCAAATGAAGAAAAGGTTCTTCTACTATTAATCAAAACGATAAATATTGGCGAATAAGAAACGATTACCTACTCGTTCTATTCCTACTCCTAAATCGTATTCTAAGTTCAGTTCACAAAAACTAAAGCCAAAATTTATAAGTAAGTTTTGGTAATCTAACTAGAAATAATAATAATCAGACTCAATAATATCTAGTCGAAATAGCAAAGCCTGTACAAGTATAAGCCCTAACAAGCTTTAGCAACTACAACAAACCTAATCAATAACAATTTAATCAATAAGCAAATTTACTTTAATAATAATTAAAGAGTAACATGCTAGGCAATCTGAAACCATTCAGAAGCTTTGCTGTTGGTAGCTTAATCAGTAACAGAATCAAGCCAAAAATCAAATCGAAACAGAAACAGCAACGAGTAAAAAAACAAATTCGAACCAAAAACAAAATTGAAACAGAAGCGAGCAAAAAACGAGCCAAAACGAGCCAAAACGAGCCCCACGTTGGGCGCCAATTTCTTATGTCACGCCCCCTTACCATAGGATAAAGCGACGATAATTACCAAAGTAAACGATGGCTTAAAGTTGTGTCCTCCCGGACCAGCTATCAGTGGAGAAGGGCTGGATTCAAGTTGTAAGGAAGCGCCACTTAATTTTCCAACTAAGGACACAGCAACCATCGAACCACCAAAATTAAGAAAACGGCACCAGATACTTACCGTCTCGTGGCTAAGTAAGTACTTGCTTATCATACCATTAAAAGGCCCATTCATAAACATAAATTTCCGTTTAATTAATATAATAAATACTTGAACATAAATAATTATGATAATAAGTATTGAAAGTAATTAATTGTATATTGAAACAAATATTAACTGTACTGTAAAATCTATTGAGAGGATTAGAAAAAAAGAAATGATATTATTGCATATCAGTCAGTATCAAGTTCTTGGTAATTGTTCTATCGAGAGCTGAATATAGTAGGTATTCTAATATGTAATTATAAAGGAAGTAACCCAAAAAAAAATAAAATAACCACCACCAATGTTAGAACATGTAATAGGGGAGAGGGGTTAGCCGTCGAAGCTTACGATTTATACCTTCGCAATTTAATGCAGAAATACTATGAGCAATTGTTCAACTAACAGACTTGACAATGACTAGATTACACACTTATACAATTGACCAGTTCTAATCCAATGAATAAACTAAATAATGTATCTAATTAATATTAATTATATTCTAGTCCTAACGTGGGCTAGTTAAATGCTATGTTCAGAAAAGACTAAGCCTAAAAGAAAATTCCTGACTAGGAAAATGGTTCGATACATAAACATGTTAAGAATTCATACCTCTGATGGTGGGCGGCTAAAAGGTAAAAGGGCGGTATCTACCCGATAACAAAATGCATCCACATTCAAAGAATAATTTAGTAATCCTGTGAAGAACTTCAGGCATTGGGTGGGGGTTAATTCGTATCGATCGAAGGAATTGATCTGGTCTAATGAATCCGCTTGTGCGACAAAATGGCTTCCCTCCAAATATTCCAATAGGGTAGTTACCAGTTTGATTATTATTGATGTGGTGCTAATAATCCGCTGAAGCGTAATTGAAAACAAAATCTCACCATTACCATCATATATGGCTCCAGAGATTTGTTTCTTAAATAGCACCCACAATATTTCACCAAGATCAAATTCGATCGTAGTTGATTACTACTAAACCAAAAGAAGAATGTCGTTCAGACCTTTCTTTAAAAGCCTATCACCGGATATCCGTCGACGGCAAAAATGCGCAATCTCAAATATCAAAGTACGTCCGCGAGGGGCAGCGTTGCAAATATTATTCCAATCTAATTAAGAAATTCCATGTCAAATGGGTTAAATAATTAACACAACACGTTTCAAAACACGCGGCAGTTATTACGTAATGCGATAGCTTCTGCGCAAAGCAGATGTATGACCAGTAGTCTCAAGTAGCATGAAGAGATAACTGCGGCAACAATGTTTATTAAAGGGAATTATTCGAGACGGCGCAACAGAAAGACAGTTGCATGATAAAGTTTGTTTACATATCGTATGCAAAATGGAAATTTATAATTTCTATTAAAAATACTTTTAAATACGACAAAATTGTTTACAAGGCGCTGTCCGCAATATGCATGAAGAAGTTAGCACCAGCGTTAAGGCTAAATAGATGACTCGAAAGTTGGGTAAGTACAAAACAAGTTAATTACTGTTTATTTTGAACTAATAATCTCTATCTTTTGGGAATAACCACAAGACTACGAGAAGAATTCTTTTTCAAGTAAGTACGAAACTCTAGTGAAAGTTCCAATTCACTAATGGTAATACCTAATAATTTTTTAGCTAATAAAAGAGTTGAAAACAAAAAAATGCCAACTCATCACTAAGATTCTTACCTAAGCAAGAAGAGTTGCCTATACCATCAACATTTTATTTTATTTTATTGTGTATTTGAAATATCTCAATAAAGGAAATATAAGAAAAATATTTTATTGCTTTCGTACTATAAATTATAAGCTCAAATCAATGCCAATTGGTAAATAATTCAAGATAAATCTACTGACAAAAACGAACCGTTACAAACCTATAATCTTTTTGTTGAATTAAAGTGTCAATCATGTTATGGTTATAATGGTTTGCATATGCTAATTGTTTGATGATTGAAATTTCTTTATCAAAATGTGATCGTTTCATTGGAGTAGTTAAAGCTCGGTGTACTAAAGATCTATAAGCCGCTAGTTTATGCATTTTATGATGACATGAATCGTTAGGTATAGCGACGTCTGTGTTTGTGGGTTTTCTGTATATGGAAAATTCAAATTCATTGTTTGTATTAATTGTAATAGTTAAATCCAAAAAATTAATAGTTCTCTTTTGTTCTGTTTCTAGTGTAAACGTGATGTTTGTGTGAAGACTGTTAATAAGAATTAAAAACTCATTGATAACCTCAAAAGAACTGTCAAAACAAGCTAAAATGTCATCAACGTAACGAAACCAAAAAATAATGTGTTTAGAACGATCTAATTCAAATATTCGATCTTCCAAATTATCCATAAATATGTTAGCTATTAGAGGACTTAGAGAATTACCCATAGATAAACCATCTTTCTGTAAATAAATTATATTATTAAAAGTGAAATAATTTTAACTGATACAAAGATCAAATAATTGAATTAACTCTAATCTTTTTACTAATTCTACATTACTATTAACTAGGAAATTATCTAACAAAGGAATACAGTCTTGTGGTGGAATCTTTAAAAACATGTTACAAATGTCAAAGCTTACAAGTTTTGAATGTGCTGGAAGATGTATGTTCTGTATTTTTTCTACTAATTCTAATGAATTTTTGACAGAGTATTTCGATTTGTATCCTATGATTTTAATAATATGGTTGAGTTTCTTGGACAAGATGTGATTAGGTGCGTTGATATATGATACTACTGGTCGTATGTTGTGTTTATGTGTTTTAATCAGTCCATATAGCTTTGGTAGTTGTGGGTTTTAATAACAATACTCAATAATACTTGTACTCAATAACAATACTCAGAAAAAGAAACTACATAACCTTACCCAACAAAACGAACAATACAAAGTAATTATAATACCCAGAATACGATAAATTTCTATCCACGTTTTATAAACCTATCAGATACACAATTTAATGACAGAGAAACACAATTTCTTAACAAAGACTTCAAATTTTGTCCTTTTCCAAAATTCACTAACAAAATTAAAGAAATCTTGGCTGTTGAATGTGAAACTATACTCAGAAAAGATCACAACAATTATGCAAAATTCCACATCTTGAATCTGATAAAAGAAATATCTTTGAAAAAGGACAAAACACAGAATAAAACATCTAACCTGTCACTACTTCAATCTATCAGACATAAAATTACAGAAAACAATTTAATTTCTGTTAGAGCAGATAAGGGTAACACTTTGGTAATCCTTTCGAAAGATGTTTACACACAAAAGGTTAATGATTTTATTAATAAAGAAAATTTAGATGTTTTAAACAAAGATCCTACTACAAAATTTCAAAAAGAAATAAAACAAGCTTTAGCAAACTGCAATATCTGCTTTAACGAATTAGAAAAACAACAAATCATACATAAAAACCCACAACTACCAAAGCTATATGGACTGATTAAAACACATAAACACAACATACGACCAGTAGTATCATATATCAACGCACCTAATCACACCTTGTCCAAAAACTCAACTATATTTTTAACATCATAGGATACAAATCGAAATACTCTGTCAAAAATTCATTAGAATTAGTAGAAAAACTACAGAACATACATCTTCCAGCACATTCAAAACTTGTAAGCTTTGACATTTGTAACATGTTTTCAAAGATTCCACCACAAGACTGTATTCCTTTGTTAGATAATTTCCTAGTTAATAGTAATGTAGAATTAGTAAAAAGATTAGAGTTAATTCAATTATTTGATCTTTGTATCAGTCAAAATTATTTCACTTTTAATAATATAATTTATTTACAGAAAGATGGTTTATCTATGGGTAATTCTCTAAGTCCTCTATTAGCTAACATATTTATGGATAATTTGGAAGATCGAATATTTGAATTAGATCGTTCTAAACACATTATTTTTTGGTTTCGTTACGTTGATGACATTTTAGCTTGTTTTGACAGTTCTTTTGAGGTTATCAATGAGTTTTTAATTCTTATTAACAGTCTTCACACAAACATCACGTTTACACTAGAAACAGAACAAAATAGAGCTATTAATTTTTTGGATTTAACTATTACAATTAATACAGACAATGAATTTGATTTTTCCATATACAGAAAACCCACAAGCACAGACGTCACTATACCTAACGATTCATGTCATCATAAAATGCATAAACTAGCGGCTTATAGATCTTTAGTACACCGAGCTTTAACTACTCCAATGAAACGATCACATTTTGATAAAGAAATTTCAATCATCAAACAATTAGCATATGCAAACCATTATAACCATAACATGATTGACACTTTAATTCAACAAAAAGATTATAGGTTAGCTATCAAAAGAATATTTCCAATTGGCACTCAAATACAAGACACAAACTACATATCAATACCATACTTTGGCAAGATATCAGAACAAATTGCAACTATACTAAGAAAAACCACTAGTTACAAAATAACCTATAAAACTAACATCAACACCTTTTCATTTTTATTCAATACTAAAGACAAAACACAAGATATCATGAAATCCGGCATTTACCGTTTGAATTGTTCTTTTTGTAACTCGGTTTATATTGGCCAAACACTTAGAAATTTCGACATAAGATACAAAGAACACGTACGCTCTTATAGACTTAAACATCCAGAAAAATCGAATTATGCCAAACACATTTTGGAACAGAACCACCCAATAACACCTCAAAACAACATTAAATTCTTACATTTTTGCAACAAACACAAATTAGACATTTTTGAAATATACAGACATAAACGCACAGTACCTTTAATGAATGAACAAACTGAACTTAGTAATTCTCCTTTATTAGAAGTGTTAGATATTTAGTTTTTGTTATGTATTGTATCTAGTTACCTATTTTCTGTATGTATTTATCCTTAGCAACGTGTTTGTTTATCAATCTGATCTACCTTTGATAATGACACAAAGTGTCGAAACAATATTGTCAGGTTAAGATACTAATAAAACTTGTGAAACTTTAACTAATCTTTGTATTTATATTATATTTCATGATTATGGAGTTCCACAAAGTAAGGCTGGAGACAGTAAACTCTAAAAATTTTTCACGTGGTTGATTTTTTACTGTGTAAGTGATACACACTTCAAACAATATATAAACACAATTAAAATTAATTAAATATAGCAAAACCATCTTATGTAATAAAAATCTCGTCATTTCCAACAATATCCTGTTGTTTGTTGTTTCCCTTTTCTATCTAACACATTGATTACAAAGGCCAAATGAGCGATAAAAGAGGTGATGGTCGATTTCGGTGTATATTATGTCGTTAATGTCTCATGGCTAAACCATAACGAGTAATTTCAACAGGGCGAAAGGTCTCCTTAAAATATACTTGTTAACACAAAAAATCAAAATGAAACTCCTTCTAATATTTTGCCTGACTGTGTTATCAGTCTTAGCTGATGAACAATCTGCAGTGTTGAAAGAATTTTCTAAAGGAAATTTGAAATACATCGGTAACTTATACCAGGTAAGGTTAACTCTATTGCAATATTTTTTTTATAAAACTCTAATATCGTTTTATTTTAGGAATTACTCAAAGAGGAATCAGGGAAAGGAAATTTCCTAGCATGCCCACTATCCATTCAATCAGTTTTCGCTCTTCTAAATAGTGGTGCCAAAGGAAACACAGCTAAACAAATCGCTACCGCCTTGCACCTTCCCGAAAGTGAACACGATGTCGAAGAAGTATTTACCACTCTTGGCAAATCTGTTAAAGCTAGCGATGCCTACACTCTTAGCAACGCAAACAAAGTCTATTTGGCAAAATCCCTCAAGATTAACAGCCAATACAAAAGCAGAGCTGTTGAGGTCTTCCGTTCTGATATTGAAAATGTCGATTTCTCTCAAAAAGCTAAAGCAGTAAAAAATATTAATGACTGGGTGGAAGATAAAACCCACAATAAAATCAAAGAATTTCTTACTGAAGACATGATCGATTCAAGCACCATTGCTGTACTCATTAATGCTTTGTACTTCCAAGGTAAATGGCTTGTTAAGTTCGATGATACATTCGAAGCACCATTTCACCTTAATAAAGAAAAATCTGTTTCTACAACCATGATGAAGAATACCGGCGTATTTAGGTATTTTCACTGTTCAGACTCAAAAGCGACATGGTTAGAATTAGCTTACAAAGGCGAAGAAGTGACCTTAGTAATAGTTTTGCCTGACGAAATCGATGGTTTATCAGCTTTGGAACAAAACATTGAACATGTTCTTGAAACACCACAGTACGATGATGCTGAATTTAACGTCACCATTCCCAAATTCAAAATAGAAAGTTCATTTAAACTTAACAAAGTTATGCAAAACGTAAGTTTGATTTTTATTTTGTTTTATGCGTAGGACACTAAAGTTCCTCCCTTTTGCAGTTGGGTATTGTAGATGCTTTCTCGGGAGCAGCCGACTTTAGTGGAGTTCTTGAAGGTGGAGATAAACTTTCCATCTCAGATGTAATTCAAAAGACATTTATTGAGGTCGATGAAGAAGGTACAACAGCTACAGCTGCCACTGGAAGTAAGTACTGGTAAAAATTATAAAATACAAAATTATTTAGTTGTTTTTATGTAATTAGTACTCGTGGGAAGACATGCACGTGAAGAGAATCAACTTGCCTTCGTTGCTGATCATCCATTCTTGTTCTATTTGAAACATGTCACGAATGGAATTTTCTTTGTTGGCAGATACGTTGAAGCTTAAGCAGTAGCTTGAATGCAATAAAATAAGATGTGATTTTATAGCTTAATATGGTTTTATGTAAACAAGTTTAAAACAATAAAATAAGATATGTGTCAATGCTGTTATGATATTATAGCCACTGTTGTGCAAGGACGTCACCTTAAAATTTGTTTGATCGCAAAAATGTGTACTATGGCCCAAATTCTCTCGCGAATCCATTTTCTAGGATTTTGTCGCGGAGTCTCTGACAAATTCAATCTTAATAGTTTGATTTTAGATATGTAGTAGTATGTATGTTACTAAATATACTTAAGCAAGAACTTTTTATCTTAATGACAATATATAATACAAAAAGATAATAATATCTTGTAATTACGTCCTATACTTCAACCATAAATACATGAAATGAGTCATTTTCTTAATCACACCGGAATAAACAAATACGACCCGAGGTGAGATAAGAGTGCAAATTTCACGTTGCTAAGAATTTTGTGACGTACGCTGGAACAAACAGACGTTCATTGCTTCATTCACATTTATTTTTAATTAAAAAGGGGTTTGTTCCGCTAATGAATCTTTCTAGCTCATTTATTTTTTATTTAATCATTTAGATTTACAGCGTGGTCTTCGCGTAATTCTAGATGCATTTTACATTTTCGCCTACGTGTTCGTGATGACTTATTTCTTGTAACTTTGGTTGAACTATAGTGAGAAAAACGAGGTTGTTATACAAAATTTGGCAACGAGGCGTCTGGATTTTCTGTGGATAACTGCAGAAAAAGAATCTCGGAAAAATATTACGTATAAAATATCACTGCGAAAATATATTATGTTTAAGATGTCCCCGCAAAAATATATTACGTTACAAATATCGCGGGAAAAAATATATTAAAAAAAATACCGCGGAAAGATATGTTAGGTTTAACATATTGCGGGAAAAAGATATTACGTTAAGATAGATAAGATAATTTATTGGTGCTGTTACACAAGGTGTTTAAGTACACAAGTCATTACAATAGTAAAAAATGTCCTAAAACATGATACATGTAGAGTAACAAAATATATAACACATAAATAAATAAAAACAGAAACTTTAACAAGTAGTAGACGTATATACTTAAATAAATTTTAAAGGCAAGATTTGTGAAGACATTCAATTTAATAGTTAAAGTATAATATTAAGTTCTTAATAGGTTCTTGGATATACATTTAGAAAGGTTACGCAATATATAGATGACTGTAGATCATTTCTTTGCTAACTGGTCGATGTGGATATTCCCTCTCAAATAGGGATCAATATGAACTCCGAAAAAATTGGCACTTTCAGGATTTACATAATTATTAATAGGTCTTAAAGAAAAAACTATTTCATGAGTCTTACTGTGGCTCACCAAAACCACTTACTCAAAACCATTCTTTTATTAGATCTTCAGCCACAGCATTCTGCAGATTCATACTAGAACATGATAATGTAGTGTCATGTGTATTGGCCAAAGTTGTAGTCGTCGGTAAGTCATTAACAAAGATCAGAAAAAGTAATGGGCCCAAAAACCATTCTTGGGGCACACCCGTATTTATTAACTTCTTTTTGGATAAGAGTTTTTTTAAGTTTGACAATTTGCCATCCTGTAAATATGACTTGAGTAGATTGGCACTATTAGTATCAAAGTTATAATACCTCAATTTACTGATCAAGATGTCAGATAAAACGCAATGAAAAGCTTTGCTAACGTCACAAAAAGCCTCAGCTGTAAACATCCTACTTTTAAAAGATTGAATAGTCAGGGAGATGAAGTCAAGTATCCCATCAACAGTACGGTGCTTTGCACGAAAACTATGTTGTCCATTGTAGAAATAATTGTTTTTATTAAAATAGCTAACCATTTAAATAGCCAAACATTTTTCAAGAATTTTAGTTAAAACAAGTGTAAATGAGATGAATCTGAAATTTTCCAAGGCTTCAGAATTCTTTTTTTTTGGGATTGGTATAACGAAAAACCAATGACAATTTAAGTGATGTTGGAAAGCAACTAGTAGCTATGAACTGATTAAATTATTTATTTAAGAGAACGATAATTAAATCTTTAACACATTTAATTAATTCGACAGTCATACCGTACACATCGGGACTCTTTCTATTAGAAAAATGATCGATATTAGTCGATATTCTTCATTGAAGGATATCTTACAAAAAGAACAAACATCAGCGCTGATGTCGAAATCACGTTTTAGATTGGTCAGAGGGTCCATTTTAACGGCAGAGATCTTAGCTTGAGAATAAATCATTGAACTCATCAGGAGTACTCATTTTATGCAGTGCGTTTTTTGTTATTGAACTCTGCAGGAGTTACTAATTTTCCATGAAGTCATTGTCGGTTTAGTAGATTCATTGATGAGTTTATCGTTATAGGTTTGCTTTGCTCTATAAGGCACTTCTGTATGTCTTTTTTTAGACAGTTTAGCTTTCATTAGCCCTTAAAAATATTACGGAGAAAATATGTTACGTTTGTGATATCGCAGAGAAAATATATTACATTACAAATTCCCCGGAAGAAATATGTTAAATTTAAGATATCACGGAAAAGAAAATTAGGTTAAAAATATCAAGGAGAAAATATATTACGTTTAAGATATCGCTGAAAAATATATTACGTTACAAACATCGCGGAAAAATATATTATCTACGTTTAAAATATCGCGAAAAAAATATAAAGGAAAAATATCTCTGAAGAAATATGTTAAATTTAAGATATTCGCTGGAAAAAGTATTACATTAAAGATATAACGGAGAAAATATATTAAAGAAGAATATTGCGGAAGAAATATGTTAAGTTTAAGATATCACGGAAATGAAATATACGTTAAAAATATCACGAAGAAAATACAAAATGCATTTGTTTTTTAGATTTTTTTGAGCAGTGTATATTACGTTTATAATATCGCTGAAAAAATATATTACGTTACAAACATCGCGGAAAAATATATTACGTTTAAAATATCGCGAAAAAAATATAAAGGAAAAATATCTCGGAAAAAATATGTTAAATCTAAGATATCGCGCAAAAGAAATTTACGTTAAAAATATCAAGGAGAAAATATATTACATTTAAGATATCAATGAAAAAATATATTTCGTTACAAACATCACGGAAAAATATATTACATTTAAAATATCGCGAAAAAGATATAAAGGAAAAATACCCCGTAAGAAATATGTTAGGTTTAAGATATCGCTGAAAAAAATATTACGTTAAAGATATAACGGAGAAATATATTAAGGAAGAATATTGCGGAAGAATTATGTTAGGTTTAAGATATCACGGAAAAGATACGTTAAAAATATCACGGAGAAAATACAAAATGCATTTGTTCTTTAGATTTTTCTGAGCAGTGTATATTACGGTTGAAATATTGCGGAAAAAATATATTACGTTACAAATATCGCGGAAAAATATATTAATTTAAGAAAACGTAAAAAACATTAAGAAAAACATTTCACGATAACATTATAAGTGCCTTATAAAACCAATCCAAAAGAAGTTGAAAAAAGAGGCCTTGAAGGTCGATGTTTTCCAATTCTTCTGCAGGTGTTATAAATATGTACGTAAATGTATTAATAATTATGTCCTAATTTGGTGGAATCAGTAGTTGGTGATCAATATGACTTTAATGTCTAATGCTTGGTGTTCATTTATTTGTTCAGTAATAATCACTTCAAGAAAAGAAGTAACAACCTTTCGTTTCATATATTTTTTCCCTGATATTTTTACTGTTATAATATGTTTTATCCATAAAATATTTTTTCCGTGATATTTTTTGCTACATAAGTGGAAAATACTCAGGGCTGCGACTCGCAAAGGATTCGGCCCATAACTGTAGCTTCCTTTTAAATGATCGCGCTCGTTGTTTGCATTAATAACCATCAGAGCTTTAAGTAGCAGACAACGATTAATTTGATTCAACTTGAGAAAAATATATCTGCTAAATCTGAAAGATTGCAGAGCTACTCTTTATTATTTAATAAACTAACCAAATAGATGTTGTGGTTCATTAAAAATGTTCTTACTTCATTTTTTTAATTCGGACAAACGTGAAAAAAAAAGAGTTGTGCTCCCCGTCTCATCGCACAAAATCTGGAACAGTCTACAGTTTAGAGGCTGAAATTTTATAACATTGATGATTTGCACAGTTTTATCCAGATCTTTTTAAGAGTGGAAGGAGATTTGGTACATCAAGAGCTTGTCGATGGAGGACGCTGCGACTGCTGTTCCATTCATTCAGCTTTTATTTTATTCTAGTGATAATTTCGGCAGTATGGTCAGTCATGTGCATAATCGACATAATTGTCGAATTTGCGCTGAGAAATTTGTCCAACCAATTACAAATTTCGGACCCGTTTGATTGCGATGGAAGTGACTTACAAAAAGCTGGTCCTCTTCAATGGCCAATCCGTGAGTATCAGTTGATATGAATCAAATAGACGACTATTTGGAGAGAAATCAAAGTTTTTTTCACATCATTTGGTAAATCCCCTAGTCGTGCAGCAATATTAAAGACCGTACTCGATCAGTTTCCGGGAAGCATGTACTTGGCGATGCCGCTTAATAGAGACTTTCAGCAATAGATAAGCTTTACCTGCTTGAGCTATTCGATTTTCCATGTAGAAAGTTTTCGACGTGTTTTTATTGACAGTTTTGTTCGAGTTAAAATTTGATTTTGGACATTCAAAAGTTTAAGGCGTTTCTTCGTGTTTAGTCATTGTTGGTGCGAAATGTCTGTGATTTTTCTTAGAAACGTGTAACTGTTTGTAAACTCCACCCTACCACCCGAATTGGGAAATACTGATTAAGATGCACCCCCCCTATCAGATAGAATGTGCAGATTTAAGTGTGTTTACGTTCTTTGCGCAATGGATTTTTAACCTATTAGGCAAATAACAGACCTTGTCCCCTTACATTTTAATTTATTAGTAAGATTTGTGAATCTGCTGTGAACTAACTATAGAAGGGCAGGTAACTAGATTCTATTGATAAACGCAGAATAAGGGCTACAGTCGAAATGGCCATGGGGTATCTGAGATGTCATGTGCACCAAACGACTAGCTGTTAATAAGTGTGGAAGATGGTCTATCCTATTTTCTCGAGATACCGAATATGAGAAGAGCTTTTAATTTTTTTGAGTAGTCTTAACTTTCGGCGTAGTTGCACTTCAAGGAGAGTATTTGAAGTTTCATTGATCCTCAAAGACGTACCAAACCCGCAGGGAAAAAAATAGTATGCATAATAAGAAGGGATAGAGAAGATAGGCGTAAATAAAAAGGCACGTGACACTTATAATTGTATAACTTCTGAAATCCCCCGGCAGGCTTCTACAGGTGCCAACATGTTCAAACTCGGTTGCGTCATAGTTGAATATGTAAGAGGCCTAAACTATATATATTACGGCTAGAAGCATAATAAATCTTAGTAGCCACTCAAGCATCGTGATGAGTGCATGAAAATGTCGCAGCTAACGAAAACTGAGTACCGCGTGGTCATTAAATTTTTAACAAAAGAAGGGCACACGCCTAATCAAATCAAACAACGTTTAGACGGCGTTTATGGTGATTTATCTCCTTCATATTCCACTGTAGAAAAGTGGTCAAAATTTTTCCGTTTGGGGCAAGAATCTCTTGAAGATGATGAGCGCACCGGTCGGCGAATGGAAGCGGTAACGCCTCAAAAAGTTGCATCAATCATTGAAGAAACGGTATTAGATGATCGCTGTTTGAAGTTAAGTTAAGGAGTTAGCAGTGATGTCTGACATTTCAGAAACAAGCGTTCGCCGAATTCTTCATGGCCATTTAGGTATGAATAAAATTAGTGCAAGATAGGTTGTACCGCGTCTTCTTTCTGCTGTTCAACGTCAACGTCGCGTCGAATGTGCGCGCTCGTTTTTAAACTTGTGTGGAGACGCCCCAAAGCCGATCTTGGAGTGCATTATCAATGGAGATGAAACAATGGTACTTTATTATGATCCTCTATCCAAAAGGGAATCGAGGGAATGGCGGCGACCCGATGAACCTCGTCCCAAAAAAGCGAAAGCCGTTCAATCAACAAAGAAAGTTGTGGCAACAATATTCTGAGATTGTGACGGCATTTTATTGATTGATTTTAAAGAACGCAATACAACTATTAACAGTACAGATTATGCGTCTTTATTGCAAAAATTGAGAAACAATATTCGTGAAAAACGTCGAGGAAGATTGACAAGAGTTGTTCGATTATTACACGACAATGCACCCGTTCATACTGTCGCAATTTCACAAGCTGCCATTCGCGAATTGGGCTTTGAAGCACTAGATCATCCACCGAGTCCGAGTCCGGATATGGCTCTTAGTGACTATTATTTATTTTCCAATTTAAAGAAAGACCTTAGGAGATGTCGTTTTAAGGACGAGAACGAGTTGCAAGCAGTTGTAATTGAACATTTTGAAGGAAAAACTTCAGATTATTTTTACAAGGGCATTGAATTATTAATTCCACGTTTTAATAAGTGTATTGACATTAGGGGAGATTATATTGAAAAATAAAAATTATTATATTTTACCAAGTTTATTTTTTCTACATCAAGCCGAGAATTTATGTCGCTTACCTCGTATATTCGATTTTATATTAATGCGCCCCAATATTGAAAATAGTATAAATTCTGTATTTAACATAATGTCAGAAATCCTCATCAGCCCTATATTTCTTATTTTGCTGACAAATATGAAGACAGGTCAGGTAACGGCCAAGCATAATAATTATACCTATACATGCATCGAGCATGATAAAAATTAAAAGACAAGAGGGGTCAGTCTAGTTTTTGTCTAATATGTTAAAGGTCCACTGAAAAAAGAAAGGTACACACTTCAGCAAGCGCAGTCAATCTGATATTGGGGTACATCTCAACATTTTTTAGAATTTGGATCATAATGAGTGCACATTTTTGCGATGTTACAAATTTTTAAAAAGGAGACTAGTCCTTGCACAGCAGTGGCCGTAATACTGTAGTGTCATAACAGCATTGAAATCGACGGTCCTATAATGTAATCTAATATTGAACCAGTAACCAAATTCAGCCATTTAATTATTTTAAGAAGACAGTACTAACAATAAGCGGTACTCAATGAAACAAAAACTACTACAGTACTACACAAGTTTTATTTTATTGTTTTAAATTTATTACAAAATATCTATATAAAATCGTAGTTATAAAATCACATTTTATGTTATCGAATTGAAGTTACTTCTTAAACTTCAACGTATCTGCCAACAAAGAAGATTCCATACGTGACATGTTTCAAATAGAACAAGAATGGATGATCAGCAACGAAATTAATGTCATCGTATTCACGTGCAGTTCTTCCCAAGATTACTAAAAATTACATAAAAACAAATAGATAATAGTTTTTTACAATTTTCACCAGCACTTACTTCCAGTAGCAGCTGCAGCTGTTGTACCTTCTTCATCGACCTCAATAAATGTCTTTTGAATTACATCTGAGATGGAAAGTTTATCTCCACCTTCAAGAACTCCACTAAAATCGGCTGCTCCCGAGAAAGCATCTACAATACCCAACTGCAAAAATGGAACTTAATTATCCTACACAGATAACAGAATAAAAATCAAACTTACGTTTTGCATAACTTTGTTAAGATTAAATGAGCTTTCTATTTTGAATTTGGGAATGGTGACGTTAAAGTTACCAACATCATACTGTGGAGTTTCAAGAATATGGTCAATGTTTTGTTCCAAAGCCGATAAGCCATCAATTTCGTCAGGCAAAACTATTGTTAAGGTCACTTCTTCGCCTTTGTAAGGTAATTCTAACCATGTGGCTTTTGAATGTGAGCAGTGGAAATATTGAAACAAGGCAGAATTTTTCATCATGGTTGTAGAGACAGATTTTTCTTTATTAAGATGAAATGGTGCTTCAAATGTATCATCGAACTTAACATGCCATTTTCCTTGAAAGTACAAAGCATTAATGAGTACAGCAATGGTGTTTGAACTGATCATGTCTGCAGTCAGAAATTCTTTGATTTTGTTTTGGGTTTTTTCTTCCACCCAGTCATTAATATTTTTTACTGCTTTAACTGCCTGAGAGAAATCGACATTTTCAATTTCAGAACGGAAGACCTCAACAGCTCTGCTTTTGTATTGGCTATTAACCTTGAGGGATTTTGCCAAATAGACTTTGTTTGCGTTGCTAAGAGTGTAGGCATCGCTAGCTTTAACAGATTTGCCAAGAGTGGTAAATACTTCTTCGACATCGTGTTCACTTTCGGGAAGGTGCAAGGCGGTAGCGATTTGTTTAGCTGTGTTTCCTTTAGCACCACTATTTAGAAGAGCGAAAACTGATTGAATCGATAGTGGGCATGTTAGGAAATTTCCTTTCCCTGCTTGATCTTTGAGTAATTCCTAAAATAAAATAATATTACTGTTTAAAAAAAATAAATTAGAGTTAACCTTACCTGGTATAAGTTACCGATGTATTTTAGATTTCCTTCAGAAAATTCTTTTATCACTGCAGATTCTTCATCGGCCAAGACCGATAGTACAGCCAGGGAAAGTACTAAAAGAAGCTTCATTTTGATTTTATAAGGTAACCTGTCACCCTGTTGGAACTACTCGTTATGCTTCAACCATGAAACTTTAACGGCATGATATATATCCAAATCACGCTTCTCCTCTTATCGTTCAGTTGGCCTCTGTAATCAATCTGTTTGATAGGAAAAAGAAAATCTATAACAAACATGATATTCTAGTCAATAACAAGATCTTGTATTACATAAGATGGTTTTGCTGCATTTAATATAATAATTAATTTTAATTGTTTGCAAATTGCCGTGTACACTGGCCTGCAACCGAATGAGAGCGTAGGGTTAACAGTTTAACGGTAGTGTTTCTAAATTCCGTTAAAAATTTATATTTTTCTACTTAGAATTATTATGCTTTACTAGTTTACTTCAGCACCCTTAAATAATTATTAAACTGTTTTTAAATTTCTTCTTAATGGTTCGTCCTTATTAAATTTAAAACGAATATTTTAAGAGTATTTTAAGGAGTAGTACTTATCGTGAGGTTATCGCTAATTATACAAATAGTACATCATCTGTTTTTTGTTTATTCAACTTAGAATGAATTTAATTATGCTGTAATAGATTCTTTATAAATAATTTTACATTACTGACACAAGTATTTTGTAAGTCTTTAATTGTGTTCGTTTCTAAATAGAAAAAAACAATGTTGATAAAATTGAAGTTTATCTTAATTGACATTTTTTAAAACATTCTTTCATGTGTATAAAGTACACAATTGTTAAAAATAAAAAGTATTCTAAGAATCTTACAAAATAATATTTTTAAGAATTAATAAAATTCAAACTAAAACTAATAAAACTTAAATAAAGGTGGTGAATACATACGCATTGTTATTCAATATTACTAAACAATACAGAAAACCATATAATAACAAAGCTATTATAGTTAGTGGTACAAAACTAGATCTCCATTCTCCATTAGATGAATTCACCAAAAAGCTTAAAATAAACTTCATCACCAAAAAAGTTTCAAAACGCTGCTTGATTAAATCTTAATATTATGACCAGGAAAAAAGATAACACCAAAAGTGTATGGACGATAACGTCCGTAAACATATTTAAAAATAAAATACTGAAATATTCCTCATTTTATATTTATGTATGTACAGTAGCGGCCGAAAAAATGGAAACACCAGCATTAATCAAGTTAACGCTTTTTTAAATTTTACACACTGTAAACGGGGTTTAGTGCTATAAATTAAAGGTTAATTAAATGTCAAAAACTTTTGATAACAACTGACAAATATATTAAAATATAATATGACATCAGCAATCTTGATTTTAACTCAATATATTCATTTAAAATAGCAAAAATTAGTTGTTTTCAGTTTTTTTTGGGCTGTCATTGTACATGTACAAGACAGCATCTTAATTCATCTTCATACATTACAAACAAACCATTATATTCATATCCAATAAAAAAAGAAAGACTATACATTTTAACGTTAAAAAAGCAAGCATTACAAAAAACTATATAACAAAAGGTATGACATATTGAAGATTTTTGTGGCCACCCTAATCCAATGAAAAGGAGATGCCCTTGAAGGTTATAATTAAAAAATTCCAATATGAACGAAATCACAAAGTTAGAAATATTAAAATCTCATTAAAGTTTAAATTGGTAAAATGGGGTTTAGTCGGAATAGTCCCTTAACTTTTTTTGTACCAATGGCCAAGAAAGAGATCAAAAGGTTTGCTGACAAGCACGAAGCCAGGCTTCACCTACACGAAGACGCAGAAGCTCTTCTGCTATTGGACAACCAACATTTTGTTCGAAGACTAAAGAGGACCAAACCATTTGAGCTTGTGTAGTGCAGTGGAAAGCAGAGCATAGTACGAGTTGAATAGTGGCTAAAAATACTAAAGGAATCGTCAGATGAACTCTAGTTTAGGTATTTAATTAGTTTAGTTTTAAAACTATCAAAAAAAATAATGGTTGGTCTTATAAACCAGTCTTGTAGAGCAGGAAAAAAACGTAATAAAAGGTGCCTATTCTTTAAGGACAATTTTATTAAAAGTAAATGAAATAATTTTTATTTCAGAAAATATATGCCATATATCTATGACGTTTTTGTAGGGGTTAGAAAAATACCTTGTGGTTCTTATGCTATTAATTTTCAAACAAAAAAGCGTTTTATTTAAGAGTTATATGAAAAAATAACGAACTATGTTTTCTTGTTTATTAACAGAGATAGCGTCAAGTTTTTTCGCTTAATAAACACTTTTCATATGTAGGCATTATTTACATCAAAGTAATGTTCCTAATCTAAACAATAAAATTGCAATAACAAAAAAATGATTTTTAGTGACAAGCGGCTTGGACAAAAAATTGTTTTTTGTTATTGCACTTTTATTGTTAAGATTATGAGCATTTCTTTGAGGAGAATAATGCCTACATATGAAAAGTGGTCATTTAGCGAAAAACCTATCTCCATTAATAAACAAGAAAACATAGTTCGCTATTTTTTCATATAAATCTTAAATACAACGATTTTTTGTTTGAAGATTATTAGCATAAAAACCGCAAGGTTTCTTTATAAGCAATACTAATTTCATAGGTTTTTATATGGCATACACGTTCTGAGATAAAAATTATTTAATTTACTGTTAATAAAATTGTCCCCAAAAATCGGTACCTTTTATTACGTATTGTCCGATAAAACAAAAGTGTAGCACTTAAACTACTGTTATATGTAAAAATAAATTTACTATCTGTTCGTCTTTATAGTTATTTACATTGTGATTTTGGCGTTTGCAGAGTTCAATTGTCAGAATGACATGTAACGAAATTTTCGGAAAAAATTTGGAAATTTTGAATTTTTGCGATTGTCTTTTAGGTCGTGTAAAAAATAGCGGATATACCACTGGACTAAAGTGCCTTTTAATCCCTCAAGTGTTTATTATAGATAGACTCACATTTGGGACTAAAAGATGCACTTTAGTCCCTGGGTATATAATATACTATTATGCACAGATACATTATAATTAGACTATTATTGCTAGACTCATCTAAACATAACCGGCTCTTTATGGTCCAAGGGTCTCTTTATGGTCTGACGGGCAATAAAGAAACGTCAATTAAATATCAGAGCTGTTCTTTGTCAGCCAGTCTCGGTGGATTAGTGGTTTGCATGTTTGCCTCATAATCCAAAGATCGCAGGTTCGATCCCCGGCCGAGCTGGTAATTTTTCATAGCGGAGAAAAATTTAAAACATGCTTTCTTTTCGGATAGGAAGTAAAACTGTAGGTCCCGTGTCAATGCGATGTTTGGCACGATAAAGATCCCTACTGGGGGTGGAATTCCCCCAGATTCGGCTAAATTCTAGTAGAGTCGGCCAAATGATCATAGCAGTCGGTGCCATGAGGTAGGAAGGATGCTCCGTCATCCTGATTCCTCGCTCAAAAACAAACAAGCAAACAACAACAAGCTGTTTTTTTTAGAACTCGATTGGTTCTTAATATAATTTGTAAACTTATCACCAATGAAAATAAGCTGAAATTAAATATATTGGAATAGTAACTATAGTAACGTACTTCCATATAAGTACATAAGTATACGCACAGCGGCTTGATGCACCTACGTACTCATTTAATTATATTTTTTACACAATAATAGATTTGAGATAAAAACTTAATCTGTGCATAAAATAGTGTATGTATAGCGGGCATAACTTGCTTCTATGGATCTAGCCTCAGGCTAGAAATAACGCTTCTGGCCATAAAAGCTTCATTATGCCTTTCATACATAAATAACTATTATGGTATACTGACTCGTAAACATCTGTTTATTGAGATCTGTTTCTATGGGTGAAGATTCTTTTTACGGACTAGCCCGTTATGAAGCCCGTAAAAATTATGACGGACTCGTTATCATCAATATTATCAGTAACTACGTCTAATTGTTGTAAAACTGACATCATTATGTCACAGCCCACAGACGTCAATATAAGAGGTCATTAAAACGTCCTATACTAGGACTAAGACAGGAATTATAAATAAATAGTTGAATATTGGAAATAACATTTATTATATACTACAGTCAAAACATCTCTATATTCTGACAACCTGCTTAATATGACCAGTATTCCTTGGTCTCTGCTAAAACAACATCTTTCTAATGAAACTTGTACGTATTGTATTGTACGTCCAAAAGACGTCGTTTTGAAGACATCTACGTACGTCCCATTATATGACGTCTTCTGGACATCATTTATTAGTCATATGACGTCGTCGACCAATAATGACTTAAAAATAACGTCATTATAACCTCAGTGTGCTAGCTGGGATGTTACGTATTCTGCTGTACTACTTCAGTAAATGAAAGAATTACACAAGCCAACAGAATTAAATTTTTTTGGTGCCGAAAAAATGAGAACTGATTTTGGATATACTTGATGTGCTGATTCCAAACATACCTGGCTTTTTTCGTAGCAGCTCTAGTTTTTGAGATACAGACTAATTGATTTTCGTTTTAATAATAGGCACAACTCATGAAATAATGGTATCTTTACAGGAAACGTGGTATTTACCTAAAACTAGATTATACAGGGTGTCCCAAATATAAAGGATTTTGAGTTAATGGGTAAAATATGAATAATGGAAGAAGCCAAAAATGCATAAAATTCCGCACTATCTAAAAAAAAATTTTTTACTAAAAATTTGTGGGCACCCGGAAAACTAAGCAAACTGAAGACGGCCCTGGTGTCTGGTGAAGCTTAATATTACATAGTATGCTGATCTCATTCTATTTAGTTTATTCCAAGCAAAACGATGTTTACTATTTAAACTGTTATTATAGTTTAATAAAGACATAAATGCGTCCTAAATAAAGATAGACTAAACATCAGTGACCGGGTGTTTTGTTATTCTTCTTACAACATAGTAGGTAGATGCTGTAGTAGTATAGGTTGAAAAACCTCAATGAATTTGAATTGTATTTAATCTCAAGACATCCTTAGAAATAAGTAAATAAAATAAAATCAATTAACAGTTAGAATTGCTATAAAACGAATTAGGTAATGTTTATATCAACACAAGTAAAGCATACCTACAACAGCAGATCATATTTCGACCTACTAATAGGTAATAACAACTTTATTTACGTTGCAGACGTTCAGATATCGTAAATTACTTTTGTACGTGACATACAATAACAATTTTTAAAGGCACGCAGTTCTACAAATGGTATCACATTTTTTAAGTACATTAAGGTAGGTTAGTGTTACAGAGTCGGACTTGAAAATCAATGAAACTTTAAAATTCATTTTCTCGAAAACTATTCAGTTGAAGAACAAACTTTATAAGGAAAATTTGCTCTACTCCATTCCACCTATCTACCATTAACTCAAATCCCTTTATTTCTGAGACATCCTGTATAATTAGGCAATTAGAGTTACTTGGTATTCCCGATGACCGTAAAATATCACTAGTCCGGAAAAAAATTAAGTATGAAGAAAATCAGTGTATGATTTGTGTCGATCTAAAAATGGCAAACTTCTTCCTTGGACAGCAAAGTGGATACACAAAATATCCTTGCTTTCTGTGTCTTTGGGGCAGCAGAACTAAGGATCAGCACTGCATTAACAAAAATTGGCCCCTAAAAAGTCATGGTTCCAGGAAGAGAAAACGTAATCAACGAACCTTTGGTTGCGAGAGAGAAAATCATATTTCAACCTTTGCATATCAAGTTGGGACTTATGAAGCAATTTGTGAAGGCGTTAAATCGAGATGGCCTTTGCTTTGGGTACTTAATACGTAGATTTTCTGGGATTAGCATGGAAAAACTGAAAGCAGGCATATTAGATGGCTCTCAGATAAGACAGCTTATAAAAGATCCACAGTTTACCGCAACAATGAACGAGATTGAATCTAATGCTTGGTGCTCATTTATTACAGTAGTACAAAATTTTCTTGGCAATCATAAAAGAGAGAATTACACAGAATTAGTGGAAAATATGGTTTTTAAATTTAATATTCTCGGTTGTAACATGAGCATAAAACTTCACTTCTTCCACAACCACTTAGATCAATTCTCACAAAACCTAGGTAGTTATAGTGAAGAACAGGTGGAAAGATTTCATCAGGACATTAAGACGATGGAAGAACAATATCAAGGAAGATGGGATACTCACAGGATGGCCGACTTCTGTTGGAGTCTGCAGCTAGACTGTCCTACGAAACTCCATGCTAGAAAAACGTATAAAAGAAAATTTTTAAGTGATAAGCCATGAATGTCTATTTATCTACTTTGTGAATAATACCTTACTTTGTGTTCGTATTTGTATTGCAGTAGGGTTCTAAGTCTAAGTTCTAAGTCCCGGTCTTGCAATGTAAACTACTATTACGGGCTTCATAACGGGCTAACCCGTAAAAAGAATTTTTACTTAAAGAGACAGAGCTCAATAAACAGATGTTTACGAGTCAGTATAGTACCATAATAGTATATTACGTTATAAGTCCGGTAAACCCAAGTTTACAGTAGCGAGTTGAAAACGTTTCGGGACGAGGCGACGAAGGAGCCGAGTCTCGAATGTTGAAACGAGCTACTGTAATGGTTTACCGGAAGTATGACGTAAGGCGTTTTATTTCATACTGCCTCACATTGTTCATTTTTTAAAAAAATGCATTTAAAATTTTCAGTCCGGTAAAATTTTTTACCGGACTCAAATTAGATTTTCAGTCCGGTAAAATTTTTTACCGGACTCAAATTGGATTTTCAGTCCGGTAAAATTTTTTACCGGCCTTGTAACGTAATAATTCATTTACCGGACTCAAATGAGTCCGGTAAATACCCTTTTACCGGACAGTATGAAATAAAAATATTTATTTCCTACTGTATCGTATTATCCATGTTTACGGTAACAATTACAGTCCGGAAAATGCGATTTTACGGTCTAGTATGACTGTAAAATGTTTTATTCGGAATCATATGGTAATATGTGCATTCCTAACCGCCTCAGAGGGTGGGAAATTAACCATTCCTAACTTACTTTTAATTCCCTCTCTTGGTCAGGAATGTAATCATTCCCTACCTGTTATCCCTCTCTTGGTCAGGAATGTGATCATTCCCGACCTGTTGTAAGTTCGTAGTTTGCTCGGTAGAGGGCGGGTGCATTATTAGGTCAAGTTTGTCACTTCAGTTGTCAGTTGTAAATAATTATTTATTTGTTAAAAAATATGATGATTCCGAATAAAATAGTATACAAACCTCGGCGGGACGTTTCCTCCTGTCTCGAGCATTAGCTCACCTCGGGCCTGGGCCCTCGGTGAGCTATCTTAGCTCTCGACAGGAATGAAACACTTCCCGCCTCGGTATGTAATCTACTATTACGGAAATAAAATAAATCAACTGTGCAATGCTTTAGTATTCAGTTACCATGGACATTCGTTCTATGTTTTGAATTCGACTAATAGTTGCGATATATGTTCGTTGTTCATAGATGTCCATAGATAAATTCGGATAATTCGGAAATTTATTTTATAATTTTTTTTAAATTAAATCAATAATTTCAGTATGAAATAAAACGCATTACGTCATACGTCCTGGAAATGGTCTTACAGTCTCGTTTCGATGTTCCGACTAGGCTCCTTCTTCATCGCCTGGTCGGTAACATCTTACTCGATTGAAAAATTCCATTTCCAGGACTTATAACGTCAATAACTATTATGATATACTAACTAGTATACTTCTGTTTATTGAGCTCTGTCTCTAGAGGTAAAGATTCATTTTACATGCTCTTTATCGTCAATACCATAGCAACATACATAGTTATTTAAAACATTTATATACATTTTACGTATTGTGCCGTACTGCTTCAGTAAATGTAAGAAATATTTATTAAAGATTTACAATTTAGAATACCATAAAATATTGTACAATATTCTTGAAATGTAAATTACTATTAATTTGGTTAAATTGTTTACAAGCAATACGTTTTCAAAGTCAGAGGACTCTAGAAAGAAAGGAAAATAGTGTTAAGTTATATGTACTTATCATGATGCTGTTTGTTTGGAAGCTTCTAGGGTTGCATAATAATAGATCACAGATTATCACACCAACATATTATTTTATAATAATATGTAACATTTGAAACCTATCTCAACTTATTTTAAGGAACTATACAGCGCTATTAAATTAATTTGCAATATGTGCAATTTTCCTATGTTGCATTTGAAAATAATCTAGTCAAAGCATTATGCACACATAGACAACCAATTATACGCTCGCTTTTTTATACGATTTACATATATTGCATATTAAATAGCACTATATAAGTAGATTTTATTCAGTTTGACTCTGGTAGTTACTGATTAAACCTATTCAATTCTTAGGAGAAGTTTACAAATGAAAATCTTTTCCACACTTACTAGTCGGTGTACATCTAATAATAAAGTTAATCAATCAAGCGACCCAAGTGTAGAATCCATAGTTATTATAGTTATTATATTAAATATATAGTGATGGTCCAGGGACACCCTTTATAACAGAATATGTTTTTAAAATAAGCCCAGAACTAAAATAAGATCGACGAGTCCGAGCTATTTCTTTAAATAATAAAAGTGATTTTCGACGAACAAAAAGTTCGTCTCTGAATTCGTGAAGTCTGTCTGTCTGTCTGTCTGTCAGTCTGTCTGTCTGTTGGTCTGTCGCCTTTTTCCTTGTTGACTTTTTTAATTTTTCTTGGAATCTTATAGTACATCAAATTCTAAGAGACTTTTGGTTGAAACATTTTTTTGTATCTCTTCGGGAAAGTGGTCAAAATGACCACCGAAAATTTCGGTAAATTTTTAAAAAATGAAAAATTTTCTATTTTTTAAAATTTACGAGAAAATAAATATTTTTAGCAACAAAAAAATTCGAAAAATCTTAGGACTTAGAATTTTAGTTTTTATGACAACTAATGTGTTACGTCAACATTAGTTTTCAAAAATAAATTAGTTTATTAAGTATACAGTTGTTTTTGTTCGTCATAGCAATGCTAGCTCTGCGCATTCTCACTAGTTAAATATTGAATTTATTCATTAGTTTTCGACCTCACTGTATGTTACATTAATATGGTCGATTTGTTTTAAAGAAATTAATGAACCGTGGAGTAAAAAGAACGAAATCGCCAAGCTAGTGCCCTAGAATAAATTTAGGACTATTTCCTTAATTAAATAGTTATTTAAGTACCAAGGACGATGATGATAATGCCAGCAGGGCTGTTCCAGCCCGAGGGTCTGAATGGCTCGAGATTAATTAAGAAGAAGATTAATATTCAAATACTTATTTGACATGATAAAAAATGTTTTACTTGAATTACATACAATATGCATTAAAAAGAAATAAGCGCCCATATGTTGAAATAAGCGTACCAACTATAAGTGTTACACGTAAGGCCAATAACATTAACAACATAGACCAAGTAACGTACGTTATAATCACACTATAGATAAGATCATATTACATGAGAATTGCTTAGGATTGTGAGCACACGATATCAAATTCCATTTTCACGATAAGTCTATGTTATCTTTCGTGAGAACTCCTTTAGTATTAACTCTCTCATGACCATGAAAATTGTTTTGGCAGATAAGATTGTATCACTGTATAAATACCTCTATTTTAATCTTAAGAAACCCAGTCTTTATCCTGCCGTTAACAATCTTTGGTGAGTCTTTAATTAATCTTTAATACGTGTTAATCAGTCTCAGATCATCTAGGTGTAGAGTTTAAATTGTCTTACTAGCAAAACATAAAGACTCATTCGAGTACTAATTGATTGTTTTGTTTAATATTTTTTAAATGTGAATTCTAAAATTGTTCTGTTAAGTGTGTTAATTCAAATCTAATTATTTAAACTCGTCTTACTCGTTCAAATAATTACTGACATAGTAATAGTATAATACATTTGTATCATAAATGTAAAAAGGAGATAAAGTTTTCTCTTCATTATAAATAATAAATTATATTCTACGACTGCAAATGAAATATATAAATTTGTTTTATTATATTTAATAAATAAAAGTTTTAAAAAAAACCTTCGGCCACAGAATATAATAAAACTACCAACTATTACGAGAATCAGAAGAGTTGAACTGGAAGCGATACCAGCAACATTAAAGGTTCCCTGCTAAAGGTCTTTGTAGATAGGGACTGAATCAAATAATAAAAATGAATTAGAGAATAATGCAACACTCAAAATTTCTCTCAAAACACAAAACATTTTGTCGACAATAAAATCCTAATACAAATAAAACATAAAAGAATTTTATACTTACGCAAGATATAGCTCCCTCCATAGACTTCCTACCTATTCGAATTATTTTCGGTGGTCGAGTTAATTACATAGAGGGCGCCACCCAAATCTTTTGTTGTTATTGTTTAAAAGCAACAATGGAAATCTGCAATTCTGAAAAATCTGCAATTCTGAAAAATGTGAGTTACGTTAAGTTCGTTGCCTCTTATTGCTATTATTTTATTTTTATTAAATGAACTACAAATATTTTGTCGTTTGGCAAGTTATAACGAATGATTAATCATTTTTAACTTTGTTTCTTAATGCAAATTCATGAAAAGCAGTTATCAAGAAATGCAACGTATATAAAGCTTGATCACATTACTTGTGTATCGTGACAAACATTTGCCATTCGTGGAAATTTTCCAAGTGGTGGGAACGGTGTTACTGGTACAAATGTTCGCCACTAGTCCTTTCACGTCGGTTATCAGTAAATTTTACACAAATTAACGACTTTTATTACTTGACAAATATATTCCTTAAAAATGTATATCTTAAGTACAAATTTTGGCCAAATATATAAGTACATAGTAGGGGCGGTTTTACAAGTGTTCACTTATACAGGGTGTTTCACTTAACTTTCGTATAAATTTAATTCGTGATATTACTCGTCAACAGGAACGAAAAATCCTTATACCATTTTTGATTTTACGCACATCGAAAGAAATTTGCTAAAAAGGTCAACTTTTGGGAACTGCTGGAAAAATAGTTAAAACAAACTGTGACATCACCTAACATCACTTTTTAAAAACATTTTTTTCTCGGTTATTGTGCTGTAATGATATTAAGCTTTTTTGTAGCATTGTATGTGTACGATCGAGTGTACTGTTGAGGGAATACGAATCTTGATTGAAACACCCTGTATATTTGTCGAATTCGCGAATATTGGCGTATTTGCCAAATACACGAATAATGAGATCCAGGCTTAAAATAAATACAATTAATTTCAGTATATGAAATAAGATCATTTCAAAATTTTACACATTAACTTATTTAGGGATCTCATTCTAAATGCAATTTTTTTTTAATTTTTAAATTGGGGGCCAATTTATTGTTATTATCGTAAATGAATTTCAAAATAATCGATTACAGTGAATTAATTAAGTAACTTACTGTAGGAGTGTTTCCGCAAAAATCCATTTATTCTTGTAAGGTTGTTTTAACCTTAATCGCATTGGCACTAACACATTTAATGGCTAATAATCACAATAACCAAAAAGACACTGTCACACACTAAAGATGCTGAAACGTGAACAGCTGTAATTAAACTCCGAACCCCTCGTTTATTATAAAAAAATATAAAAAATTAAATCTTCGGATGTTGGATCGTCGGATTATTTCCACTTTCAGATTTGTTGATTTACTTATAATTTATATTTTAATGATTTATTAATGACTTTTTTAAGAGAATTATGAAAGTTAACTCATCATTACTATAACTTAAATTACTAGAATTACCAGACTTTCAAATTCTAATATTATTTATCACCGAGACAAACACAGAAACACCCACAAAACATGAATTGTAGTTCTAAAACCGTTTTGTTCGTTTCTAAACATTTTAATATTGAAGAGATTTTGCTCCATTTAGCACTCGCTTTGCCTAAAAAGAAGTCATACAATACATTATATTATGTTTGTAAAAGGTTGCGTTAAAAGAATTAACTTTTATTTTGTTCGTCTTTTTACAAATATAATAAGCAGAAGTGTTTTGCGTACATAACTAAATAAGAAATATGGTCCCCACAGAAAACATACACGTTCACACATGATTTTAACCAATACGAAGACGGAAATATTATTGATTTATATCTGGTTTTGAATTTAAAAGAAAGCGAATTAAAGATTCAACTTAATGAGCTTGTTAACTAAGATTAAAGAATAGAAAATAGAATAGAAATGTAAATTAAGGTATAGAAATAATCTAAATCAATACAGATGTTCGCCTTCTTTAAATAATTAATTAACGGAGTTTGTGTATCTTAATACATTAAATCTACACTAGAAAATAATCCTACAAAATTGTAGATACTTAATTCTATAAATTCTGAAGTTGAAAACATTTTTTAAAAATGATTATTTTAAATACTAATCCTTTGTGATAATATTAGACACACATGCCTCATCAATTTTACGTACTGCTTTTAAATATTGACCAACTTGTTTCAACAAATAAACAATATGTTAATTAAATAAATCAATACAAATAATAACATATCATAATAATTAGCCGTCTACGATGAAAATAAACTTGATAAAGAAGGAAACCCTCCTTCGAAACGTCGTTTAATACAAAAAACTTATTTATTATTCACCTATGAACTAAAGAACCAAAGAAAAAAAAATCTAAAAATAAAATCCAAATAGTTCTAGAAAAAACAACAAAATTTAAATATTGAATGTGCGTACATTTTACACATTATTTAATTTTTTACATGCTCCTGGAAATTCCAATAACATTTCATAACGTAAATCTATTGTTATTACACGAGCAATATTATGCAAATGTTAATTGTCAAAGTAAAGCTTAAACTAATTTATTATCAGTTTAAATAATTGTTTAAAAGATAAATCTAGTAGACGTCATTATGTCTTAAACGCCTTGTGCCCAAACAAAATGTAACAAGATGGGAATTTAATACTTCTAGAGCTGAAAGAGTTTTTATTTTAACTAATTCTAATCTAATTAGCAAGCAATATTCTGGTAAAACAAAAATTGGTTAACGAAAGAATGTGGTTTAGTAACAGAGTATAATTAAGAAAAATTAGTATTTGGATAAAAATAGAAAAGGAAGAAAAAATATAGTTTTGTACTAAAAAAATGTTTTATTGAAATTTCATAAAATTGTTTAAAATAATGCAAAGAACTTTTATAATATAAATATTGAATATTGATTCAATTAATCGAAAATTAATATGTGAATAATTGAATTAACAATTATTCACATATGTTTTTTAAGGAAAACTTTCAAAAATGAAACATAGCTTAAAATATAAACATAACACTAACCTTTAAAAGTCTTAGTTTTACACTAAATAGATTGAGGTATTTAAAAAGAACTACAATATATGCCCTTATTTTTGCTCTTTCATAAAAGAAACTATACAAAATTAATAATAAATTACAGAATGACCTGTAGAAAGGTTTATTACCCTTCATCGAATGCAATATATATCACATTATGTCTTAAATGAACACTAAGGCTTTTATAATCAACATTAGTTAAAATGAAACGCTTTAAGATTCAGACTGTAGTTTTGAATGTATTAAAATATATAAATTCAGTTTTTTGGTCAATTATTATCAACAATGAGTGAAACTTAATGAGATCAAATACTCCTTTGGCGTGGTTGACACACTGAGTTACTACATTATTTCATTTCTTTAATAGTTACATTATATAGTTATATTCAAGTGTTTATTGAAAAATCACATGAAAGTAAATAATACGGGTAAGGGGTAAGTAATTTTAATATTTTTTAATTCTGAATACAGCATGTTTTAAATTAAAAAACCGCGCATTCCTCTTTTAAATACTTTTTAAATTGTGAACTATTAATACTTTTTCTAATTAATTTATTTCGGCCCTTTATATCAAGATCATGATCATTATATCATTAAACTAACTGATTAAAAGTTGAACTTGTTTAGCTTCTCATGTATCTACCAATAAAGAATATTCCATTTAGCTCATGTTTCAAATAAAACAAGAAAGGATGATCGGCTACAAAGTCCACTTCTTCGTATGTCATACTTATACGATCACTAACCACTAAAATATACAAGATATTAATCGTTTATATAATTTAATAATATATTTTTTAATCAATAATTAATTATTACTAACCGACAGTTGCTGCTGCAGCGGTAGTGCCTTGTTCGTCAACTTCGATGAAAGCTTTTTGAAGTACATTTGTAATTATCAACTGTTCTTCATTTTGGCCAATTCCACTAAAATCTGCTTTTTCCGTGAAAGCATCTAGAATTCCCATCTAGAAATGACAATTAGGTTTTGGAATAACAAAAATTAAATATTTCTAATAAGTAAACGTAGAATTTTATGCGCAGTTAAGTAAATGTTTCAACTTTAGTTTTAAATGTGAATAAGATACAATAATAATTATTGAGTAGCCATAGATGAGTACCAACACCAACTGAAATATTAAAGTTATTAGTGGAGTAATTATGCAGTTCAAAATAATCTAAAAACTATTGATAAGTCTTGGTAAGTAGATTTTCATAAACTATTTTTAAATCTTTTTTAACGTTTCTGAAATCTCTCGCGTACACAGATAAATCGAAAAGTCTAATAAAAAAAGCTACCTGTAAAAATGATAGGTTTAGACAATGTACTAGGTAAGAAGAGACCTCCTGTTTCATTTTTAGAGTAATCTAAAGTATTTTAGAGCATATTTAGAGTAACAACGATAACGTACGAAAACATTACAAGATACAAAACTGATAATAAACTCTTTCATATCTAATTTTTTATCCCTTTTGATTTTTTAAATGAACCCACTAGGTTTTACGTACACTACGCGATTGACGCCCCAAGATTGACTTGCATTCTGACGGAATTTTATTAAATCTAATTATGCGGTAGGGTAATTGTCATATTGGAAGGTTTGAAGGTTATGTTACAACTAAATAACTGATCATTGGTTGCATGCACTAGAGTCACTGCATCTAGTTACCTAGACCAGCTGATCGACCAGAGTACCGCAAACCGCCGCCATATTGGGGCAAACGAAGCACGAAATTGTTCGTTATTTGTTCTGTATTGAATTTAATCAAATGCACGTATACTTTAAAAGGTTTTGCTTATTCTGAAAGATCAAACCTCTAATATATCAAACACGTAAAACGTGGTTTTAATTTGTTCATTATTAAAAATCACCCGAGGGGTCTCTCACTCTCAGCAATAGGTGTACAGTTTCTCGGGAATAAATTGCTATGAGTTGGAAATAATGAGCAATACTCGGCAATATGAGAAATAAGCGGGAATGCAAAGGAATAAGCGGCAATAAACAGAAATAAACGGTAATACGCAGGAATAAGCGGCAATAAAGAGAGAGTACTCGGCAATAAATGGGGAATACGCGGCAATACTGAGAAATAAACTCGGCAATAGGAATAACACGTCCATTCTTCTCAATTTCCATTATTACGCATTTTATCTCAAACGCGCTAAAAAATCTAGGTGGTCTTCTGAAGAAACGGGTATATTTTGCAGTGTGCGCGGAAAAATAATGACGGCAAGTAATTATTTTTTGTTTGAACATTGAAAATCATTCACCGTTTCTAAGAATCGTGATTTGACTCTTACCTCATCAATATATGACGGTTAAAAGGCTAGTTCATTAAAGGATTTCCTTATACTGTACAGTGTGTAAATAAAGTAAGGAATAAAATTTATATTTTTTGTATTATCATTGTTTGGAAGAAAAGCTCGGACACGTCAATTTTATTTTTTTTCCTGCGAATTTTATGGACATCAATTTTAATTTTTTAGTTTACTACTGTGGGGCCTATGACGTCATCGACTGGAAACCCCCTTATTTTCTCGTTAGAAATGAAAAGTATATTTTTTTTCTGAGTTTTAAATACGTGATATTTAAAATTAGAATTTTTTGAAATTTGGAGGACCAAATGTGATAACTTTCATGAAAACAATAATTAATAAATTTATTTTTTTTTGTTAGTTATTGAGGACTGGCAGCCTTTAATAAAACATTTATAAAATTAATTTAACGTTTCGCCCCTCTTGGAGGCTTTTTCAAAAAATCTTTTTATTATTACATGTATACATGTATATATGTTACATGTATAAAAAGTTGAAAATTTTTTTTGTGTAAATTGTTAACCATTTTTAATTTTCTATTTGATTTACTTAATTTGATTGTATTACTCCATTTATTTTTTTTATTAGAAGATTTCTTTTTGTTTAACTCGCAGGTTTAATTTTGAACTTTTTCTTTCGATCAATAATTAACCCCATGATGATGTAGATTTTTTTAAATTAAAAATGGTTAACAATTTACACAAAAAATATTCAACTTTTTATACATAAAACGCAATAATAATAATAAAATTTTTTGAAAAAGCCTACATTGAGGGGCGAAATGTTAAATTAGTTTTATAAATGTTTTATTAAAGGCTGTCAGTTCTCAATAACTAACAAAAAAATAAATTTATTAATAAAATAACAGCCTACAAAGAAATAAATTTAAAAAATATTTTATTCAAAAAATATAATTTAAATAATAATTAATCTTTCAACTCTTATTATTATTTTCGTGTCAAAGCTTATAAATAACAATTAGCAAATCTCTACATTTTTTGTCTATACATCAGAATAAAGCGAATATTAAACACTCAATGATGGAAGTATGTGACTAGACTGTAAGGACTGCAGTCGATTTAAAACACAACGCTATTTTTTGTTCCAGTTCGTTTGAGAGTTCTACTGGGCCGTTTTACGTGATTCTTATTTTATATTGAAACTTTCGCTGTGTGGATTAGTATTTTTTATATTTTTTAATTTTTATATTTTTAAATCCACAAATTAAAAAAAATTATTTTGAGACGCTCGAGAAAAGCCATCCACTTGCAGCACCCTCTTATTAGTTCCCAGCGTGTAAACTTTTGGAATTGCGCTTAATAGACAAACCATTTCCATAACTAGCATCTAGGGGTCGAAGTCGTCGATATGAGCTGTAGTTGTTTCTAGCAGTTGTAATTTTATATTTCAGTGTTTATAATACTCAAAAAATATAAAAATCTTAAAATAGTAAACAAAAATCAATTCAAAATAGGTAAAATAGTACTAAGATTACCACATACATGCATTTGATAAGAGAATAAGAATAATTATTTTCTGAAACTGTGAAGTTATAAAAAGTTTAAACAGTATTTAATTTTTAGGTTAGTTTACTACGTAAATAACTATAAAAACTGCAATAAACGTATCTATAAAATATTATTTGCAACAAAATTTAGTAAATTTATGTTATAAACATACTACCTATTTATTAATAATTCTTGTAACTAAACAATTTTGGTTTGAAATAACAGTTTCAACTTGCATAAAAACGTACAGTACGGAATATTTGACTGCCGATTTCAAACACATATTTTTAATCAGTCATGTTTTTAAAATACTAATAAACGTGTTCAAGAAATTTGTTAAACAAGATCTCTAGATTTTATTCTCATCATTTCTATATTTAAACGCGGGCACTATTTAAAAGTGCCACAGTAAATTAATTACAAATGCTAGAAATAGCTAGGGCATGTAGGCGGCTCCAGCCCGTGCAGTCTAGCCTTCCATCATTGAGTGTTTAATATTCGAATTGTTCTGATGTATAGACAAACCTACAAGACCGCTTTGATATTATATTTTCTTTAGATTTTCATACTATAAATTTAAAATACTTTATACCTATTTAAAATACAAGGTTTATTTTTGTTGCGCTTCGTTTGAGAGTTCTACTGGGCCGATCTACGCAATTCCAAGTTAAAGGTTTTGTGATGTAGATTTGCCAGGTATGTTAGTTTTGCGAGTTTTTAATTATTTATATTTTTAAAAGTGTTATTTGTAATCAATGCATTTCTATACGCTCGAGACCGATTGTTCACTTACAGCAAAATCAAGCGAATCCCTTGAAGCAATTTCATTTGCATCAGAATCAGGATTTTTTGAATAAGAAAAATCAGACTTAGAGGAAGGAAACATGCAAGAAACAAAATGGAAGATAAAGCTGAAATTAGAAAAATATTATACAATATTTTGCGACACCCTATGGTACATGGACGAATCTTGGATATTAATAAAGAAGAATTCTTGAAAGAAGATTTGGAAAACTTCATACAGCCGGAGGAAGACGACATTCAGAAAATAGATTCGGAATTTATATTTTATGATACTGTAAATTTTACTGAAATTTGCCCATTCAAAATCAGTCGTTCAAATGGGGTCTCAAATTAACAGGTTATACAAAGACTATTTTAATTAAAACTTATCAGTTATTTAAATTCTTTTTGAATTTTATTTACTGCCGTGCATTGGGATTCTCACTTTTCAAGTTAATTTTTGTTATTTATTTTAATATGTCTTTTTTGTATTTCTTAGAGTGGATCTGTTTGATGATATATTTTTCTTCTTTTCACGTATTCAGTTATTTTAACAGCACTTAGAAATGTAATGTACATATATTATGATTGAATAAAAAACTATTTTTTACAGATCATTTTTTATTTGCGAGGAATTTTGTTTACATTTTTCGTAGTAGACAGTAGACATTTTGCAAAATTATCAATAAAACCAATAACAATAAAATACCTTTCATTCAAATACACCCACTGCTAAGATAATGCATAGAATACCGAAATAAACATGGCAATAGGGAAATTAATGCAGCAATACAGAAATAAATACGGTAATACGGAAATAAATATGGCAATACGGAAATATAGACGGGAATACAGCAATACAAACGTATAAAAAAAAATAAACGTTAATTTCTACTTATTAATAAAAGGTTTGCAGTATTAAAAGTTAATTTAACCAATTTGCGTTGTTTATAACAACAATCAACAAAAAATTAAATTAAAACGAAGGTTGTTAAGTTTTTAATTCCTACATATAATAAAATGTTTTCGAGTTTTATTAAGCAAATTTAATCAATTTGCAGTTTAATAACAAAAATGAACAATAATTTAAAACAAGGATTTGGAGTCTAATTTCTACTTATAAATAAAAAAAATTGGGGTTTTATTAAGACTTAATAAATTTGTTGTTTAAAAACAGCAATGAACAATAAATTAAATTTAAGAAAAGGTTTTTGAGCTTTTAATTTCTACGAATAAGAAAACAGTCTTAAAAGTCTATTAAGATATAATTTAATAAGTTTTCGGTTCAGTAACGACAATGAACAAAAAATTATATTTAAAACAATGTTTTGGAATCTACAATTTCTGCTTAATAAGAAAAGTTTTTGAGTTTTCCCAAGATTTAATTTAATAAATTTTCAGTTTAATAACAACAATGAACAATAATTTAAAAAAGAATTTGGAATTTTTAATTTCTACGAATAAGAAAACAGTCTTGGAAGTCAATTAATATTTAATTTAATAAGTTTTAGTTTTAGTAATAACAAGAAACAATAAATTCAATTAAAAAACATGTTTTGAAGTCTATAATTTCTACTTACTGTAAAGGTTTTGAGTTTTCCCAAGATTTAATTTAATAAATTTTCAGTTTAATAACTACAATGAACAATAATTTAAAAAAGAATTTGGAATTTTTAATTTCTACGAATAAGAAAACAGTCTTGGAAGTCAATTAATATTTAATTTAATAAGTTTTCGTTTTAGTAATAACAAGAAACAATAAATTAAATTAAAAAACATGTTTTGAAGTCTGTAATTTCTACCTACTGTAAAGGTTTTTGAGTTCTCCCAAGATTTAATTTAATAAATTTTCAGTTTAATAACAACAATGAACAATAATTTAAAAAAGAATTTGGAATTTTTAATTTCTACGAATAAGAAAACAGTCTTGGAAGTCAATTAATATTTAATTTAATAAGTTTTAATTTTAGTAATAACAAGAAACAATAAATTCAATTAAAAAACATGTTTTGAAGTCTATAATTTCTACTTACTGTAAAGGTTTTGAGTTTTCCCAAGATTTAATTTAATAAATTTTCAGTTTAATAACTACAATGAACAATAATTTAAAAAAGAATTTTGAATTTTTAATTTCTACGAATAAGAAAACAGTCTTGGAAGTCAATTAATATTTAATTTAATAAGTTTTCGTTTTAGTAATAACAAGAAACAATAAATTCAATTAAAAAACATGTTTTGAAGTCTGTAATTTCTACCTACTGTAAAGGTTTTTGAGTTCTCCCAAGATTTAATTTAATAAATTTTCAGTTTAATAACAACAATGAACAATAATTTAAAAAAGAATTTGGAATTTTTAATTTCTACGAATAAGAAAACAGTCTTGTAAGTCAATTAATATTTAATTTAATAAGTTTTAGTTTTAGTAATAACAAGAAACAATAAATTAAATTAAAAAACATGTTTTGAAGTCTCTAATTTCTACCTACTGTAAAGGATTTTGAGTTCTCCCAAGATTTAATTTAATAAATTTTCAGTTTAATAACAACAATGAACAATAATTTAAAAAAGAATTTGGAATTTTTAATTTCTACGAATAAGAAAACAGTCTTGGAAGTCAATTAATATTTAATTTAATAAGTTTTAGTTTTAGTAATAACAAGAAACAATAAATTCAATTAAAAAACATGTTTTGAAGTCTATAATTTCTACTTACTGTAAAGGTTTTGAGTTTTCCCAAGATTTAATTTAATAAATTTTCAGTTTAATAACTACAATGAACAATAATTTAAAAAAGAATTTGGAATTTTTAATTTCTACGAATAAGAAAACAGTCTTGGAAGTCAATTAATATTTAATTTAAAAAGTTTTCGTTTTAGTAATAACAAAAAACAATAAATTAAATTAAAAAACATGTTTTGAAGTCTGTAATTTCTACCTACTGTAAAGGTTTTTGAGTTCTCCCAAGATTTAATTTAATAAATTTTCAGTTTAATAACAACAATGAACAATAATTTAAAAAAGAATTTGGAATTTTTAATTTCTACGAATAAGAAAACAGTCTTGGAAGTCAATTAATATTTAATTTAAAAAGTTTTCGTTTTAGTAATAACAAAAAACAATAAATTAAATTAAAAAACATGTTTTGAAGTCTGTAATTTCTACCTACTGTAAAGGTTTTTGAGTTCTCCCAAGATTTAATTTAATAAATTTTCAGTTTAATAACAACAATGAACAATAATTTAAAAAAGAATTTGGAATTTTTAATTTCTACGAATAAGAAAACAGTCTTGGAAGTCAATTAATATTTAATTTAATAAGTTTTAGTTTTAGTAATAACAAGAAACAATAAATTCAATTAAAAAACATGTTTTGAAGTCTATAATTTCTACTTACTGTAAAGGTTTTGAGTTTTCCCAAGATTTAATTTAATAAATTTTCAGTTTAATAACAACAATGAACAATAATTTAAAAAAGAATTTGGAATTTTTAATTTCTACGAATAAGAAAACAGTCTTGGAAGTCGATTAATATTTAATTTAATAAGTTTTAGTTTTAGTAATAACAAGAAACAATAAATTAAACTAAAAAACACGTTTTGAAGTCTATAATTTCTACTTACTGTAAAGGTTTTGAGTTTTCCCAAGACTTAATTTAATAAATTTTCAGTTTAATAACAACAATGAACAATAATTTAAAAAAGAATTTGGAATTTTTAATTTCTACGAATAAGAAAACAGTATTGGAAGTCGATTAATATTTAATTTAATAAGTTTTCGTTTTAGTAATAACAAGAAACAATAAATTAAATTTAAAAAATGTTTTGGAGTCTATAATTTCTACTTATTAAAAAAGGTTTTTGAGTTTTCTTAAGATTTAATTTAATAAATTACCGTTTAATAACAACAAGGAACTATAAAATAAATTTAAAAAGATATTTATGAGTTTTTAATTTCTACTTATTTATAAAAAGGTTTTGGCGTTTTGTTGAGATTTAATTTAATAAATTTGCGGTTTACTAAGTTTTCGTATTACTAAACTACTTCTCAATAATATTTGTTATTATTTTAAATATACGCATAAATAAAAAGCTATTTTTAAAGATATACATTTAAATATAAAAAACATTGCAGAATCATGAAAGAATCAGTTAGTGTCATGGAAACATATTTCTTTTACAAAGAAAATATGATTAATGATTAATCACGGCAGAACTCTTTAGTTGGTTCTATCTCCATTATTCTACATTTGAAATCTATGGTATATACTATAATACTTTTTCACTCTGAATCGCACATACTAATTGATTGGCATACGTAAGATCTAGTGGTTGCGTTAAAAAAATCCCGATGACGTCATATCCGGAACAGCTAATGTTCTAAATTCTAATACTGGTTTCGTAAATTAGAAGTTGAAATATATTGTGTTGTTTTTATTTCATTGCGATAGCCAGAAGCTTGTCCGAATTATGTGTGAAACTTTAAATAGGACGGTTAAACAATTTACATATTTTGGACTAACGGCTTGAACATCCTGAAAATCTAAATTCCGAAATCTTTCGGGATTGTACATCTGAGCTCTAAACTCTAGAGCTCGGACACTCGCTATCGAAAGTCTAAAACGTTTGACTCGGTAGACTGTTGAATTACTGCGATTGAGCTTCTGGCATCTTGACATGCTTTACCATTCCCTAATGGGTCTTGCAATCATAAATGCAACTTCAAATTTCGATGCTTTAAAAATTAAAATTTCAAAACTTTGGAATTGGACATGTTTGGAATTTTATGTTTTTGATCTGCAAATTTTGAAAACTGCAATTTTTAATTAAATAGTTTCTAGTAAATAACAGTTTTTGCATTAGAAATAAGTAGGTACATAAAAATCCCTTACTTAACACAATTAAATCATAATAAACTTACGTTCTTCAAAATAGGTAGAAGGTTAGTGGTTGTTTCTATCTTGAATTTCGGAATGGTAACATTAACATGTGCAGGACTGTACGGAATGTGCCTTACAGCTTGAAGCATATCACCAATATCATCTTCTATGCTCGATAATCCTTCATCGGGTAAAACAATTGTCATGGCCACCTCTTCTCCTAGATAGTACAATTCTATGAACTTTGCCTTTAATTCTGGACAATAATAATAATAAAACGTATCGTACTTATTCATCATTTCTGTCGAAATCGAATTGTTGTCGCTAACTTTAAATGGTGCTTCGAAAGTGTTATCAAATTTAGACAGCCACTTTCCTTGGAAATACAAAGCATTAATAAGTACAGCAATGGTACTTGCACTGATCACGTCTTCACTAACTAAGTCTTTTATTTTACTGTGGGTTTGTTCTTCGACCCATCCGTTAATTTCTTTGGTTGCTTTTGCAGATTCAGCAAAATCGACATTTTGAATATCAGAACGGAATACATCAAGTGCAGTTTTTTTGTACTTATCGCTAACATTGAAAGAATCTGCTAAATAAATCTTGTTTGCGCTGCTAAGCGTATATGGTTCGCCGACCTGAAGGGATTTAGCTAGATTGGTGTATACTAGTTCAGCAGTTTGTTCATCTTCGGGAAGGTATAATGCAGTAGCTATTTGTTGGGATGTGTTTTCTTTAGCACCACTATTTACAAGAGCAAACACTAATTGAATTGATAGTGGACATATTAAGAAGCTTCCCGAATTCTGCACCTGTACTTCCTAGAAGTAAAGCAATACGTTTTCAATATTACGATTATTTTAATATCCTGAACTAAATGTTTCATAACGAGATTTTGAAGATTTTCTAGACAAGACGTAAATCACTATAAAAGGTTCTGACCGCAGAGGGGCCATTTTAGTGTTGACGAATTTACTAGACAGTTCGAATGACAGTATTCAAGTTACGAACCACTTAAATGAAGTAATTATCGAAAAACTTATTATTTATAAACGTTTAATAGCAGTTTTGCGATTTTTTTTTAAATTAGTCTGACGTGTTTTATGTCTTTGCTTTATTTTTAATTTAAATAACTGACAGAAATTAAATGTTGGTTTAGATTGCCTAATATTAAGACTAGACTTATTCTATTATGTTTTTTAATGAATAGTTACGCTTTTGTTAACAATTTCTTACGTATTGTTAAAAGACTTGTTCCTTAAATTTTCATAATGTATTTAAAATAAAGTTCTTTTTCTATTATAGTAATTATATTCATCACCCTTATCATAGACTATTATACAAATAGTATAGGGAGGATTTTTTTATAAAACATATAATTTACAACATTAAAACCAGTCACGGCAAAGTGTTAAAGAAACAATTTTATTTTTGCACGACCTATATAAAGTTCTACTTTACTCCCTCAAAAGAGGTAGTAAAATAGCTGTTTTACTCCTTAGGGATATAATGCACAAGTTACCAATTTTGTGTAAATTTCTTTGCTTTTAACAAAAACACTTTTTACACTTTACCACAATCATTTATGATCATTTGTGATACGTTATACCTTATTTATACATTTGTGTAAAATTTAAGGAAAAAGATCATAATTTGCGTTACCTTACCATTTAAACTGACCGTTTTCAATTCGTCCAGTTTGAAAATTAGACCACTTTTTTCATTTAAAATTAGAAAAAATATAAAGTTTGTATTTGATATTTAACAATAACTACTACAACAGATCTGTAATTGCATATTTTCTTTCTTTTAAAGATGCAAGTATCTTTTTGTCTGCGCGCTACTAACAGCCGTAGTATGAAAATAAGGTAAAATGAGAATAAGGTAAAAAAACGCAAGTCATAAAGCTTATCTTAGGTTAACAGCTACTATAACCTAACAAAGTGGTATTGATAGAAAACCATAAATACAGAGCTACTAAAAAATATCGGTTCTATATTTTGTATTACGATATGATCAAATAGCCTTTTATGTTCAATGCTATAACATTCTGTACAGCTAAATCAACCTAGCTAATGGAATTATTCAATTAACCTATTAAACAGGAAATCATTGGACACTGAAGATACAAACAATATAATTATATAATTGTGTATGTTTGATATATCTTGCTAACTATGAAGACAGGACATCATTTGAGTTCGCAGGAAATACTACGTATGATCTAAGATTTATAATCTTTAACCCAAGAAATGTGACTCGAACTAACTCGATCTAATAACGGTTTGATGTGAAGAAAATAGTATATTATGGGACAAGTGGTTGAAATAAAATTTCAACGTTGAGAGTGGTTTTTTTCAACGAACGACAGCGAGTTGAAAAAAGTAACTCGAGACGTTGAAATTTTATCAGCCACACGTTCCATATACTATTTTTTCTTCGAATTTTTAGTAAATTAATGCACTTTAGAAAAAAATATTACATTTAAGAGACAAAACATGACATTAAAGTGACATTTCTCTTGTCAGCAATTGAATGTCGAACAGTTTGAAATCCAAAATCGCGGTAGTCTGATAATTTGAACCTCTAGAGGTTGAAATGCGATTTCAACCATTGTTATCGTTTGCAAAATGAGTGATTTCAATGTCATGAGTAGAAAAACATCTTTTTTCTTTGATAACGATAGTTGAAATCGCATTTCAACCACTAGATGTTGAAGTTTTCGGACTACCGGGATTTCGAATTTCAAACTGCTCGACATTCAATTGCTGACAAGAGAAATGTCACTTTAATGTAATGTTTTGTCACCTAGTGCATTAATTTACTAAAAATTCGGAGAAAAAATAGTATATCAACGCGTGGCTGATTTACCTCGAGTTACTTTCGAATTACGGTCTCGAGCTACTTTTTTCAAAAGCGACAGCGATTTAAACTCGGGTTATTAAAAATATCGATAATAACCCTAATTCCAAGTGCAAGTTCAAACGCGTTTGCCTTGTTTTCTTAAAATAACAAAAATAACACATACTGGGTCGTACTACAAGCCTCGATTAAAAGTGTCTAGCTAAAGTTGTGTTTAAGATCAACAAGAATAGAGGTAGCTTTATCTAATTCTAATAGGTGGGAAAAGATTAGAATTGATCACCATGGTAATTAAACATGCCGCTAATTTAATAGTGAAACGCGATAGCAACCGGGGCCGAGATTTCGATGAAAGCCGATAGTATTCTTTTACAGAATTTAGTTCTACGTTAGCACACCAAAATTATATAGATTCGAGTTGATTTACTTATTTAAAAGTTAAGAGTAGTACCGAGATTACCTTATGGTTCAGAACTAGAAAAATGGACATACATGATACCCTACATATATTAGCTCAATTTGGACTTGTCTGTACTTTAACTAAACAAACAACTCATATCTAGAACTGTGATATTTAGAGTAATTTAAGTGGTAATTATACATTTTAACCTCAATACATGCCGATTAAGTCAGCTGATGAAATTTGTCATTTTACCTAATTTCCCAATTGTAATTTAATTTAGCTTAGTAACCAGATATCTACTCTGTCACCAGAATGTTGGTTCTTGGCCTACTTAAAATTAAATGTATAGATTACAATAGTGTATGACAGTACTAGTGTGCAAAGTGGAACTTTCCAATGAGTAATGTACACTATTTTTCCTACGATTCTCAAATTTTTAAACCTTTAAAAATATTTAAGATTTTAAATTTTCAATAATATAATTTTCAGCTCAGATATTTTCCTAACAGACGCGTGTTATATGAATGACAATGACAGTAGCGTTTGTTATTGTTCACTTTCGTATGGGGTCTTAGGAAAAGGTAGTTTTACAATAATGCCAAAAATTAAACAATAATGCTAAAACTATAAGAACCGGCTATACCACTTTTGGGTGTCTATTTTTAAATATTTATTTTGGTATTATATTGCTGATTACGAATAAATATTTTAGAAATTTGTCATTTCTCTAAAGTGGATACCAAAATGAAGATAAAGCAAAGACATAAGAGCAGACACACTTATAATAAGAAATCCCAAGCTGTTAAAGTTAAATAAAAAATAATATTACAGTGTCTAATGTTTAAAGCTTCAGGGCTTCTGATGGACCATATGCACATTTCGTCAACACTAAAACCTTACCGTCTTGCGGCTGGAAACTTATCACTTCTGTAGTTTATGATATTAACTTCCAATACAGAATGGTTAACTAAAAACTTAATAATGAAGAATTATATATCCTAATAGCTAGGACGGGATGGTTAAATTTTTCTACCATCAGTTCCGAATATCAAAATAAATCACATTTAAAATGTTTACCTTGTACAATGTACTAATATATCGCAGCTGTCCATCTTCAACTAATTCTTCCAAATATGAACACTTTTCAGCTAAGGTCGATACTATCACAATCACTGATAAAACTAGGAAGTATTTCATTACGCTCCTTTCTTTTTTATAACTTAGCACCACAGTATACTATGTTCCACTGTTCCACTTTAACAGTCTGTTATTATTAGTGTTGCTTTTCACTGCACAAGGTAATAAGTAATATGATTCAAAAGAAACTACGTAAACCGATGCTCACGACGATGTCGTTAATAATTTACTATTAACTAAACTTGTTTGCCGTGTCGTTTGCAACGAAGAAGCCCCTCCTCACAACTATAATAGTTCGTCTGCTCCTGGTGTTTTTTTACCTTAATTGACAATTAAAGTAACATTAACTATATTTCAAAATAACAGTTATCACATGATGATAAGAGGCAACTAATAATAGAAACAGCTCGCGCCTACTGTTATTACAGCTATTTTTACGATAATAAAGTTACACTGAGGAAAGGTTTTTGCTGGGGTACTATAAATTATGAATCACTTGTATCAAACACAACACCGGAAGCTTTTATGTATGGAATGACTATATAAATCATGTCATTACGGTGTACGTTATTGTGGTGTATATTGGTGATAGTACTGATAGTAGAAAGCAGATTATGGGAAAATCTAATGACCGTGTTATCCCATGTGCCTGATAAAAATAAATCTTCTTGCATCATTAATGGTTTGGGGATTTATCTTACGTCATTATTGCAGCCTATTATTTAGTATTATTAAGACGCGTTTGAAATTCCAATTTTTTTCCCCAATTCCTAAACTAACTCTACAACCAGTAGCACTATATTTTCAGCAAGACGGTGCCCTTCGTCATTTAACGTAAATATTGCTTAAAGAAAAATAATGCTGCTATCATAAAGTGACCCACAAAACCGATTTGTAAATACTGTTTACATAATAATGCAAATGTGTAATCTACTTAATAAATATATTTATGTTTACATATAGATAATTGCATTTACTTTTCTATTGTAGCTCAACGATGGTTATGTATGAACGACACATTTTCAACTCAATTATCATTGTATTTTTTTGTTTTGTTTTTCTTTTATTTCGTTTTTCTATTTTACATCGTAGCATCATAACATTCATAACTAATTGGGACCGGTAAAAATTGGTAAAATATAATTGAAATTTATTATTAGTACAGTAAAATTTAAAATAAGAATTAATAAACGAGATATCTTATTAGCAAGCTGGAAATTGGTATAGATATTCGGGAATATCACTGTTTGAGAAACAGCAAATAATACTTTAATACCGGAAACTTATTTTAAAATACCGGAGACTGTAATGAGCCGAGGTCTCTACCCACTAATCAATCGGCCCAAATTACTCTACCCGCGTAAAATTCAAATATTTAACAAAAACCGGAAGTTGACACAGCACTACCAACCTTACAAATAACAAACTTTATAATGATAAATATAACAAAAAGAACAAACTGAATCCTACGTTGTGATTATTTTTTATAACATGTGACCAAGGTTGATAACGATTGACTTACTTCATAAGAACGGAGAAAGAGAGAAAAACACAAGTAAAAGAACACAAATAAAAGAACAAATAAATATGATTGTAGTATTTTATTAATTTATTTTTAATTTTGAGCGAGGGGGACGGATTTAAACTGATACAAATAAGAGGCTAGTTCTGTAAAAGCCTCCTTGAAATTTATGCTAGCCCAGCTTAAATACGTACACGCTTCAAGTTTAATAAGTGATCAAATGATTATTTAGTTTGGTTACAATAAACAATACAGATCAATAAAACAATTTATCAAGTTGATGCAGTTGTGTGTTTATACAAGGTATTTATAAATAATCAAGACGCAAATCTCTCAACATAAAACATCAAAAATAAGTGAAACTAGTCATTTAAAAAGATTTACAGATAAACTAGAAAAAATAAACGTGCCAGATTAAAATGAACACACAAGGACTACTGGACAATAGTTATATCATATTTGAAATAGCAATAGACACTTTGTGACCATACATATATAATAATAAATATCAGAACACGTCTTTTGCAAGACATAGTTTTACTGTCAGCAACAGGAACGATAACCTAGATAAGCAAGCAAAGCAATAGACACAAAGAAATAACATAACACATAGAAAATCTATAAACATGCAAGTGTACACAAAATAAAAGTTTGAGGGTTCTCTTTATACACGGCCTACAAATGGACTTCAGCCACCGTGTAGATTAATACTCTCTCAAATAATAAAATCAGTTTATCCTCAGGGAAATAACCAACTGTTTCGAACCAGAAGATTATCCCGACATTTTTAGTCACAAAGTAAAATATTTAGTTAGGTTAGAAAAAAAATTAACCCAAAAATCAATAAGTACTGACAATAAAATACGTAAACAGTAGTCATATATAAATGCACAAATAACTTTTCCAGCTAGCAATAATTAGCTGTAATGATACTGTAAACGTTAATAAAACATTAATTTCTAGTAATATTTACACATCAAAAGGACAAATTTATAAATTATTAAAATTAAAATTATTTTCAAACGAATCATTTAGATTTAGTTACCGTATAGATTTTGACTTAGCTATAAACTCAACGAGAGAGTTGGCTTTCAGATTACTTAAATAATAGTACTGTAATAAAAATTACATCACCCAACTAGAATCAACATAAATTAAACAGATAAAAAAAATAGACTTACGTGAATATTTTTTAGTAAAATTACTTTAAAAGCAAAAGCTCAAAAAATGGCTACCTACTTCTTGTTTACATTTCATAATTATTCTATATCAATACAAAAAACAAAAAAGCATCGTTCCCTAACTACAAAAAATCAACAACTACCAACTTTATAAAAACTGAAATAAACATCCTTAAACATAAATCAAGTTACCAACCGTAAAGAAACTGCAATAAACATCCCCAACCTTTTATATTGAACCAAACAGTTGTTATTTTTAAAATCAATTATATCTTTTTCGTGAACCTGTATGTAATGACACAACTAGGTAAATTGTTTTGTGATTAAATGACTTCCTACAGCTACTTTGATAATTTTGGTTGACTGTAGGTCTGACCACTACAAGACAAAATTTAATAGCGCCTCTAGCAGTGTGGTGCGCAACTAAACCTGACATCTCTAAAATATTTGGAAAGTATTTAATTAATTAATAGTCATTGTAATGATAGATTCAATAGTCTAGATAGTTGTAAAGGCTGATGCATGCCAGCATACAAATAATAAACTACTGGCTATCAAAAATAATTTTATTTTTTAATTAAATGCAGGTTTCTCACCGAAAACCATTTTTTAGTTACACACCCATCTGCGAAGATGGCGCTTCAAAAATGTCCCCTATTTTCATATGGTAAAGTATATGGAGTGTCCGGTATTATATATAAAATGTAATTAGGAGATCAAGCGATACTTTAAATCCGAGAAGATGTATTATATCGCCGAGGCGCCAGCCGAGGCGTTATAACAACTTCGAGGATATAAAGAAGCTTGATCTCCGTATTGCATAAGTTGTTTTATTTTATTTCGTATTTCAATCCTAATTTCTCCCTTTTAAAATTAATCCGAATTTATTGTATAAAGAAGCAAGTTGCCTTGTCTGTGTCATCATACGCGTAACCAAGGAGATAAAAAGCAGCATGTCACGTGTGGCTGTTATGCAACATCAAATGATTTACGTTGCCAACAACAACGGAGATCAAAAACGTCTTGAACTCCGGTGTCATTGACAACGGAGATCAACATATATGTTACTTTATTTTACTAATTGTGGTATATAAACAATTGTTTGAAATACGAAATGAAATAAATAATATTAAAGTGTTTGGACACAGTAAGTCCAGAGAAAATTCTCTCGAGTCGCCATCTTATAAAATATGGCGGCGAAAGTAAGATTTCCTAAATAACTCGATTTTGATAGGCTTGACATAAAAAATGCAACAGAGCTTTTTTTTATTGCTTGGAAGATCCTTCACAAGCTGGTTTTGTTTTATTTTCATATGTTTTGCAGTCTCGGAGATATAGAATCAAGAATGTAGACTGTATTTAACATAAAAAATGCGCAGAATAAAGTGCTTGTAATGTAAATAATAGGTATAATAATAATACATAAGGGAGAGAGGAACAATTATTATGCATGCCCATCGACGGGCTGCAGCCGACTCACGGTTGGTATAGCACAAATCCCACATTTGTGTTACAGTTACATGATGCATGATATGAAGATAATTTAATTACACTATATTTATGGAAGCAAACGAAATCTCACAACTACTTTAAATGTAGAAAAATCCATACTTCACTAGTTATAAGCAAAGAACGAATACATAAGTATTTTTTCTTTTTCGCGTAATTAAATATGCTACAAGTTTGAGATTTACTTTGGAACTATAGAAACGAGCATGTTATATAACAATGAGTGCTTATTGCTATCCTTTTAGTACGGCCTCTTCGATTTGAGAGACAAACGTATCTTTTATAATTTATGAATTTTTTGTATAGTCTGTCGAATCCTGTAGTAATTATTCTAATAAGTAATATGTTAAGTTTAATGAATTTAAAATATTTGAAAAATTTACCTTGAAAAGGACGTCACAGCCGAAATTACGGTCGGGAAACAGTTATTTTCTTACATTTATTAATTATGTGGAGAAGTCTAAGAGATTTTTTTATTTAATCCATCTTTATTTTGAATTAATTTAATTGTTTTTATTATTTTTCTATCAACAAATAAAAGTTGACAATTGTCTTCTTTATTTCCTTTTTGCCCCATCGGGCGTTTTCGTTCATTTACAAACTCTGCTTTCAGGGCGATAAGTTCAACTTACCGCCCATGACAATTTAACAAAGTACATCATCATTCAAGTTGAAAAACACTTCAAGTTGAAAGGGGTAAAGAAAAGGGGGAGGGGAAGAAAGGGGCGGAAGGGAAAAAATGAAAAAAAGAAAGGGCAAGAAACGAAGTTGCAGAGAGCGGGAGGGGAGGGGGATACACCTTTTTAGTTTAAATGTGCTTTTTGGTTCAAATGCACATTTTAATTAAAATGCACTTTTTACTTCAAATGTACTTATTTTAGTTCAAATGTATTTTCTAGTTCAAATACACTTTTAAGTTCTAATACACTTTTTAATTCAAATGTACTTTTTTAGTTCAAATGTAGTATTTAGATTAGGTTGGATTAGGTTAGGCTAGATTAGGTTGGTTCAAAAGTTGAAATGTACTTTTTAGTTCTAATGTACTTTTAGTTAGGTTCGGTTGGACTAGGTTAGGTTAGGTTAGTTCGAAAGTTTAAAATGTGCTAAAATGCACTTGTTAATTCAAATGTTGTATTTAGGTTAGGTTAGACTACGTTACGTTAGGTTAGGTTAGTTTAAAATAGCCGTCTTAGTTCAAATGCACATTTTAGTCCAACTGTAGTATTTAGTTTAGCTTAGGTTGGGTTGGGTTGGGTTAGGTTAGGTTAGGTTAGGTTGGGTTGGGTTAGGTTAGGTTAGGTTAGGTTAGGTTAGGTTAGGTTAGGTTAGGTTAGGTTAGGTTAGGTTAGGTTAGGTTAGGTTAGGTAAGGTGAGGTTATGTTAGGTCAGGTTATGTGTTTTACTATTTCATTCTGCAATTATTGAATTATTGGTTTAATTAAAAAAAATATATATAAAATAAATTTCCGAATTTCAAATATGAACATCTATGGCAACTATAAGCTGAATTCAAAATATGGACATCTATAAAGAACGAGTGTCCATGGTAACTGAATACTAAATCATTGTTCAGTTAATTTATTAGTTTATCTAAATCCGCTAATAGTAATTTACATGGCAAGCTTTGTAAATGAATTTTTATGGGCAGGCTGGAAAGTTTTATGTTCATAATCATGTCCATAATCCAGTGAGCACAGTAAAGATTATTTGCAAAGTGTGCCGCGTATAAAGTTTTATTTCCACCTTTATCAGCGTTTTTCATTAGTTTATTGTATATTTTGTATAAAAATACAGTTTATAATCAAAGGCGGTAGGACAATATAGATGGACATTGTCATGGTGTTGTAGTTAAGCAGCAAATTAGTTTCCATTTGCATTTTGTTGTTGAGCATTGTAGAACTTTACAAGTCTCTTTTAGGAGCCCGTAAAACTTTTCAGGGCTGTAGGTGTAACTACTCACTTACTTATGATAAATGCCTATAAAATGTCATTTACATACAACGTGGAAATCATTTTTTCTTAAGTCGTAGTCGACTATAAAACCGCATTTTCCGGGCTGTAATCGCTAACGTAAACATGGATAATACGATACAGTATGAAATAAAATATGTTAAGCTTAGTTTTGTAACTTAAGACTAGAACTGAAGTAATATTGGTTGCCTAGTTCACTGTAAATTCGTATTTCCAGCATAATATTCTTCCTGGATGTTTCTAAAGCAATTTAACAAAGTTAATTTAAAGAATAAATATTATACAACGAAATGATTTGTAAATGGCTCAATTTTGATCAAATACAATTAAAAAAAAACATTTTTTGCATATTTTGTTTAGTATGGTAAAGATAATCATTCTAAACAGGATGTAATGTAATTTTTTTAAAATAATTGTATATTTTATATTTTATGCTTGAAACAAGAATATGAGATTTTTAGCTGGGTTACCAAAGCATTGCCATTGCTTTAGTTTAACCATTGTGTAAGAGGGGGTGCTATCACTAATAAGCTACTCAAGGGAGGCGGGAAAAAATATATGCGTTCGTTCGAGTTTTTGGTAACAGGGAATTAGTTGTCTTCTCATAATAAAAAGTTGTAAAGTGATAAGAACACCAACTACTAGTAATTAATAATTATTAATAATCAACTGTTAGTAATTAACAATTACTAAAAATCTCTAAAATAATCTTCGATTGTGTACTTGCTGTAATACTGTAATGTAAAACAATACACAAACGCTATTTATTACCCATCTATCTCTTACAAATACTGCTTGTACACAAATGTTAAGTCCTTTCCCTTTAGAAATTAAATATTCCAGTGACTACTTTCAAGATGTTATAATCCTCTGAATAATACCTCAATCATGTATTTGCTACCTGTTAATTTATTTGACCCCTAACTATACGGAATTGTACCTGAAAGTGAATTACCAGATCCTTAAAGAAACACATGTTGCTACATCCTATTCAAAACCGGAAGAAATTTGCTAATGACCTAAGATTCTGGGAGGGATAACAGTTGTCCATGTAAAGAAAAGAGCGCCAAAGTCGGTTTGGAAGGTGGTCACTTTTTAGGGCACAATAACTAAACTAAACAAATTATGACACCAGTAACTACGCTAGAGGCCTGGGGATAGTCTCATTGAAAAAAGCGGACTGTCTAATATATGACCCCTAATATAATAATCCCTTTTTTCGTCCGCGGTCACATATTATATCTGTAGGGCTACGATAGCTATACTGATATGAATTAATTAATAATATAGATTAATTAATAGTTGAAGGAATAAATGAAAATAATAAAACTAAAATTAAATATATATAACTATTTTATTAATCGGTTTCTTTATTCGTTTGTTTCTCATAACACAAACTACACCCGGACAATAACTAATGACTAATTACTTAATGAATAACGAGATTTGGTACTGGAAACAACCCTGAATTCAAATATTATACTATCTAACTGCCCAAGTACCCACACAACTGAAATAAGTAGAAATATTTGTATTTATTAAAAACATGCGCCAAACCAGAGCCAAACCATTTGCTATACAACTTGTTATTTATGTTCATTTCGTTATGTTGCTAAAAAGATTGTTATACAGTATGCACCGCTTCTTAAAATCACGTTCGTACACGGCATTTTTGAGTCAATTAAGCGACAATATCAGCACCGTGCAGTGCATATGAGACAGTGGAAGCAGTCGCGATACGACGTATGCGCTATTGCGCTCGTACGCAATGTGTACGAGCGTGATAGCGCATACGTCATATCGGGACTGCTTCCATTATCTCGTATGCACGGCACGCTGCTGGACAATATATTAAGCGGCCTTTGTATAAAATGTATGTTTATGTGATTAAAAGGAATTTATGAATCATAATAGTTAGTAGGTTAGCTGTATGTATTTTTGTTCGAACTCAAATTTTCCAAATTTAAGCAGATTCTTCGAAACAAGATTCTTCCGGAAATAAATAAAGGGAACAAGAACCGTTATAATCCTATATTCATTCAAAGCGGCACGTTCAAGAAGTATTGTAGGCAAATGGAAAATCCCAACCCTAAAAATGGCAGGGTAGGTAGTAAAAAAACTGTTAGTAAATACAAAAGAAGTTTTGTATGTTATTAATTTTTTTGTGTAATGATGTAACTCCGGCGGAGATAGAATTTAGTGATTCCAATAAACGGAAAAATTTTATAAATAATAAACGGATAAAATTATTAATTATTATTATTAAAACACTTTAATTATTCATAATTTTAAAACCAATAATATAATTACAAAATAAAATATTTATTCAATTTGTGCAGAAAAACAGGGAGATTATTTAAAAAAAGAAAAGCCCAGAAAAGAAATTTCTAAATTTAAAATGACCATCCTTTAAAAAAATAGTATCGACATCTGTTGAAGGGTAGAAATATTATGTTTTGAAAAGTGAATGTTTTTTGTTGAAAAGTAAATAACATATTTATTACTAACCAAAATTTAGTACTCATGATTATAAATTTGTTGTAGGGGGATTTCATTTCTGCCCTTAACATTACCTAATGTCATGTCTCAATTCCAAACTTTTAGTCCTTGACCGAGTGGTTATTTCGCTTTATTTAATTAACACTTATTTTAGGTCTAATGCGAAAAACGATTATTTTGCAATTTGTAGCGTACAGCTATTGTACACAATGTTTGGCTTTTTATAAATTTGTCAAAGATTCGTGAATCTTTAAGTCAACATAAATTAGCTCTCCTATACAGTAAACTTTACTGGCCAACTGTATTTTGACTGACCGTGTTTTGATTATCGGTATTTCGCATCTCGAATCTTAGCATTTCGATATTTTAATTGTCGATATTTCAACTACCTATATAATTGCCGACATTTTGAATTCAACTGTTCTGAAGGACTTCAACTACCAAATGTACAGCTGTGGTCATTCGGTAAGAAACAATGAAAAATCATGACAGCCGAGTTTTCAGTGTTTTGTACAATGTAAATGTAAGTTTATTATATTGTATGCAAGATTTCATTTTTCGACATTGCAATTGCTTAGTTCAAAAATCAGATCGAATTTCAGCGTCATTGTACAAAAAATTCCAAAACCGACTATTCTTTCAAATGAAATATAATATAAATACAAAGATTAGTTAAAGTTTCACAAGTTTTATTAATATCTTAACCTGACAATATTGTTTCGACACTTTGTGTCATTATCAAAGGTAGATAAGATTGATAAACAAACACGTTGCTAAGGATAAATACATACAGAAAATAGGTAACTAGATACAATACATAACAAAAACTAAATATCTAACACTTCTAATAAAGGAGAATTACTAAGCTCAGTTTGTTCATTCATTAAAGGTACTGTGCGTTTATGTCTGTATATTTCAAAAGCTTCTAAAATGTCTAATTTGTGTTTGTTGTTGCAAAAATGTAAGAATTTAATGTTGTTTTGAGGTGTCATTGGGTGTTTAGTTTAACTAATCTTTGTATTTATATTATATTTCATGATTATGGAGTTCCACAAAGTAAGGCTGGAGACAGTAAACGCTATTCTTTCAAAGTTCCTTAGCGAATGCTCGCAACTTACATTTATATTGTAATGTTCTTTTTAAAATAATAACAAAAATGCTGTTCGTTTATTAACAAGTTTTTTAATCGTTTATTAACAAGAGAAATATTATATACATGCACTAATTTAATCTTAACTAATTATTTAACACTGTAATTAAAAACTGTTAAAGAACTTAAATGTTAGATATTTACAAACTTATTTAAGGACTATTTATTTATTATTACATTTATTAAACAAATATTTATTCACTAATGCTTGACAACTAATTACACAAAGCACATTTATTCAATTCACCGGTTGAACACTAATTGATTCTTTTTATCCGCGACGACGATTTATATCTCCCATATAAACGTTCTAGAAAACGCTCGAACATACTCGTGTATGGTACCTCGTCTAGCCGCCCGCCGATGTGTTATATATCTCGAATCATCTACTATGTTCTTTGCGGCGTATAGGGGTTTTCCCATTCGTTACACTGCCCCCCTCTTCAAGTCTGTTCCGTCTAAGAACAGGTTTTATTCTCTGGTTCCGTTACGGTAGAAGTAACAGTCCACACTCTTCGTTGGCCTGGACACGAGATATGGGTCAGAACTGCAGACCAAGATTTTCACGTCCGTACCTTTAAAGATAACTTCCAGCATGTTTCTAACGATCCTCCAATCCAACTGGTCCCTCCCACAGCCGAGTTTGAGAACTGCCAATTTGTTAAGGCCCCGCTAAGCAACTCGGTCCTCAAATCCCATAACGCCCTCCATAGGTCCGCGTAACCGGGCTTCTGGTAGTAAGCCTGTTTCGTTACTAGGTAATAAATAGAGCGTCCATGATCCGGCAAGTGTAAGACTTTGCCAACAGAGGGATTCTGGTCTCGAAGTTCATCCAGCAGTACAAATTTATATATAAATACTACTGCGATCCCTCTGGCCAGGCGGAGGTCCTCGGAGACACAGTGGGCAATGGAATAATCAACAGGGACCCTACAAGAGATCTTGTAGCATCTCGGTCGTGACTCCGAATCGCGTTTTTCTAGTTCCGGAAAACGCAGTCATAAATTCTCCAAAGGTAGGCTGATCATCTTCAGGCCTTACGTATTGACAGCCACTTCAGCCTCATCTCAGACGATTGGAGTGTACCACCTTTGGTTTCCCTCTTGGCAGTTTCTGGATGCGGTAAATCAAATCGTTTATTCGTTTCTTCACCTTCGTTTCTTCTTGCTCAGTTTCTCCTGCTCTGCAGGTGGAGATCCAAATTGCAGATCACACGGTAACCGTAGCTCGCGTCCAAACATCACAGACGCTGGTGACTGACAGGTTGTTTTGTGAACCTATACACGATAAGCTATTAGGAACAGATGCAGGTATTAATCCCAGTCTCGTTGATGATCTGAGACGACTTTAGCCAAATATTTGCCCATTGTGCGATTTATTCGTTCTACCATTCCATCGGACTGCGGCTGTAACGATGTGGTCCGAGTCTTGCCAATGCCCAACAATCGACAGACCTCTATAAAGAGTATAGACTCAAAATTACGGCCTTGATCAGAGTGCAGCTCCATGGGCACTCCGAAACGACCGAAGAACTCCTTGTCTAGTACGTCAGCAACAGTCGCGGCTTCCTGGTTTGGTATGGCCACTAAGACGTACTTATTCCCATCGTCGGTCTCAGGAAATGGTCCGGCAATGTCTATAGCTATTCTTTCCAGAGGACTACCCACATTGTACTGCTTCATACTCCCTAACTTTCTCCAGAGCTTTCTTCACGCCAAAGTGTACCCCTGAGACACCGTCATGGGGATGTCGTAATACTGTTGTCACTCGGCTTCTTGAAACTACGAACTGAGACTTAATGGTGGTGCCATCTTCACTTTCCTGCACTCGCTTCAGGAGACCGTTTTCTACCTTCAATGACTCCCACTGGGCCCAATATGCTTTTAGGGTTCTGTTGGAAGAGCTGACGGCTACCCAGGCAGGCCTTTCTCCCACGCGCTTCCATTCCAGTACCATTTCTAATTCCGGATCAGCCTCCAACTATCGTTGTAATTCTTCCGGCAACCAATTGTCGTTGACGATTGTCATACCAGACGAGAGCAATGACGGCAGTCCGTCGGATAGGGTCTTCTTGAAAGAGCGTCGGCATTTCGATGGCTGGTGCTCGCTCGATGCTCCGTGTCAAAATCATATCCTTGCAGTCGTTCAATCCACCTTGCCACCAGGCCTTCAGGATTACGGAATTGCAGGAGCCAATGCAACGCGGCATGGTGCGTCCTCAACAAGAACTTCCTTTCCTTCCAGAAGTATTGATAGAAGTGCTCAACGGACTTCACGACAGCTAATAATTCTTTCCTGGCCACACAATAATTCCTTTCAGCTTTCGACAAAACCTTGCTAAAATAACCGATGACCTTTTCTTGTCCATCCTGTATCTGACAACACTGTAACGTTCTTGTTAAAATAATAGCAAAAATACGGTTTAATCGTGTATTAACAAGAGAAATATTATTTACATACACTAGTTTAATCTTAACTAATTATTTAACACTATAATTATAAACTGTTAACGAACATAAATGCTAGATATTTACTAACTTATTTAAGGACTATTTATTTATTATTACAACATTTATTAAACATTTATTTAATCACTAATACTTGACTACTAATTACACAAATCACGTTGATTTTTCAAGGATTGATTACTCGATCGTTTGATAAATTAATACTTTTTGATTTTGTGTTTCTAAAACAATACATTTTGTGTACTGGTTACATTTTACGATTAACCAGGACCAATGACCAAGAAAACAGTACTGTACTGGTAAAACCAGTACGTATGGTCACCTTAATTTATATCGTGTATAGTCCGAAACAAAACTGTAGAATTCAGAGCAGGCCATGATCCCGCTTAATTTTAAAGTGTACCGTCAAAGAATCCTAAACGTTTAAAATATTCTTTGTATATTTGCGTGTCCTAATGGCTTCATTAGGACACGCATTTTGCGTGTCCTAATGAAATTTTTTAGAATACTGGAAACAGTAACATTTTATTTTTTAAAGTTGATATCACTGTTAGACAGCTGTTCTCAGAATGTCAAACTTATGTTATTTACGCAGTGAACTCATATAACTGGAATGCAACGATTGCGAAACTAGTATTGCAGGCTATATAAATGCGCCGAATAATAATTAGTCTTAATAAGGGCGTAACAGTTTTTACTTTATTATTAACGAAATTGTAAATTTTGATACTGACATCGTAAGGATGCATTGTGTTGTGTATCTGCAATTAATAGCTCACGATAAACTTAACGTAATAAAATTAAATCTTATAAAATTATACATGTATCTTTACCTTATATGTAAGTTATAATATCCAATGAATAATTATTTTGGTTAACAAAAATCATTCTTTGCTGAAAATACTATTGCATTTATACCTCATTAATTTCTTTAACAAACAAGGTATTTATTCTATGAAATGAAATATAATTATTCTTATTTCATCCAAGTTAATTTAATTCATTAATTTAATTCATTAAGTAGCAATTATTATGTCACAAATATATTGGCATACATTCTACTTTGAATTTATAATAATTTTCAACAGTACGTATAATACACCTGACAAATTTGAACGAGGTCCTGCTGCTTAGCGGGCGTTGTGTGTATGAGATAAGAATCGGAATTTCTACGCGCGGATTACCTAAAGTTAAGCAAGGTTATGTAAAAAGCAAAATTGCATAATTTTTAGTGTTGCCAACTGCTATGCTACTTACCAAAATATCCCTAACAAATTTTATTTAAAACTAAGTAATTTTTTTAATTATTTAATAACGAACTAACGCAAATAGAAAAAATAGTATAAAGTATTCGTTTCATAACACATTTTAGCGCACTTGTCCTCATTAGAAAACTCCCCGTTACGCAGGTCGTTTTCTAAACTCGGACGCGTGCGCTAAAAACGTGTCTTATGAAACTAATACTTTAATATACTATTTTGCACTGCGTAGACTAAAAGTGTCATATTAATCATCCGTTCGAAAGACTAAAGTTACTTTTAGTCCCGGAGGGATTAAAAATACTTTTAACCCCGGAGGGATTAAACAACAATAATATATTATATACCAAGGGACTAAAGTGCCATTTTTAATCCGGAGGATGCAGTTTGTTGCCCGAGACGTAGTCGAGGGCAACATTCACCTAAAGGATTAAAAGGCACTTTAGTTCGGTGGTATATACGATATTTTTTGCACTCCGTTTTGCATAAAACATTTAGTTAAAGTTATGTTATATGAAAAAGAAAGATAAAAATGGACAATTTATAATAATAATAATAATAATTACTACAACCCATAACCTAAACCAAGGCCACAGAAGCTATAAGCTTGTGCGGGAGGGAGGGGGCGATTATTATTATTATTATGTAGGCCCAATGTGCGGCTGCAGCCGACTTATAGATGGAACAGCGCAAATCCCACATTTGTGTTACAGCTAAGGAAAACTGCAGAAAACCTTAACCAGATCTGCCAGCGCCGGGAGTCGAACCCGCGCCGCTTGGGTGAAAGTCCGGCACGCCAGGCATTACACTACCAAGGCTGTTGTATTTTAATTGTATAATTGTTAAATAAATGTAACGCAATGTGCAATGTGCAAGTACAAAACCGATTGGAAATGCTTATCACAAATAAATTTGCCATTTATAACTTTCTTTTTCATATAATGCAACTAACTCGATGCTCGATGTATTAGGCAAAACGGAGTGCAAGAAATAGCGTATATACCACGAAACTAAAGTGCTAAGTGCACCCTCGGGACTAAAAGAGGCACTTTAGTCCCTTGGTATATAATATACTATTGGTACCGTGCAGCTTACCACGACCTTCTAGATTTCACAAGACGAAGTCGACACGTCTCCCGAAATCTAGAAGGTCGTGAGTTTACATTAAAGTTATTAGTATCAGAAATGAATAGCTTCAAAATTTAAATTGTCAAATTTAGCATTGATATAAAAATATGTAATACGTATAAGTACACTATACATTTTTTAAATAAATTTTTACAGTAAAATTATCTTTACTTAACATTAATTGTGATTATTAACTGCGATTATTTAATTCCATTAATAAAAAAATATATTATCAACTATCAAGTCATTTAGAAATTTTGTATTTTTTGTTAGCAAGTTTGTCAACCTGAATTTATCATTCACTGTAAAAATGAGGTGGAAATCATGGATTACTTTGCTGAACTTATAGATTTGAAATAAATACTTTAATATTATTTTTGTACGACCATGCATTTCGGATTGTTTACCATACTTGGTTTTAGAACAGTAGGTTATATTTACTGGTTGCTAAGCAGAAACGCGTCGGTAAGTAATTACTTACCGTTCAGTTCTGTCAAAAACAGAACGGTAAGTAAATTATATGTAATTTATAAAATAAATGCATGATCTTTAGATGTTTCTTTCGCGATCGCGGAAAAATCATTATTTTCTAAATAATTGGACTATTAAAAAAATGTATGTTTTTTATTTAAATTTGCTCAGGCCTCTTCAATATCCGAATTATATTCGTTCTCAGATTCACTCCTTCTCACAAATTTGACAAATATCTAACATTCAAAAATAATAGTAATTACAAACGTATCCATGGTAATGACAAAAATATCGTGACATTCAAAAATAAAATTACAAACGTATCCATGGTAACGACAAAACCTACTTAATGTTTGGTGGATATACTCACAGGGCAAAAATAAATTATCTTAAATCTATTTTTTTACCATCTTCGGAATATTTCCTTAGTTAATACCTTTATATTCATAGTGATCGTACAAAAAATAGTATAAGCATCTCAAACAGTAAGGAGTTTACCGATCTCCTCCAATATTGGCGACTTCGCTTCGCTCAGTCGCCAAACATTGTCGTCGATCGGTAAACTGTCCTTACTGTTCTTGATACTTAATATACTATAATACCGGAAACTCCATATACTTTACCATATGAAAATAGGGGCTAGAGACCCTTTAATTAGAGTCTGGCCAAGGCAGCCATTTTATATCACAACAAGTGGCGCCAAAGTTGAAAAGTACAGAAATGCTTATACGGTCAGATATTGGCACGCTTATGAACGGTATTTGACTCAATTGAAAAACACGAAATAACTGGTTGTATATATTGTAACGAGTGCAACGCATCGTCTGTTCCGGCCGTCAATGGGTTGTGGAACATTCCGGAGCCGCAGCGCAATGCACTCAACCTTCTAGTGTATTCGATGTATACCGGTATGTTCGAGCGACTTCTAGAAGAATTACATGGGGGTATATAATCGACGGCGGATAAAAGAGAGGCAGTCAACAGCGAGTCATTAACTGTGTTTAACGAAATAAATAGTAACTGTTATATTGGAAATTCATAGTCTGTAAATAATAGTTTTAATGGTTTATAATCATAGCGTTAATTTATAGTGTATTCATTAGTGTATAGAAATAAATATTTGTTTGTGAATAGACGATTTAAACAGCACTTGTGTTATTATTTTAAAAAGAACGTTACAGTGGTGTTACAGGTGTGAGGTTTTAAAATAAATAAAATCGTGTAATAATTAAATAAAGTGCTATGAGAATAAATTTTTAGTGTTAAAATTAATTTCAACAAACAATTAAAATGGTGATGAAACTATTAAAAGATCTCTTAGTGATAGATTTAAAACGGGAATTGGACGAGAGGGACTTGGATAGTAATGGAAAGAAAGAAGTTTTAATAAAACGGCTAAGAGAATGGCTTTTAGAACAGAAGGAAGATCCTGAAAATTACCGCTTCGAGATACCTGGACCCGCAATTGATACTAGTTTGTTGTTAAGTAAATTGGAAGAAAGTTCTAGAAAAGCCGAAGAAAATTCTAGAATTTTAAAAGAAAAATTACTGCAAAAGCACGAAGAGAGTTCTAGAAAGTCCGAAGAGAATGCTAGAAAGCTAATGGAAAATACTAAAGTGCTGGAAAAAAAAGTTTTTGAAAATTCTAAAATGCTTAAAGAAGAATTACTTGAAAATACTAAAGCACTGGAAGAAAATGTTAAAATGCTTAAAGAAGATTTACTGGAAAATTCTAGAACGCTTAAAGAAGAATTACTAGAAAAGTCTGAAGAAAGTTCTAGAAGGCTTAAAGGAGAATTGCTGGAAAATGTCAAAGCGTTGGAAGACAAAGTTTTCGAAGAATTTTTTGAGAATGCCAGCGCGTTAGGACTGTTGGAAGGTAGATTGGCGGAACATGATAGGGTAATAAAGATGGTAGAAGAGAAAATATCCCAAATGCAATTACCACCAACAACTAAGAAAGACGATATGACCGAAATGCTGGAAGATAGAATGAGGCAACTACGGTTTCCCTCAACTTCTGAGTGGCCGTTTAATGAAGTAAAGAAACAATTTAAAGAAGAAAAGGTTCCTGCCGTAGGGATAAAAGTAAAACCACCCACGTTCGATGGAAAGATACCTTGGTCCACCTACTACAAACAATTTGAGGCGGCCGCTGGGGCCAACGGATGGACAGGCAAGGAAAAGGCCGTTTCTTTAACTGTGGCTTTGCGTGGAGACGCGTTGAATGTCCTGCAAACAATCCCAGCAGGACAGGAAAATGATTATCAATTGTTAGTGTCTAGATTGGAGATGAGATATGGAGACGCGCATTTTCAACAAGTGTATCACGCGCAAGTGAAGAATCGTATCCAGAAGAATGGAGAAAGCCTGCAGGAGTTTGAAGCCGATGTTGCGCGGCTTGTCCGATTGGCGTACTCTACGGCACCCGATTCATTTCTGGGACAGCTCGCTGTGCAGACCTTCATTGATGGGTTAAGAGACGGGGAAACACAACAATTATTGAGGCTAGCACGACCAAGAACAACTGATGATGCGCTTGCTCACGCCTTAGAATTTGAAGCTGCAAAACAAGCATCCCGAGGTCACGGGCGTGTTCGGGCCGTTGTGGAGGAAGAAGAAGGTTCTAAAGATCACCTAGAGGAGTTAGTACTGAGAGTACTTCGGAAGGAAGAAAGCCGTAAGAAGAATCATCAAGAAGTTTGAGGGCCTCGTTGTTGAAACTGCGGCGAACAAGGACATGTAGAACGCCGTTGTCCCAAAATAAGAAAAGTACAACCGTCGGAAAAGTTAAAGGTGGTTGGCAAGAGGGGGCGAACGTTAACGGCGAGTGAAGATGCCCCGGAGATCACGATCCATGCCGTAACATCGAAGAATAGTAACGGCAGTTTGTTTGTAGATGGGAAGATTGCTAATCGAACTGTTCCACTACTTATTGATACGGGGGCGACAAAATCCATCGTACGCCCTGATGTTCTACGATCAAGTATTAAGTTGCTACCCACAACTACTCAACTCCGTACAGCAACGGGTGAAGTGATACCAACACGCGGAGTGGTGAAGATGAAGATTGGCATTGGAAGTGAAGAACGTGATCATGAGGTGCTGGTAGCCGATATCACTGATGACTTCATCTTGGGAATGGACCTCCTGAGAAAATTTGGTTTTACGTTGGATTTGAAAGAGGGTGTTTTGAAGGTCGGTAACGAAGAACTTCCGTTGCACCCACGAGAAGATCCGGTTGTAAGGGTTTTGCTGACTGAAGATGTGATATTGCCGGGTCAAAGCGAGATGGTTGTCGAGGCGGGTTTGGATGGAGATCTTCGGGTAGGATGTGTGCGAATGATGGAGCCTGTTTGTGATAAGAAGATCCATAGTGGCATACTGGTGGGAAAAGCGCTGATCAAGGTTCGAAAGAGAGTACCGGTGAGAATTATGAACGTTAATGTGGATCCGGTGACAGTGAAGAAGAGTACCCTTGTGGGACAGTGTGTGCCAGTATTCCGAGTAGCCAGGTGTATGGCTGATGTTCCAAAACCAGTGCCCAAAGACCATGGTGGAAAATTAGTGGGTATGGTTACTAGTTCGTGCGAATACCTTAACAGAACGGAAGTGAAAGAGGTACAGGGTTTGGTTCACCGATACCAAGATATCTTCGCTCTTGACGATAGCCAGAAGGGACGAACAAATATAGTAAAACATAAAATCAATACAGGCAACTCTATGCCTGTCCGTCAGCAGCCGAGGCGTCTACCTCTAGCAAGGCGAGCAGAAGCCGAAAAGATTATTACTGATATGGAAGAACAAGGGGTCATCAAGCCATCCAGCAGTCCATGGGCATCACCGGTGGTCCTGGTCAGTAAGAAGGACGGGTCAACGAGATTTTGTGTGGACTATCGGCAGCTTAATGACGTGACCAAGAAAGACAGCTATCCCTTACCACGTATCGACGACACGTTAGATTCCCTGTCTGGTTCACGATGGTTTTCGACTTTGGACTTGAAGAGCGGTTATTGGCAAGTTGAAATGGAACCTGAAGACCGGGAGAAGACCGCGTTCACTATTGGTTCCGGACTATGGCAGTTTACAGTTATGCCTTTCGGTCTATGTAACGCTCCGGCCACCTTTGAGCGTCTAATGGAGACCATCCTGAGAGGGTTGTCGTGGAAGACCTGCCTGGTATACCTAGATGATGTGATTGTAGTCGGAAAATCATTCAACGAACATTTGAAAAATCTAGAGGAAGTGTTCCGAAGACTACGTGGAGCCAATCTGAAACTGAGTCCGAAAAAGTGCCACATATTCAGAAAGGAAGTGAAATATCTCGGGCACGTCGTATCACAAAATGGAGTGGCAGCCGACCCCGATAAGATTCGTGCAGTTCAAGAGTGGCCAACACCGAAAGATAAACACCAAGTTCGTAGTTTTCTTGGGTTATGTACCTACTACAGGCGTTTCGTTCCTGGGTTTGCCAATATAGCGAAACCTCTGACAAGGTTAACTGAAGATGGGCGCGAGTATGTTTGGAGCGGAGAGTGTGAAACAGCTTTCCAACAGCTGAAGCGTGCCCTGACAACAGCACCAATATTGAGCTATCCACGGACAGAAGGGAAATTCATACTTGACACAGATGCAAGTAATCTGGCCATTGGGGGGGTACTTTCTCAGATACAGGATGGACAAGAAAAGGTCATCGGCTATTTTAGTAAGGTTTTGTCGAAAGCCGAAAGGAATTATTGTGTGACCAGAAAAGAACTATTGGCCGTCGTGAAGTCCGTTGAGCACTTCTACAAATACTTGTACGGACGGAAGTTTTTATTGAGGACGGACCATGCAGCGTTGAAATGGCTTCTACAATTCCGTAATCCTGAAGGCCAGGTCGCAAGGTGGATCGAACGATTACAAGGATACGACTTTGACACCGAACATCGAACGGGCACTAGTCATCGAAATGCCGATGCTCTTTCAAGAAGACCCTGTCCAACGGATTGCCGTCATTGCTCTCGTTTGGAAGAGAGGGTTTGCCAAGTATTAAGGACTACCATCGTCAACGACAATTGGTTGCCGGAAGAATTGCAACGACAGCAGGAGGCTGATCCCGAACTAAAAATGGTACTGGAATGGAAGCGCGTGGGAGAAAGGCCTGCCTGGGAGGCCGTCAGCCCTTTCAACAGAACGCTCAAAGCATATTGGGCCCAATGGGAGTCCTTGAAGGTAGAAGACGATCTCCTGAAGCGAGTACTGGAGAGTGAAGATGGCACCACCATTAGGTCTCAGTTCGTGGTTCCAAGAATCCGAGTGGCTACAGTATTGCGACATCTCCATGACGGTACCTCAGGAGGACACTTCGGTGTGAAAAAGACTTTGGAGAAAGTTAGGGAGCGTTTTTATTGGGTCAACTGTAAAGAAGACGTGAAGGAGTGGTGCCGGAAATGTGAACTATGTGCCACTGGTAACGGACCCTTGTGGAAACGAAGAGCACCTATGAGGCAGTACAATGTGGGTAGTCCTCTGGAAAGAATAGCCATAGATATTGCCGGACCATTTCCCGAAACCGACGATGGGAATAAATACATATTAGTGGCAATGGACTATTTTACCAAATGGCCAGAAGCATATGCCCTACCAAACCAGGAAGCTGCGACTGTTGCTGACGTACTAGTCAAAGAGTTTTTCAGTCGCTTCGGAGTGCTCATGGAGCTGCATTCGGATCAAGGCCGCAATTTCGAGTCTGTACTCTTTGGAGAAGTCTGTCGATTGTTGGGCATTCGCAAGACTCGGACCACACCGTTACATCCGCAGTCCGATGGAATGGTAGAACGCATGAATCGGACAATGGGCAAATATTTGGCCAAGGTCGTCTCCGATCATCAACGAGACTGGGACCAATACCTGTATCTGTTGCTGATGGCTTATCGTGCGGTCCACGAAACAACCGGCCAGTCACCAGCGTCTGTGATGTTTGGACGCGAGTTACGGTTACCGTGTGATCTGGAATTTGGGTCTCCACCTATAGAGCAGGAGGTAGCCGGGAATGATTATGTCATCAACTTAAAGAAGAAGTTGGAGGATATTCACGACCGAACCCGAAATAATAGTCGAATCGCGAGTGACCGGATGAAGGCTACGTACGATGTGAGAGCCCAAGAAGGAGGGTTTCAACCTGGAAAGCTTGTCTGGTTATACAACTCGCAAAGGCGTCGTGGCTATTCTCCAAAGTTACAGCGAAATTGGGAGGGTCCATACCAGGTGAAGAAACGAATAAATGACTTGATTTATCGCATCCAGAAATTGCCAAGGGGGAAACCAAAGGTGGTACACTCCAATCGTCTGGCGCACTATGAGGGAAATAATGACGCAGTCCCGGATCGGAAAGATGAGGCTGAGGTGGCTATCAATACCGTAAGGCCTGAAGATGATCAGCCAACCTTTAGAGAATTTATAGCTGCGTTCTCTGGAACTAGAAAAGCGCGATTCAGAGTCACGACTGAGATGCAACAAGATCTCTTCCGGGTCCCTGGTGATTATTCCATTGCCCACTGTGTCTCCGCGGATATCCGTATGTCCAGGGGGATCGAAGTAGTGTTTAGAAATAAATTTGGACGGCTGAATGAACTTCGAGAACAAAATCCCTCTGTTGGTAAATCCTTACGCTTGCCTGATCATGACCGATCCATTTACTACTTGGTAACCAAGCAGTTTTACTACCAGAAACCGAGTTACGCCGACTTGTGGAGGGCACTATGGAATTTGAGGATCGAGTTGCTTACCAGGGGAATTAACAAATTGGCAGTTCCCAAACTCGGCTGTGGGCGGGACCAGCTGGATTGGAGAATCGTTAGAAACATGCTGGAAGTTGTCTTTAGAGATACGGACGTCAAGATCTTCGTCTGCAGTTTTGACCCACAGCCCGCATTAAGGCCAACGAAGAGTGTAGACTGTTATTTCTACCGTAATAGAACGTGTAGTCGAGGTGAAGACTGTCGATATCGTCATGACCCATTCTACAGGAACCAGAGCATAAAACCTGTTCTGGGACAGAACAGACTTGAAGAGGGTGGCAGTGTAACGAGTGCAACGCATCGTCTGTTCCGGCCGTCAATGGGTTGTGGAACATTCCGGAGCCGCAGCGCAATGCACTCAACCTTCTAGTGTATTCGATGTATACCGGTATGTTCGAGCGACTTCTAGAAGAATTACATGGGGGTATATAATCGACGGCGGATAAAAGAGAGGCAGTCAACAGCGAGTCATTAACTGTGTTTAACGAAATAAATAGTAACTGTTATATTGGAAATTCATAGTCTGTAAATAATAGTTTTAATGGTTTATAATCATAGCGTTAATTTATAGTGTATTCATTAGTGTATAGAAATAAATATTTGTTTGTGAATAGACGATTTAAACAGCACTTGTGTTATTATTTGAAAAAGAACGTTACAATATATAAAACATTATTTAGCTTAAAAATTAGGATGTCAAAATCACAATATTATATCAAAACTATAGTGATATAAAATGGCGGGCACCGTGACAACGCATTGGCCAGACTCTAATTGAAGGGTCTCTATAGGGGACATTTTTGAAGCTCCATCTTCACAGACGGGTGTGCAACTAACAAATGGTTTTTCGATGAGAAACCTGCATCTAATTAAAAAATAGCACTATTTCTGTTAAACGATGGTTTATTAGTGCTATGCTAAAAAATATCAACTTTTACAATTTATTTAAACTATTCAATCGTTCATTACAATGACGATTTTTTAATTACTTTCCAAATATTTTAGAAATGTCAGGTTTATTTGCACATCACACCGCAAGAGGCGCTATTAAATTTTGTCTCCTATAGTCCCTCTATTTCAAATAGTAGCAACATCGTGGAGCAAATCTGATACAAACTTTAATAAAGAAAAAATTACTGCATGATTATTGTCACCTCAATTCAAAAAAACGTGGTTTAAAGATTACAATTTCATGGGTGTATATTATATTAATATGATCGTTTTTACAGAACATGATTGTCCATTATCTTATATTATTAAAATTAATTTTAAATTGTGAATATTTTTGTACATGACTATTATTAAACATAAGATTTATTGCAAAACAGAATGTCAAATCTGGTAACTTTTAGTGCGGCCAACATCGTTCTGGTGGGGCTATGTTGTCTCCTATAGCCCCTATATTTCAAATAGTAGCGACATTGTGGAGCAAACCTGATACAAACTTTAATAAACAAGAAATTACTATATGCATGGTATTGCTGAAATTTAATAAAAAGTTCTTCAAAGATTAGAATTACGGAGGTATATGTCATATTAATTTGGTCGCTTTTACAGAACATGAATGTCCATTATCAACTGTGAATATTTTTCTGCATGATTATTATTAAACCTAAGATTTATTGTAAGACAGAATGTCAAATCTGGTAACATTAGTGGATTCTGTAAGTCGGACGAATACATACCAATTTTCTGCAGCAACCAGACTACTTCCCCCCCCCCCGTTTTCGAGGATGCTGAGCACGATGGTGCGGTCCAAAATTCTTTTTGGGGTGGCCCACCCCCTCAAATGGGCCAAAAACCACCCCCAAGCGGGAAAATTTAAAATATCTTGAATTCCTCCCGTTTTCGGGGTAGGCCAGTACTCTCGCACCCTTCAATATTGCCGCCGATGCAAAACCACCCCCCCAGAGCCATGAAACTACCCTCCAAGGGGGTGAATCGAGTGCGGGCGGCTTTAAAACGCAAAAACATTCTGGCCGCCCGTTTTCGAGGGCGCTAAAGAACATCCTGGCCTCCAAAATGGTCTCTGGCGTCAAACCACCCCCCCAGTCATAGATAACTACCCTCCAAAGGGGTGAATCGAGGAGATTTTTTCGTCTTAAAGCCGCCCGCACTCGATTCACCCCTTTGGAGGGTAGTTATCTATAACTGGGGGGGTGGTTTGACGCCAGAGACCATTTTGGAGGCCAGGATGTTCTTTAGCGCCCTCGAAAACGGGCGGCCAGAATGTTTTTGCGTTTTAAAGCCGCCCGCACTCGATTCACCCCCTTGGAGGGTAGTTTCATGGCTCTGGGGGGGTGGTTTTGCATCGGCGGCAATATTGAAGGGTGCGAGAGTACTGGCCTACCCCGAAAACGGGAGGAATTCAAGATATTTTAAATTTTCCCGCTTGGGGGTGGTTTTTGGCCCATTTGAGGGGGTGGGCCACCCCAAAAAGAATTTTGGACGGCACCATCGTGCTCAGCATCCTCGAAAACGGGGGGGGGAAGTAGTCTGGTTGCTGCAGAAAATTGGTATGTTTTTCGGCCTTTTTTCCGACTCACAGAATCCACTACATTCAATGTCGTCAACATCGTTCTGGTGCTTTTGCTCCAGCGGCGAGATCAATCGTTGTCGCTACTATTTGAAAATAAAGGGACTATATTGTCTCCCATTTTTCGAAATAAGTTTCCGGTATTAATAATATTAAAGTATTTGATTTGAACTGACTATTTGTGCTGGGTTCGGTATTTCAACTCTCGTTGCTCTGAAAGCTTGATTGCTATAGTTACAATATACAACAATGAGTACCACAGAAACCGTGCTCTTCGAGTAAACAGATCTGAAATATCGAACGCGGCTATAATAGGCAACCAATATTGCACTACTTTATCCAAAACGATATTACTATGAAAACTCGTCATTTATGAATATGTGACTTTGTAAAACGTCGGGGTCACCAATGTAGTGTTTAGATGACCATGTGGGAATACAGGTTGCTTGAATGTGGTCTTGTACACTACTTATATGTTATCTCTTGTAGAAGACAATAAAATACATCTTACTTCTATGAGATATTTATTTATACTCTTGTTGTTGATTACTGTTGTCATGGCAATCACTTAGCATGCAATGCCTTCTTGAGGTAATATGGATGTAATGACTGATTTTATGTGAATATCATTACAACATATGCATAATTTTTAAAAACTCAAGATAATATTTAAGTAAAACCCTCTAGTTCGGTGCGCTAATGTAGCTGTTACAACTTTATTTAAAAACTGTTAAATAGGCTTCTGTCATCATTTAGAATACTATTATTATTATAAATACTTTATCATACGTTTTTGGCTTAAATACTTAAATAAATTACAACTATTATCTAAATCTTCTTAAATCCCTTTTTGTGGTTTAGTCAGTCTACCAGCGAAGAATATTCCATTAACCTTATGCTTTAAGTAGAATAGGAAAGGATGGTTAGCTAGAAAATCCACCTCGTCGTATTGTCGTCCGCTTCTTCCCATGATTACTAAAAATAAACAGTTAGGTATCAATTTTACTCTCTATAATTATTACTATATCCAACACTATCTAACTACTACACTTACTGGCAGTTGCTGCTGAAGCTGTCGTTCCTTTTTCATCAACTTCAATGAAAGCTTTTTGAAGAACTTCTGTAATTACTAAAGGTTCCTGATTCTCCCCAATTCCACTAAAATCAGCAGCTCCATTGAAAGCATCATAAATACCCATCTGTAAATATTCAATAATTAGACATAAATGTACAAGAATTATTGTTGAAAATTAACAACTCACGTTTATCAAAATCGGTATAAGATGAGTTGTACTTTCAATTTTGAATTTCGGGATGGTAACATTAACGAGCGTTTGGGAATATTCTGGAGTCTTAAGAACGTCAGCAATACGATCTTCTAAAGCTGCCAAGCCTTCAATTTGATCAGGCAATACAATAGTCATAGATACTTGCTCACCCTTGTAAGGCAATTCTATAAAACTGGCCTTTAAGTCTGAAGAGTGATAATAATTAATCAGGTCGTATACATTCATCATGTTCGCCAATGCTGGTTCTTCATTACTGCTGTAGAACGTTGATTTGGTTGCTTCTTCAAATGTTGTCACCCATGTTCCTTGGAAGTACAAAGCGTTAATAAGCACAGCAAGCGTAGTGGAATCGAGTAAATCCTTGTTTATTAAATCTTTGATTTTATTATGTGTTTTCTCTTCTACCCATGCGTTAATTTCATTTGCTGCCTTGGCTGGTTCGTCAAAATTGATTTTTTGAATATCCGCATGGAAGATATCTACGGCTCTGCTTTTATATTGCTCGGAAATGTTCATAAAGTTAGCTAAATAAATCTTGTTGGCACTACTAAGTGTGTATTGATCATTAACTTGAAGGGCTTTAGTCAATTCGGTAAAAACTTCTTTAACATTTTTATCGCCCTCGGGTAAATGTAAAGCGGTGGTTATTTGTTGTGATGTGTTTCCTTTAGCACCGCTATTTACAAGTGCAAATACTGTTTGAATTGATAATGGGCATATTAGAAAGTTTTCTTTGTTTACTTTTCTTAATTCCTGCAAGTATTATTTTACAGTTATAAAATTTCGATTAATTTAAAAGTAATTTGAATTTTTAGCACTTACCGTGTAGAGGCTACCTATGTATTGTTGATTTCCATCGGAAAATTCTTTTATTAATAGTGAAGATTCTTTTGCTAAGGTTGATATCACAACAAGAGTAAATACTATAAGGAACTTCATTTTGTGTTTTAAATAAATTGTATTACTATTACTTTTACACTTAACACTTAACGATATATGTTAACCTTTCACTGTATAAATAGTGTGTGGTTTAAACATACATATTTATACGATATATCTTCATGTATGAAGCATTTGGCCTTTGGAATTAATCTTTTCCTTGGGAAGGGGAAATTCTATAAAGCATGTAAATATACACCGAATTCTTAGGAATAATAGAATTTCGTATTATCATAATGGAGTAATTTATTTATTAGAATAATTGTTTCGCATTTGAACATTTAGTGACTATTCTTAGTAGTGCTCACTGATTAACAAAAGTACATATTGATGAGTGTTTGATCTCTTTAGTTAATAATAATATAAACTTTCTTATAATTAATTATGTAAATTATAGATATCGATATTTGTTTACAAACTTTTCGATGATTGTGAACTGACGCATGCTCCTCTGACCTCAATGAAAACCCTTTTAAGTCAATGATGATACTCACGTTTCACATTTGATTCAAATTAAAATATTTATTTATAGCTACTTCCTGGGAATAAATTTCGGATTTCCAAATAAAAAACAGCATATGTTAGTATAATATTGCAGTTTAACTGCTTTATATAAACATTATAATTGCTTTTTGAATATTCTTGTCAACAAATTACGCATTTGGAAAACCAGGTTCCTTTAAAATTAAAAGAAGTATATGTCATTAAAATAATTGCAAAATTTTGTAAGCAAAATCCTCCGTAATAAAACGTGCTTCAAGAGAATAATTCGAAACTTAAAATCCTTTTATTTTTAAAATGCCAATTTTTCAGAATTTTAGATATTGGTGTTAAAACTATCTACGTGCGAAGCTTAACAAGAACAAAAATAGCATAAATGACTAGGATCCTCAGATTTTTATAGAATCTTTTCTGGATCACAGTCAATCTCATCGTATCTCAAAGCCAAGGCCGTATTCAAGGGGGGGGGGTTAGGGGATCTGACCCACCCTGCATCCCGAAGTTAAACTTAATACTAATCAATGACAACAAAATAAAATTATTTTTCTATTCTGCTTCCCCCCGAAAATAAATTTCCCCAGAACCCCTCCGGAAATAAATTTCTGGCTACGGCACTGTCTCAAACCTACCCCTGTTAAGTATCTACGTTACTTGGGGTCCTATTCTGTATCTTATAACATGCATGTTATAGAACAGTAAGCGTTACGTTACATACGATGGTTATTCTGTACCTTACAGCCTTGTTAAATAACGTGCTGTAACGTGACGGCTGCTTGCCGTTATCCTCGTAACATGGAAGATTTGAGGTTCGACAGTTTGAGAAACAGTGCAATGATAAAGATAAATAAACTTTCGGAAACTTTTGGCTCGTTGTATATACAGAAAAGTTCATCTATGAGGATAGTGCAGCGGTACCGCCAAGCGTGTACTCAGACTTACATCATCACCTCAGGTGTTGAATTGCCATGGTATATACTCCTAGTAGGATGAACCCTTAAGCATATTATTACATATTAAATGAACCTACGCGAATGAAAGTAATTTTTTTAAATTAATTTTATAAATCTGTAAATTTTGTAACCTTTTATGCACATTTACATTTACATTTAACAACGGAAACCATAACGAATTAAGCAAAGATACAATGTAAAGATCGCAAACCTTTTATTATATAAACGTAAAAACGTCCGCGGTTGCTGTTACGCTATAGGACCGTGAACATACACTTTACAGAATAAGTTTTTCATAACCACAGTTATAAGACCATGTTAGATAACATAATGTTACTATACATAATGTAATATAACGTTCAGATACAGAATAGGACCTTTAGTTCCTTGGTGTCATCTATGATTAGTGTATTATCCAAATAATCTTCCACATAACATTTAAATAAAGATATGCCATCATTGGTCGTATCACCAAATTTTGCACCAATTTCTTCAGCCAGTCATATTCTTAATATATTAAGCTTGATACGGTCTTATTAAACCGTTGAGTCTAAATAAAATGGCAGTCGTAACGTACACTTCTGGCGCTTACTCTTATCCTTTTCTCTTCACAAAAAGAGACGCGAAAGATAGTCGCATTAACATGTAAACCAAGTGGAACATGTCTCAGATACTCGAATATGACGTTAATCATCTAGTCGTCCTTGGAATAAGGCGTCATTGAGTAACATTCCACTTCACTGCGCAAGTAAATACAACCTATAACTTCCCCAGTTGTTCTGGTTTCTAAGCATAATGGACTATTACCACGCTCAAGTTAGATATCATGCACATAACACAAAAGGTGATGAGTTAGGCCAGTACTACTGAGTCGTAGATATACACAGCGCAGTAAGTAGCGCATGGAAGCGGTGTCTGAAATGTAAGTTAGAAAATACGAAAGCTTCTCGCCATAAACTACCCCATTGCCGGACTTTAAAAAGTCAAGAACCCATGGACGTGCGTTGGAAATGATTAATTATTTCGGACCTTTGGAGGTTCGGTTATCTTAGAAGAAACTCAAGCAATAAGGAGTGCTCTTTACATGCTTGCAGACTCGAACTGTGTACCTTAAAGTGATTCACTCACTCACAAAAAATGATTGCGTCATGGCCTTGGATAGGTTTATTAACCGACGTAGTGAACTGAAAATGATTTTGTCCGACAACGGAACAAACTCAAAATATGCAGATAAGGAACTCAAAGAATCGCTCAAGATTATGTGCTGAAGAATTATTTTATTAACTGTATACACCGTGTCTGAAATGATCCAGGACATATAAAAAATAACATGGTAAAAAATGAATATAATCAGAGCTTGCTGTGGCTTATTATAAAAGTACATTTGCAGCTATGCGTTCATACGTCTCCCGAAATACAGTTACTAATCACAGCACGTTATTCTCACAATTGTACGTCGACCAGAAAAGTTGGTTGAAATTAAACTTTTTTGTCGCAGATTTCTTCTGTTGTCAGCGCAGTGTTTTTGTCAGGTTAGGTGTTTACAGTTTACCGAACAGTGCTTAGTAGCATCTTAAAAGAATCTATACGTTGACAAACGTAACCGTTTCTACGGTTGCTACAACAAAGCTGTGAACTTGCCTTAATACATCAAATCTTTTTTACCTTTGCAATTTATTGCAAACAAAAGAATAAATTAAATGTTACTATGGAGTCAAAATTTTATTATTACAATAATTGTGTTTACAGTGGCAACTATGGCAAGTAATTTAACAATTATTTTAAAATTAAAAAAAAAGTTTATCTACGACCACCATAGAAAGTTACATATTCCGCACAATCTAGTAACCGTGAAAACGACCAATTGCAAACAATCTCCAAACTCAACGGTAAAGTATGTGAGGAAGGAGTTCTCAATAATAAGTAGTTCTATTAAAACGCCATAGATGTTACCACTTGCAATATTTATAATATTATTAATTATTTGAAATATAAAATGTTATAAATTTTAGATAAAGGTTAATTTATGTTGTTTAATTAATATTTTACATTAAATTATATTTCGAATGGAAATCCATCTAGAAAAAAAACTAAGGTCAGACCCGGGGAATTGAACCCGGATCGCTCGGTTAGTAGCTACAGCGTAACCATTGAGCTACCGAGACGCCTTTCAATGATGTTTTTTCTCATTATATAAAGTTACAATGATTGTTATTCAATTAAAACGTAAAATTAATTAATGTTTTACATTATTATATAATTTTTAATGTAATCTTATTCATTATTATTGCTAAATTACAATAAAAACATTAATCATATCATCTAGTGTTTTAATTCTAATTAAGTATATTTACTTACTATTGTATATTTACTATATTTACAAAACATGATTGTTTAGTTTGATGTTTCTACAATAATGAATGTCTATAATATTATTTTCCTATAAGATATTACTAAAAGTCCTTACTCAGGCTTGATAATTAGTATTTCTTAATAGGTAGATTAGTTTAAACAAATGATGATCTTCTGCTATAACATTTTTAATTATGGTTAGTTGAGTATATATTTAGCTTGAAATGTACTATAGCTAAATAAAATAAAAAGTATATAAACCATATTTGTGTGTTTTATTTACAGCTCATTATTAAATAATATATGTATAACCATATAAGTATTACATATCGAGTGAGAATAGATAGCCCGCTTTGTCGTGTAGTTGATGCCGTCAGCACATGATTAGTATTTATTTATTAACATAGTAATTATATAATATTTCAATAATAATATTTTTCATAAGCTTGAGATCCGAAAGCCCTTCACGAAGGGTAGCTACTGACATAGATATAACGGTTAGACGACCCTGCAAAACCTCGCAGTTGTGTCAAGGACTGTCGGTTTCTTTAAATTTTATGATCTCATCGGCTAGAAATGCTTAAACACGATCTTGATCACGTGGTTAGTTAGATGTGCGCGTAGAAGTATAATCATTTTCACTTGCCATGGGGCCCTGTTACTGGGGAGGGGTGAAGCCCTAGAATGCCGTGATGTCGTCATTATAAATCCTTATGATCTCAGACGACTGCATCAATCACTGCGTAATATGTAGAGTTAATGCGTATACGTTGCGATGGCGCGCGTTGAGACTGGTCGCGAATGACCTTGAAATTTACCAAAAATTCTATCTTGGACCTCCATAAGAAATAACCTGGGATTTTGCCGCGGAACCGTTGTTGTATATCTACTGGCGCTAATTGGCGCTATATTAGCGACGTTGATTGCGTATGAATATATTTAAAATATTTAAAAGTTGAGACAGATCGAAGAAAAGTACATTTTTGGATTCTTATTTCTTACTTCTTCTTATTCTTCATTCTTATTTTTTACTATCTAAAGATAGCGACTTGAAATCTTTTGTTAGCCTTCAGTACTGGACGAATATAAAATGTAAAATGTTTAAAATGGGGGCGGGCACCTTCAAATTTTTCAAAAGTTGAGACAGGTAAAAAAAAAGTACTTTTTTGGACGGCGTTAATTGTCGCTGCATTAACGCCGTCGATTGTGTATGGTTATACTTAAAATTTTTTTAAAATTGACACAGGTCAAAAAGTACATTTTTGGACAGCGCTAATTGGCGCTATATTAGCGCCGTTGATTGCGTATGGATATATTTAAAACATTTTAAAAGTTGAGACAGATCGAAGAGAAGTACATTTTTGGACGGCGCTAATTAGCGCTATATTAGCGCCGTTGATTGCGTATTGATATATTTAATAGTTATTTAATAAATTAGTTTGTTAATGAAAGCGATTAATGATCGAAACTGTTTAAAGCACGAACGAGCGATAGGGAGTGAGTGCCTTTAATAGTTGAGATCATTAGTTGCTCATTAACAAACGAATTGATTACAACAGTTTTTCGTTGACCGTAAAATTCTTCGATTTTAAGATAGAAAATTTCAAATAATACCGAATCCAAACTTGTGCGTATATCTGGTTGCCCAAAGTAAAACATCATCAAAACGTCAAAATCACAAACGGGTTTATTAATGAAAAAGAGTGTATTAATGAGGTCCATTAATGCATCCTTTTTTCACAAAACAGTTACTTAATAAAAAAGAGTGTATTAATGACGTCCATTAATACATCCTTTTTTAGAAAAAATCATTCATTAATATTGACATTAACAAACGGTCAACGAAAAAATATTTTAAAAGTAGGTATTGGGGTACTTGAGCCAGACAGTTCTAGGGACCCTAGATTTTCTGTCTCTCTCTAATCTGGTGACTTTTTGTCTGTCTCTCTCTAGGTGGTTAACTACGGAATCTGTATTACCGACATTCTGTATTATCGGCATTTGGTTCGTCACCTGGCTAAATGGTAGCGTTGTTGCTAGGGGAAAAAAGATGGCGCCAGTGTCGTTTTACGTCGAATCTAGGGACTTTTTATGTCGATCTCCCTCTAATCTAGGGATTTTTGTCTCGAACTACGGAATCTGTATTACCGGCCTTGTATATTACCGGAATTTGGTTCGGAGCTCGGCTAAATGGTGTTAGTGTTGCTAGGAAAAACAGAGGGCGTTAGTGTTTAATTATTTCCTTCACGCTCTAACCGATTACGGTCGTTCTGCTAATTGTTAATAGAGGGCGTCATGAAGGGATCTGTATTACCGGCAGACTGTATACTACTACTAGAGGGCGTCACGAAGAAATCTGTATTACCGGTATGTAGAGGTCGCGTAAAAAGAGAACTGTATTAGAGACCCTTCAATTAGAGTCTGCAACCATTTTATATCACAACATGTGGCGCTAAATTTGAAACTGTATTGAATCTGTCATACTGTCAACAGAGGGCGTCATGAAGAAATCTGTATTATCGACGACCTATGTACTACTACTAGATGGAGTCATGAAGAAATCTGTATTACCTATGTACTGATGCTATTAGAGGTCGCATTAAAGAGCCTCCTCTTTCGCTCTCTCCTTCTCGCTCTCTCCTTCTCACTCTCTCTTTCTCACTCTCTCCTGCTCACACTCTCCTTCTTGCTTTCTCCCTTCATCCTAATGCTAGTAAATGAAACAACATTGGATAGAGGTAACCGTTACGTCTACTGTTCTAGAATTGGTTCGAGCGGCTTTGTTATTTTATACGTGAAAATAAAAATCGATAAATGTTTTACTGTTTTTATAATTTTTCGTAAAGTTACACAATATTACTAATATTCTATTGTAAATCAGCTTAAACTAGGTGATTATAGTTATATATAGTATAATACTTTATTACTTAATATAAACTAGATACTATCCGTTTACCGAAAGATGAGCTCTGCGTCATCTTTGCAAGAAATTATCACAGAAAGCGTATTGTTGTGCTTTACTCTCATTATCTACGAGTATGACGAAGATAACATTACATTAGCACTTCTCTGGGTCGTTGGAAGTTGATTTGACTAGCTCTGTAGAGTGTAGAATACGAAGTGGCCAACCTTACAAATAAATTCCTAGATCAAATTAACATATTGCCACAAAAAAACAAAGAAATAACTACATTTATTGGCAAAATTATCGTGGAAAAATTGAATGTCGTCACTACAGATAAAGTTGATAAATTTTAGGGATTCTTTAAGGTATTTCACAGATTTCTGAAAGAAAATGCCAAAATTATAGGCAATGCTGTATGCGGTTATAAACATGTGACTTTATTGTAAAACATGTCACAGGTATCTCTGATACCTGTAGACTGTAGATTTGATTGGCACAGGTGACATTTGCTGAAGTTATTTCTTATTTACATGTTTTTCGTGAGTGTTTCAATAATTAATAAGCAACAGTTAATAATAATAATGGTCAATAATAACTGACAAAAAATCGCAATTTTACCTAATATAATACATATTAATATTATGTCAGTATAAGGGAAGACACTGCATTCGCAGTCTCATCAGTTATTTCTGAATTTACTAAACTAGTTCGAGAGGGAAAAAGGAAATCGTGGAAATTTACTTCCTTTATTTTGTGTACAAGAGGTAAGAAACGTTAATTATTATTTATGGTCATATTGTACTATAATTGTTTGTTTATTGCAGCGAGCAGCTGAGGCTTTAAAAATTTGTGTTTCAACTGTTAAAAGAGCCCGTAGTAGAAACCAGCGAGTTTTATCGAGTCCTGGTAAAAAAAGACAACGCAAGAAGTTGAAAACTGCAGGCCTAGCAAGTTCTTCTAAAATGGTCGCCAGAGAAACTGTATATAAGTGAAAGTAAGACGTTTGATATTTTTTGATTTTATAAAGACTATGTTTTGTATAGTTTCAGAAAAAGCGAACATACAGAACGACAGACAGATAGACGCTGCGTTTTATGTATTAATGTATAATAAATATAATAGGTATTCGCGAAAATCTAATTCTTAGTTTCCTACTGAAAATGTTTTAAAACTTTCCAAAACAATCTATGTTAAAATCTAAAAGAAGGTTACAAACGTCCAACATTCCTTATCCCTAACCTCAAAAAATTACCTGCTATGACATTTTCGTAAACACGGTAAAAATCAATAATTGTCAAACTATGGATGCTGATTTGACTAGGAATTTTTTAATCTTATACCACACAGAGAGCATCGATGACCAGCGTTCATCTTTAGTTGGACGGATAATATGTTATATGAGGATGTTACAAATTAATTTTCTAACAAAATAACTTAGATCAACTTATAGATATATATTCTAACACTTAACATTTACTTAATAGAATATTAACTATATATTAAACTTAAACCTCAACATACTTTATTTAATCTAGTAATATAAACTTCATATAGGTAAGAACTGTCATGGGAGAACATCTTCAGCCTTTATCCAGGACTTTTCGTTTAAACCAAGCCATTTTACGTAAATGTCACCATTGCTGCGGTGTTTAAGTACTTTTTCAACTAAGTAAACGTCTTGCTGTTTGCTTTTCTGCAGCTCGAACTCGTAGAAAGCTCCTCGAACAGCAACCCCATGAAGATCTTCCAGCAGATATGTAACAGGTTTTGTAAATTGAACTTTAACTATTTTAAATAATTCAGTTGACCATTTGAGCGTGTATCCCTTAGAAAAGACCCCTTTGAACTTACTAATACGTACGAGGTCATTCAAGTCTAGTTTACGCTTACTTCCTGCAGCGACATCCGCTTTTACATTAGTGTCATAAATGGCTAGTTAGGTCGTAGGTGTAACAGTAGCAGGAGCTCGGCCTATCGTTCTATGTCTGGTGTTGTTATAGCTGTCAACTACCCGCTGTAATATATCTATCCATTTAAATGATCCTAAACTAGCTAGGTAGCTAAACTCTTTATACAACTTTTGCTTAATTGTACGGATAACGTGTTCAACTATTGAAGCCTTAATTACGGACATGTAGAGTAATGATTTATACTTTGCTCTTTCATTAATCGTTAAAATGTTTATTGTAAAACTCTTTCCCGAGATCCGTCTGAAGATTCTTAGGTATGACTGCATTAGCACTCTTAAAGATGCTGCGGACCTGCTTTGTCACCTCTTCTACGGATTTAGTTTTCAACGGACGTGCATACAGATATTTCGAATAACAGTTTATCATCAGTAGTATGTAACGATACCCCTTATTTACTTCAGCATAGGGCATAAACTCGGCTAAGTCAACCTGGAACAAGTCCTGGAAATTTTTTATTATAGTGCGGCGTCTTTGAAAGTTTTTTCTAGCAGCCCTATGTATTTCATCAACAACGGTTTTTTTAGCACTCATCATAGAGTAATACAATTAATCTCAACGACACTGAGAGAGCAACGTCTCAAATAATTATATTAGCAGCAGCCGTGTTTGATGAATACTGAATAATGTTAAAAGCAATATATCATTATATACCCGAAATATTTTATTCTATGATGCCTTCCTCCTTAAGTTCACTTATAATTGATATTATTTCGTTTTCATTCTGTGGACTACTTTTGCCGGCACTCTTTACAGCATATTACAAACGTAGCCTGTCGACTAACTCTTTAGCCTTAGTCCAGTAGACGTATTCGACTTTGCAATCGCTTAATTTTTTAAAATTTGACGATGATGATGATAGTCTAATGCCTAAACCTTTGATTCTGGGTAAGTTCGGTTTAATTATATAATCATACTTCCAATGTTTAACAGCTGTTAGTTTACCATGTGGTCTATATGATTTCTTATGCGCATTAGTAAGGGCTATTATCTGCATATAATTATTGATATCGTCTTGCGATGGTATAGACTCTAATTCTCTAAACGTAAGTCAAACAAACCGGGTGTTCCTTCGAAAACGTTGTTTTTAATTATGATGTTTGTATCACGCATAGTCACAGGGGAAGATGCAAATGTCCACGCGTCTCGATCAATTTTATATCTAATACCGAATCTAGTTCTATCTATATTTTTCTTTCCGACAGCGTTAGCTATTAGCATACCGTAATGAGTAGGGAGATCATGAGTTTTATTAGATTCTTCTTCTTCTTCATCTGCTTCCGATGATGATGCTGATGCAGCAGGCTGTTTTTTAACTTTCAACAGGGGAATGTAACTAGCAGTAGTAGTAGTAGTAGCAGCAGATGGTTGTGTTTTAACTTTCAATAGAGGTACGTTAGAGATGTTTACTGATTTAGAAATGGTTTCCAGCGGCGATATAAATGGATTGTGCGTGACGCGATACATACGTTCTGCTTCTGCTCTATCACGACGAAAGTATGCAAATTTCTTACGTATAGCATTACGAGCATGTATTATTTTACGCTTTAAACTCAGATCATACGTGTTGGGCATGTCGGCGATGCAGAGACTACTAAACGAATCGAATCTAATTATAAACTTATATATGAATCAAAATCCTTCCGATATCTGCCCTTTTCTAGAGAACAGTCTTTATTAATTACCAGGAAATCATGCAGCTCCTTCCAACACAGAGAGCAAATGTTTTTGAACTGATCATAGCTAATACCGTCTCCTACAACATGATCGCTAAACACGTGTTTTAAGTTCAACTCGTCTTGTCTAAAGAGAATAAGTACGTTTGACCTAGTTAAAAACAGTCGACGCCATTATGCCTACCCATGCTAAAATATTCTCTAATCTTTTCCTGCTTGCTGCAAATTATATCAAAAATGAACACAGAATTAGGTTTAACATCACCGGGGCAGATTACGTCATCGTTTTCGCTAAATTCATGATATCCCATACCCGTAAGTGGTTTCATAACACGTCTTAAGAATTCATATTTAGGTTGAAATAAAGACTTGGCATATAGGTAGATATTTTCAAATTTTAAATCGTTTTCCGGCAATATTGCTCGACATGATATCGGTACAGGTCGCCATGTTTCCTAACATCTTCACCTGATAGTTGTAAAGATGTATTACATTCGTCTAGGTTACATATGTTTAGTGACTTATTTTGTTTAACAACCTTCATTATGGTATGCGTACGTGTCTAGTCACGGTTTCGTAAAACGGATTATACTCGATTAATACGTCGGATCAAACAATACGCCTTAGTTGTGTTCGTAAATGCGGCAGAAGACTCGAGCTCTAGTCTAATATCGACAGTGGAATCCTTAAAACTCTCTACCTGTCTTGAACAGTCAATAACGCAGGGAACGCGAGTCAGATACGCAGGAATGTAGTTCTTACGGTGGAAATCGAGATTTAAACGCTGATGTGGGAACACTTGCGAATTTAAATACAACTTAACGTCGACTAAGTTCGAATGTGTAAATGTAGTCGGGTTGCCCGTTCTTATACCCAGCTGATGCTCGTCTTGTAAAACTACAAAGACCCAGCGCGGTTTCTCTAGATCATTGAAGTTCTTTACGCGCCAAACCTGATTTTTAGTAGTTTCCAACGAGGGTAACTCGTGTAATTCCCAACGTCTAAACGGAGCGATAATAGAAGAATTATCTCTTAAACTCTCCACCAGGTTCACTTTCCTTTCATCTGATAACAGTATATGCGGAACTTCCAACGAGAGTTTATCAATCTTGATATCTACATCGGTACCTGCATCACCTGCATTGCTTTTATAGCAATTAAAATCGTTCTTTGCGCGAATTAAAACTAGCTGACAACTCATATGAGGTATTACTTTTTTATAATCGTCTGCAAATCCAAAGATATCTTTTAACGGTATTCTACATGTGAAATGAAAGACTTTATTCCCCTGGTTATGTAACAAATCTTTATCGTTAGTAATCCCAATGTTCCACGCGTTACAGGTTAATGCTCTATCCTCGGCGCCGTGTGAAACGAGACCTTTTATAGTGCTTGTAATGCCAGGTTGTTTACATACATCTAAGAGTTGATTTGTACCTAATATTAGTTGAATTTCATCAAATAGAAAGTAGGCGAAATTGTTTACCGGAAGGAATTGCTTGTTTGCTGCACGCATCATGCTACCTTTAACAAGTACGTAGCTGTCATACAAAGCTAAAACGTTATCGGAATTTTGTATGCTGATTCTAATGGTGTCGGAATGATTGGCGTTTAACGTAAACGGCAGATAGGTATAAAAATCCTCTTTTATTATATCTGTATCGACGCGCAGCTTTCCAAATATGTTTAATTTATCAATGGTAAAGGCGTCGGTGTTAATATGCATTTTACTTCGTTTTGACATGTTGCTGTTATCGTACTTTAAAGCCTAAAGATTCAAGAAATAGGCGACGAGCTTTAGTTAGTTTTAATCGGAGGTCTGCACTGGTTGACGTTCGACGGTGAATGACCTTTGATGGACATATGCTGATGTTTTTATAGTTAAAGTTTATTCCCATTTTTCACGTTTAACTTCAGACAGATTTATCAACTCTCCTCTCGCGTCTACTAGTCTAATGGTAATGTTGTCAATCTCGGTGACAGTGATGGGAAAGTAAATCACATGCGATGGCTCCTTTTCAATCAGATAACCGGGTGGTACGCAAACACCGAATTCGAAGATTGTATGACCTGATTGATTATTTCTATATGAGCCGCCTGTAATATTGGTGTCTACAAAGATGTTTGGAGTTGAAAGTATATTGACAATTCGATCTGATACGTGTCTACTACCAGGTTCTAGCACCCGCTTCATAAATCCTAGTAGGGATCCTATGCTATCGGGTTTGGTAAAATGGATCAACTCAGTAGCGCATTCAATCTCACACTTTCCCGTATTGGTGTTAGCTTTGATTTGTAGTAGCAGATCTCCCTCTTCCGGATCACCACTAATTTGATTCTTTATATAGTTAACGATTTCAGCCAATTCGTAGCTACCCGGTTCAATAGTTATTACCTTTTCTCCGTAATAAAGTTTATTTTTGCCTGGGTATATATTCCGTATCGTGTAACTTGTATATAAGCTGACTAATCCTAGTGAATATTCGTAACGCACGTGATGTAGTGTTATAGGTGGATAAATACGATCCGTAGAAAGCCTGTTCCCTGTACCGTACACCGTGATGGTCCTAGCCATACTTAACCGATTTACACTTTCACCTTTCTTTTATACAAAAATCGTAGACACAGATGTCCGCAGTTGTATGTATTGAACTTTTGTTTTTGGGCTACGTTTTAGTATACGTCGCAGCGAGGCCCTAAATATTTCACAAGTTCAGCTGGTCGTCTTAGGTCTCCGAAGGGATCATAGTACAAAAACGACGTTTCGATCCTTTCTATAAGCAACCCAATGAGTACCCGGTCCTCCAGCGTCGTCAAGATTAACAATAGCTCTTTCGAATTGCAAAGGTTTCGTTGAAGGTAGACTTGTTCTCATATAGACACCTCTAAAATAGGGTATGTCTTTAGCATGTGTTATTATATCTAGGTCTGTAAGTGGTCTCCGAGGCAAGTTATTCAGTTTTTTGACCCGACATACGGTTTTAAGTACAATGCAGCTCCGCCTGCTCTATACGGTTTCAGGTAAAGGGTGTTCCCGTTCTTACCGCCTAAAGCGATAGCTTCCATACCTTTATTATGCCGTGTAGTTTCTTCTAGCTGTCTCTTATTACTATTAGTAGTGTTAACAGCTTTTGCTACGCCCGAAGCGCCTCCTATAATTGCTCCGAGAGCAAGTCACAGTCACAGTCCAGCAAAAATTGGTATGAGTGGTAAAATACCCCCTGTAGCTGTAGGCACTGGAATAATTCGGGGTACTTTAACGTTTTTTAACCGCCCACGTTTTGAATGATTCTTTTGGCAGCGCTCAGGGCATAATGTATTAAGTCTTTACCCGTGAGTCTCTTGCTTGCACGATTCACTATACCGACAAGCTTCTTTAAAACACCACCTTTAAAAGTGACAATTTTCTTTTGCTTCTTTGTAACCCTTGTCGCTGTCTTCATGCCCATTCCCAACTTTCTTTTAGCCGTCATTATACCGGTTACAAATAGAGCTGATGCTTTTCCCCCTAATTTAGAGTCTTTAGCCTAACACGCTTCCAAGCAGCTTCTTCTAATACACGATCTGCCTGGTGTCTACTGTTCAAAGCGGAGCTTTGAGCGTACGAGATGTCGTGCTGCATACACGACTGGTCCAAAGGATTTATACCTTTATCGCCGCGTTGTAATCTTTTATATAATTTAGTACCTGGTCCACAGTACTGATAGGAAGGAAGATGTAGTTCAATAGGCAGCTTGTCTATGAGCTTGTTAATAACACCGTTACCCGCGTGAACTAACATCTGGTACTGAGAGAAGAGACTGCTTGTACCTGTATTTATACTCGGTCGCCGCCGGACTAATCCACATTTTGAAATCTCTGCATATAGATAAAGTCTCTATGATCAGCTTATAGAATTTTACACAGCTACTTTTCAACATTATGTATTCTTCTTTGAAAACGGTATCTGTCCAGAGCTAATGTTTGCCAGTCTCCCTTTCTCGCCTGTCTGTATGCATACTCCCATACTATCATATGATGTATATTATTCATGTTTGCGTCAGCGAAACTTACTTTCTTTACCATATCGAAGTGTTGCTGCTACTATTACATATCGCTATGTTTGGAGAGTTATTGATATTAGTAAAACTAAAACTTTGTTTAAATACATTTTTATTTCTTCAACGATACATTTAGAATAAGATAAAAAAAATAACTGATTAGCGTAGATATAAGCAAACTAAGCATCTGCGCAGCATTCCCGTAAGGCTCACCACATTTCCTATCTGCGCTAATCAGGCATTTGATATAATACACTTAAAACTAGAATAAAAATGGTGTCCATATCAATATGATTAGGTCAACCGATAGTAGTAGTAAATTCCGTTATTAGTCGGCATTGTACACTCTCTTTATGTTGTAAGAGTTCGTACGTGTTGCAGATTCGGGTATTAGGGCATCAAACGATGATCGCATAACTTTTTGAGTATCCTCGAGCGCTTGTACTTTATCTAAAAAATTTTTATAATTACTATCTAGGGTATTATTCGTTTCTTCAATCTATGTCAACGCACTCGAATGATTAGTATCCATCTCATCATTTGTTATTAGGAGATTTCTCTTTGTTTCTTTTTCCAACGTTGTTAGCAAACTGTTAAGTTCATTAGTTTCAATGTCAACCTTTGTCACCTTTTGCTTTAGATCTTTAATAGTGTTCTGAGAGTCGGTAGTCATTGTAATGAAGGTTTGTACAGCAGAGTCGAATTGAGTATCTACATAGGCTTTAGAATCGACATCCGTACCATCTATAGGGTAACTTACTGAAACAATACGTTTACCATCTGCATTTGATCGTTTGTATGCATAGCTCGCTTGTTAAAATACTGCCTAGAGATTACATCTTTATCCTCTAGAGGTTCCCCTATATTACAAATTCTTTCATCTTTAGCATTATAGTACGATCCCCGCCCTTTATCATCTCGTCTCAAACATTTAGAGAGTAATTTTCTTTCAACATCGTCCACCAGCTCGTTGGTATACTTTTTCGTGCAAACATCGTGGTCGTCAATCGGTCCTTTAACATGTACTAGTCTTCTCTTCTTAACATCAATTACACCTTCAGCGCTATCTGATAACATTAGTACAGAACGCTTCGTGACAAGATCGTTATCGTTGATAGGAGCGCCTACATTAGTTTTACGTCGGTTCTCAACATCGAAATTGCCCTCTGGTGTTAATTTGAAACCACAACCTCTCGGTTCACGTTTTGTAGCAGCCGCTGCTTCATCTGTCATGCTCATCATAGCTCTGCCGAAGGGATCTATTGTGTTCATGATGACGTATGACAAATAACTGTCACGCACGAACAGAATACACCGTATTTATAGCTGAGATCTTCATAGCGCAATGATGTACATATTTCAATACGTCATGAGATTTATACAGTTCGTCGGATGTTCTCGGGCATAATCGTAGACGGTACTCAGACTTCTCGTAATCAGCTTACATTTAATCTAGTAAACATCGTATGCTTTTAGGTCCTGTTTTATTTTTAATTTACATCAATTTTTTATATGACATAAATGAAATTAAAAAAAAACTTAATTTCATACGCTGATGACACTGCGGCGGTATTTAGTGGTTACGACTGGGACGAAGTATATAACAAAGCAGAATTTGGTCTATCTACTATTAAACATTGGCTGGATTGTAGCCTTCTTAGCTTTAATACTGCTAAAACAAAATTTGTTTCATTTAGTTTAAACTCGGGTGGTCAGCCAAGTAGAGAAACCTTATACATCCATGTAGAGGATTGCAGAGGCGCCACCTGTAACTGTTCCTCAATTAATAAAGTTGAATCGATAAGATATCTTGGGGTTGTGGCCGATCAACACCTAAAATGGAGTTTCCATATTGACCAGGTTGTGTTAAAGCTGAGAAGACTGCTTCCAACATTTTATACCCTCAGAAAATATACTTGAAGTAAAAAAATTTATTGCTCACTTACGATGCCTTGGCGCAGTCTATACTACGATATTGGATTGTGATCTGGGGTAGTGCATTGGACACCACTCTTAGAGGTCTTGAAGTTGCGCAAAATTTAATTCTTAAAGTAATCTTTTTTCAAAAAATGGACATACTCTACTGATCAACTTTATAGTGACAGTAATGTACTTCCATTTAAAAAGATTTTTATTTATAATCTTTGTCTATGGATGTTTAAATTTATTAACAATTTTCAAAGTCGTTGCATAAATATGCAACCAGAATGATGGCTAATGACGTTGTCTCTCTACTTTTGTTTCGATCAACTCATTTACAAAAAAAAACTATGTTTTTCTATGGGCCTAAATTTTATAATGTCACTCCAAGTAACATAAAACAATTAAATCATAACAAACGTAAATTTGAACTAAAAAAAGTTTATTAGTCAGACACAAATTACTTCTATAGGATCATTACTTAAAGTACAGCGTCGTTCACGATTAATTGCTCTCTGTATACATACGTTTCTTATCATTTAGCCCACGTAAGACAAAAATAATGTATATAAATAAATTTCACTTTAACTCATGCACATACTTACCTCTTAGCTTTATCTCTTTAATACTTATTTAATATAATATTTTGTATGCTAATTAATTTCGTTACTTATGTTTCATTAAAAAAATATATATAGAAAATTATTATTATTGTTATTTATTTTATGTAAGCAAAAGAAGTTAAAAATGTACTTTTTCATAATTATATATATTTGTCATGATCTGTATTTACTTGAAATATTTATTAAACTGCCTACACCGTCCATCTTTAGTTTGTATATACAGGTCGTAATTAGAATTTTTAGCATAGATCATCTAGTGATACTTTCTCAATTATCCATAGTAGAAGCTGAATTATTTTCTATTATATGCTTTAACTGTATGTTTTTAAATTGCCCGACAAATTCAGAATAGGGAGGGAGGGAGGGAGGGAGGGAGGGAGGGAGGGAGAGAGAGAGGGAGAGAGAGAGAGAGAGAGAGAGAGGGAGAGAGAGAGGAGAGAGAGAGAGAGGGAGAGAGAGAGGGAGAGAGAGAGGGAGAGAGAGAGAGAGAGAGAGAGAGAGAGAGAGAGAGAGAGAGAGAGAGAGAGAGAGAGAGAGAGAGAGAGAGAGAGAGAGAGAGAGAGAGAGAGAGAGAGAGAGAGAGAGAGAGAGAGAGAGAGAGAGAGGAAATATACGACAACGCTAATGTTTTATTCTTGTTTCACAGCTCATTAGGCTAAAGGGAGATTCCCTTTTTTATACTACAACCTAATTATATCAGATCTGTTGATCAATAAAGGTATATTAAAGTATATAAATTAAGTTTTATTTTTGTAAAGTTTACAAAACCGTCTTTAAAGAAGTTTGAAAAGATTATATTGACGCCGGCGAAGCATTGGAACAATTACGTTAAAATGGGAGAATTTTTACCTGTTTTTGGGGGGGGTTCGAAGAAGCAGGTAGAATTCCACATATTTCTAGTGATTTGGAGGTCAAATCGTGCCTTTATAAAAGAATGCAGACATAGCCTCAGGGTGTTTGTTTCCCTTTTTGTCGCCGAGGATAAGGTGAAATTTAACTTCAGTTTATTTTGGTACGTTATACAGTATAGTTGTGTTAATAATAACCGCTTTTAAATTTAAAAGATGATTAGTATATATTCCTTTTTGATGAGATGTGGTTAAAGTGTTGTTGTTTCCCGTATTAATTTAAAGTGATATGCTACGTAAAGGGTAAGTCTATATATTTTCTGCATTAGAATTAGTTTTTTCTCTTTTTTAAATAGTTAATTCAGCAGGTGATAATACATATTAGTGTTAGAAACCAATCCGATCCCTGAACGTGATTTAAGAGCTTGTATTTATTAACGTAATTTTCTTAACATGGAGATCCGAAAGCCTTTTACGAAAGGTAGCTACTGACATAGATATATCCGTTAGACGAGCCTGCAAAACTCGCAGTTGTATCAAGGATTGTTGGTTTCTTTAAATTTCATGATCTCTTTTGGTAGAAAGTTTCATTAGAATACAATAATTTTGATCACATGGTTAGTCATCCGTGAAATATAAAATTCAAGGGCGGGAAATCCATGATGGTGAATTCAAGAATGTCAAATTCAAAATTTTAAACGTTTTATCGAGCTGTCGTCGTCGTTGTAAGGACCTTTGTTAAATTAATTGTAATAATAATAATAATTCCTAGCTGAATATTCTATTTAAACATGGTAATGTTGTTTCATTTACTAGCATTAGGATGAAGGGAGAGAGCAAGAAGGAGAGAGTGAAAAGGAGAGTGTGAGAAGGAGAGAGTGAGAAGGAGAGAGCGAGAAGGAGAGAGTGAGAGAGCGAAAGAGGAGGCTCTTTAATGCGACCTCTAATAGCATCAGTACATAGGTAATACAGATTTCTTCATGACTCTATCTAGTAGTAGTACATAGGTCGTCGATAATACAGATTTCTTCATGACGCACTCTGTTGACAGTATGACAGATTCAGTACAGTTTCAAATTTAGCGCCACATGTTGTGATATAAAATGGCTGCAGACTCTAATTGAAGGGTCTCTAATACAGTTCTCTTTTTACGCGACCTCTACATACCGGTAACACCATTTAGCCGAGCGCCGAACCAAATGCCTGTAATATACAAGGCCGGTAATACAGATTCCGTACTTCGAGACACAAATCCCTAGATTAGAGAGAGATCGACATAAAAAGTCCCCAGATTAGAGAGAGATCGACATAAAAAGTCCACAGATACGACGTAAAACGACACTGGCGCCATCTGTTTTCCCCTAGCAACAACGCTACCATTTAGCCAAGTGAGAACCAAATGCCGATAATACAGAATGTCGGTAATACAGATTCCGTACTTAACCACCTAGAGAGAGACAGACAAAAAGTCACCAGATTAAAGAGAAACAGAAAATCTAGGGTCCCTAGAACTGTCTGGCTCAAGTACTCCAATACCTACTTTTAAGAGTTGAGAAGATCGAAGAGAAGTACATTTTTGGACGGCGCTAATTAGCGCCGTCGATTGGGTATGGATATCCTTCAAATTTTTTGAAAGTTGAGATAGATCGAAGAGAAGTACATTTTTGAACGGCGCTAATTGGCGCTATATTAGCGTCGTCGATTGCGTATGGATATATTTAAAATATTTTAAAAGTTGAGACAGATCGGAGATAAGTACATTTTTGAACGGCGCTAATTGATGCGATATTAGCGCCGTCGACTGGATATGGATATGCTTCAAATTTTTTTAAAGTGTTTTAAAAGAGACAGATCGAAGACAAGTACATTTTTGGACGGCGCTAATTGGCGCTATATTAGCGCCGTTGATTGCGTATGGATATATTTAACATATTTTGAAAGTTGAGACAGATCGAAGAAAAGTACATTTTTGGACGGCGCTATATTAGCGCCGTTGATTGCGTATGGATATATTTAACATATTTTGAAAGTTGAGACAGTGTAGTGGTCAGACCTACAGTCAACCAAAATTATCAAAGTAGCTGTAGCAAGTCAATTTGTCACTAAAACAATTTTCATAATCATCAATTTACCTAGTTCTGTTATTACATACAAGTTCAGGCAAAATATGTAATTTATTTTAAAAATAACAACTGTTTGCTTCAATATAAAATGTTGGGGGTGTTTATTACAGTTTCTTTGGGGTTGGTAACTTGATTTTATGTTTAGGGATGGTTATTACAGGTTGTTTAATGTTGGTAGTTTGGGTTGCTAAGGGGTAGTTAAGAGACGTGGGGTTTTTGTTTTGAAAACAGAGATGAGGGGTTGAAAAAAAACAGGTAGTAAGTAGCCATATTGGCTGGGTTTTTAAAAAAGGAATATAAAATTCATGTAAGTGTATATCTGTTAATTTAATTTATGTTGATTCTAGTTGTGTGGTGTAATTTTTATATTATTTAATTAATCTAAAACCCAAACCTCTAAACCTAAAAGATTCGTTTGATACTTTTAACAATTTATAAATTTATCCTTTTGATGTATAAATATTACTAGAAAATAATGTTTTATTAACGTTTGTAGTATCCTTACAACTAAGTATTGCTAACTAGGAATGTCATTTGTGCATTTATGTAGATACGACTACTACTGTTATGTGTCTTATGGTCAGTACTTATTGAGTTTTTAGGTTAATGTTTCTAACCTAACTAAATGTTATACTTTGTGACTGAGAGGATATTTCCCTAGGTATTAATCTCCACGGTGGTATGAAAACCCGTGATAGGCCGTGTGAGAAACCCTTAAACCTTTATTTATTTATTTGAGAGGAAGGCTCCACGGTGGTAAAAAAGCCCATGATAGGCCGTGTAAGAGAACCCTCAAACCATTATTTTATTTACTGATATTTCTTATTTCGTATGTGTCTTTTATGTGTATATAAATGTATGGTCACAACGTATCTATTGCTATGTCAAATATGATATGATTTTTGTTCAGTAGTTCTTGTGTATTTATTTTAATCTGGCACTTTTACCTTTTCTAGTTTATCTGTAAATCTTTTTGATTGACTATTTCACTCAATTTTGATGTTTTATGTTGAGAGATTTGCGTTTGTCTATTTATAAATGCCTAGTATAATCACACAACTGTATCAACTTGATAAATTGATTTATTGATCTGTATTGTTTATTGTAACCAAACTAAATAATCATTTGATCACATATAAAACTTGCAGCGTGTACGTATTTAAGCTGGGCTAGCATATAATTTCAAGGAGGTTTTTAGAGAACTAGCCATTGATTTGTATCAGTTTAAATACGTCCCTCCTCGCTCAAGATTAAGAATAAATTAATAAAATAATACAATCATATTTAATTGTTCTTTTATTTGTGTTTTTTTACTTGTGTTTTCTCTTTCTCCGTCCGTATGAAGTAGATCAATCGTTATCAACCTTGGTCACATGTTATAAAAAATAATCACAACGTAGGATCCAGTTTGTTAAATATCAAGTTTGTTCTTTTTGTTATATTTATCTTTATAAAGTTTGTCATTTGTAAGGTTGGTAATATTGTGTCAATTTCCGGTTTGTTAAATATTTGAATTTTACGCGGGTAGAGTAAGATGGGCCGTGATCGTCTAGTGGGTAGGGACCCCGGCTCATTACAACAGATCGAAGAAAAGTACATTTTTGGACGGCGCTAATTGGCTCTATATTAACGCCGTCGATTGCGTGTGGTTATACTTAAAAAATCTTAAATGTTGAAACAGGTCAAAAAGTACATTTTTGAACGGTGCTAATTGGCGGTATATTAGCGCCGTCGATTTCTTATTGGTATTCCTCAAAGCAGTACTTCTGATTCCATGATCGTTATTGACACTGGTTTCCCTGCCTAGTCTAGATGAAACCGTATATATACGATGAGTATTAAGAAGGAAGTGTAGTGTTTTGAAAAAAATAAACTACATGGTGGGATGCTTAATTAAGCACTTAAAAACACTCACTTTTGACTAATAAACCATTTATTTCTATAAAAATACTTGGTTTCACGTTTATTTAATTTCATAATTACATACTGTTTTAAAGGTTTTAACATTTTAACCTTAAGAAGAGCATTTCTCTATTTGTGGGCGCTAATTGTCGCAAATTCAGCGCTAAATATTGATATTAGGAATAGCAGGTTTCGGGAGAAAAGTGCGGCCAACTTCACGTTTAATTTAATTCTTAATTACATATTCTTTTAAAGGTTTTAACATTTTAACATTAAGAAGAGCAGTTCTCTATTTGTGGGCGCTAATTGGCGCAAATTCAGCGCTAAATATTGATATTAGGAATAGAAGGTTTCGGAAGAAAAGTGCGGCCAACTTCACGGTAGTAACACTAAAAAAATTTTATTCTCTCTAAAAATGCACATTTCTTAAAAACTCTAACGGCATTGGTGGGCGCAAATTCAGAGCAAGATGATGGTGATAAAATTTTTTTTTTAAATTTGAGAAATTGTGTGGGCCAAGTTCAAGGTCCCTTAACTTTATAGGTTGCCTCAGTGAGTATTAGCCAATGAGCGCGCGAAACGTCAGAGGGCTACCCATCCTATCTCACTTACATTCATTTGATATATGGCATCCATCTCTGTCTTATAGCTTTTTCACGTTATTTTACTGCTTTAAAAAGTACATTTTAGAATGCAATGAAGTGAAAAACTGCCTTGTATGACAAAATGATATTAACTTTATATTTATTAAATAATTTACTTTAGGCATTACTTAAAGAAACTAAGATATCTTTAATTATTGACAATAGTACATTATTTTGGTTTATATATGTCAGCAGCGTGCCGTGTATACGAGACAGTGGAAGCAGCCGCGATATGACGTATGCGCTATCACGCTTGTACACATTGCGTACGATTGTAATAGCGCATACGTCGTATCGGAACTGATTTCACTGTTTCGTATGCACTGCACGCTGCTGATATATATGTATGTATCATTCAATGTCCATTTAAAAAATTATTATGTTTTTAAAGTTAACATTATTCGTTTCCTTTGCATATTGTGATTAAATCTAAACAATCATAAAAATTTTAGCATAATTTGAGAATGCTTTGTCACAAAAGAACAATTGCAATATAGTTAATTACAAGTGAAATCTTTTGTATGTTACTAAAGATCTGTAACTGTACGGGAACAAATAACCTCCGTGATCGCCTATAACTAGCCCGAAAGGCTGCTAATATTGATGCCTTTTGGTCAAGTTGAATACTATTTAAGAATGAAACTACTATTGATAATGCTAATTTATTGAGTAATTTTCTATATTTGCTTGTTTGTATATTTGTTTTCTTTGCTCATCTTCTGCTTTCCTTTTAATGCCTGTTACTAAACCTTTTTAATGAAATTTATGATATATAATAGCTTCCTTAGCTTCTCTGGTTTTAATTAAATTATTATTGAAAACTGAAACTGTACATCTTTCTCCCGGCATAATACTATAAAGTATAAAACAATCAGAAACAAACTTGTCACACTGAATACTTACTAGAAATTAAATGGGGGAAAATAAAACACTAGTAATTGAATTTATAAACTTATAACTCTGTCAAGAACTGACTTTTTTACTTCAAACAAATAATAATAATAATGTTTATTAATATAACAAATTAATAAACATGATACAATACAATAATTTACAAAAAAAATAAACATTAGTAGAGCCACAAATCTACAATTAACAATCTACAAATTAAAAATTAATAAATTAATAAATTTGCCCTGACGTCTGACAGTGACTGCGAGCGCTGCATAAACTCAACATGAGTGCAAGTGAGAACAAATAGGTCAATGGGTAATCCTAGGTAGACCTCTGACGTATTTGCTTCCGCCCTTCAGTTATATCAAAATTTAAATTCCATGCAACGACCCTATTAGCATCTACCGCGATCTACCAAGGCTGATTATCGCTGGAAGCTTTAGATATCTACCGCTCCAATGATCGTAAATGCCCAATGTATTTGCCAAGTAACTGATAAAAGCATGATTAAATCCACCAGTTCTTAAACGCGCCAAATTCAAACAGATGACATATTTCCGGCGAACGTGGTATGGCATTAAAAATCAATAAAAGCACTAATAACGGAATTTTGCAAATCAGCGCAACAAAAATAATACATAGCAGTAATATAATTTTTAATTAATAACATAATTTCTTAAACTGCATTCCGCAGATATGACACAGCACTTTCACCTCGTTTTCTAATTTTCATTAAAAAAAAAAGGAACGTTAATTTATTTAAGACACTAAATGTTAATAGACATTACATAAAAACATAACAAAAATAATTCACACACAACGAAGTAATAGTAGTAACAGCAAGCATGCTACCACTGGCTAGAGTTCCTAAATATGAACTGAGCACTGTGTTATTTAGAGTTAAGTCACGCATGTCAAATTTTTCTAGTGGCATTTCATATTTTGAAACTATTTATTAGAAGGTTGGTAATCATAAAAATTGGTTTAATAAATGCGAGTATTGATACAACGCACACTTATGTTATGCGATGTACATTCAGCCAATAAGGGCCGACCGTCGAACCACGCCTTGCGCTATTTAAACCACAGAGTTCTTAAGAGTAAAGTATACGAAACACCTTTTCAAGACATGGAGGCCATGAAAGAGAAGATACGTGCAGTTTGTAGGGAAATAACACGTGAAACTTTAAACAGGGTTCCTTTATCCTTTATGAGACGCAATAGAATCTGTTTGGAACATGATGGACAACACTTTGAACATTTGCTTGGTTGAGTTGGTTAGTTTTAAATTAATTCTTATTTAAGCTTCTACTCAAGTGGATATGTAGCAAATTTTTCTAAATAAAATTTTGATTTTCATTTTCTACTTGATGCAATTCAGTTCTTAAACGGTCCTCGAAACAAATATCTACTATATTCTATTATCAGTGATAAATTTCCTAATGACTTTGACATTTGTAAAGGATGTCCAAATTAAACACAAGTTAAAAATTATTAATATGAATCTAGTTATAAATTGTAATCAATTAAATATACTCCTATTATTTATTATTTTCTTTTTTTGAGAGGCTGAAGTATTTCTTAAATAATTTGCAAAAAAGATTAATTTTACCATTACACTGTTTTGATTTAAATCTGCATTTTAATTGTGTCCTGCTACATACCTATGAAAATACCATATATTTAACGAAATAATACGTAATGCAAAATATGTACCTAAACGGTAATCACTTTTTATGGCGAAATAGTAGTCATGTCTTTGGCGGCTATATTTTGAAGTTTTGTACACGCTCCTTTCTTCTCTAATTGGCCAATAAATAGTCCCATAACAAAAGTGTGCGTTGTTTCAATACTCGCTTAATAAATTAAACTGTCAGTATGACAATTATATACATCTGAAATTCGGTACAATTAATACTTTATTAAAAGCTGTCGTAAAATTGATATAATTATGTAATATATTTATAGTTTTAAAAATTCTCTACAAACAATAAATAAATGATAATGTGCACATTAAGAATTTTTACATGCATAAAAATAAACATGACAGCATAACCTAAGATTTATCACTGACAGCTGCTGAATGATGACACTAAAATAAAAAGAGAGAAAAAAGTATCTGTTTCAGACAGCTTAGTTTTGGCCTAGAAAGAGATAGATTTTGACATCCGTGTCCTAACTCTAAAATAACAGTTAAAGTTTTCATTTAGGTTTCAACTCTACCACTGGCAAACACAAAAGCGATGACTGCGTTCAGCGGAACTTAGTAGTCGTTACTTTGCGAGAGCAAAGCTTTAAATTGGTATTGAATTTAACATTAACAGAAAAGTGATAAATGAAAGTGTTATTTTAAGTTAGCGGGCTAACCTAAAAATGGCGCAGTTAAGCCAAGAGTCGTTCAGATGAAACGATTAGCGCTTATATAAGTGTGAGCTATTTGTGCTTTCGTTAAACATAACCAATGACGCTAGTGGCAGAACTTGACGCGGAGTTAATGAAACGCTCAACCCTATATCTAGATGCTCGTTTTTTGTACACTATCAAACTGTAAATATATCATAACTCTTAAAGCTATACATTACCGTTACTATTTAAATTGCTATCAGTCAAAACATAGAACAAGTGTCCATGGTAACTGAATACTAAAGCATTGTTCAGTTGATTTATTTTATTTGAGTCTCATAAAAGACTTCTAGTCATACTAGACCGTAAAAATGTATTTTCCGGACTGTAATCGCTACCGTAAACATGGATAATACGATACAGTATGAAATAAATTATTTTTTCTTCAAACTCGGTGAAATGTTACATTATAATGCTGGATTGACAAAGCTAAAATGTCACTTTGTTATCATAGCACGTAAATCACTTTACTGCCGCTTACGAGCGGTAGATAATTACTTTACTGCCGCTCACGAGCGGCAGATGATATATCTGTCATTGAAACCCTAGTAACGCTCTCCAAAGCTAAATTATTATAAAATCGTGTAGCTCATTCTCTAAATAATTGAAAAATAATTCATGAATTTCAATATTCCTTAAATAATTTTCTATTATCGACTTTTGAAGAAAAAATAGTATATATTATGCAGAGCTGAAGTGACTTTATGCGGCTAATCTGTTGGTTTAGCTACAGATGTGCTCACTTCAGCTCTTTATAATATAATGTACTATTTTCTTCAAACGTCAGTGAAATGTGACATTACAATGCTGGATTGACAAAGCTAAAATGTCACTTCGTTGCCATGGCACGTAAATCACTTTACTGCCGCCCACAAGAGGCAGATAATTCAGACTTCGTCTGTATCTGGAAATATACCCCCATAAAAAGCGGAGATTTTCGTTGTTAAGCTTCGGGGTTAAATCACACCCAAGAGTAAAGCATCCTACGAAAATTATGTTTAGATTAAAAAATGTGGTCCGATATGTGAGCAATACAACGGTTTTTATCGCATGTCTCTAGGACCAACCCTTGTTGAGATATCAAGATTTACGTTTACATCAAAAATCTGATAGAATCGTCTTGCACCACGAAACAAATATGGCTGTCATATTTCAGTCAAAAGGAATAAAAATAAAATAACAGCGGTTTTGACCATTAAAGAAAAGACCATAAATTTGATTCGGCAACCTCTATAATATCAAAGTTAGGTATTTCTCAACTTATATTAACCCGGTCTAATATGGTTTTGGATAGATATCATGTTCTCTTAATGACAATAGTATTAAAACAAACGACTTTTAAGATGGTTTGAGAAAAAAATATATATTTTAATATTTCATGTAAGTTTTTAGTTGCACATCATTTAGATTTTGAACAAATTAGTGTACTAGTAATTTAAATTAGATGTAAAATAAAAGAATAATAAAAATGCATAAACTCATTTTTGATTTGATAATATGTAATTAGAAATGTTTTTAATTTATAAACCTTAATAGTGTATAGTCTTAAAAATGTATACAAATGGCGATGCACATGTTCTGCTAGTCAGTTGTCTCTTTTATGCACTCTGGTGGATGACCGGAATCAGGAAAACATGAAAGATCACGCGATTGCGAAGGCAGGAATGGAACAAACCTGCATGGATAGAAATTTATCAGTTTTATAACATAAAGGATTGAAGCAATTTGTGTGGAAAAACAAGAGTATAAAAACACTAAATACATGCTATAGAACTGGTTTAAAAAATCACATGATTACTTAAAAATTATTTTTCTAATCTAAATTAATACTTTTTTTGTATTTGGTATGAAAAAATATATAAAATACTGAGAAGAAAACCAACAATTTGTATATAGCAATCTTATTTCAACTTTCAGAAAGTAACCAAAGTCTGCAATAAATGCTAGATGAGCACACAAAATGAGAAATTATTAGTGCCGAATTTTAGTGTCCAACAGGTTTACGGACAAACCGAGAAGGATTTGTGGCTTAGCGCGAAACAAATAAATTTTGCAAATAAAATAATGAAATTTATTTAATATTTATCAGATTCCCCAACTTCTCTATGACTTTTGATTCATGTTTTTAATTGCAGTTAAAGTCGAATCCTGTTAAAAAAAAATTTATTTTATACCTATCGTTCAACTTTAAACAATCATATAATAATAATAATAATAATAATAATAATTGCTACAACCCATAGCCTGGAAACCAGGCCCCAGAAGCTATAAGCTTGTGCGGGAGGGAGGGGGCGATTATTATTATTAATCATACACAATAGATCATACACTTTATAAAATTTATGCAGTTTATTATTAATGTTTATTAAGCATCTATAGATTACATAAGTGATTGCAGTATATGTCCTCTTTCTTGTGTAATGAATTTCATTACAAGCTGATCTAATGGTTCATTGGTTCTAGAAATCTGTCTTTTAATAATTTGTCGTATCTCTTCTTTTACTCCTTTATCGGCACCTCTTGTTCCAATTCTTCTTTGCCTGAAACATAATGTCAAACTATTTCCATTCCTCCATAAACAAGATAAACAAGATTTACCCCATATGTGGTAAAATATCTAATGTAATTTGACCTCCTTGTTCTGTCCAAAGGTATGTTAATTCTTCCAGAATGTCTACATTTATTACATAAGCCTAGTAAATTAAATTTAATGTTATCTTATTCCACATAAAAACATGCAATTCTATATTATATACCTGAAATAGAAGGTAGGAAAACGAACCCCGTTGATGAATTTGTTCCATAATTGATGGTACAATATCCTCTTCTTGCGGCCAATCCAATTGCAATAAAACTAACATATTACCAATTGCTAACTCATTGTAACTGCTTGAATGTTTCAGTAAGTTCTCCTAATAAATGATTATGTTTAAATGATCAATGCAAACAAGGAACCAATTAATTATACTAACCTGAATACACCTAGTAAGTAACTTAACACAATATTGCAATATTGCCATTTGCGTTATTGGTAAAAAGTGCAAATGACGCTGATTTCCTCCTACAATCAATTGTGAACTTAAAGTGCCACGATTTGCTAGAGGGAATGCTTGAACAGCTAAGAGGATATTTTCAAAACAAGCCTAAAATCACAATCAATTGTAAGTTACAGTTATAGCAAGCAAAGGCGAGAAACATTACAGTATAATTTTTATGTAAATACAAAATACTAGCGTGTCTGATATTTTTTGTTAACATCAAGTTCGGTTCATTTATTTGTTGTAAACGGTTTAATGCATCGTCGTCACGCCCTTTGTAGATTGCATAATCAATCAGAAATCCTGATAACCACGAATCAAGCTTGATGTGGCTGTTTAATTTAGCGAACTCTAGAAGTAAATGTTTATTACTGTGGACTTCCATCAAAATCATACATACCACGCTGTAGATGGTCTGAAGAATGAAACAAATCCCAACAATTCACAGCCATGATAAAATTAGTAATAACACCCTTATTTTCTGGTTTATCTACAGTTACATATGGTAAACTATTGTCGCTGTCTCCTTTACGTCTTTTAGATTTTGGCTCTGAAGTGGGATTTGGTAAATTTACATCTTCAAATATGAAAAATAAAATTAAAAGTGTAATGTTAATTTTAAGAAATTGTGTAGATACCAGTGAATCCTTCAACTAATACAAGATTTGTTTGAATTTGTCCCGGGCATGCTTCTGGTGTTAAGCTTGAGTTGTAATCAAAAAGACAATGCAGGAAGAATATAGTTAGACAATATAAAAGCTGTTTAGTATTCGTGTGGTCCTCGACTGTTAAAGCTTTATGTGATTGACAAAATGTTAATATTTTCTGCCAGTAACTCTCTTTTGTCCTGTTTAAATAATTAAAATTAATGAAGACTTCGTGACATAAACACAAAACATTACCAATTGTTACCAAAAGTTGTTAAATACGATTCCCATCCTAAATGTTGACCTGTTAATTCAAGGACACCAAATAGCTTCTTCCAAGGCTCTTCTGCAGCTACAGCTTCCTAACAATGAATATATTGTAACAAAGTTACTTAATTTTGGTTGTTTATTTTGGGTATATGAATTAAAATCCATATCTTCTCGTGCAATCTTATGCCGTTAGGATAAGAGACCGACTCGAGCGAGTGTACGCATCCCTTCCTTAACCGATATTTGGCGTGCGCCGCCCCGTTCCACTCCTGCCATTTCCCCCACGTTCTGAGAGCGCCTATATAAACAGGCGCAGAGCGACGATTTATTGAGTCCACATCCAGGACTCCCAGCAGGATTAGCCAGCCAGCCAGCCCAGCCCAGCCAGCCAGCCAGAGCCGACCGACCAGACCGTTCCTGGGGAAATATAAGAGTAAGATCTCTGACCGATAAACCGATCCCCTTTCCGCCCATTGTATTCCTTGCCCCCTTTTCCGAGACCTCACTGTGCGTGAGCCTGGGGGTCTCATCCTACTTCCACCCTCTTTACCGTACCTCTTCCCAGACCTCATTGTGCGTGTGACTGGGGGTCTCATCCTACTTCCACCCTCTTTACCGTACCTTGTCCGAGACCTCACTGTGCATGTGCCTGGGGGTCTCATCCCGCTTCCACTTTTTTTATACCTTCTCCGAGACCTCACTGTGCATGTGCCTGGGGGTCTCATCCTGCTTCCACCCGCTTTACCGAGACCTCACTGTGCATGTGCCTGGAGGTCTCATCCTGTTTCCACCCGCTTTACCATATTCTTATCAGAGACCTCACTGTGCGTGTGCCTGGGGGTCTCATCCTGTTTCCACCCGCTTTACCGTACCTTGAGCGAGACCTCACTGTGCGTGTGCCTAGGGGTCCCATCCTAATTTCCACCCGTTACCATAAATTAGGAGCATCTCCTGTTGTCCGTTATTTTACCCTACGCAACCCACATGTTTCCTTGATACCGCACGCTGTATTGCACCCCCCTTGCTGTGGCTAACGCTGGTAACCGTATGCTTTTTCTAGGTTTAGAGATTGAGACTTGTAGGAGGGTTAGAGCTTTAGTGGTAATAAATTTTGTTTGGTTTGATGATTGTGTGTTTTATTTGATAGCATTAATACCCTCTTGTTTCCTAAGAGCTTTAGTGATAGGAGTGATCCAGACTGGGCCGGCCTCAGCAACCCAAGCAGTTCCCTGGATTATCTTTTCTCCACTTGTAGATACCCGGAGCTGTGGAGCATACCATGTAAAAATAGCTGGCGCCCGAGAATTACTTCCGATACCGAGATCACCGAAAGCACACAAGTGCCACTACGTAAGGGGTACCTCCGAACCGTTCCCCCCTTACAACATTATAAAATACACACATTTTAGTTAAGAATGTGACTATTTACATATAAGAAGGGTGTACTTTATAATTTTTTATTTTTATTATTACAAAAGCAATTCTAAAAACATTGAAAATTGAATCAGGTCAACCAGGTTAGTATTTCTGTCTCTTTCTTTTAATATCGATAACAGTAATAGTAACTCGTTGCTAATTTTCGAAATTGCCTTAGGTATTTTTTATTTACAAAGTGGTTACAACCGCACAGTTAGACAATGGGTAGTAGTACATACTACTATAACGTTATAACATTACAAGTTGCATTTAAAAATAAATCGAGTGGTTAGGTTACAACTGAGCGTGTCTTTTATTTCTGAAAGTAAACCTTTTTTTGTCAAAAGCAGTCATATGGATTTTAATCATACAATTCTGTAGAAATTGAAACAATATTTAATTAGCTTAGGTACACTTCATACAATGAAATGATTCAGACGCTATACAAAATAGTATATTATCGGACAAGTGGTTGAAATAAAATTTCAACGTTGAGAGTGGCTTTTTCAACTTGCTGTTGCTCGTTGAAAAAAGTAACTCGAGACATTGAAATTTATTCAACCACGCGTTGCTTATACGTACTATTTTCTCTTCGAATTTTTAGTACATTAAGGGAGTTGTGGTGGGATAGTCAAATAGAAATAATTACATAATTTTGCTTCAAATAATGGCTCAAATGATACTAGTTTTATTAGAATGCATGTGAGAGCAGTTTAGTTATTATTTAAATCTGTTTTTAATTAATTATTAGTCTTTTTAAAGTCAGAGATTAACTTTTGACTGTCTAGTCCAAACTTAAGAACGTGAAAATATGACGAAAAAAACAATTATTCTAACCGGGAATTTCATTCAAGTTTACCTTTTTATTAGTAAAAATAAGATAATATTACTATGTAAACACTAAAAAATAAAGAAATCCCTCTAGAATATAAATAAGTATTTCCCAGTATTACCATCACCAGTATTTAGTTTGTTGTTCTGATGAAAACAGATTAATGAACTAAATGACGTTCACTCAAGTTTTGAGGTTATCTTTGCAAATATATGTATACAAAACGATGGATGAAACACTATTGATTCAGATTCATTTAAAGAGTAGCAGTAAATAATTTCCGAATTATGTATCCTTTTTATTATACAATTGATTTTGTTTTCGAGATGTAAATTACGAGCAGCCAGTGGTGCTGCATGTAGCTATATAAAGCATTTAACTTTCCCACTCGTTTGTCAAAATGCAACGTTATTCCTTTGCGAGCTATATCAAGTGTTCAATAGACAAATTCTGCATATTAATTTTTTTTTGCCAAAAGTATCTTTCTAACAAGTTTGAAACTTTCATGATACAATCTTACAACGTTTTTATGTGAAATGTTTTGGTGTCAATTTTTTTGTATCATTCTTTATGAAGTTATTATAATAAATGTATTAACAACTTACCATTTTGCGTAAGATCGCGTGTTATTTTCAAATGCAATTTATGCATAAACAAACTTCCTAACATTAAAGATTTTTCAGAAAATAATTTTGTATATTAAGATCTATCAACTGCACTAATTTCTTTTAAATTTTCATCATTTTTTTCTACCGCCACAACTTCCTTAATGCACTTTAGAAAAAATTATACATAAAGTGACATTTCTCTTGTCAGCAATTGAATGTTGAACAGTTTGAAATTCGAAATCTCGGTAGTCTGAAAAGTTCAACCTCTAGTGGTTGAAATGCGATTTCAACCATCATTATCAATTGCAGAATGAGTGATTTCAATGTCATGAGTAGAAAAATTTATTTTAACATAATTTAATTATTATAATACTGTAATTTACTAACATTTATTGTAATTGAATAATTTTGATTTGTTAAATATTATTTGGTTCCAGTTGATTAATTTGTTAGTGTAGAAAAATTGCAAAATACGGATTACTTTTGCCGATTTGCTGATATTTAACTGTCAATGTAATAAATAAATTAAAAACAATAAATTTGCCTTGTGTAAATTGTTGGATTGTCATAAAGTTGGTTGTGTCGTGTAAATTCGTGTTTTGATACTTTGAAACAAAAAAGTAAAGAATGACGATATAAAGAGTTGAAATTCCTTACTATTCTCACTAACTGTGCTCTGAGGATGGTTGCTCATAGTTGCCGTTTTCGGTAACCACTTTCAAGTAACCACATCAAATGTGATCAGATCAATTTTTTAATAAAAAACGCGCGGTTACGATTTACACTTACAACTTACCTCTTTTAAATAATGGTAAATGTCAACTATGACAAATATTTGACAGTTAAGAGTAGTGAGGTTATCTTTTTGTCTCAGAACATTATATGCCTCCACTTAAGAAAATAAACTGCATCGCACATCGTATTACCTACCTGTGAATTATTTTTTGCAAGATCCAAACAGCAAAGATAAAACTCGGTAGATTTATGCAATAATTTAAATAACAATTTTGAAGAGAGTTCGATTGGTACATTCTCAGTTCCTAACAAAGGTAATAAGTCGCAAACTAATAATCTGCGATAAGGGTTAACAGGTTGATTACTAGCATGACTGTGTTTTTCTGCACTTAATAATGTGTCCACTAATCTTGGCTACAAAATAATTAATAATAGTTATCTATGAACAAAATTTTTTATATAACATACACCGTAAGTAGCAATTGCAGTAGGAAACTTCTGAAGCAGTAATAAGAGTAACCTACAGTGTTCCATTGTATCTTCGCAACGTTCTGCTGTGAACAACAATAATTGATGTTGCACCTCTAAAAAAGAACTTTATTAACTTTCATAAGAATATTTCTTAATGGATTTTTACCTAAAGAAATGTGTTTGAACATTTCACACAAAAACTGTTTTTCTGAATCGATTCCATCTACTGTATCAAGCCGTAAAGCTGATGTAACTTTATCGATTTCTTGCCAAAACTGCGGTTCTTGTTGAAATTTTCCTAACCTACAATTTTACTGCTATCATTAAAGAAATACCATCATATTTAAGTACTTACAAGTCGCTAAAATATTTTGCTGCTTCTTTAACATGTCCTGCTTCTTTTTCAATTTTATACGCTTCAAACTAGAAAAATGAACAGTAGAGTTTAATAAAAGTGTAATATCGTTAATAGTGTTTGATTTTGCTAACCTGTACAGCGAAATTATGTGGATATAAAGTTTTTGCTGTTATCATCCATGCCTTTGCGGCTACAGGATCCACTTTCAAGGCATTTTTGGCACTTTGCACAACGTATTCTTCGTCTGAAATATTTATTAGGTCTTCACTGACAGGCATATTCGTTGAGGTTATGTTTATTGTTTTTATTTCTAAGGTTTATTTTGGTTTAAAAAGTTCTATTTTTCAGTCAGTGCTACCCAGCACTGAAAAATGAATATTACTGGCTTTATTTATATACACCCTGAAACAAATGTTCTTTTTATAGAATTGGTAACAGTTTTTTTGCGTGACTTTCTATACGCTTTATAGACGGGCATTTGTTGTAGAATTATGACGGATGTTGCAGTAGTTTTGCTTTTTCTATTTTTTGGCCGTAAAGATGGTCTTTATCAAAGAGGATGCATATAGAAACTGTTTTGTAGAACATACACTAAGCTATCGTTAATAAGACTTTTTCTTATATATGTACTATACTCTCACAAACGGTTTGCTGTAGTACGTCAAAAGATGAATCTAAACTTTTTTTGTCTTGCAACCGGAATGTTTACCTTTAATTTTTTTTTAACGCCGGTTCGATCTCGCTCTCGATTTTTAATATATTGTTTGAAACGACAAAATAAAGCGATTGAAACAAAAAAAAAGTTGGTATTTGTTTTGGAACAAACAAATACCAATAACCCTAAAGTAAATGGATTGCTACTGGTGTAAGTTGTCTTGGCCTGAGTTAGTTTTAATTAGGTTAGTTTAGATTAGGTCTGGTTGGGTTGAGTTGATCCAAAAAATAGTTATTATTAGTAGGGAGAGGGGGTAACTATGTTATGAGAAATGAGCGACGTTAGTATTTGTATCTTATATGGGCGATTGTAAATCTTAACCACACGTCAAATGCACATTTAAAATTCGACACTATACGGCAAAGATAGTGCATTAGCCTAATAATTGAGGGGAATTTGTTCAGTTTAACATGTTTCAGACATTCTATAACTCTTTTTAATGTATCCAATTGATTTATTTTTTTTTTCTAATAAACGTTTTCTTTTTGCTACATTTGCAGCTTTATAAAAATACAAATAACTCAATACAAATAATATTTTAAAAGTAAAATTACAAATAAATTAAATTAGAATAAATATTTACTAAGAAATAACAGCAGAGATTATAACAGATCATGTCATTTTTGAAATAAAAATATAAATGAAATACCGCCTTGGCATTTAGCTAGGTGCTAGACTGCTAAAGTCACATTATTTTTTACAATAACAAACAACCAGTGGCCAGTGGTAACAATACCACTAACTTTCATTTAGGAACTATAGCTTTAGCTGCATCTGCATCGCAGCAAGTGCGATTTATACAGGAAAAACTATTATATACTCATGCTAGAGTCATATTGAGGGGCAATTCTCATTTAAAAAATCGCAAATAAAATCTTAATTTTAGGAGTTGAATATTATTACCACATTTTCCGCTCCTTTACCGAACCCTACTGTACTAAAGATATACTAAAGATTAATGATGTAGTTTCTGCAACATCCTATACAAATTCATGATGCAATGCATGTGCAATGCTTTTCTAACCTCAAAAACTATGGTTTATATTCAAAACTCACAACATATTATACATCTTAGATACTATTATAAAAAATTGCACATAAACATTAAACATGAACAATAGCCGCATTATATTATTATTTGTAGCAGTTAGACTTTTTTCTGTTGTAACTGTTCAAACCTGGTATGTTCCCGATGAATATTGGCAATCATTGGAAGTAGCCCACAATATCGCATTTGGTTATGGTTATTTAACCTGGGAATGGATTCTAGGCATAAGAAGTTACTTATATCCATTAATTATAGCGTTTATATATAAAATTCTTCAAGTATTACATTTAGATTATGCAGAAGTTTTGGTACAGTGTGTTACGTTTGTATATAACAGAAATGTTGAATAAAATGTATTGTTTTAGATATATTTTCCAAGGATTCTACAAGCATTACTTAGTGCTTATGCAGATGTATGCTTTTATCAATGGTGTAAAACCAAAAAATGGGCAGTATTTAGTATTGTAACTTCTTGGTTTTGGTTCTATGCATCATCGCGTACTATAATTAACACTTTAGAAACTGCTTTGACAACTATAGCATTATCTTGGTTTCCTTGGCCTGGGGAGAATATTGGTAGCATTAATAAATTCATATGGATAGTAGGATTGACTTGTTCAATTCGACCTACAGCTGCTATACATTGGCTGCCACTTTGTGTTTATCACTTAATGACTTCAAAAGAAAACTTTTTGATATTAAAATCATATTTACCTATTTGGTAGGTTATCTTTTAATATTATTCTAATACTGTCCGTTCATGACTATAAGATATCCAAGCAAGTCATGATGTTTTTATGTTAACTTGGAGGCACTGCAATAGTATATTAAGTATCGAGAACAGTAAGGACAGTTTACCGATCGACGACAATGTTTTGTTGTTCGCTTCGCTTAGTCGCCAATATTGGAGGAGATCGGTAAACTCCGCTTATACGCATAAACTTATGCTTATACTATTTTTTGTACGACCATTATGAATACAAATGTATTAACTAAGGAAATATCTCAAAGATGGTAAAAAAATAGATTCAAGATAATTTATTTTTCTCCTGTATATCCACCAACCATTAAGTAGGTTTTGTCGTTACCATGGATACGTTTGTAATTTTATTTTTGAATGTTACGATATTTTTGTCGTTTCAACATAAATAAATAGATAGTTGTTATTATTATTTATTGGGTGTTTTTCACAGCAAATTAAATAAAAAACATAAATTTTTTAAATAGTTTAATAATTATTTAGAAAATAATGATTTTTCACGAAAGAGACATCTAAAGATGATTCATTTATTATATAAATTACATATAATTTACTTACCGTTCTGTTTTTGACAGAACTGAACGGTAAGTAATTACTTACCGACGCGTTGTTGCTTAGTAACCAGTAAACATAACTTACTGTTCTAAAACCAAGTTTGGTAAACAATCCGATATAGCAGGGTCGTACAAAAATGTATATTAGAAAGCATGTTTGCAAACTAGCTGTTTGTCACATGATGACAAGATTTGCCAACTTCCTTTCAGTTAGTCTGCAAAACAAAAAGTGCTTGTAACAAGTTTTTTTTGATGCTAAAATCTTAAAAGTATAGTCTTTTGGTTCTGAGTTAAAAGAGAAAATTTTTAACATTCTGAAATGCATTAAACAAATGCAAGACGGTTTGCTTTTAACTGTGTGTGCTGTTCTGTTTGTAAGAAAAGCATTCAAATGGAGCTTTAGTGTATGGAACCCTATAAATAAACGCAAATGGAAAAAGTGTTAAAAAGTTCTGTTTCTATTTTATTTTCGTTTTTGAAAAGAGTCAATTTTTTATCAGCATTTTTGTTGACAACAGCTGCACTGCAAATAAAATGCAAGGTCACTTGTATTTTTAAAAGTGCTTGTATATACTATTTTTCAATGTAAGTCATACTTTGTACTCTTTTAAGCAGTGACGGCTGGTCAGGGTTGGCCGGGCCGTACCAAATGATACGAATAAAAATTATTATTTTCTGTCATATATTTTTTATCTTTATTTTATATTTTAAATAATATAAAGATTAAATATTAAATTACAATTAAATTAAATAAGTAATAAATAAATTACAAACATTAAAATGTAATATAAAAATTTAGTATTTACGACCGATAACTATTTGAGGAGATTTGCAAATTATTTTACGTTTAAGATGCTGGGGCTTACAACCCGTGTTCTAAATGTTGCTACAGCGCAGAACTTTGTGTATCTGGTAGTGTGGCTTGTTTATACAAAGTCCGGCCAAGACCTATGGCCACACTAACAGCAGACAGCAGCAGTGGAAATACACGCATAAAGGCCATAAAGGAGTCGAACTTCTTTGCATTCACAAATATTATTTTATATATTTTCATCACTTTTTGATCAAAATTAAAAGTAATATAGTATATTTTTGCTTTAAATGTAAACTGCCTGTGTTGTATAAAATATCAAGTAGATGTTACATGTTAGAGTATACATAAATTATACATTACGCGAGTTATGCTTACGAAATATTGAATACAAAAATGTTTAGGTAATTAAAAAATTTTGATTTACCGGGATTCATAGTAGTCAAACTCGGCGAGAGAAAGAGAGAGAGAGAGTAGTAAACACGGTAGATGGTATGTAGCAATAGTACAATATTTGGCTAACATAAGGGGGTAATAAACCTAATATAAAATTTTGATATAAAATGTGTTTAGTCGTTTAATGGTTTTCCAGTAGGAGTGTTGGGATGGTGCATTTATTTAAAACTTTTTTCGTGATTGAAAGCGTAATAAGGGATACATAGCAAGTACTAACGGCAATCTGACTCGAAATAAATTTAGCGGGTTGTCTTGATGACCATAAAGTTTTTATCAAACAATATCCTGCAACCGTAGTGCCGTATCCTGCAACTTGAGTGAATTTATTTATAAAAATGAAATTATTACTGATGTGCCCGAAATATATAGTTTTGTTTCATTTTATCTCTACCGCCAACATCTGCATTTTAAATATTTGTTTATAAATGATGGATTAAGTATATGGATCACGTGTTAGTTTTCTGTTTAGATAAGGGTTTAGTTTGTTTTTAGATTGTTTTTACTTGTAAAAGCTTTTAATACTTAATTTATGAGAGCTTAATTTATTTTTTATTTTTTCTGCAAAACTTTACCCTATGTGTTTTTCGTTTCTAACCTATCATAAATCCTATTCTGTTCTTGGCAAGAAAAGCCTAACCGCGGTTCTTGCTGGACAATGTAATATTTTGGTTTTATATGTACAGGGTGATCCACTTAACTCCCCCCCCCCTACTTTTTTCTGATAATTCTGTAATTACAAAAAAATTATTTTAACAAAAGTTGTAGGGCATTTTCTAAAGTTTTTAAATATGACATCAAAAAAACAATTGAAAAATAAATGTCGAAATTATATATATAAATAGATTTTTTTTAAATGGAACACCCTGTATTTTATTGCCTTGTTTGACGTAGAATTTCAGTCTGATTTCAACAATATAGAATATATAATACTTACTTTTAACAGTTTTTGAAATATTTGCTTTTAAATATATAAATTACACACTATCGCATATTCGATCGAGTATGCTTTGATTTTAAAAACATTTGCTTTGACATTTCTAACAATAAAATAAATGAGTATTAGTAAATTTAGTAAGTTCATACTGTAAAAATGCCATACACCACAGAAGAACTAATTAAATATTTTATGTATTATTATTTAATAATATTTATTTATATATTTAAACGTAAATAATTCAGAAAGTATTAGAAGTAAATACTATGCGTTCTATATTATTGAAATCAGTGCAAAATTCTACATAAAGAAATGCAATAAAATATAGTGTGTTCCATTTAAAAAAATTCAATTTATGTATATAACTTCGGCATTTATTTTTCAATTGTTTTTTTTGATGTCATATTTAAAAACTTTAAAAAAAGCCCTACAACTTTTGTTAAAATAATTTTGTTGGAACTACAGAAATAACAGAGAAAAGTAGGGGGGAAAAGTTAAGTGGATCACCCTGTAGCTTGCAGTTGGACTTATTAGTGTTGTTTTTTATACATACATTCACTGTTGCAATATTGAATCTCAAAAAATTAAGTCTAGTAACTAGAGCTTTATTTTGGCCGACCCACGTTCTCAAGGTACAAGACGTCACTGCTTTTAAGCAATGTTGTCAGTAAGTAACAAGTGCGTTTAATAAAACAGACTTATAAACACATTATCATTATAGTTGTAGATAATTAATTAATGGAGTTCCTTAGTCTTTTCAGTGACCATATCAAATGGTTGCGTAGGAACGAGCCAAAGTTAGTATATTACTAAATTTGGGAACGTACCTCATCCTCCATCGTCACACAGTGAATAATAAATATTACTGATAATTACTATTATTTTAAATCTGTTCTAACAAATTATTCTTATTGTTAGTTTTATTAAATATTAATTTAAAGAAATTCTGAATGTATTTTTTGGTACTTTTATTTATCAATTTCGTAAGTATGTCTTAAAAAGTAATAATTAAATTCGTCGCGAATTTTTATAATACAATAAGGGTTTAAAAAATTAGAAGTAGTATAGAAAAGTCCTCGTCTGATCGTCACCCAGTTTGCAGTTTGAGCACATAATGGTTATTAATACACTCGTATGAATTACAACACTCGCTGTGCTCGTGTTGTAAACGTCATACTCGTGTATTAATAACCATCATTATGTGCTCGTTGTATAATATACTATATTATTTAGTACATTCCAATCCAGGGCTACTATAAATAGTTTTATATTTAGAAAAACTAAGGGTGTTTAAACAAAATTGAAAAATGTGAATAAGTGAATGGGATGTACATAAAACTACCTGATTTTCACCTTATTCCAGATATATTTTACAGATTTCAGGGGGGTTTCAACCCCCCTAACCCTCCCCTGGGCACGGCCTTGGTATCAATTAATAAACAACAACTGAGAACATCCCTTTCACTCTCAAACAATTGATAAGCAAATGAAAACATTTATCAACGTACATGTGCACTAGAATCTACTAACAAATCAGTGTAGAAACATGATTTGACGTTTTTAATTTTTGATGAGTTAACCAAAAATCAACCTGTAACAAAAATGTGAAATAATTGTACTTTTCTAAAAACATTGTCCAAAATTACTCAAAATTTTTACTTTCTCTAATCAAAAACTTATATTAAAATTTTTTACTCCGAATGTCCTCAGCAATGCACTGGTTAAATATGGAGCAGGGGTTTTGAAATGCCTGGTGTAAAAAAAAGCTGGGCTTTACTTTACCAGGCAGAATGGAGTATCAACACACCTTACCCTTTCGATGCAGCTTGGCGAGCTGAGTCGAATGACACCAGTCTCAAGGTGCGGAAATGCCCAGTTCAAAAGTTACGCCCTTTCTGCTACCTATGTTAAGTCTGGGAGAGACCTTTTTACCGCCCTTTAAAAGGCGTGTCCCTAATTGATTTTAATAAATATTTTGATTTTCAAAGAATTCCTTCTTTTTCGTAGAAAAATATTCAATACATTTTGTTAGGTTAAATACAGAACATCATTAAATTTAATGCGCTATTGAATTTGTGTAAAAAACAATATTTGCCATAAACTTAACATGGGGCACAAAAAGTGGCGTAACTTTCTAAGAAGGCGTTTCCGCACTTTGGCATCGACACCGCCCATTTGGGCGTGCCCGCTAAAGTAGATTTATACCGAAAAACCTGTAGGCCTCTTACATCTAAATGGTCATGAGTTACTCGGATATTTTATGCGCAGACTATATGCATCCTTTTTAATGCTATCATTTTTGCAGTGTAGTGATTTTAATTTTATCAACACTGATGGATTCATTGGCACATGGATCTTTTATCATAACGAGTTATGAATTTTTAAAACTTAACGTTTTACAAGGTGTAGGAGAATGGTATGGGTCACAACCATGGAGTTGGTATTTATCTTCAGGATTTCCAGCAGTATTAGGTATCCATTTTGTTCCATTCGTAATAGCCACAATTAAAATTTTAGAAAACAGACAATTGTATCAAAATGAATTAGCCCTTCTGGGCTGTATTACATTTACAATTTTTGTGTATAGGTAAAAATTTTACCCATTACAAATATTTTAATTTTTGATAATTTAATTCTTTTAGCTTATTCCCACATAAAGAATTTCGATTTATTTTACCCTTGTTACCGATGGCTTTAAATATATCATCGGGATATTTATCACAATGGAGTCGTAAAGCAAACACGTAAGTTTGTGTGTGAATTTGATCAATATTAAGCTGTCTTTATAATATTATAATGTTGTAGATTTATTCTCTGGATTTCTATAGGAATGCTTATTGTTGGTAACATAATTCCCACAATTTATTTATCACTGATTCATCAGCGTGGTGCATTGGATGTTATGGTGCCACTTAGGAAAATATCTGAAGAGAATCCACAAAACACATCACTTTTATTTTTAATGCCTTGTCATTCAACACCACTGTATAGGTACATTACACTTTATTATTTCTTATACTTTACACTTGATATACCTACAACATTTCTATTGTTGTGTAATAAAATCAAAACAATTAGTAAAAATTTTCACAGTTGTTATTTATTTACCTGATATGAGTTTCAATCCAGATAAGTAATTAAAGTAAGAAACATTATGTAAATTAATCATAAAACGGTTTTAGGATGATATTGTTTATGGATAACCACCTACTAGGAGGTTCTGTAAGGTTTTTTCTTTTCAACAGGGCTGTACTTAGGTAAAGATAAAACTGCTACTTCATATAATGCATTGGAATATAAAATTTTAATGATTATGTATTATAAAAAAATTAGCGTAGTACATGTTTTTGTTCAATTTTTTTGACAAAATTGATTTTCACGAACAACATGATTTAATTTTGTTAATTCTCCATTTTTTGAGTTTTTTCAATTTCCCTTTTCTTTCATTTCATACTTTAATAATGAACCTTGGTTTCAATAGAACAAAACTGTTATCAAAAGTAAAAGAAATATAAACAAACATATCGTATTATTAATTACAATAGACAGATAACCAGATAAACATAGGTAATTAAGTGTACAACATCCCCAATCATGGAGGATTACCAATTTCAATTTCTTTATTTATTAAAGGTACCTTATGTTTATGGTCTAATGTTAAATTGTTGTAATAAAAGTGTAGGAATTTAATGTTATTTTGAGGAGTCATTATGTGAATCTGTTCTGAAAGGTGTTTGGTATAACTAGATTTTTTTGTGTTTATTTCTGTGACAATGTATGTGTTTGGAATGAACACCAAGTTGCAACAAAACACAGTTCAAAACTAAAATATTTTTCAGAAAGAGGTATTTGAAGTACCTGATCTACTTTATCCATAAAGTGAAATTCTTTGCTAATTGTTTTGGTTTTTATTGCATGAACTTGGATTTTCACACAGAATAAAACAATAAACTCAATTTTTATTGCTAGTCACCTTCACGTTAATGTAAGTGCAAGGTTTCTCACCTGTGAGCCAAATTTGAAGAATGTAGAGAATTATATTGATGAAGCAGATACTTTCTATAATAATCCATCTCAGTGGTTGAGAGCGCATTATCCACCAACTGGACCCTTACCATCGCATTTAATACTTTTTGATAGTTTGATACCTAGAGTTATGGACTTCTTAAGTAGGTAAGTAAGTCAGCAGATTTTGTTATAATAGATAACATAAATGTTTAACGTTTTTTTTTGCAGGTATAAACCTATATACAGGATTTTCCATACAAATGTACCAAGTAGTCGTGTAGGTAGACACATTACTGTACATAAACGGATAGACTTTTAAATATTAAAGGTTACCTACCTAAAAGTGAATTTTTCTAACTATGACTGTTTTATGTAGTAGGTTGTAGATTGTACTTAATCATGAAATACTTGTGTAAATAGTTTGTTTCATTAGAATAGGAACAGAAAAGGCCCTGGTTTTTTTATTAAAAATGCTTTTAAAAGTTACTGAAATTGCCTCAACTGAGATTTGTGTTCAGTTTTATCACATGCTAAAGCACTTGTGATGATCTCTTAGTTAAAACTTTTAATCATGAGCTCTTTCTAGCAGATAACAAGATATGATCATGAAAAATACTTTTTTAGCTTTTTTAATTTTTAGGTTATAACTAACATATACAGACGTTGTAGATGAGGTTAGAATTAGATACGTATAGAATTATAGGTATAACCAAACAAATCAGAGTCAAATGATGACCAAAGGGCTGGCGGTGGACGAGTGGTGTTAATACACATTCTTGTTCTTGATCTTGGGTTCGAAAGCTCTCTTTATTCTCTTATAGTAACCTGATAGCTGAGCGAGTTGACTACTAATTTTGAGTTTCTTGGGTTTGATTCCCAGGATAATCATAACATCTTTTAATTTTAATGCGTTTTAAGAAATATGTAAGACTTCAAGGTTGGCTCAGCCTGTGAAAATGAATAGTTGAGGTAATAATAGGGGGTCGGGAGCATAAAACTAGCCCCTTTACCACCCCCATATACTGAACAGCTCTAAGTAATAACAGCCTACCCTGCTATACCCCAATGGGTCTTCATGGTCTAAGGGGACTATTATTATTCACTTATACCATAAATAACTATCACTTAGTAGAAAACGAGGTGCTTTCTAAAAAATTCCCACCGACATTTAAACAATTAAATTATGGACTGTTACAAAAGTATTGGTGCTGTACTTATCATAATTTTTTCTTAAATCTGGTCGAGTTGAGTTTTGCATATGTAAGTTAAATAAGTATAAAGACAAGCCTTCTGTGATTGAGTGGAAGAGAGCTTGCATGTGAAACCGAGGGACATAAGTTCAAATCTCGGTTGCGACTGAATATTAAAAATTTACTAAATTCGTATTTGAGCTCATTAGGATACGTATGAAAGTTGTGTGAATGATGCAGTAGGAGGGAGCATAATGTACTTATTAATATGATTGCTATGATTACCTCCATTGCACTCCCATAAAAGTTTGTATGAAACCCTGAAATGGAATATGCAGTAAAAGGGGGGAACGGATTATATAGTATGTATAAGCATAAAAACTAGGCTACTCTGTTAATATACTAATGAAACAAATCCTTTGTTATAACAGATCCTCTTAAATTATTTTTATACAAATACTTAGTTTGGAAGTTTGCATAAAAACCAAAACAGCATTAGAACTAATTTATTGATGGATGCTAATGGCTGGTACAAACATTTCATTTTATATGAAGGCTTCCATTAAAAGTAGATTGTGATAATATAACACTGCCATTATTGTTGATGTACCATTAAAGACATAAGCCATGCCAGGTATTGAAGTTGCTTTTACAAATTATTTTCTATTGTTAGTAGTAGTGCATAATAATTACACGATTTAAGTGGCCTGTTTTATGTCTTTAGTCATACAAGGAAATGTATAATATTTATGTAGAGTTGTTCAATTAACAAGAGTATATAGTATAAAATATAAGTAATATTAAAAAAAAGTCTTTTTATTGTCTTAAAACGTTTTATTTTTAAATTTTAAACTAGTTTTATTAATAACATAGTACGGAGTTCGCAGTAATGGAATCTGATCCTGGTAACCGAGTTAGAAGTGAATTTTTGCCAGTTTTACTAAAAAAGTACGCCTTTTCAATTGAAATTTAAATGAGAACACATCCAAATACAAATTTAATTTAACTTAGATTGGTTATTGAGTGAAGAGTAACTTGAAGTAACAAGAACAGAATTTGGTTATTTGAAGCATTAACGGATCCGATTATGGGGACAATGAAAATTTGGAATAGCTTGTTCTAAAGTGTGATTACTATTAAATTGTGGATCACTGAAACAGCTAATAAACAAAAAACTAAATAAAATAAAATTAAAAATAAATAGTATATTATTATCCATGTTGTATAAGACAGTCTATTGTAGCACAGTTTGGGACACGACGAGAGAAACGAGGAGTGTTCCAAAGGAACAAGTGCTACAATACGTCTTATAAAACAAGTATAATATACTTTTTTACTTTGCATCATTAATTTTATAGGAATTTGTAATAAATTCAAGCTATTAAAAACATTGCATACAATCTAGCGATATTTGCGTGTAATATGTGGTAACAATATCAAATGACATTTCACATTTTCTGAGGCTAGAATGTGTCAAATTCAAATGTGTTTCTTATAATATAAAACTGTAGGAAGGAACATAATCATCTACCATTTATGAACGGGATGGGGTCTCAATATAGCAGAGTAGGAGGTGTTTCTGGTTTTGTAATGAGATATTTCCATTGGCGGTTCTCACTGGCTCGAAATGCGCACATAAACTACATAACCTCAATTTTAAAACATAGTATTTTGAAATTAATTTTTAGAATATAAATTTTATATTTAATATTTTAAACAAACGGATACCTACTTATGAAATGTAATGTTCTTTTCTTCGTATTTGTCGCAGTTTGAGAGAAAAGCAGATTTAGGTGGTGTCTAATGGCGGCCAGTGTGACGTCATATCCGTCACTTCTAAAACTCATTGGGCCGGGTAGTTACGCTCCTTCCTACAGTTTTATATTCTAAGGTTTCTATGTAATATAAAACAAATGTATCAAATGTTGCAAAACAAATAATTCCCAAAAATGATTTAATAATAGCTTCTAGCTTCTAATAGGTTATGTGGATTTTCCAAATTTATTTTCCAGTCCTTTTTTTTGTAAAAATTACGCTAAAGGGCTTGATAAAAGAGTAACGAATTAACAAAGCTTGGCGTTTTTTAAAAAACAGCTGCCCCTACTTGTAAATTTGGTTGGTATGGTTTTTGCTTAAGCTTATGTACTAAATAGGAAAATCTGTTAGTCCCTCTGAAAGATCATTTTTTAAATTAAAACTCATTAAAAACTAATTTATGCTACTGCATAAATTAGTGGTATAGTACTCTAAACCACAACTAAGATTATCATGTTTAACCCTTATTATCATCGAAAATATTATTAGCATACGAAATTGATTTTGAAAATTTAGTAAAATCATTTGCAGAAGTAAATATATTTAGGAAAAGCCATTTTAAATAATCTAATTGTAATCCACTTTAGTAGTGTTAAATGTTATGTTGTTTACATTTTATTTTTATATTTTATTTATATTTTATTGTTTACACATGAATAAATATACTTAATAACGATTCTTTAAAATGCTACAATATCTTTTACTTAGCTTAGATATTTACATCAGGGTCCCGCTTTCAAACTTGCAGGGGAGTGCATCAATTAGTTGTTACGCCACTGCATGCTTCACATGTCATACGAGATACTTTTTTAATTTAAACAACTTTGCCAGACTCTTCCAGGCTTAAATCATTGCGACACAAATAATACTGATTTCCTGGGATAGTTTTGAAATCTGCTTCATTCATGCCTTGATTTTGAAATCCCAAATATTTATAGGTTTTTATACATCAGGTTTTGCATTTTACCTTCCTCTGTGATTTTAATTGTTTTATTTTTTTGTAGCTGGATTGTAGCCTGTATATCTGTACCAAATTTCATTTTTATCTTGCTTATCAATCTTAGTAGTTTGACTCAATTATTTAATTTGGTATTTACAAGTTTGCATCACCCATATAAGCTAAAAGTGTAGTTCAATAACTTCCTTATACATTAACTTTGTAACTTAGGGCTGTGCATAATAATCGACTACTCTTTAATAATCTGTATTAATTGATGGATTAATCAATCAACCGATTAATCAATTAAACGACTGATTTTTTTTATCGATTTTGTGTTAATTATTTCCATAATCACACAGCCCTAGTCAGTCACAAATGCATTACTTATAGAGAAATCTTAAGTAATACGTAAATTCAAAACATTGAAGAGTACTTAGTACTTTAGATTTTTAAAAATACAATTTATATAAAAACGTAGAAACATACTTTAGCAAAAATTTTAGAAAACGGTACTAATTATGTTAATCCAGAAAAGGCTTTAATCCATAATATAGAATGTCTTCTATTTATCAACGACACGATTTAATAAAACAAGTGCTTAAACGGTTAAATGGATTGATCAGACCTTCAATTATTTTTTTAAATAATCAGTTTTATTGTTCGATAAATTCATTGATTTAATCTATTTTTTAAATCAATTTTTGATTATTGATTTCGATAATCGCACAGCCCTATTTGTAACCATCTTTTGTTTCATTTAATAACATTGACAGGGAGCATAACTCAACCATAAGGGGGTTGAGGTAGTCCCCTTTTAATTTGTTTTTTATTTACTTTTGATGTTCTTGAGTAGCAAAGTGGTCTACCAAGTTTTCATTAATGTTGGTTGCTACCTGTTTTATAATGACCAGAGCCAGGAAAGATGAAATGATAAGGATTAATATTTTCAAAAAGCTCTTTAAATCATAGGCGTCCAGTATATTTTAGCGGATCAAATTAATTAAAGAAACAATTTACGAATTTACTGAAATTCGTAGCCTATATTTGTGTTACAATACATACACTTATAATTATTTGATTTTGATTATTATAGTTAATTCACACTATACGGCTAGCCGGTGGCAGGTGACCAACTCGTAAGCCACAGGCCTGCAGATTATTTAGATTATTTTTCATCGTTCATTGTAGAATATAAAAAACAAAACACTGATAACAGAAAAGTTCAGAAAATTTGTATGTTACGGTCAACAACACGATAGTTTGCGGCGACCGACTGTTCACACTACTACTGTCGGTCGGTTTCTTTCAGGAACGGACCGACAACGACCTGCAAAACTTTCTTACAAACAAGGGTGGCCGACAACTGTTGGTGCCGGTTCGTGTTGGTGATGGTTGATGTGAATACCTTCATAAAAATGTACAATACAATGTCTTGTCAGTCCAGTGGCTGTTGATTGCCTGCCGACGTCTAGCCATATAGTGAGAATCAGTCTTTATTCGTAAATAATGTGATTTATTTGATTAAGCATGTGGTAATTTCAAAGGGTGCAAAATTACATTTATAGATTATTTATTCAACCATCTCGAAAAACAAGCAAAAAATATTCAGTACCTAAAAACGAGAAGTGATTCATATCTCTTAAATGATGGTATCAGAGGGTGTTGAAGGATTAAATAATTTATATCTAGATAGTTTGTATTTTTAGTATAATATAAAAGTTTTCGAAGAAAAATTTATTTTTACACTTCGGCAATGAGAACGAACATATTTAAAAGGTACACTTAGAGTTATTGTTAGAAGAAGTTGTAATTGTAGATATGACTGCCATAGCACTCATCAATTTGCCAAATTAGGTGCACGTTTCTCAACTGTTACAATGTTACGCCACTGTCACCACACATGTTAATTTGCAGACATGTTACATGTAAACTAATATTTTTTAAGATCAACACAGCTCATGAATATTGGACCAAGTAAATACCAAATAAATTGCTTCTTGTATTTATATTAAGTTAAAATGATTTTTTATATTGGACAGCTGTGAATGTGATATATTACATAAACATCTTACTAGAATTTACAATCTCTAACCAAGAGATGTACAAAACTAAACATTTTATGTGTGAGTTACATATATGAATTAGCTAAAACAAATTTGGACACATTTTCTTATCATATTATTATAATGACTTTATCAACTTTACATAATATGCGGTAACGGAATGGTGGTATTGTATTATGATTTATATCTTCGGCTGGTTTTAAAAGTACGTCATAATGACATCAACATCTGGTGATAACTCGTCATAAAACGTCAGTGGACCACAAGTCGACAACATAATGACATCCAGTAAATGACATTAAAATGAGGTAACACATCACGTCATATTGTAGTCTTTTTGGGTAATAGATTAGATTGATAAATTCCAATAGTAATTCATGATCTGCAATACGATGGCGCTACTTTCAAACTTGTGGGGTTTGCTTCCTCCGTCATTTTTGATTTGAAAATTTAAGAACTGAACATTTTTGTGGTGAAAAACATGTCAGATCTTAAAGTATGGTCTATTACGGAAATATTTGGCAAATGTGTTGGTTTGGCTTATAAGGAAAGTTTTGTGGCGATGATTATTATTCATAGTAGTTGATTTATTGTTGAAATCATCAAATGAAACATTGTAAGTTTAGATACCATTCATTAAAAATAATGAGTATGGTTGATGAAACTAGACTGTGAACTATGTTACCTTGAAATTTAAGGCGCAGATTCTTGTTTGTAATTTTTAATATTTTTTTAGTATATAACCTTTCAATATATGTTATATTTTTATATATTTTGCAATATGTAACCTTAAAAAGTACGAATAGCTTTATATGTATTCCTAAAAATCTGGAGGAAGGGGTTTACCAAATATAACTTGAAAATACGCCAAATTGTTTGTAAGACGTGAAATTAACGTCTAGCTTATGAGTTCATTGGTCTGAGACATTAGGAAGTCATTACCACGTTATACAACAAAATGACATGTACATCACTTAGTGGCCAGTTTTTCACGTTATTTTCACATGCCTTTGCTACCTGAGTCTACGTATGCCTAACAGAATAGAGGCATACGCGAGAAATTATTACCATCTTGTAGCTTCAATCAAGCTAACATGGCAATAATAAGTAGAACAAACAGTAGAGAGACAAGAAAAAATATAATATGCACAAACTGAAATACATGGTAAGCTTTGCAAGAGTTTTACAATATCAAACTAAAGCACATGTTGAAGGTATTGAGATAAGAGGCTAGAAGACAGATAGAGAAAATTGCAAAAGGTCTTTGTAGAGGCACCAAATTAATGTTGGAGTAGAGAGTGAGTGCTGAGTAGGCGCATTAACTCGTGCACTTTATATAAAACCTGTAGACGAAAACTAACAAAAGAAGAAGTTGAATAACAGCAAGAATACTGCTGCTGTGCCAAAGAAAAACTGGAGAAATCATGCATGTTTTAGAAAGAACAAGAGGAAATGGACTGACCAACTGGCGAATAAGATACATGGGTAACTGAGGCTAGCAACAGTGCCACTTTGTGTAGATAGACAAAGCAACTCCTGTAATGGAAAGAGCACTTCCAAAGCATTCACAGTAGACTTGTGACTGAGAAAGACCAATAGATCGAAAGCGTGATGAATCACCCTTAATCTGGAACCGCTCACGAAGAATGGGATAATTAAAACTATTAATATGTGGCCGCCCCACAGAAATTGATGAGGTTACGACTGAGATGCTACCCAGCCAGCACACTGAGGTTATAATGACGTTACTTTTAAGTCAATATTGGTCGACGACGTCATATGACTAATAAATGATGTCCATAAGACGTCATATAATGGAACGTACGTAGACATCTTCAAAACGACGTCATTTGGACGTACAATACAATACTTACAAGTTTCATTAAAAAGATTTTATCGGGGGCAAGGAATACTGGTCATATTAAGCAGGTGGTCACAGTATAAAGATATTTTGACTGTAGTAGGTATATAATAAATGTTATTTCCAATATTCAACTATTTATTTATAATTCCTGTTTTAGTCCTCGTATAGGACGTTTTAATGACGTCTTTGGGCTGTGACATAATGATGTCAGTTTTACGACAATTTGACGTCGTTACTGCCGAAAAAACGGCGACATTATGACGTCAGTGTGTTGGCTGGCTAGAAGCACAATCAGTGACCAGCGCGGAGGTACTATTAAGACAGTATATATACTTTCAGAAATATGGATCGCACAGCCTGCCAAAGTTATAAAGAAAGGTATTTTCATATTATACAATACCATAAATGTTCAAAATTATATCGTCGTTATCGACTTGCCAAATCACTATAGAAACTTAAACTATACAAGATACTATCAATTTTGGCAAAAATATTAGTATCGTCAAAATTTTGCTTCTTACTCCCAACAACCGCAACTTGAAAATGTCAAACGACAACGGTATACCTTTATACCGTTGTATAAAAAGAATTATTAGTGTAAAAAGATTGAAATCAAGTCATGAGCTGCTCAGATAAAGAGGAAAGTTCTTTATACCTTCATCCTATTTTTTTGATTTCAGTTTTTTTTTCACTAAAAACCTTCATTTCTTATTTTATAATAACCCATATAGGAAATAACAAAGGGCCCACGGTTGGTTCAGGCTTGGGACGATGTTTATCAACTCTGGTACAAGCCTGAAATCCAAGGCTGGCCCATGGCTGGTCTAAAATCGGGATGATAACTTCGTGCTAAGCTTGTTAATCAGTCATGGCCCTAGATGGGTGATACATCTTGGTCCAGTAGTGAAAACCAATATAGCGCCGACGCTAAAACTGAGTCTTGGCGCAAGGTATATAACCAATATTGGACCACTCTTAATATTAATGTGGTATCAAGGCTCACAATCATTGATAGTGTAGGTTCGGAATCCAACGGTAGCGGGTTATTACTGACTTTTGAGTATGGGACCAACATAATATTTAATACTGTACTATAGCTTATTACTTATACTTGTATGAAATTACTTTGATGAAGAAAACAAATTAACACGGAAATTCTAAATGATTACCAATTATTTTAATTCGTTCAATTATTAGTAACATAAGGTAACTTAAAAAAATTTGTGACACAAGAACAAGTCTGAGACTGATTTTATACGAAATTAATAATATTTTAGATGTTAAACAAATTAATTAAAAAAAAGTGGTTTAAAAAATTATTTTCAAGCATACAAGATTAATTTTTATTACAAAAAAGTGCAGCTGCCGCGTTACTAACTTTTCGTGTCTGTGCTTGTTTCGAAGAAACGAAGTGCGCAAAAATTTGAAAGCTGAATTTATATTTAGTAATAATAATTATAAACTAGCTATGTAGGTATTTTAGTTTAACTTTTCTCATATTTTTCTCTTAATTAATTACTACCTGATATAATAAAGACAGAAAACTTCACAAGCTTGATTTGGTAGAATATGTGAAGATTGGCCCAAACTTGGTTCAAGGGTAAGAAACCAAGTCTAGAAACACTAGAATTAGTTGAGGCTTGGGAAAACAGTAAGAAACCGAGACTAGGGCGCTAAAGGTTGGGCTATGACTTGGGCAGAGATTAGAGAGCCCAGAATTGGTACCTAGACGTTGGTTGACCCTTGGGCCACGACAAAGCAGCCGAGGCGTGGGATCTGAAGGTTGGCCTAGGGTTGGACCAATGTTGAAATAACGACATTTGGTTATCCAATGTCAGCCAAGCTGGGGCCTATTGTCAAGACTGGCAGTTCCTACATGGGAAGGTCTCCTTGGTGGACTTGTCATTCAGTATTTTAAAGTTGGGGTTGCTGTGGGGGTGAGCCTCCAGTAGATATGCCCTTCTCCTCTTCAAAAAATCATAGTGCAAAATACAAAGTGAAAACCAGGGACCGAAGGTCCGAACTTTTCACAACCCTTTTGCATATAATCAGCCCACCAAAACTGTTCTTCCTGCCTTGTTCTTGTACTTTTATATTTTTCTGTTTACAGAATTTTTAATAATCATCTTTGGTTGTTAAGATTTTGGTAGATTCATACATGATATCCGATTACAGGTACTTATTATAACTTGTAAGCAGGGATTGAAGAGAGAAATAATAACGGTCCGAGCCACATAACAGTTATGAAAGGCGAGATAATTTTACTTAAGAGTTATAAAGGACCTTTATCCACGATTGAAAATAAAGGTTTCTAGCTTAATAACTGTTTCGAAAAAGGGAAGAGATTCATAAGAGTTATTGTTTGAACGACCGAAAACGACCGATATTTAAAAATCTATAAAAGGAATTGAATACACTGAATGTAAAAGAGCACATGTTCATGATATGAACAGCATTTAGTAATGTATTTCCTTTCAGAAATTGCTTATAGACGATAATATTTTTTATATCTTTCTTAAAATTAGAAGTACTACAAATATTTATTATTATTATTTATTATTATTATTCGAGACCACGTGGACATAATTATATCCTACGATAACGTCCGGGACGGGGTGCGGATAATTGGCTCAATGTTTAGATTTACTGTAATTTATTACATACACACACACACGTTGGACTTTTAGATAATTAGTATAATAAAATTATTCGTATTGTATTATTTCTTTAAAACGTGTTTGGTGGTGGTGGCGGAAAGGCTGCAGTTTTAAATTGAACTCTCACATACACGTTGACGGCAGTGTTGGGCATCAATCAATTAAATGTTTGTTTAAACATTGTTACAACTAATAATACTATTTATGAAATTTTTAAATTTAATAATGATGTCATTCTGGTTTTTGTAGCAGATTACATTTCAACCTCGTACCAGACGTAAACAAACGCACCAAAATATTAATAAAAAGTGCAATTGAAATAGCTTTTTACAAGTATATAGGGTCAATTGGTTGTACATCGCGCGGACATACGCGTGGCCCGTGAGCCTCGCGTACGGTCAGCGCGCTGACTGGCCATTGGAGAAATGCACCTTTTCGCGCGCTGACCGACGTTATTTTGCTGTCAGGTTGCAGATATACACCATTTGGTATGTAGAAAGGAATCATAATAAACCCCTTTAAACCCAATGGCGTCTTATTATTAGGGGTTGCACTCGCAAAAACAGTCATAAAGTACTTATAGCAAACACTTGAAATATTTCTTTAAAATTAATTTAAAAATTTATAAGTAGTAACAACAGAAAACAATGGTGGGATTTGGATTTTCTGGAATTATGATTTAGTACCTGCTTTTTGCAAACCGACAAATCAGAAAAAAAGGAAAAGAGTAATAAAATTTGCAAACTGTTTAATTATTGTTTCTTATTGTGTTTACATGAAGTTGAGATACGCTATTCAAATGTGCGACTGTAAAGGTATCAATTACACTTAAATTATTTCCATAGCAAACCCATAATACTTTAAAACATGTGTATACAAAATTTAATTATTTTGTAAACATTTTACAAATAAATACAGACAAAATTTTGGACACCTTGTTTTTCTAATTATTATGAAGTCAATAATGTCTTTCAGTTTGTTAAACACATTTTAATAAAGAAATACTTTATACAGTCGCGAAGCCCAAGTTGTTTACACAATAAATTATAGCAAATCTAATAAACATTATCCGGGCCACGTCGGGGACTTTTGTTTATTTACATATATAACACAAAAATTAGACTCCTTATTAATAGAAGGAATGAATAACAAGATGATCTGAAACTATTTAACACTTTCAATTCTTAATTGAAATGTTACAAGTACTATATTTATAATCCTGTTATAGACTTTTTATATCTCTCCTTTTCGGGCTTTAAAACGATAACTGTTATTATAAATCTTCCCTTTTTGAAAGAGTTATGAAAGGAGAGAAATTTGCTTTTTCGGTTCTTTAATAACAGTTATGCAGATTTGAAATATAAATATTGGGCCTTCATAATTGTTTTATAATGACCGATAAATAACTGTTTCAAACAGTTATTTTCGTTACAGTTTCAATCCCTGCTTGTAAGTTATTTTTCCAATTGTTCTACGAAGCTGACGGTAAATCAGTTACTTGATGCTTGATTATGTACTTATTAATTATTAATGATTAACTGCCATTGAACTAACCATTGAATTCTCTTTTCAGAATAAAAGTCTAATATAAGTAGTAATTATAAAATTATTTAAAAAAGAAGAGTTTAAGAAAATTAACACAAAAACAGTGTAACGGTTAAGTAACATTTACGCATGTTTAATAACTGTTAGACAACTAGCACAAAAAACAACCAGTTGGTAAATCATTTGTTTCTGTTTCTATATGATTAATCACAATCAACTTGTAATAGCATTTACATGAAATTCAATAAACAGAAATTCACACGGTTACGCTGACCTTTGACACAGCATTATTGCCAAAATAATGTCAATGTCAGTGAACCATTTCAATTTCAAAACTAACACACGATTGCAACATGCACGATTTATAAAATGATCGAAAAACCGCCAAACTGGTTTAGTGTAACGAAGAAATTATTGCAACGAACTCAAAAATGCAAGTTTTACTTTCGTTGATATTTATTTTCAACTTATTGCTACAATTAAAATCCGACAGTTTCGCTTTTGGTGATGAAATTTTCAGCAAAAAGTGCACAGGGAGCAATCGTAGTAGTTCTGGTGCGGGTTGTATTTTAAGTACGTGAAGAGTTGTATAATCTTAAAAAAAACTCGTTTAGCTTTATCTAAACAAATTAGTGTCGATATAATTTACATACGTATATATATCAAACTTTTTGTAGAAGATGCTGTAATCGATGTACCGTTGCAAAACGCTACTACAGCTACGGCGATGGCGGTTTCATTCCAATTTAAAAATACAAACAACACCGTTTCATTTATCTCCACCATTGCACAACCAAAACTCGTAAATCTATGGAAGAAATTTCCTCTCTCGATCACCGCTAACGTGACTGGGTTAAGCGAAGAATGTCAGAAGAGTACTGGAACATTTTTACAGGCTGTACAGAATCACGAATTGTGGGCTTTAAAAAGTATGGTTTTCAGGAATTGTTAAGAGATTTTAAGTAAACGATATTAACTATTATAGTGCTCGATGCAACAGCAAAGTTGCCCCCAGGAATCTTAAGTGGGAATGTCAATCAGTTCGGTGATTATGATGAATGCCTGTCTATTGTTGAAGCCCAATATTGTTTAGCCGAAATTAGTTTGGAACCTGTTTTAAATGAAGATTATTTATTGTACAAGAATCTAGTTCATTCGTATACTCCTTTTAGAGGGAACTTTGATGATGTAAGTTTATTTATCTTTAATTTTTACGAAAACATTAGAAATATTTACTAAAACAATTTATTTTATTTAAATTATTTACAAAATAGATGAAAAATATAAATAATAAATCTAGCTTACGAAAGTTTCAAAACTCTAGTGGTAGTATTTTGTTACTGGTGAAGCATAAGCGAATGGGGCGGCAGCGTATTTAGCAACTGGTGCAGCATAAGCAATAGGAGCGGCAGCGTATTTAGCTATGGGAGCAGCATAAGCTACTGGAGCGGCAGCAATTTTAGCTACTGGAGCTACGGCCTTAACGGCAACTCCGAGTGGTTCCTTGTGTACGACTGCGTTAAATCCGTTGTGGGGATCGGCGGTGTATTCGACGGTTCTCTTGGTGCCATCGGGATCGACTACAGAGTAGCTTCCGCGGACCACATCTCCATCACGACTTTCGTGTTGACTCTTGCTGTCTCCGGTGAGACCGTCTTGGATGTCGTAAGCGTAAGAGTATTGGGGATGGGGGTCGTATTCTTCGGCGACGACAGCTTTGGCTACGGGAGCTGCATAAGCAACGGGAGCGGCAATTTTTGCTACGGCTGGGGCGGCGTATGCAAAGGGGGCTGCTGCTACTTTGGCGTATGCGGGAGCGGCGTATGCGGGAGCGGCGTATGCTGGAGCGGCATAGGCTGGAGCGGCGGCATAGGCTGGGCCGGCGGCATAAGCAGGGGCGGCGGCATAGGCTGGGGCAGCAGCGTAAGCTGGGCCAGCGGCATAAGCAATTGGGGCTGGAGCGGCTCCGTAGCTTACGACTCCTGCTTGGGCTGCTGCCACGAAGGCCGCCAAAATGAGAAGCTAAAATGTATACGGAAAAAATAATTAATTATCTAGATTTTCTTTTGTTAACAATTAATTAGATTTTAAAGTAATTTTCACTGGTAGAGCGCACGCATTTTCAAGCAAGTAGTACATACCTTAATTGCCATAATTGATTATTATATGAAATAATATTAAAGCACTTCTTATGGTGGATGTTTAAGACACGAATGATGTCTCAACATGGTAGAATTCCATTTATATACCCACTTGATCCACTTATTGTGTAATATTTTGCATCATGAGGTACCCCAAAAATCTTAAACCCAGAATTTGGCATATACGTATTACTTACCTACAACTACGTATGTATCGAGCCCATACGCGTTTGGGGCTCCACCTTACTTTCACGATTTATATGACATAGATCATGGATCAATATTTTATTAATATGATTTTCATAATAATGCAAATATACTCCGCTTTTATTGTGTTCACTTTTAATATTTTAATCTTCTTTAAAATAACAACTCCCTTCCTAATAGCTGCTACCTATTCCTTTACTAGTAACCTCTTCTTTTTGACCAAGACGGTATTGTTAAATAATAACATATTAACCTACAACAAGATTTAATATTGACCTAATTTAATAATTCTATCTTTATCCACACATAGAATAAGTAAGTACATAAATGTTAGTACAAATACACACGAATAAGAAATTGTGAAACAATAGTGATGGTAAATCGTGCTCTATTCTTTAAGGTTTCCACTTATATATGCACCATTGTAACAATAATAATGTTAAACGCTTTGATTTTATGCAAATAACGATTTATGTTTTAAGATGATATGCGTTTTTTATGTCCTAATTTGTTACAAATTTACATTTTCCAGCACGAAAACGCCTTCTCAAGTCAATCAAATTTGTTTATAAATTACTTAGCAAATATGAACCTTTTGCTTGTGAAATATTTCAGTCTCATTTTATTTAACAATTTACTAATAACATCTTCAAATCATTAGAGTTTACTAGTTTTTTTCATTTAATTCGCTCTACGAAATATGCTGTAAATCGATATATCACGGCTGGGTAAATAGCGGTCCATGGGTCTGTTTCAAGCTAAAATGCCTACAATTGTGCCGATAAATAAAATGTACTTATACAAAAAAAGGCAAAATTCCTCCATTTATCATTTACATTAAAGTAAACTTTATCTTCTTGTGATTAGTGAAATTGTCATTTCTCAGCATTACATGTTTTTACTAAGCTTTAAGATTTTATCAGTAAGTATTGCCATCTGTCCGTCATTAAGGTAAACTAAACATACGTAATTATTGGCGATCGACGTCTAAATCAAAGATTTGAATCAACTTGGAGTTAGTAATGTTTTAAATGAAAACATTAAATTGCATATATTTTCGTTACAGTATATTTAACTTCGGTTCAAAGCATTGATTCAGTCGTATTTCATCAATAATTGAATATTTTTAGTTTATTTTAATTTTTACTTTAAGGTTGGAAATTGAGAAACTCCGGAAAAATTGCCGCTGGCGTCACTACTTGTACAAAACATTTATAGCCTCTTTATTTTCAAATAGTAGCGATAACGATTGATCTCGCCGCTGGAGCAAAAGCACCAACACGATGTTGGCGACATTGAATGTTACCAGATTTGGCATTCCATCTTATAATAAATCTTAGGTTTAATCATAATCATGCCCAAACATATTAACAATTTAGTATTAATTTGATATTGAACATTCATATCCTGTAAAAACGACCATATCAATATAATTTATACCTTTGTAATTGTAATATTTTACAACTTTTCATTGAATTTCCTCTGCACCATGTATGTAGTAATTTTTTCTTTATTAAAGTTTGTGTCAGGTTTGCTCCACGATGTCGCTACTATTTGAAATAGAGGGACTATAAAAACATTAATTCGTCTAGTTCAGTTTTAGACCTTTAAGATTATACTACAAAACCATAGGTGGCCCTCGCGTCGGAAAGTACAATGATTTGTAATAATAATAATTTTGTATAAATATTACAGAATTCATATTGAAACGTCGGTATCGCCTAAATTTTAGAATAAATTACAAGGCCGATCGCTATAATTTTTACGTATTTAGTTAGAATTTATGGAAAAAGAATACTAGAGATATTATTATGTTTTGCATTACATAACTGATTTACAGATAGGTACTTAAAGTTATCTTTGTAAGCTAGTTATGGTAATGTATACGTTTAAATGTAAACCAATTTAAAAATTTTAATGTGTATTCGAAGATTAATAACCACTGCTGTGAATTAAATTTAAAAATAATACTAAAATACAGTAAAAATAAAGTCACTAGATACAATAAGTAGCGCAATCAATTAGGCCTATAAGATAGAAAAAGATAGCTATCGAAATCCCAAACATGGCTGCCGTTTGACAATTTTTTTTTGACAGTTGGACATGTGACATAATTTGAACTAAAGTTCCTAGGTAATTATAGAGACTTTAATTTTAACCTGTGATTTTAACCAGGGATTTTAACCTAAAGTTTCTTAGTTGTCGTCACGCGTCAGTTCGTAACCTATGCGTTACCAATTTGTAAGTCATTCCAAAAGCAGTAGTTATGAAAATGATGAGGGTAATTTACTGATTAAATACTGTAGTCAGTTAAAAGAAAACAAAGAACTGGTAACAATAGAAACCACTGTAGTGCACGAGCTACAAGAGGAAGATGAATTTTATTCATATCTTAATTTGTCGAGCGCAGTGCAGGCCGGCTTATATTATTTGTTAGGTGCTGTTTTACATAAAATAAAAAAGCATTATGCAATATGCGCTAATTGTTATAAAGCAGTACAGGAGGTTCCAGATGAAGTTACAGTTTTAACTAGATTTACTAAATTGAGAGAATATAAATCTAACATTTTAGTATATCCTAAATTATCATTATATGATTGCATATTTAATATAGAACTTAGTTTTAGAGCTCATGAAGATGACATTTTAGAAAATAGATTAATTTTAGATGATTTTATAAGCAATGCTATAAATATTTTTATGTGTCCTGATAGCATTCCGAATTGTCATGACATTTTTGAAAAAATTGTAAAATTATTTTTTAAGTGTCGGGTCTATTTCTTGTTGAATAACAAACATAAAAAACCAAATTGTAATATTTCGACGCAGAGTAGCCGCAGTATGGCAATGCGAGCTTCTGTAAATAAATAATTTTCCATTACATATTCTGTGTTATTGTCCAATTCACATTATGCTCTGGTTCTTTTTCAGTCATTTTTTTACTAATTTTCCTCATTTTGATGAAATCAAAGATTTTTATCTTAGGGACAACAGCAATTTCACTTGCAGCAAGCAGAAAGTGAAATAAATGTTTTAGACATCTCATTTTGAATTTTCCGCTTTAAAAATCCCAAACATGGCGGACGATTGCGCTACTTATTGTATCTAGTGACTTTAAGTAAAAACATGCTACAGCGCCATCCCTTTCAGAGTAACTGAACTATTGTTAACCAAAGCTGCTTAAAAATGATAATAATGGTAACCGAAACTGCAACATGATTATTGTTGTTATAAATAAACTATTATCAATTAAATTTGTTCATCTGTGAACTACTCGAGTACTTTCAAATTATTATAAAGAGATATTTTAGTTTTAAGAAAGAAAAAATATTTATACTTATTGTTACAGTTTTTATGTTTATTTAGTTATTTTCGAACAAATTTTAATAATTCTTTTGTTAAAATTTAATTCATACTTTGATCTGCAAGATTATAATGTTGGATACACAATCTATGATATATTCGTTCTTAAAATAATGTAAATTCAGAGGCTCTGCATAGCGTATTTTTATACAGTCATTTCCCCCCTTAAGAGCATAGGACGCGACCACGCTTCAAACGAATTTATCTTAACGTAATTTTTATTCTATTTCTCAAAAAACTTTTGTAATAAAGAATTAATTTCTATTTGTTTATCCTACCGAGCGTTACCTAATCGAACAGAGAAGGGCACTCGATTGCTACCGGCAACCGATAGCGTCCGAACTCATACGAAGCCCGCACGCGGGCCACGAAATACATCGAAAAGCATAAATCAGTTGCCCAACTATTTTTATACGAGAAATGAGCGTCGTTAGTATGTGTATCTTACTTGGGCGGTTTTAATTCTTTAGCACACGTCAAATGTACATTCAGAATTCGACACTATACGACAAAGATAGTACATTACCGTAATAACTGAGGAGAACTGAGATGGGCAATGCAGCTTTTTACTTTAATTTCATTATTGTTACTTAATTAAACACAATTTTCATAAATTAGAAATTTGTGCAGTTACCGACATGTTTATAGATTAGAGGAAAGTACTTGATGCGGTTTAATTAAATGTTAGTCTAGAAATTAAATTTTTTAATACATATAGTAACGTTTCGAACGAAGTTTTGTTTTTAATGCCATTTATTTACACAAATATTACAAATTAGTTCAGTTTAACATTTTTCCTCCATTCTATAACTCTTTAACTATCCAATTGATTTTGTTTTTTTTCCAATAAACATTTTTTTTGGCTACATTTACAAATTTATAAAAATACAAATGATTCAGTCTATTTCCTTTTGATGTGGGACAAGCGTGTCCTATCGCCCTAAATGGCTATAAAACATCTATAGTCCATAAAATTTGTAAAGCTGAACAATTAGGACGCGCCCATAAATATAGATGGCGTTGTGCAGCAACAAAATTTAGAGTCAGTGAATCTAGTCACCTAGGCCAGCTGGTCGATCAGAGTAACGCAAACCGCCGCCATATTGGGACAGAGAAGGGTGATTTTTAATAATGGACAAATTAAAACCACGTTTTACGTGTTTGACATATTAGAGGTTTGATCTTTCAGAATAAGAAAAACCTTTTAAAGTAAACGTGGATTTGATTAAACTCAATACCGAACAAATAATGAACAATTTCGTGCTTCGTTTTCCACAATATGGCGGCGGCTTGCGGTACTCTGGTCGACCAGCTGGCCTAGGTAACTAGATTCAGTGATTCTAACAAAATTAGAGTCACTGCATCTAGTCACCTAGGTCAGCTGGTCGATCAGAGTAACGCAAACCGCCGCCATATTGTAGATATTGGGGCTGAGAAGGGTGATTTTTAATAATGGACAAATTAAAACCACGTTTTACGTGTTTGACATATTAGAGGTTTGATCTTTTAGAATTAAAAAAACCTTTTAAAGTAAACGTGGATTTGATTAAATTCAATACAGAACAAATAATGAACAATTTCGTGCTTCGTTTGCCCCAATATGGCGGCGGTTTGCGGTACTCTGGTCGACCAGCTGGCCTAGGTAACTAGATGCAGTGACTATAACATAATGACATCGATATGCGGTAGGTGATCACGTCTGCAACCATCGAGATGCATGCTTTAGTTGTAACATAACCTTCAAACTTTCTAGTTTGACAATTATCCTACCGCATAATTGGATTTAATAAAATTCCGCTAGGATGCAATGGGAATGACAGTTTTATTAAAAAACAGTGACGGAAAATGTAAGGGAGCAAGTTTTCTTGCAGTCATTAAACTCTAACCGCACGATGAATGGGCGGTGTTAAAACTCGGTAACGTAGGGTGAAAAGTGGTCCTAGTATGATGTTTAATGACAGTTTGCAGGACTTCTACTGAACAATAGTGGTCCAAGGGACTGGACATGGACAATCTTAAAAAGAAATCATCTAGCTATTTCTTGGAAAAGCAGGTTATAGAGTATTGTGGATTTTTATGATGGCATACTTTTTATGACGGCAACTCTGCTGTGTGTATTCTGACACAAATTTCATAACCTTTAATTCAGCACTTCATCAGCACCAGTGTCAGTTTATACTACGGGTTCAAAAGTATGTCTATTGGACTGAATAAGACTGAAGAAAATTTTTGTTTTGCGATGAAATACACTTTTAGTGCAAGCAAATCGATTAAAGTTCGTCCGAAAGAGTGTAGACGAACCACCAACTGCAGCTGCAGCAAAAAAGTAATGTTGGAAAAACATTTGGTCAGAGAACTGAAAAAATTCAAGCAGCCGGTGAACCGATCCTTGAACAAGACTCAACTCCGTATCACGTCTCCAAGGTGATGGGATATTTTAAGGATAAAGGGGTTATCCCTAGACTGACCTCGGAACTCAGCAGAACTCAACGCTATTGAGAACCTATGACTCATATGTAGAAGCAGATTACAAAAGAAGTATTGTACGATGAAATCCGAAATGGTTGAAGGCGTGGTTTTTTTTAATGAAACGATCGAGGAAAACTCCAAAAATTGAATTGACAAAGGAGGGCATATTTTCTATTAAACAACACTGAAAAAGACTTGTAATAGCGTCTAAATACAATTTTCTTTCGAATAAATGCCATTTAGGAAAAGCAACCTTTGTTTATATTTAGTCGCACAATACTGTAGGTATCCTTTTAAAGCAGATAAATTCGCGTGATAGCGGAGATAACAACAAATTATGTGGTGAAGGTCTTCCAAATATACAAGCGGCGTTGGCAGATTTAGCAAAAGTAGCAATATTTAAAGAATTAATATTTTACTAAACGCGAAACCAAAACAAACGACCAATATGGATCCCGATTTAGACAAGATTAGAAACATATTTAGAGAAGAAATTAAGGAAATGAATAATAATATTAAACAAAAATTTAAAATGCAAATGGCGATAATGAATAATACAAAAAGGTAAACGGAAAGAAATTAATGAACTAGATAGAAACATGACGCGAAAGAACTTATTAGTTTATGGAATATAAAAAAAATAGATAGCAAAGAAGAAGAGATTGACTTTACAAGAAACATAAATAAATGAAATAATACATTCTATAAACTTACAGACAAAAGAAAACTGTAAATACTCGCAAACCAAAAAAAAGCTAAAAGGGACAAATATACTATACATTCAAGAAGACTATCCCAAAGAGGTTATAGATAAGAGAAAGAAATTAAACCCAATATAAATCAAAACAAGAAAAGAAGGAATAGAAACCTACTTAAAATATGATAAATTAATAATCAAGGAAAGGTATATAAGGAACAAAATGAAAAAGGGGACAAATGAGGAGGAAGAAGGAACCCTAATAGGAGAAAAAGAAGAATATGAATCTATCCTATAGAACACAGCGATGAGAATGATACAGATGAAAACACTCAAGAAAAATGTAAAAAACTCAAGAAAAGAGATAGAAATAAATTGAGATCCGATGAAAGCAAAGGAAATCAAAGAAACCATCAACCTCCCAAAATAAACAAACAAAATCAAAAACGGTCCAAACATTACTATAGCACCATTAAAACAGCCCGATACTAAAGGCAATAACAGAAGGAAAGAAATAAACCAAAATATATTTATATATAGCAAAAACAGAAAACCATTAACGAACCACACGCAGGGATCTGAAAATGTAAATAAATGGGATATTGATTTAAAGAAGGAAGATGAAATAAAAATTAAAACAGGGGCATGCAACATTAAATCACTGACAGAAGAAGAAATAGTTGAAGAAGTGGAGAAGTTTAAAAAGAAATACTGAGTCTTAGTGAAAATAGAAAGAAAGGACATGGAAGAAAACCGTTGATGAATGAATACACCATATGTTACTCAGGGGTAAAACCAGAAGAAGCTAACAAGGAAGGAGTTAAAACTATTAAAGTCGTACAATTTGTACCTGGTAGAGGAGATGGATAAAGAAAAGGAGATGGAGACAATTTACTAAGAAATACAAGACACATTAAATAAGATAAGAGAAGAAAACTAAAATTATTATTATGGGAGATTGGAACTCGAGAGTTAGCATCAAGACAAAGAACTAGGCGTTCTAGGGGAATCTGGAGAAGAAGAAACAAATAAAAAGACTTAAGAAGACTTAAGATAAACAAAAAGACTACAATGAATACATTAAAAGAAGAAAATAATTCAAAAAGAAAGGTAAAGAATCAAAACATAAATGTTGGGAAAATTTAAATTGAGATGAATTAGGAAACTAAAATAACAACAGAAGATTTCAAAGTGTAGTAAGATCCTCAAAAGGGAAAATCAATACTATTAAAAATAAAAACGAGAAGTTCAAACACACATTCCAAGCATACTAAAGATATTGGAAGAATACTTTACACAAAGATTTTGAGAAGCAAAAGGGCATTATTTAGAAGAAGTTATAGAGGATCGAGAAAACGAGATTTAAATGAAGAACAAATTAATCTGGAAAAAGTAAAAAATGCCATTATGAAAATAAAAATAGGAGAATTAAGAAGTCAAGATCTAATTCTCTCAAATATGATGTGGAGGCGCAGCAACTGCTCAATGGTTACACGATATGTTACAGATGGCTTGGAGACAAAACAAAATCCCACAAGACTGGAAAATTGAAAAATCGATATATGACAAGGAAAAAATAGGACGCGCAGAAAATACCTGGGAGACGAAAATCCAGGAATTGATAAAAGAAACAGGTATAGAAAGAAGAGAGAAAGAGAAATAAATAAAAAAAGAATGGAAAGAATTTAAGGCAACAGTACCATAGATCCTAATCGGTTAACAAGGGAATCGACAAAGAGGAAGACGAAGAAGAATGTTTAAATATAATTTAAATTAAAAGGTTTAATACACAAAATCAGAGTCGGGCTGGCGCCAATGGAGGCTACCGAGCAAACAGCAGAAGGAGGCCAACCAATTAATTCTTTTACCTTAAAATTTTTGTTATAAATTCAATGCAGTGCCTAGCAACTGGTTGCTTGATAAATTCTTAAAAAATTGATTTTTTAAGGCAATAACTTTACCGTGGCGGTAATTCAAAATGACGTTAATGTTATCACTTTTGGATTTTTTTACGTGGAGGCGGCCATTTTGTTTGGGGGCAAATCAATTAGTTTTTTTTATCTTAAAATTTTTGTTAAGTATTCAATGCAGAGTCCATCCATATCCATCCATCCATACCAAGTGGCCTAGCAACTGGTTGCTTGATAAATTCTTAAAAAATTGATTTTTTAAGGCAATAACTTTACCGTGGCGGTAGTTCAAAATGACGTTAATTTTATCACTTTTAGTTTTTTTTTATTTGAAGACGGCCATTTTTGTTTCGGTAAGCGCAGCAGTTTTTGTGTTTACGGAAACGCAGATATCTCATCTAATCTCAGCTTCTATTTTTTACATATCCATGCAATAAAAAGCAGCTTTTTAAGAAAGTTAAGGGCTATGAAATAGATCCAGTAACAATACAAAAATAGTGTAATTGAATATTGAAAACAGTAAAATAGTGTATTCTATTTACATGCTAAAAATAAAAAATATTTTATGGAATATATCACTTTTTGTTTACCTAGATAGATCATAATTAATAATATTAGAAGTCAAAAGAGGACCTTATTGTACGCCTAAAAGACGTCGGTTTGAAGACGGCTACGTACGTCCCATAACATTACGTCTTATGGACATCATTTATTAGTCATATGACGTCGCTGACCAATCCCAGCCAGCACACTGAGGTTATAATGACGTTATTTTTAAGTCATTATTGATCGACGACAATAAATGATGTCCATAAGACTTCATATAATGGGACGTACGTAGACGTCTTCAAAACGACCTCTTTTGGACGTACAATACAATACGCACAAGTTTCATTAAAACGATATTATTTTAGCAGGGGCCAAGGAATACTGGTCATATTAAGTAGGTGGTCACAATATAGAGATGTTTTGACTGATATAATAAATGTTATTACCAAATTTTCAACTATTAATTTATAATTCCTGTCTTAGTCCTAGTATTTTTTTAGTACGTTTTAATGACGTCTTATATTGACGTCTTTGGCTGTAACATAATGATGTCAGTTTTACGACAATTTGCCGTCGTTACTGCCGAAAAAATGGCGACATTATGACGTCAATGTGCTGGCTGGGATAATCACTTAAAAATAACGTCATTATAACGTCAGTGTGCTGGCTGGGAAAGAGGAACAAAGAATAAGAATTTAGCAAACACTGATGATAAACTATGAACCATACGGAACGCAGGTAATAAATATGACTCCAACAGACTGAATTTATTGCAACTGTTTAAAAATATGTTGTTGCTAGGCAACAAAAGTACACATTTACAAATTCGTTTGCGCGCATGGTGACGAGGTGTCACCTTATTATAGGTAGAGATTGCTCTAAGGTAACCAACTTTATCTCACACAAATCTCCGTTTTTCAGGGGTAATTTTTCAAAAGAAGGAAGTGCGTCTATTAGTCCTAGTTATTTTTACGAACAGGTAGAAACTAGTTGTGTGTTTCTGAAAATTAATTGTAAACCAATGCAAATAATCACTAGTAACAAAATGTAGTACGTCCGATGGACCTCCACGGCATCTCCATAGAAGGTAGCCTAAAATGTACTACACATGGATATCCAAAAGACGTTGTAATATCCATAAAAAATATGGGTTGAATCTCTTGTTTGAATGTCGATTGGGTATATTCTGTTTACAGCTAACCTATAATATTTTTGGTTAATTATAGTGTCAAATCGTGTTGTGGTTAAAACGACTTGGGTGTGCTAAATGTTTAATCTGCTTGTTTATCTTTCTTTTACATACACAGCTTATTAAGATACCTGGTAGCAAAACAATTTACAGACAAATATTTATAAGTATTGTGAAATTTAATATTACAAATTATTTTATTTTAAGATTACAGAGTTTCACGAAGTCAGGCTAGAGGCAATAAACCGTATCTTTGCTATATCGCTTATCTACGTACTACTTTTGTTAATCTCATCATAACTACCTGATGATATATATAAGTTAGATGAATGTCTTCCTGTTTATGCTGAAATTTTGGGTAACAAAATATTATAAAAGTTGAATTATATGCACTTACGTAATTAGGAACGATTGCATATAATGCATTGTCTTATGTTCGTTTATCTTCGTATAAACCATTTAAAAAAATTATAATAAACTGCCATATCTAACATACAATACCTCCAAGATATTTAGATTACTATCTTTCTCGTTATTACTTTGTGTTCATTCATAACGCGTCCAGGTAAAAAAAATGATTTCGTAATATCATTTTTCGAAGAAACCTTGTAATGCTTTTTGAACGTTGCATTCTTGTGGTGTACTATGTTCTTTTTGTATATGTATGTATGTGGATATACTACATGTACGCGTTTGAACTTTTACCTATGACTATGAATGTGATATATCGATGGGTGTGATCAGTTTTGATCCGTATATAGAGTATTAATTTTATTATACCTACGTCTGAAAATGCAACAAACGTGTTTGGCAATAAAGTGATTCAAATTGAATTGCCAATAAATAATGGTAATGGGATACACCTGAACTTAAAGTTTTGCAATATTACATATTATTAGAATAAACTTACCTTGCGATGTGGAATTTCTGCTTTAATTTTACTTAAATGCTTTATAATAGGTACATAAAAATTAAATCAACTGAAACTGGTTATTATATTTCTGAATGGATTAATATTGAACTTACCCCGTTGCATTAAAGTACAGGGTGATCTAAAATGATTGAGGACGGTTTGAATTTGACCGCCATGTTAAAATTTGTGTGACGTTAGCAACAATAATACTTCATAGACATTTTTATCCTTCTTTTATTTGACAGTGGCGTAAAGATAATGTAGCTTATAAGCTTCATTAACTATATAGTATATTGTGTCTCAAGGGCAGAAAATTAGCATTTGTAGCCCGCAGTTGTTTGATGCCCGAGCGAAGCGTAGCGTAGCGAGGGCAGCGGACAACTTAGCTTATTTCTGATCAGCTTTCTGATCAGGTAGGCGAAAAAATAATAAACTTACCTGATAATAAAATCAATAGAATAAACTGTAGTTCTCAAAATAACTGTTTTGTATAATAAGCAAATAAGCGAAATGAAAACCCGGAACAACGTGGCAAAGCACAACGATATGAACGAGAAAGTGACGAGTTGACGCTGTAATTTGACGCAACACATTTTAATAGTGCTACACTAACTACTTGAAATACATTAAAATCTACGGCGCGAAACTCAAACCGACTTCACTCATTTTGGATCACACTGTATTGAAAATGAATTATATTGCGAGAAAAATAACCACGTTATGAAACAGCAGTTTGCGAAACATGCTTTTTGGAAAATGTTGGATTCGATGGTATATGTGAGCATAATAATTAATTAATCGATCAATATCTCTATAGACTTGAATTTCCTGCTATCTAATTATTAATTTAACTAATTCTTCTTCGTTAGTAAAGTATAAAGTCGAGCCAAGGAAAAACCGGAAGCACATAGATCTCACCGCAACTTTCCATCATATGAACTATGGCATTAGGTCTAATGCTGAACTTTGCTGCAAAATATTTTAAGGATTGTATGTACAGGGTGGGGCAATAGTGTGGGGAAGTCCGATAGCTCCTAAACGGTAACAGCTAGAAAAATCGTTCTGATACGGATGTAAACAGTGGATAGAGGCGCATCTAGAAAAATTATCTTCAAATATACAGGCTGTTGCAGAAAACTGTGGCACGCTTAAGGCAATTTTTTTTAAATAGAATGCCCCAAATATTTTTGCATATTTAACACCTCTCCTGGCAGGTTTATTCATATCTAAAATTTTAGTGCCATCTAATGACCGGTTTAGAAGTTATATATTTTTTTCAAAAAATTGAGTTTTACATTATCCCATTTAACAGTTTACCGCTTTCACGGCCGCAACTGTGAAGACGAATTTAAGTAGGGATTTTGTTGCAGGGGCTTGTAGGGTGCGCTTCTTTAAAAGAAAATGGATCCACCATGTACAGGGTGTTTAAAATTAATTTTTAAATTTAGAGTACTTCAAAGCTAAAATTCACAACTTTTGCAAATGGAACACCCTGTATATTTTGTAACTTTGTGATGCAGAATTTAATAACGAACATTTTTGTATGTACGTCCTTATAGCTATCTGTAACCACTTTTGATTTATTGAGAAAAAACTGCAAGAAGTACACAATTAAAAAATTATTTATTTAAAAAATCAAGGTTTTTCAAATAAAACAAAAGAAAAAAACTATAGCAAATGCTCCATATGTAGCCCATTTGTATGGACACACATTTCGATGCGCCTTTGGAACGATCTTTGTACGTTTCTTAACATTGCCGGTGTGATACTTCTAAAAAGCATGTATTATTCTATCCTTCATATTTTGGATTGTGGTTGGTGTCTCTGTATAAACAATTTCTTTCACATATCCCCATAAAAAGAAATCCATTTTTGTAAGATCAAGAGATCTCGCAGGCCATTTAGTGGGTCCATTCCTTCCAATCCATTGATGTGGGTAGATATTATTTAGGTGGTCTCTTACTGCATGTAAATAATGCGGTGGAGCACCGTCTTGCTGAAGCCACAGCCCATTTCGGATCCTTTGAGGAAAGTTCGCCAATAATTGTGGCAGATAGTTCTCTAACAAAATGAAGATAAATAACTCCAGTTAATGTACCAACAAAAAAATTTGGCCCTATTACATGTTCTCCAATAATTCCCCCCAAACGTTTATGGACCATCTGTGCTGGTTATCAAGTTGTCTGAAAAAGTGGGGATTTTCTGTAGCATAATAATGGAAATTGTGCCTGTTAACAAATCCATTTTTATGAAACGTTGCCTCATCAGTGAACAAAACATTGTTGAAGAATGTAGCATCGTCTTTCATTTTACGTATGGCCCAATTACAAAACAGTAAACGTTTTAGAAAATCGTCATCAGTCAATTCCTGATGCATTTGAATGTGATATGCATGAAGCTTATTTTTCTTTAAGATTCGACCAACAGAACGTCTACTTATTCCTACAGATGAACTCACTTCTCTCTGACTAACATGGGGATTCTCAATCGTTGCTAGCACAATAGATAACTCATTTTCTTCGTTCAAAACATTGTTAATTCGTTCACTTTTTCATACTGTACATTGCCGGTCCTCACAAATCTATCGAGCAGGATTTGAAAGCTGTGAACTTTAGGGAGCCTCCGTTCAGGATACCGTTGGAGGTAAATTCTGCGGGCAAATAAACAATTTCTTTCAGTCTCGCCCAAAACAAAAGTCATGTCTACAAGTTCTTCATTACTAAAATTCATTTTGAAAAACTAAAACACCTACTAGAACTAAATACTGATGGTCGATAACTGCGAGAAATGTACGTTTCGCATACGTGCACAACAATTGCTAGATGCTTTAATGTTTCGTTGAACAAAAACAACCAACGCACTTGACAACTAAATAAATAATGTTTTAATTGTGTACTTCTTGCAGTCTTTTCTAAATAAATCAAAAGTGGTTACAGATAGCTATAGGGACGTACCTACAAAAAATGTTCGTTATTTAATTCTGCACCACAAAGGTACAAAATATACAGGGTGTTTTTTTTGAAAAAGTTGTGAATTTTAGCTTTGAAGTTCTCTAAATTTAAAAATTAATTTTGAACACCCTGTACATGGTGGGTCCATTTTCTTTTAAAGAAGCGCACCCTACAAGCCCCTGCAACAAAATCCTTACTTAAATTCATCTTCACAGTTGTGGCCGTGAAAGAGGTAAACTGTTAAGTAGGATAATGTAAAACTCAATTTTTTAGAAAAGAAATTTATAACTTCTAAACCGGTCATTAGATGGCGCTAAAATTTTAGATATGAATAAACCTGCCAAGAGAGGTGTTAAACATGCAAATATATCTGGGGCATTCTATTTTAAAAAAATTATCTTAAGCGTGCCACACTTTTCTGCAACAGCCTGTATATTTGAAGATAATTTTTCTAGATGCGCCTCTATCCACTGTTTACATCCGTATTAGAACAATTTTTCTAGCTGTTACCGTTTAGGAGCTAACAGACTTCCCCACACTATTGCCCCACCCGGTATACTAAAATTAATATCATGGAAATAGGACTGAAGAGACTGGTCACTTCATTCTCCTTTCTCATAGAAAGGACAATGAAGCATCCCACAACCTTATAATTACCACTGCCACAGCGGCTGGAACTTTATGTGCCAGTATTGGTTATTCGGATATCAAGACGTTACTGTCAGTTATTGTTGAGGATACAGAAGAGTTGAAGAAAAGATTGGAGAGAAACTCGAAGTGGTTGTGGCGGAGAAGTTAAGGCGGACAAGAAGAAAGGACATTTATCATAGAAGCGGGGGCCATTATTCGACTCGGAACACCCATTTATTACCATCATTGTTGACGCTGAGTGGTTCGCGGACCATCGGGACGTCTAGACTTGCGTCATTTCTGTCAAGAAAAGGAAGGTAAACGGTGATGATGCATCCTCTGAAGACAACTATTTCTAAACACTCCGCTGCTACTTCTAAAAACTTTGAAGATTCTCCTACTTCCTCGGAAGTCTGTCACTATCTCCCTCAAGATCCTGCGGCTGCCCCCGAAGGCGCTTCTACTACCTCCGAAGCCTTTCCCGAGACCTCCAAAGACTATTCCGACATTCTCGACCATGTTGCCACAAATATTGAAAAGGATCAAGCAATAGAAGCCATCATCAGGATGAGTGATCTCAAGGACCATATTTGACTTAGTTTATTTCCAAGTCGTTTACTCTGGTCAAATATCAATTGAGAAGTTGAACTGCATACATCATGTAGTTAAAGAGCGCAATCCGCATTAAAAATCTATGATCTCGTATAGACTAACCTCTCTCGAATTGATCTTCTCTCTACAGGTTGCTTATTGCCCACTTTCTAAGCAAAACAATTTTTTCTTTTCTTGCCCTTAGATTTGAGAACGACAATATTTACTTAAAAGACGCCGATTCGCCCTATAGGTAGACATAATTAACACAACGACTCACATACTTGGCTGCCACACCCACTGGAAAAAGTATTTTTGCCAAAACATAGGACAATCATCATCTGAATATTGAATCATTCGTAAGACCATTGCGATATGAACTGATTCTGATTTTCCATCTTTTTACCAACAGATCACAATGCATCCCCTCAAATGTGATTTGTATTTTCGACGAGAATTTTATGGTCATTGATGATAAAATGAGATTATTTGACAAGAGAATAAATTTGCATTACGATGACTGTGGTTATGGCGTTCACCGAGGAGTTTTCTGGGTTCTCTTCGTTTTCAAAACCGAAGCAGGGAGATTTTAAAGCAAATAAGTGTGGCTTTTGAAAGAAGAAATTAACTCAGATTATGACGAATGTGACAAAAGGTACAGACTCGCCGTCAATGACCCTGACGTTGGGCGCTGAACAAAAAACATTCACCAAGAGGTTAGAGACCGTGTTCCAAAATCTTTGTCGATTCATATTCCAATACTTTTGTCTTTTAATGGTTGATTCTTTCTGATGGCCGTTATGCCTTGTTGATCGCTTAGCCAATACATGACCGCTCTCTAACGTCAGAGGACAAAAGACAAACAGCCTTGGTAGTGCAATGTCTAGCGGGGTCAGCAAGTGCAAGTGCGGACTAGTGCAATGCAAGCGGCCCGGGTCGATTCCCGGTGCCGGTAGATCTGGTTAAGGTAGGCACTAGGGCCTACATAATAATAATAATAGCCCCCTCCCCCCCCGCACAAGCTTATAGCTTCTGGGCCTGGTTTCCAGGCTATGGGTTGTAGCTATTATTATTATTATTATTATAAATGCCTGTGACAACTGCCATGTTGTGCTCCAATAAGCCTTTATGAACTCCCGTTGTGTGCTGGTTGAGCTTGGTGCAGAACACAACGTTTACTCATAAAAGTAACTTGACTCCCATGAATCTGGGTAACGGGCGATACAGTGAGAAATAAATGTGTGGTAGAAGTGTGTAGAAGCGGAAACAACGGCGAAAACAATGAAACGCATGAAGCAGAAATAAAAGAAGAAAAGAGAGACAAGAAGAGACAATAACAACAAGAATAAAAGCAGGGGCACCAACTAGGCACGAAGTCAGACGAGCACTGAAAGACCAAAAAAATGGCAAAGCTGCTGGAAATGACCAGATCCCTCCAGAAATATTAAAAGAAAGCATACAGCTGTCAGTAGACATATTACACCCCCTATTTGTCAAGATATGGAACGCAACCACCATACCAGAAGATTGAACCAAGGAGATACTCGTAAAAATACCCAAAAAAGGAGACATATCGCAGTACAAAAACTGGAGAGGCATAATATTTTGCTATCAGTACCAAGTAAGATATTCTCACGGGTAGTGCTAAACAGAATAAGACCCCACATCGAAGACCAGCTCCGCAAGGAACAAGTCGATTTTCGCAGCCGCAGATCATGCATCGATAAACACACTACGCATAATCACTGAACAATGCTCAGAATACAGGGTTAACCTATATCTACTCTTTATAGACTTTGAGAAGGCCTTATCCGTTTACGTAATCAAAAGAGGCGCCATCTGGAGGGCAATGCGAAAATACGGAATACCACAAAACATCATAAGCATAGTAAAGCATACTTACAAAAACTACACGTGCCAAGTGATACACGAGGGCAAACTATCAGACCCCATACCGACAACTCTCGGAGTGAAACAGGGATGTATTATGTCCCCAATACTCTTCCTGATGGTCATAGATGAAATCATGACCAGAGCAACGAGAAATAACAGAAGAGGAATAAACTGGAGTATCACTGACCAACTCGAAGATCTGGCTTTCGCTGACGACATCTGCCTCCTATCACACTCAAATAACCAAATGCAAGAGAAAATAAACAGTATTCACGAAGAAGGCAAAGCCGACGGACTCAAACTAAACTACGAAAAAACAAAATCATTAAGGATAAACAACAACAGACAATTCACCATAAAAGACGACAAAATAGAGGAAGTCAAGAGCTTCACATATCTAGGAAGCGAAATAACTGGCACAGATGGATCAGAAAAGGACGTAAAAATGCGAATACGGAAAGCAAACACGGCTTTTATGCAACTCTACCCGGTATGGAAGTCAACAGAAATAAAACATAAAACCAGGCTATAAATTTCTGGAAGCAATGTTAAATCGGTCCTCCTACATGGAAGCGAAACTTGGAAGGCTACCAAATCTATCACCTCTAGCCTCCAAGTATTTATAAACAGATGCCTTCGCAGAATACTGAAAATATTCTGGCCAGATACCATAAAAAACGAGGAACTATGGCGACGAGCAGGAGAAAAGCATGGGCTTTCACGTATAAGTACACATACGTACGCATACACGTACAAATCAAAAAAAGATAGTGGAGCTGGATAGGCCATACATTAAGGACCCATCTGCAATTGAACGCCAAGCACTACAATGGAACCCGCAGGGTAGACGAGCAAGGGGCAGACCAAGAACTAGTTGGAGAAGGACTGTGGGCGCTGAAATAAAAAAAGTGGGAAGAACATGGAATGAAGTTAGAGCCCTAGCAAACAACAAAACCAGATTGCAATGCTTCTTAGAGGACATATGCTTTATACAGGAGTAACAGGAAGTAAGTCAAAAAGTAAGTCAAGAAGTGCTCTCGACGGGGACTCATTAACGTTGCGGAGGAAGCTGCTAACATGAGTACCGGTGTGGGGGATTGGAGTCTCACCTGAGGGTGTCATTTATGCTGCAAACCTCATGGAGGGGAATTCGAGTGAGATTTATCAAGATCGGGGGAGGGGTAATCTATGGCCTATGGGAAACTGCATAACACCAGCTACCTGGATTCAGAGACGTGAGTATGAGGATCACTCTATGGTTGTGCAGTTCCAGCCTTGTGATCCGAAGAAACCGTCTAGAGCCGCTGGGCTTAAAGGGTATTAATGCGAATACACAGCCTCCCAATTTTAAGATCTGGCGAGGATACACCAGACCTATAACTGGTAGACTGGGGTGGCACAACCGTCCGAGCCTGCTACATTGGGGTTGGTTTCAGTCGGGCAATGGTCCCACACACATTGGGAAAGTCTAAAGCTGGACTAGCGTTCGTCTGCTATACCGGGAGAAGGGTATCAACGAGTGAGTACGTTTATAACTCCGGTACTAGTCTGGAAAGCTAGTAGAGGTTTGTGTAGACACACCTTGCTCCCATCAATGTGTACTGATAGCTTCTGAAATAGCATTAATGCGCTAATTGAGTGTATCTCAATTCGTGTTTCCGAAAGGGGGACCGTGGAGATTAAATTATTAGGTGCACCACGTTCAACGTGGACTCCACGCCAATAGTACAGTTACACAATGTGTGCTGGTAACTTTCTCCCTCGATTTGACATTTTTCAGTTGATTAGTCCAGGAACTAGTCCCTTATCCTACAATCGACGCTTCAGAACAACATTAATTTACGTTCTGGCAGTGCAATGGTATGGGCAACATTTGGACAGATGAAGTATGTTAAATCAAAAGAGGAACGTAGGAGTTACTGCTTTGTGGATGGGCTGATCTTTTAAGCTGGTCTATTCTGAAAGAGACATTCTGAGATCGTTATAGAAGAAGCATAGATCAAGAACCTGAGGTGAAGCAGTTGTACTTCAAGGTAAGCGGGTATGCTCTTGAAGAGTGTGGTTTGTTTGTCTACAAGAAACATGCTTTGAGGACGTCTGAGACAAGTCTTCGTTCGATCATTTTTACCACAATTCAGTACATTTTTTAACTAACCGTGTATTATAGATTTATACAACAAACTACAAATTAATAGCTCCTCTCAACGGAAATTTAAAAAAATGCCACTAAAGATACGTTAATATTGTTGATAACCTTTTAAAATAAATCATAATGTCAAAGCTGAACTTGAGAATAAGATAATTACCTCAGTTTCTAATGCAAAATACCCATAAAAATAATTAATTGTTGAACTATTATTATTAATTACTAGAACGACCTAGAATATGATTTGGTTTTTTCCAACATATCGTAACGATATCAACCTAGATCTGCAATATGCAAAGTGTGGTATTGTTAACAAAACCTTTATTAAGTGTCGTGTACTTTTACAAAGCGTTTAATTACACTTTAATGCGCTAATAAATTAAGACTGCTGCACGCAGGAAGATTATTTATAATTTTCTTAGATACCTTTGATAAAACTTAAATGTCTAGTGAAATGGTTTGTTGCTCCATTCTCTCTAGATATTATCTAAAGAATTAGAAGTAAAAGGATACCACAACTTTTTTTAAAACGAATTAAATGCATCTTTATCAAGCTATTTATAGGTTATTGTAGGTAGAGATAAAAAGTTAAAAAGATCTTTCTGCTATTATTTAATGCTATTTTATAGAAAACACAAGTGACTATTTGTATCTAGGCAGGAAAAGTGGAAGGATGAATAAAATATTGTTTTACTAGTCTGAATATAATTTCGTCAAGTTACAAAATTGTATATTTTTATCTAATAAATGAAACTGTTAACCTACAGTGTAGAGGATAGTGTAAATCTGGAAATGTATTATCTACAAAGTATTAATCAACTTTAGCAAAAATTATACTCAATTCATCAAACTACATAAAGTAACTATACAAGCTCACATATTTATTTGGAAACATAGCTTTTATTTAAAAGAATTTATTATTTCATTCAAGAAGCTCATCTTCCAAGAGAAGAATTTACAGGATTAGAAAATAGGCAAACAAATGTTACAATTTATTTAAAATTTATTTTAAGAAATTATAACTTTTCAATGATGACATTAAAAAAACTAAAAACACCATTTTATTCAGCATTTAATTGTCTACAAAAATGACAAAAATTCATTTTTGGTTTGATGGAAATTGTTAAGTTATTAATTATTAATACATTATAATAAATAAAATTAGCTTCGTTAAGTGAAATTCTCGTGAAATTATTCGAAAATTCGTCTTTTTCTAATTACAAATATATAGTAACTACTAACTAATCTAAATCAAAATATTTCTGGACTACTTTAAATAATTTCAAAAGTTCGGTGTTAAAATTGACCTTGTTATTTGTTGATTTTAAACACACCTTGATTTAACCTTGATCTTGATTTAAAAGATTTAGAAAAATAAAATAAGACCAATAATTGTCATAGTATGATTTTTATTATAGACAATTCAATTTAATATTGTCGGGGATAATATAACTAGTGTTATGATTATCATCGGTGATAGCCCGAGTTAAAACCGACGAAAATTGACCGAGTGCGAAGCACGAGTTCAATTTTCTAAAGGTTTTAACGAGTGGTATCATCGTTGATTAATCATAACACGTGTTATATTTGGTGAGACAATATTTATGTCAAATAAACGTCAAATAATGTCAAAGAAATATCGATTTTATTTTTATAATCTTGTTTTATTGAATTGTCTTCCGAATCCAACTCTTATTGCATTGTTTTTTGCTTTAATATTTGTCATCCTTGTTACTTGCTGCTGCTGTTTTTGGAAAATAATCACTCGCGTTCCGCTCGTAATTATTTTCGTCACAACAGCAACTCGAATTTAGAATGACAAATATTGTTGGCAAAACTCAGAATACTTGTATTATATACAGGGTGTCCTGTTTAACAGTCTACACTCAATAATTCGGACAAGCTTCTGGCTATAACAATGGAATTAGAACTTTGTATACAATTTTATCTTGTAACATCAATTTTGCATTATTTGTTGTATTTATTTTATATCTTATTTAAAATAAATTTGATTTGTAGCGACAGCAACCTTGACTTTTATTAATTTAGAAAAAATTGCAGTTCACCAAGATGTCTCTGGAACCATGTCAACCATGTGTTGCCTATTTAGTTGTCACACGATAAAGTGAGCGTACTGTATTTCAACCTCTAGTTTACGAATGAGTATGAGAACCCATTTCGGAAAATGTACTGGTACCGTATAGAACGTCATCGTGACTTTCTTTAAATTGAACCATTAGGTTTTAAGTGTGAAAATCGATAGCAAGCCTGATTTTGAATAGAAAAGCATTGAAGTACTACAGGTCCAAAATGGATAATAACGGAGTTAGCACCAATTAACGGGTCCTAGCTCCGTTTTCATTTTCATACTTAAAACCTTATATATTTTATTTCCACTGCTAAGGCTAGAAGTTTGTTCGAATAATTGAGTGTAGACTGTTAAATGGGACAAAACCCGTTAATTGGTTCTAGGCCCCGTTATCATTCATTTTAGACTTGCAGTACTGCAATACCTTTCTACTTAAAATCACATTTACTATTTATTTTCATACACAAACCGTAATAGCCCCGCTTAAAAAAATCACGATGTCATATCCGGTACCATCACATATTCTAGCATGAGTTTTAATACTGATTTCATAAGCTAGAGGTCGAAATATACAAAATTTCTTTAGTTCCGCTACTAAGGTTAGAAGGCCAAATGATTGAGTGCAGACTGTTAAACGGGACAGAACCCGTTAATTGGTTCTAGTTCCGTTATTATGCATTTTAGACCTGTAGTACTTCAATACCTTTCTACCTAAAGTCACATTTACTATTAATTTTCATACTCAAAACGTAATAGTTTCACTTAAAAACATCACGATGACGTTATACCCGGTTCCATCACATCTTCTAAGATAGGTTCTGATACTGATTTCGTAACCTAGAGGTCGAAATATACAAGATTTCTTGAGTTCCGCTACTAAGATTAGAAGATTGTCCAAATGATTGAGTGCAGACTGTTAAACGGAACAGAACCCGTTAATTGGTTCTAGCTCCGTTATCATGTATTTTAGACCTGTAGTACTTCAATACATTTCTATTTAAAGTCACATTTACTATTAATTTTTATACTCAAAACGTAATAGTTTCACTTAAAAAAAACGATGACGTTAAATCCGGTACGATCACATATTCTAAAATGGATTCTGATACTGATTTCGTAACCTAGAGGTCGAAGTATACAAAATTTCTTTAGTTCCGATAATAAGGATAGAAGATTGTCCAAATGATTGAGTGCAGACTATTAAACGGGACAGAACCCGTTAATTGGTTCTAGTTCCGTTATCATGCATTTTAGACCTGTAGTACTTCAATACCTTTCTATTTAAAGTGACATTTACTATTGATTTTCATACTCAAAACGTAATAGTTTCACTTAAAAAAATCACGATGACGTTATATCCGGTACGATCACATATTCTAAAATGGATTCTGATACTGATTTCGTAACCTAGAGGTCGAAATATACAAAATTTCTTGAGTTCCGCTACTAAGGTTAGAAGATTGTCCAAATGATTGAGTGCAGACTGTTACACGGAACAGAGCCCGTTAATTGGTTCTAGTTCCGTTATCATGCATTTTAGACCTGTAGTACTTCAATACATTTCTATTTAAAGTCACATTTACTATTGATTTTCATACTCAAAACGTAATAGTTTCACTTAAAAAAATCACGATGACGTTATATCCGGTACGATCACATATTCTAAAATAGATTCTGATACTGATTTCGTAACCTAGAGGTCGAAATATACAAAATTTCTTGAGTTCCGCTACTAAGGTTAGAAGATTGTCCAAATGATTGAGTGCAGACTGTTAAACGGAATAGAACCCGTTAATTGGTTCTAGTTCCGTTATCGTGCATTTTAGACCTGTAGTACTTCAATACCTTTTTATTTAAAGTCACATTTACTATTGATTTTCATACTCAAAACGTAATAGTTTCACTTAAAAAAATCACGATGACGTTATATCCGGTACCATCACATATTCTAAAATGGATTCTGATACTGATTTCGTAACCTAGAGGTCGAAGTATACAAAATTTCTTTAGTTCCGCTACTGAGGATAGAAGATTGTCCGAATGATTGAGTGCAGACGGTTAAACGAAACAGAACCCGTTAATTGGTTCTAGCTCCGTTATCATATATTTTAGACCTCTAGTACTTCAATACCTTTCTATTTAAAGTCACATTTACTATTGATTTTCATACTCAAAACGTAATAGTTTCACTTAAAAAAATCACAATGACGTTATATCGAGTACCAACACATATTCTAAAATGGATTCTGATACTGATTTCGTAACCTAGAGGTCGAGATATACAAAATTTCTTGAGTTCCGCTACTAAGGTTAGAAGATTGTCCAAATGGTTCAGTGCAAACTGTTAAACGGGAAAGAACTCGTTAATTGGTTCTAGATTCGTTATTATGCATTTTAGACCTGTAGTACCTGTAGTTGATTTCTACTATACTACTATTTGATTTTTACTATAGTTCTATTGCTAAGGTCAGGAAATTATTCGAATGGTTGAGTGTAGACTGTTAAACGGCCCACACTAAAAAATGAGGTAAAATTTACCTTGGGAAAGAGTTACTTTCCTCTCTTATTTGCGGTAGTTTTACTCTAAAATTTAACTTTACCTATACATTAATAGTTGTTTTACTATTTGTGGTAAAATGGTCTTTAATTGTGTAAAATTACACAAATATAAGTCATTCTACTACATTTAATTGGTTAAAATCACTATCCATAATGTAAATTTACATAACTCATAGTTTTAACATAGTTTTTTCTTGGAAATGTATTATTACTCAATAACTTGATTCATTTTTAGTGTAATATTAAAGATAAGATGAACTTTAACAAGTACAGTGTAATTTTTCCCTTAATATGTTTTTAACCAATGAGATACTATTTCGCTGATTTTACTTGTTTGCTGGTGAGTGGTGGGTGACCTTCGTTTTGTGAAAGAATTCAGGAACCCATTATGAACAGTCTAAATTGGGCTTTTGAGGAATGGTCAGAATGATGTGTACCAATTCTATTATGATTTCTTGTTACATGTTCCGCAATCGGCGAGGCGTATCCCATCGATATCGAACGAAGTGTTCATTGCTCATTAACATTTTGTTTTTCGTTGTAGTGTAGTGCAGATTTATTAAAGGCAAATATATTTACACGTATGACCCAAGGTGAGAAGAATTTTATTTTATAGTAGAAGTTAAAAAATAATAATCGGTAGGTATATGTTAAAATTACAAATAAATCAATAAAATAAAAATATTTTATTTAATGTTTTTCTAGGATGAATCAAAAATTCAAGAATTCGAAATAAACTAGCATAACTGTAATTGAGACAGGTACTCGTGTAGAATTGTTTATATAATTTATCATTTTTAAATTTTCTAGGTTGAATCGAAACAGTATCTGTTGTCTTTGAGAGACATTTCTGAAAGTCCCTTAGAACAAGCTCTTTTAATGTCTTATATTTTATATAAGTACAACATACGTTCAATAAAAATTACTTTGATTTTATTTTTTGTTTCATACAATCCATTTAGCAATGTAAGTAATAATCAGAGGTACTGAATTTGCAAGTACTTTCGCCAGTCATCATTACATCTAAGAAGTATTTTCGCATTTGTATTTTAACCCTGAAAAGTACTATTGCCATGAAATATTACTTTGCCATGTAACTTTACACAGGAGTTTTAATGTTAAAATGTAAAATTACATTGAGATTGTAATTTTAATCTGTAAATTTAATTAAAAAGGAAACATTACAATGCAAATTTAACCTAATATTGAAATTTCCCACTTCCTATGACAAATACACTGTGAAGTAAATTTACCCCAAAAAATAGAGGTAACATAGTTGCCTCCAGTTTTTAGGGTAAATTTACCGGTAATTTATTAGAGTGCAAGCAGCATTTCTAGTCATCGCTACGTACCAGCAACTACCGCTGGAACTATGGCTTTTTGCCACTAGCTATAAACACGTAATTGTTACACTTTTATTACGTGTCTGGAACCAAAATGGATACGTTGCAGCGACCTCTCTGGAACTTGTTCAGCTACGTTTCGATTACGTAGCGGGAACGTGGCGACGTAGTAATTGCTACTTTCGTGGAACATCTTTTCTCTTTGACACATCGCATCGTGTCGGGTGGTCGCGCTCTCTTTCTTTTACAACTTAAACATTTTCTATAATAATACTACGATCATGTTGCAAAATGGAGTGTCAGGAGTATTATTTTATTTATAATACGTACTTAATAATACAAAGAGAGATGAAATGTTTGATTCATATTTTGTCATTCCAGTACATCAAAATTATAAACCATGGCAACTCTTCTGTTAAATGTGATAATGATATATTGAAAAATAACAACTAAATATATTTTTTAATAAAAAATGTTTCTAATAGAATATAACAAAAATACTTATAAGTTGATACACATGATAGAAACCATTTTTATATTATTCCTAAGGCACAATTTGGCACCAATTTGTTATTTTTCTTGAAGGTTGCAGTAAAACATCTATTAACAATCATAACAAATTGCAAATTGATTAATGATGGACGGGAATGTTTCACCACAGCAACCATAATGACTTGGATTGCCTAATAGAAGTTACTGTCACTTCGTTGTAATTTTTAATACTAACTGAAACTTTGTAGTAATTCTGATGCAAAACAATTAGTAAAAATCACTTTAAAGTGATTCTCTGGGTAGCAAAAACGTAAGTTTAACTTTCAATACTATTGTAAGGTTCCGTTACTTTAAAGGGTTAAGAAATGGTTTCAGTAAGGTGGCAGGATCTTTTAGTATTGCTTTAAAGTTTTCAAAACTTTAAAGTAGCAAGTAAAATTAAACAAAAGTTAAAGTAATAACTCAGAAGTACTGGAACTGCATAGTTCTAATAAATAGTAAAAACAACTACATAATTACTAAAATATTCTGAACTGAAGTAATTAAACCTATAGTCATAGATTTAGTTGTAGCTACGTAAGTTACGTACTCGATCAAAGTTCCGATCTCAGTTACTGCTACTTAGATGCTAAATATATAAAATTCTTTTAGTTCTACTGCTAAGATCGTAAGATTGTCCAAATGATTGAGTGTAGACTGTTAAGCATGACACCCGGTATAAAAAATAAATATTGTCATAGAAAACAATACATTTTTTTGGTACTTTCAACAAAATGTATTGGAATCTACACAAACGACTACAAAAAGTATGTCCAAGCGACAGAAAGAGAGTTAAATTCAAGAAATACTGTTCAGAGTTGAAAATGTCGCAGATGCCATCAAAGACCCACAACTTAAAAACAGAGAAATAGTTTATTATTAGACAACAGACTGCAAATTAGTAACTCTTGATGCAAAATTCTTATACTAGATCCAAAGATATGGTTTCTGGTAAAATTCTGATGTATATCTCAATGAAAATATGTACTAACCAAAATACAGCATAGCTGATGAAGCTATAAAGGTACGAAAAATAAATTAATTCATACATTCAAAACTTTGGGCCAAGAGTCTAGAATTATTATATTGCAACGAAGTTAAATGGCCACAGGAAGATTTCGAAACGAACAATTTAGAAGATTTACAAGATAAGTTAATCTATTGAAAAATAAATTTTTTACCAGATTTACAGATTTTCGAAATGGTCTCTCTTAATAAGAACCACAACATATTTTTTATAACTGGTAAATATTTGTTTGCAAAAAGAAAAAAATAAAACACTGACAGGGGAAAACTTGGGAAAAACAGAACAGCTTTGGTTGAAGAAATCTCGCATAGAGAGCTTTGAAGAAGAATATTAATTGTCGTAAGCGGAAAAGGATATATATTCAACCACGGTAAAATAAAAAGCTTTTCTGTAACCTTTTGAAATGATTTAGTAAAAATCCAAGTATCATCAAGACGCACTGAGTAGACATCATGGCAGAGAAATGATTATTAACAGATCAAAGCAAACATTCCGTACATTGAAAGAAAGTCAACGATAAGTCAAGAAAGTAGTTATAATAAAGTTACAATCTTTGCCTTTATTACCGAAGAAGTAAGAAAATCAAACTCAAATCTACCTCAGATGGGTCCGATTCCAGAATTTACTACATATACTACCAACACATATTACCTATGTAAGCAGGGCCTATTTCAGACATTTGAAATATAGTCACCATCTGAAGACGCACCGAAAAAATATATGGTGTTTTATTTACATGCCTACCAATGCGGGTAGTGTACATAGAAATTGTCGAATCTCTTCATACTGATTCGTGCATATTAACAATTAAACGTTTTATAGCCAGACGAGGACAACCTGAAAAAATAATAAGCGATAACGGACAAATATGAAGGCAGCCGAGAAATAATTGAAGGAAGCATTGAAAAGCATAGACGAAACAGATGATATGAAGGAACCTAAAGACAAACTTTGACCGTGTCGACGAAATCAAAGGCTATATGTTAACTAGAGGGACTATACTTTTGACATAACAAGATCGCAGCAGTATTTCACACACTGCATGCTAATAAAAATCTGTAATTAGCTGATTTTGGGCAGACATTATTCCAGAAACGGTTTTACAGTGCTTATTTACAGTATAAGAGACAACTTATTATAATTTCGACGGAAAATTTTTTTTCTCTACACTAAAAGTCTTGAATTATGATTAAATCAATGTAACACCAACTCTGTAGTGCTTTTTTTAACAGTCACCTCGTTAGTTTTTTGAAATATGACCTAGAGTTTCATGTTTGTATATTACAATGTCAGTAATGAGTCAGACCTGTAATTAATTTTCTTTTAACTGTATAAAAAATATTTTAGTCGTCTTTCAATTATAATTAAGCCAGTTTCATTTTAGCCCCAACATAGAGTACCAGATTTTTCCTCAATAAAATGGGGAATTTGTTTACCCTCCCAGTGTACCACTGAAGATCTTCGTCATTCCTTAGAGAAAAGCTTAGGAGTTATTGCTGTAGTTCGACCGTCCCTCTGTAAAAAAGCTGCTTCAACTCGGTCTGAATGGATTTTCGGGGATTACTTTGCAAGGTGAGATTATATCAATAAGTTATAATTAGCAGTCAACGAAATTGCCTGATAAAAATAGAACTATGATGTAATAATAAGAAAAATAATTAATACAAAACAAAGTTAAATTAGGCTTTCTTTTATTTGACAAGATAATGGTTACAATTATTGCAGGTTGTTTTTTACATTTCTGCTCCTGGCACTGGCCATATCAAGTTTGGCGGTTCATTACAAGGTTTCATATTTGATTACCAGTGAAAGTAAGTATAAAAGCACGAACTTGTATCTTGGCGATCAGACCAGTCATTGATCTGTAATCTTATTATAAGTATGTATGTGTATGTATACAGTATGTGATATATCGATCAATGCCGATGGCAAGGTTTCAATTTAGAAATTCCATTTTACATAATTGTATCGTTTTTTTAAGGATTGGAATTTTTATAGTAGTAAATATTTTTTTAAATGCTATCACATCATTTAATTAGGTACATTATGTTAATTAGTTGTTTAATAATAATAAGTAAAAATTTAGTATTCGGACAAAGTTCGTAAAGTTGAAAATAATCATATTTCTTGATTATTTAATAATAATTCGTGACATATTGAAGATGGGAAAACATACAAAAGCATTTGCTCGTCTGAACATTAGACCATATGAATAAAATGTAGCAAATGCTTTTATTGCATAACTTTTTCTTACTAATTAAATATCGTATCTTTCATCATTTATTAATAGAAGTAAAAGCATTTGCTGCATTTTATTCATATCGCCCATTATTATAGTAGGTAGGTTCTCTATTACCCAGATGACATCCCTTCAAGAAATTTAGTAAGTTTAGTATCTAGTTTTCTTTTGAATTTTTATGCGCAGGAATCTCTATACACGATGTACCACTGTTTTTTGTATACGTATAGCAAAAAAAGCGATAGAGAATGTGCGCTTCTTTATCCATATTGGAATGTACAGTGTACACTAGTGTAACACAGTTTGGGTGGAGAGTGCCATGTAGGCAATGTAATATGTTAATAAGTGTAGTTTGCTGTAAACTTTGGATGCACAGTTTGATAAAAAGATGTTGCTACTTAAATGGGCAATTTTGATGACTTTAAAGAACGCATATCACATATTATTAGTTCCATAGGACAAAGAATGAGAAATATGCAATGTGTGTCGAAACCAGCGATTTATTTATAAATGAAATAAACAAATGTAAATAATAATTTAAATAGGAAGTTTTGTACACCCCTAAGCTTGTTTCGCAAATAAAGTGGCAAATATCAAATAAGATACAATTAGATAATCCTCCAAACAATTTTATATGTTCATGTTCATTTAATTTATAAAGAAACCGCATGACTTACCAAATGCTCCACTGCAGCACCTGTTTGATTTGAATTTCTCATTATCATATACAGGGTGTTCAAATTGAAGTCGGCACTATTGCCAACTTTGTTACTACTAAAGATACGCTGTTGATTAAATTACCAAAGTAGTAGCGTTTTTTCTTCCGATTACGATTGTAAAATCTTAAAAACAATTGAACTTCACGTTTTCGAGATATTAAAAAAAACAACATTTTTTAAACGGAATAAACCCTGTATATTTTTGCACATTTTAAACTATAATTTAATTTTAAACAAAATTTGTTAAAACGACCACTTTTCTTTACTTGTAGAATAATCTACTATTCTTTTAGTTTCCAATAATCGGCCATTCATTGGCTACATGATATTCATTTCAACTTGAACTGGTACATTTAAATGCTTGTAGTTCGTTTATTTGTAAGTTTAGGGTATTTATGTATTAATAAATTTTGTTTAAAATTAAATTATCGTTTAAAATGTGCAAGAATATACAGGGTATTCCATTTAAAAATGTTGTTTTTTTAATATCTCGAAAACGCGAAGTTTGATTGTTTTTAAAATTTTACTATCGTAATCGGAAAAAGGAAAAACGCTACTACTTTGGTAATTTAATCAACATCGTATCTTTAGTAGTAACAAAGTTGGTAATAGTGCTGACTTCAATTTGAACACCCTGTATAGCTAAAGCATATAAGAAAATCAAGACAGTGGCGTGCGGATTTTATATAATGCTCTTCCATCTAAATCACATAATGAACATTACTAGACAAGATTATTGGTACGCCAACGATCCGACATATTACACAGGCTTATCAGCAAATCTGTCTCGTCTCTGTTTATCACCTTCACTCATAACAGCATTTTATGACCATGCTACCCGATTGCTTTATTTTTTATTACGTTAGTAAAAACTTCTGCAGGCATCCATGTACCTATTTAATATTTATTCATATTTTTAAAATGCAAGTTAGATAGTTTTAATTCAAGATTAATTTTAATGTTTAACATAAAAATAAAAAATAATTGTATACAAATTGTCTTATCTATGAATAAAACAGTCTACAACAGGGACCAACAACATGCGGACTGCTGAGTAGTTTTATGCGTCTCGCCAAGTGAGTTAAACTAATTACCGCTGCACCACTCGAGCAGACTGGGAAATAAATCTCGCACGAGGGAGCAGCAACATAGGCATGTCAGTGCATTATTTAGCAGGATGGGTTGTTTTCTCTAACAGGTACTACAAGATATGAGGAACTTAATACAAAATGTTCAGTTCGTCGCAGAATAAGAGAAGCTTCAATAAAAATTTTCAACTGGTATTTGAATCTCTGATAAAAAATAGTATTCCTGGGCTGGTATTAAATAATTTGACATTTAGGCGGCGACTGGGCGTCGGACAAATTTCGGAGAAGTTTAGAGACCACTTGGACGAGTCATTTTATTCGTTGCTTTTTGTGAGTGCGAGATGACGCGCACTTGGTGCCTACAGCATTTGTTGGTCGGGGAAACATGGTCGTTCGAGCGTGAGATACCTCGAATCTAACAGATCTCTCCGATTCAAACAAATCAACATCTGTTACATCGAAATGGTCCTTCTAGACAATTTCAAGATTTCAATCTCAACAGAGTGTACAGAATATTACACTTGTAGTTTTGGTAGTGATTCTTCAAGTTACAGCGATCTCAGGCGAAGATGTCAAGATATTAGCCATTCAAAAGATAATCAGGCTTGCTATTGAGCAAGAACAATTAAAACAGGGCTTTTTTAAACTCTGAGCAACGCGAAGAGAAATCCCGTGATAATGCGGTAAATCCTCCCACGAAGTGCTAACTCTGTGGTCGATAGTCGTGGAGTTAGTAGAGAATTGCAAATTGCTTAGGTATCTACACAGAACAAAAAATACATAAGGTGCCACTGGCTCTATTGCTAAATGAAGAAAAAAGCTTTTAACGGCTTCACACGGCGGTTATATCATAAGTACCCAACTAAACCTAAACCAAGGCCCCAGAAGCTATAAGCTTGTGCGGGAGGGAGGGGGCGATTATTATTATTATGTAGGCCCAATGTGCGGCTGCAGCCGACTTATAGATGGAACAGCGCAAATCCCTCATTTGTGTTACAGCTAAGGAAAACTGCAGAAAACCTTAACCAGATCTGCCAGCGCCGGGAGTCGAACCCGGGCCGCTTGGGCAAAAGTCCGCCACGCCAGACATTACACTACCAAGGCTGTTATGCCTTGTATACATGCATACATTATGTTATACATGCAACATAATAATAATAAAACTACGTTTAAAATGTAGATAAAAAACGAGTAGCTCATTTTGGATGTTAACCGCGTTTTAGGATTGGTAGAGGCACTAAGTGGAATCATTTTTCCTAAAAAGCCTCTTTACGAGATCACCCAGAATACCGAACCAAAACGTCTACAACGGTATAAACGGTAAACTAAGGTATTAAAACCCATCGAATCCGCCAACAAAGCAATTAAATCTTCCACTAACAGAAAGTTTTTGAAAAGGGTTTTTAATCATCCAACATTTTCAATCACAAAGTACGTCTTAAAACGTACAAAAATCTTCTACCGGGTGCGGCAAGATAACTTCCTTATTTCATAATGCAATAAAACAAAAAGTAATAAAGATATATTTTTATGTTTTTTTTATTAAAAAGTTTATTTAAATTTAAAGTTGTGGTTTACATCACTTTAAAAATCATTTCGGGCAAATGATGCCTCCCATTGTCGATACACTGGTTGAACCGAATTCTGCTGTTTCTTATCACTCTCTCCAGCATATTGATGGGTATGTTGGCCGTTTCTTCCTGAATGTTCCTTTTCAGGTCGCCCAGAGTCTGTGGGCGGTTGGTATAGACACGGGATTTCAAATACCCCCACAAAAAGAAATCACAAGGGGCCAAATCACCCCTCAATGAGATGAGGCGCCCTGGAAAGTGCTCTCGCAACACAGCCATCGATGCCCTTGAAGTATGGGCCGTTGCTCCGTCCTGTTGAAACCATATGTCCCCTTTCCATTTCATTCCCCAAAGTCCATTTCATCAAGTCGTGGCAAACAAAAATCCCCGAGCGTGTTCACATAACGGACTGAATTGACAGTGACAGTCTGTTCATTTTCCTCGAAATACCATGGACCGATAATCCCAACTGTCGAGATTGCGCACCAAACGGTGACACGTGGTGAATGCAAAGGCCTCTGACGGAGTTCTGAATGAAGATCATCGTGCAAAATTCGCCTCACGGAACGATCGGAAATTCTTCGGAAAAGACCAGAAGCATGGCTGCGCGGGGATCGCAAAGCTGAAACCCTTACTGCTTCGATGTTCTCAGACGTTCTGATGGGACGTGCGTCTCGTTTTTCTTTTCTGCGCAGAACTAGTTTTCCTGAACGTTGTGACCCACAATAGAATTGATTTCCGATCCGGGACAGGACTCAATGGCACAATATTGAAGCGATTTTGGAAAGCGCGCTGGGTTGAAACCGCCGAACGGCCGTTGGAAAAATAGGCCTCTAAGGCAAACGTACGCTGCTCGTTATTCCAACGCATGATGACGACTGAAACACAAGTTAACAAAACTTTAGGATCCCCTCTCTCGAACGAGACCCGTACATCCGCCTGGGACTCCCATCAGCTTCAGAGCGGTCATTTTAAATAAGGAAGTTATCTTGCCGCACCCTGTACAACAACCGGACATAAGCACGACTAATCTCTATCTAAAACGTTTCCTAAGGATAAGCAGAATAGCTATGAAATAAACTGAAGATACCTATCGATAAAACAAGATCAAACATATAAAACCACCTTGAAAAACGTACGATGTGTGGCTTACCCTTTAGAAAAAAATGTGTCATAAATCGTAGTAAATGCTTTAAAATCTAATTCGATTCTTAAACGCAAAAAGGAGCATGTAACAATACATTATGGAAAGAAGTTCAATGAAAACACACAGCGATGGAAACCCATCTTCCATAGCTTCACGTTTGCATACTACCAATAAATATAAAAAATACCAAGAAAGAAAATACTATATCTACGGGACTGCATAAAGGAAGTCGTAATCAACATTCCTCAGGGTAACCTAGAGACCCGGAGAATAACATGTTGTATGAGCAAACACTGGAGAATTCACACGAAATGCAAGATTTACAAGAACTTTCTGAAAAGAAGATTCCAATCATTGGAAACGATCTTATACAACAAGAAGACAATTCATTACAACTCTCAAAACTTATCGAATCTCCCCTTACGTTAACGTCAGTATCCTCCGCAAAAAAGATCCACGCCGTAAAAGATAAAAGTACATGTTTCAATTTTCTTACGCAGATACAAACCAAACGTGTAACAGCCGAAGGCGATGCCGCTTCTGTAGACTGTAGCACCACACTAGGTACTCATCCTCATCGATCCAGGTTAACAAGATTCATTAATATCTGAAGAAGAACTCAAGTTCTTAGACTTCCAAAATACAAGATAAGAACCGAAGTAACTGATCTTGAGAGAGAACATACAAAAACGTCATGATGAAAGAATAGAAAGATTCCAACTCCATTGCTCTAACGCTACTCCAGTACGTTTTCTCTACCAGTCAACTTCCTAGTACTCTATAAGCTGATACAGTCAATGCAAAAAAGAATTTAACATCTTTGACTGCACCTATAAACAATAGCTGAATCCAAAATAATCGTAAACTTGCGCCCCTTCTTGTAGTAGACCGATATCGAGAGATTTTGTTACCCTCTTGGAGACTATTTAATACTGCTTTAAAATTCGCCGGATTTCTGTTGTTTTTATTGAACATAGAATCCGTGCAATCCTGTTGTGTTCAGCGAGCAGTCCTGATAGAAGTTAGAGGGTGTTCCATTCTCTTCTATAATCGAGGCACAGGACGATCTATATTCCGGGTCCACTACTAGACTTTGGTAAACCACAAAAATTGTGTTTAACAAGGTAGAAGGAGGTTAATTATGTACGACAACAATGAAATTAATTTTTATTGACTATATGTGCACAATCACCATCTTTCTTTAATTCAAATAACATATATTATATTGGGTAGCTTACTTACAACAATAAACGAATCCAATTTTAATAGTTTGTTCTGAAGACAGAAAATAACCAATTAGAGTTAATGGCAAATACATATTAAAAATAAAATCGACTTACCTAGACAAAATGATATAAAATTTTAACTTTAAAGTATGTATTGCATCATCGAATGTCAAATCGCAGCTAAATTTTGAAAGAACTACTGAGACGTCTTGTCTTTAAGCAGCTTCCAAACAATAGAGCTGTTTAGAATAGAACCACATCTCAATAATGATATTTTACTAACAAATAACAATACCTGTATATGATGCTGGACAAAACAACTCACAATGAATAAGAGAAAAGAAAGGAGATAGACACAACAACAACAAGCAGATATCTGCTGCACTCTTAGTCGGTCTTAAACTGTATTATGTAAATATGTTAGGTCAAAAAACTAATTTTAATCAGAATGTATAATTATTCGAACAATTTGTCAATATGCAATTGTTACGGAACAACTAATTAAACCCTTTTTTAAAAGAATAACCTGCTAAGGTATCGTTTGGTTGTTTCACGTACTGTATAAATATACTTATGATTGATTGAGTACCCAATAATACTTTAAAATGTTTTTTATGTTTAACATCACTATTTTTATAACTGTTTTGCTAAGATAAACCTTTTATTAAATTCAAAATAGAAATATAAACTATAGAATCTTGAAGCCCGCAAATAACAGCATTGTGGCCTCATCCGTTAAGGATAGCCGTTTGTAGATCCACACTTTCTATATTTAAATATTTCTTTTTTTGAATTAACTGACCCTACTTTACGTTAACCTTTAATTAAATTGTATCATTTTTGTAGGAACATGATTTGCGTTCAAAATTTAAAATATTTCAGGTAAATTAGTTAAACTCCTTCTTGCATTTTCACTTCAAAACAGCTGGAAAGAGCTGACACACAACGCCGATAAGAAATTTGACCAAAACAATAATATTAAAAACACTGTTACCCAAGGGAACGATGAAATAAGAGCAGTACACGGTATCCGCGCACTTAGCGCCCTAGGGTTGCTTATGTGTCATAAATCAATTGCACTTTTGTTTAATCCTTACATCAACCGAACTCACACCATGCAGGTAAATGTAGCACTAAAGCTGTATTAGTTATAATATTACTCTTATAATGATTTTTATAGAATTTTGGAATGCCTTGGACAGTTATAGCCAGGACAGCTATTGTGTACACCGACTCTTTTATGATAATAAGTGGGCTACTTACTGCTAATGCAATGTTGAAAGATTTAGAAAAGTATGGTTCAGTAATGTTCCTGGATAAATTAATAACACGATTATTCAGGTATGTATTGTTATAAAGGGAATTCATCAATGATTGACCGTTTAGATGGCTGTGTTTCCGTAAGATTTGTATGGGACCACAGCACTCGAGACTTTAAAGACGGATAGGTGGTAGTAGAGCGGCCGGGGATTTTTTAAAAGTGCTCGGAATACGAAATACGATACGCTCGTATTACTGAAAATAAAAAATATCAAATACAAGTACTATGTAAATGCCCTTTGTATACTTCCAGTATTTCTGAGTACTTAAAGTACTTTTAACGTATGCACACTTTTTTTTTAGTATTTACCCGAAAATTACATGCTTTTTGCGTACCTTTTCCTGAAATTCTGAGGATGTAATTTGTGGCATACGAAATTTATGCAATTTTCTTGTAATATCGATACTTGGGCTGTGTTTTTTGGATCTTGTAAGCGTGTAACAAAACCTTTGTCGAATTTCGCTGAGTAACGGACTACGAAAGACCCAATCGCTAAGATCGATAACGAATAGATGTGTCTTGTTCTTCAGACACACTTTCACCATGGTAATATTTCGTCTGGAGCGACCTGCTCGAGTACGCTAAGATGTTTGCGATGTTAGCTACTAACGTAGTTCGGATTTCTGAGCTAAATTCCAAATTGTGCGCCCAGAAGGTTGATTTTGCATGCCAAAATATTCACGTAAAGCACGGTTTGCATGTTTCCTCGAACGTTCATTATCATAATAGGTTGAGATAATTGTAACACGTCGTTCCATGATTAATTTTGTACACGTTTCTAGTGTACAAAAATCAAGGTCCATTAACTTTATAGGTTGCCTTAGTGACGATTAGCCAATGATCGCCCAAAACGTCAAAGAGTTACCCATTCTATCTTATTTAAACTAACTTGCTAGTATATAGCATCCATCTCTGTCTTACATATTTTTCACGTTGTCTTACACTTTTAAAAAGTATACTTCAATGAGAAACTGTCCTGGATGCCAAATATTTTCCATGGAATGATATTAATTTTATTTTTATTAAATAATTTACTTCAGGCATAACTTAAAAAACTTTTCTTAAATTATTCGCAAGAAGAAATTATCTTGGTTTTACCAAGATAAAAATCTACCTATTGATAATAATTAGGCAAGAAAAGTTACAGTTACATTATTTAAAACAAAAAATGAAAAAAGTTTCTGGTATTTTGTTTTGTTAATACAACTCACATAACATTAGCATTAATAAAATGCACAATTACAGAGATTAGAAATAACAGCTCCACTTGCAAACTAAATTAAATGAAAAACATTTCAGTTTTTTATATTTTCTTTATTCAAACGACCATTGATCTTCGTATTTTGTTATTATAAAGCAAATTATATTCTTGAACAGCAATTGTACTTTCTCCAGGAATAGTGTTATAAAGCAAAAAAACTAATCTCGTGTAGAGACTTTGTAATGGGCTTGCTTTATTAGTAATAAAAGCAGACTGTAAAATTAAAAACAACAAGGAATTATATGCGCTTAATAAAATCACGATTTCACTGAAAAAAAACACAAGATACTGGGAATTAATTAATAAATGAAATTGCTTTTGACAAGAACTGACGTTTTTAGTACAAATGAAATTTGCAAAGACAAAAACAAAAAACATTAACACAACAATGAGTGCAAGTGAAAACAAATCAGTCGATGGGTCGTCCTCTGACGTATTGCCTTCGGCCCTTTTGCCTCAAAGAGGGGTCAACCAACTGCTGTAATGAGGTAACCTACAAAAGTTCACGAACCTTGTTACTGTAACATTGACAACCCAATTAACACAAAAATGTTCTAGGAATCAAGAATATTAAAAGTGTAGGAAATATAAAGTTTTGAATATTCTTATGAGAAAGGTAAAGAAACAAATTTTATTTCCAACAGATTTGGACAAAAATATGTGTATGTTATAGATGGAACGCCTTGAAATTTGACTATTGTATATTCTTCCTTCTAGTCTTCTTCTACCCTGTATAACTAACTTTTATTCGGTCGTCCAATTCTTCTTTTTTCTATTCCCAAGCAGCATCTAAGTAGCAGAAACTTTGATTAAGTAGTTGTTACGTAATAGGTTGAATTACTTCAGTTCGGCCTATTTTAGTAATTATGTAATTGTTTCTACTATTTATTGGAACTACGTAGTTCCATTACTTTTGAGTAATTTTTAAAATATGTGGAACGGTATTGCCACTTAGTATAATTACTTTAAGTTGTTGCAACCTCAAAGTGGTATTATGATTGTAGCAATAACTTGCCCGAAACTACTTTAAAGTTTTTAAAACTTTAAAGTAGTACTGAAAGTTCCTGCCATCTGTATGAAACCATTGCTTAACCCTTTAAAGTAATGGAACGTTACAAAAGTATTGAAATTGGGACAAGAAACTACATATAATTTATATATCGCTATAAATTAGTATAAGTCTTGCAATATAATTAAATGCATTTACTTAATATAGTGTAACTTTTTTATTGTCCTAGCAATCCTTTCTGTCCCATACTAATGTAAATTCGCAAGTTTCTAGTTTTTGATTCCTTTTTCAGGAATAATTCTAAAACAAATAAATACTAAATGTTATGCCAATTATTCAAAAATATATATAAATAAATCATTTTATTAAATTTATGGTAACTATAACTATATATTATACATAGGTTCTTGTTCCAATTTCTTGTGTAATAATTCGAGCGAGTTACAATTACGATTTAGGCAATACACGATTTATAATCGTAATAACTTTTATTGAATTATTTAAAAGCATAAGAAAAGTCCAACTGTAAACAGGGATGCATTTTTACTAAAAAACTAATTTAAAAAAAAGTAACGCAGTTGGTGGGAATTGAACTTGAACGCCAACCGTTTATAAAGTCCCTACTTTAAGCACACGGCTACCCTGTTGCAAGCAACCTTTTTTTCCAAGTAAATACGTTGCGTCTTGTTTATGTTAATTTATTATTTTTTTAAATAACCCGGATTAGATTAAATGCAGAAACATGTATTTCCTTGTTTTGATTTGCTTTTATTATTAATGCTTTAATTATCGAATTATGCCAAACACATTTTGGAACAGAACCACCCAATGACACCTCAAAACAACATTAAATTCTTACATTTTTGCAACAACAAACACAAATTAGACATTTTAGAAGCTTTTGAAATATACAGACATAAACGCACAGTACCTTTAATGAATGAACGAACTGAGCTTAGTAATTCTCCTTTATTAGAAGTGTTAGATATTTAGTTTTTGCTATGTATTGTATCTAGTTACCTATTTTCTGTATGTATTTATCCTTAGCAACGTGTTTGTTTATCAATCTTATCTACCTTTGATAATGACACAAAGTGTCGAAACAATATTGTCAGGTTAAGATATTAATAAAACTTGTGAAACTTTAACTAATCTTTGTATTTATATTAAATTGAGAGTACTTATATAATATAGATTCAATAGAGGAATTTCAGGTGCATATTTTGTAAGTTTACTTTTTAAAAACATGCTCAATTAATGATACAATAATGTTTAATTTTATTTTCTGTTTTAATAATAGCCTGTTACTTTCTATAGGTATGTACTACATTTTTAATTATTTTTTTAGAATACTACCAAATATAGTTGCTCTCATTCTGTTCTGTACTTACATCTTACCAAGCATAAGTTCTGGTCCATTATGGCCAACTGTGGTAGAACATCATTCCAGTCTATGTAAACAGAATATGTGGCGTAACTTTCTCTTTATCCATAATTACTTTGGTTTCGAAAATATGGTATGACTGAGTAGTCCTCAATAATAATTTATATTTACATATTACCTCCGTTTGCAGTGTCTGACACATACCCATCAAGTGGGAATTGATATGCAGCTGTTTCTCTTTACACCGTTCCTAATTTATGCTTGGTGGAACAACAAAAAGCTTGGGATTTACTTGGCTGCATTGATAGTTGTTTTATCTACGATCTTAAGATTTTGGGTTACTATGCACAGCAATTTGAGTCATATGATTTATTTTGGAATCTCGTAAATTGATGTAAACTATTTCAGATACAAATAAAAGTTTAAATTTGTTTTATTTTTCAGAATAAAGCAAATGTTTGATACAGCAAATTTATCATACATCCTTCCTACACATAGGGCAACAATTTATGTTATGGGAATCGTCTTGGCTTATGTCTTGAGACGATACACCTTTAATTTTAGTAAAGTATGTAACTACATTAAGCTTACTTCGTATTATTTAAGATATGTATAAATATATGTATATTTTATGTTCTTATTATTATTTAAAGATACAACTCGTGCTATGTTGGATCATTGCTTTGAGCTTTGGAGCAGTCGCGATGTTGGGTCCTTTTCACATGGCCAGACGTGATTATGTTTACAATAACATGGACGCATCAGTGTTTGGCGCATTTTCACCAGTATGGTGGGGCGTTGCTCTATCGTGGGTGATATATACATCTAATCGTGGTTATGCAGGTAAAACTTTAAGCTTTCAAATTCATTTCCTACTGTCTAAAACTTTTTATTTTGTTCAGGTTGGTTTGGGGACTTGCTTTCATGGAGTGGTTTTCGAACTTTTACTAAAATTGCTTACGCATTTTATTTAGTACAGTTTCCCGTAATTTTCTACAATATTGGAGTTCAAAAGAATCCAGATGAATTCAGACCTAACATTCTGGTATACTATGTCCAAATATCGGGCAAGTGAAGAATTTGAATAATTTCCTTTATTTTGTTTCAGCTTCATTATACAGAAACGTCCATAATTATATTGCTATCTATAGTCCTAACATTGCTCGTAGAAATACCATTTCAAAATATAAAAAGAATATTATTTGATACTGGTAAGTGATCTTTTCAGGTTTCAGGTAAAGTTAACATTGATAATAATTTTCTTAAATTTCCAGCACACAAGAATACACACAAGACTGACTAAAGAAAATAAATAGATACTAAAAATAAATAAATGTATATTTTAAAACCTTTTTCTATTATGGTACTGACTGAGTAGATTTTAATTAATACGAATTTTGTTATTTAGTTTCTAAAATAAATGTCTAAGTATAAAATTAACGCATTTGTTTGGTAGTTTTGTATTATAAATTTCCTGTTACCTGGTTGCCAAACCTTATTATTAAAACTTGGCTTGCGAACAGGTCTTCTGTGAATTGTAAAAGATAGATCTTAATTTTTGATGAACAATGTTGTGGTTATGGATCAAACGAAACATAACAACAATAATAGCATCGTAAGCCTGCAAGCCGTGTAGCCAACAGTACCTGCACATCTTGAAAGACTTGTGTCCACACAACTGAGAAGTACTCAGCAGCCGCTTGAAACACTATATTTTTAACATAAAAAATGCCCCACGATCAGGCGACATTGAAACATTAGATTTCTTAACACAAAATATTTAATACTTACTGTACAACTCATAAATGCACCGGCTATTGAGATCAGACAAAGAGACAAATTTAAATACAGGTGTGGGCGTTAACCCCAAAAGCTTGTATTTAATTAATGGAATCAGGAACAAATAAAAAAACAAGTTGAGCGCCACCAGATTGATGTTAACAGAATCTAAGAATCTCAATTGAGAAAGATTCCTCATTTAAAATTGACTTTAATAACGTTAACATTGCAGAAGAATACGTACAAATCACTCTCAATACATAATAAAATATATTTAGAAAGTGGCTGCATTTGAAATATAAGCCTTGTCCTTATAAAATATTTTTACACGTTTATATTACATAAATCAAATATTTATGTGTTCATTCTGAGAGATTCCTGGCAAATATTTCATCAAAATATTGTTACTAATTAATAAAATACTACTTAATAAGAAAAAATAAAGGCGAATAAGTATATATTCGTTCAATGGAAATGAAAACATTGTGCGGTATTACATATTATACAGTATACGTACGGATTACTGTATTTACATCTGTACATCTTTAGAAGTAATGGAAACCTTTTCGTCTACAGATTTGCAAATAATTGTCAAAGTAGCATATTTTACAGACCTTTTGTTTCATTTAATAAAAAAAGTTTTATTGTAAACAGTAATAGGTAATAGGTCAGTTCTGTCGGTGGTTTATTTAACTATCTTTAGTTAACGCTGAAAAGGGAACATAGTTTTGTAAACAGCTTTTTAAATAAAACACAACAACAACAAAAAGGTAGGTATATTTTATTTTGGGTAGAATTGAAATATAACTGTAAAGCAAGTATCCAAATGTTAAGCTTAACAACTTAATTGGCGCAGTCGGTAGGATAGACTTGTGCAAATTTGGAAAATATGTAATATAATACATACATACATAATCGGTCCTCTTCTACCTTACGGTGTAGAGGTGTATTGTAATATAACATATAATATGTAGTAATATTTTACTTTCATGAGTTAACATAGTACTTTATTTAATTAAAAAAGGATATAGTAAATTCTAATAATAAAAAGAGATTTTTAATTTTAACAAATCTTTTGTACCCTAACCTCTTTCCATTCATGTGATCCTGATCAAAATTTACTACAAAATGTGCGTTGGAATAGATTTGTAATATTTCAAATATCTTCATAACCTAACCTCTTTCCATTTATGTGATCCTAATCAAAATTTTCTACATAATGTGCGTTATGATAGATTTGTAATTTTACAAATTTATTCGTACACTAACCTCTTTCCATTCATGTGATCCTAATCAAAATTTTCTACTAAACATGCGTTGGGAAAGATTTGTAATATTAGAAATTTTTTCGTACCCTAACCTCTTTCTATTCATGTGATCTTAATAAAAATTTTCTACAAAATGTGCGTTGGGATAGATTTGTTTTTTTACAAATTTCTTGGTACCCTAACCTCTTTCCATTCATGTGATCCTAATCAAAATTTTCTACTAAACGTGAATTGGGAAAGATTTGTAATTTTACAAATTTTTTCGTACCCTAACCTCTTTCCATTCATGTGATTCTAATCAAGATTTTCTACATAATGTGCGTTATCATAGATTTGTAATTTTACAAATTTATTCGTACACTAACCTCTTTCCATTCATGTGACCCTAATCAACATTTTCAACTAAACATGCGTTGGGAAAGATTTATAATATTAGAAATTTTTCGTACCCTAACCTCTTTCTATTCATGTGATCTTAATCAAAATTTTCTACAAAATGTGCGTTGGATAGATTTGTTTTTTTTGAAATTTCTTCGTACCCTATCCTCTTTCCATTCATGTGATCCTAATCAAAATTTTCTACTAAACGTGAAATGGGAAAGATTTGTAATTTTACAAATTTTTTCGAACCCTAACCTCTTTCCGTTCAAGTGATCCTAATCAAGATTTTCTACAAAATGTGCGTTGGGATAGATTTGTCCTTTTACAAATTTATTCGTACTCTAACCTCTTTCCATTCATATGATCCTAATCAAAATTTTCTACTAATCGTGCGTTGGAATAGATTGTAATTTTACAAAAATCTTCGTACCTTAACCCGTTTCCATTCATGTGATCCTAACAAATTTTTTTACAAAACGTGCGTTGGGATACATTTGTAGTTTTACAAAAACTTTTCGTATCCTGACCTCTTTCCATTGATTTGACCCTAATCAAAATTTTCTACTAAACGTGTGTTGGGATAGATTTGTGCTTTTACATACTTTCTTCGTACCCTAACCTCTTGCCATTCATGTGATCCTAATCAAAATTTTCTGCAATACGTGCGTTGCAATAGATTTGTACTTTTACAAATTTCTTCGTACCCTAACCTCTTTCCATTCATGTGATCCTAATAAAAATTTTCTACAAAATGTGCGTTGGGATAGATTTGTGTTTTTACAAATTTCTTCGTACTTTAACCTCTTTCCATTCATGTGATCCTAATCAAAATTTTCTGCAATACGTGCGTTGCTATAGATTTGTGCTTTTACAAATTTCTTAGTAACTTAACCTCATTCCATTCATGTGATCCTAATCAAATTTTTCTACAAAACCTGTGTTGGAATAGATTTGTGCTTTTTCATACTTTCTTCGTACCCTAACCTATTGCCATTTATGTGATCCTAATAAAAAATTTTTACAAAATGTGCGTTGGGATAGATTTGTCCTTTTACAAATTTATTCATATTCTAACCTCTTTCCATTCATATGATCCTAATCAAAATTTTCTACAAAATGTGCGTTGGGATACATTTGTGCTTTTACAAATTTCTTCGTACTTTAACCTCTTTCCATTCATGTGATCCTAATCACATTTTTCTACAAAACCTGTGTTGGAATAGATTTGTGCTTTTACATACTTTCTTCGTACCCTAACCTCTTGCCATTCATGTGATCCTAATCAAAATTTTCTGCAATACGTGCGTTGCAATAGATTTGTGCTTTTACAAATTTCTTCATACCTTAACCTCTTTCCATTCATATGATCCTAATCAAACTTTTCTACAAAACGTGCGTTGGGATAGATTTGTCCTTTTACAAATTTATTCATATTCTAACCTCTTTCAATTCATCTGATCCTAATCAAATTTTTCTACAAAACCTGTGTTGGAATAGATTTGTGCTTTTACATACTTTCTTCGTACCCTAACCTCTTTCCATTCATGTGATCCTAATAAAAATTTTCTACAAAATGAACGTTGGGATAGATTTGTGCTTTTACAAATTTCTTCGTACTTTAACCTCTTTCCATTCATGTGATCCTAATCGAATTTTTCTACAAAACCTGTGTTGGGATAGATTTGTGCTTTTACATACTTTCTTCGTACCCTAACCTCTTTCCATTCATGTGATCCTAATAAAAATTTTCTACAAAATGTGCGTTGGGATAGATTTGTGCTTTTACAAATTTCTTCGTACTTTAACCTCTTTCCATTCATGTGATCCTAATCAAATTTTTCTACAAAACCTGTGTTGGGATAGATTTGTGCTTTTACATACTTTCTTCGTACCCTAACCTCTTGCCATTCATGTGATCCTAATCAAAATTTTCTGCAATACGTGCGTTGCAATAGATATGTGCTTTTACAAATTTCTTCGTACCTTAACCTCTTTCCATTCATGTGATCCTAATCAAATTATTCTACAAAACCTGTGTTGGTATAGATTTGTGCTTTAACATACTTTCTTCGTACCCTAACCTCTTTCCATTCATGTGATCCTAATAAAAATTTTCGACAAAATGTGCGTTGGGATAGATTTGTGCTTTTACAACTTTCTTCGTACTTTAACCTCTTTCCATTCATGTGATCCTAATCAAATTTTTCTACAAAACCTGTGTTGGGATAGATTTGTGCTTTAACATACTTTCTTCGTACCCTAACCTCTTTCCATTCATGAGATCCTAATAAAAATTTTCTACAAAATGTGCGTTGGGATAGATTTGTGCTTTTACAAATTTCTTCGTACTTTAACCTCTTTCCATTAGTGTGATCCTAATCAAATTTTTCTACAAAACCTGTGTTGGAATAGATTTGTGCTTTTACAGACTTCCTTCGTACCCTAACCTCTTGCCATTCATGTGATCCTAATCAAAATTTTCTGCAATACGTGCGTTGCTATAGATTTGCGCTTTTACAAATTTCTTAGTAACTTAACCTCATTCCATTCATGTGATCCTAATCAAATTTTTCTACAAAAGCTGTGTTGGAATAGATTTGTGCTTTTTCATACTTTCTTCGTACCCTAACCTATTGCCATTTATGTGATCCTAATAAAAAATTTTTACAAAATGTGCGTTGGGATAGATTTGTCCTTTTACAAATTTATTCATATTCTAACCTCTTTCCATTCATATGATCCTAATCAAACTTTTTTACAAAACGTGCGTAGGTATAGATTTGTGCTTTTACAAATTTCTTCGTACTCTAACCTCTTTCCATTTATGTGACTCTAATCAAATTTTTCTACAAAACCTGTGTTAGAATAGATTTGTGCTTTTACATACTTTCTTCGTACCCTAACCTCTTGCCATTAATGTGATCCTAATCAAAATTTTCTGCAATACGTGCGTTGCAATAGATTTGTGCTTTTACAAATTTCTTCGTACCTTAACCTCTTTCCATTCATATGATCCTAATCAAACTTTTCTACAAAACGTGCGTTGGAATAGATTTGTGCTTTTACAAATTTCTTCGTACTTTAACCTCTTTCCATTCATGTGATCCTAATCAAATTTTTCTACAAAACCTGTGTTGGGATAGATTTGTGCTTTAACATACTTTCTTCGTACCCTAACCTCTTTCCATTCATGTGATCCTAATCAAAATTTTCTACAAAATGTGCGTTGGGATAGATTTATGCTTTTACAAATTTCTTCGTACTTTAACCTCTTTCCATTCATGTGATCCTAATCAAATTTTTCTACAAAACCTGTGTTGGAATAGATTTGTGCTTTTACAGACTTTCTTCGTACCCTAACCTCTTGCCATTCATGTGATCCTAATCAAAATTTTCTGCAATACGTGCGTTGCAATAGATTTGTGCTTTTACAAATTTTTTCGTATCTTAACCTCTTTCCACTCATATGATCCTAATCAAACTTTTCTACAAAACGTGCGTAGGGATAGATTTGTGCTTTTACAAATTTCATCGTACTCTAACCTCTTTCCATTAATGTGATCCTAATCAAATTTTTCTACAAAACCTGTATTGGAATAGATTTGTGCTTTTACAAACTTTCTTCGTACCCTAACCTCTTTCCATTCATGTGATCCTAATCAAAACTTTCTACAAAATGTGCGTTGGGATAGATTTGTGCTTTTACAAATTTCTTCGTACTTTAACCTCTTTCCATTCATGTGATCCTAATCAAATTTTTCTACAAAACCTGTGTTGGGATAGATTTGTGCTTTAACATACTTTCTTCGTACCCTAACCTCTTTCCATTCATGTGATCCTAATCAAAATTTTCTACAAAATGTGCGTTGGGATACATTTGTGCTTTTACAAATTTCTTCGTACTTTAACCTCTTTCCATTCATGTGATCCTAATCAAATTTTTCTACAAAACCTGTGTTGGAATAGATTTGTACTTTTACATACTTTCTTCGTACCCTAACCTCTTGCCATTCATGTGATCCTAATCAAAATTTTCTGCAATACGTGCGTTGCAATAGATTTGTGCTTTTACAAATTTCTTCGTACCTTAACATCTTTCCATTCATGTGATCCTAATCAAATTCTTCTACAAAACCTGTGTTGGGATAGATTTGTGCTTTAACATACTTTCTTCGTACCCTAACCTCTTTCCATTCATGTGATCCTCATAAAAATTTTCTACAAAATGTGCGTTGGGATAGATTTGTGCTTTTACAAATTTCTTCGTACTTTAACCTCTTTCCATTCATGTGATCCTAATCAAATTTTTCTACAAAATCTGTGTTGGAATAGATTTGTGCTTTTACAGACTTCCTTCGTACCCTAACCTCTTGCCATTCATGTGATCCTAATCAAACTTTTCTACAAAACCTGTAATGGAATAGATTTGTGCTTTTACATACTTTCTTCGTACCCTAACCTCTTTCCATTCATGTGATCCTAATCAAAATTTTCTACAAAATGTGCGTTGGGATAGATTTGTGCTTTTACAAATTTCTTCGTACTTTAACCTCTTTTCATTCATGTAATCCTAATCAAATTTTTCTACAAAACCTTTGTTGGGATAGATTTGTGCTTTTACATACTTTCTTCGTACCCTAACCTCTTGCCATTCATGTGATCCTAATCAAAATTTTCTGCAATACGTGCGTTGCAATAGATTTTTGCTTTTACAAATTTCTTCGTACCTTAACCTCTTTCCATTCATATGATCCTAATCAAACTTTTCTACAAAACTTGCGTTGGAATAGATTTGTGCTTTTACAAATTTCTTCGTACTTTAACCTCTTTCCATTCATGTGATCCTAATCAAATTTTTCTACAAAACCTGTGTTGGGATAGATTTGTGCTTTAACATACTTTCTTCGTACCCTAACCTCTTTCCATTCATGTGATCCTAATCAAATTTTTCTACAAAACCTGTGTTGGAATAGATTTGTGCTTTTACAGACTTTCTTCGTACCCTAACCTCTTGCCATTCATGTGATCCTAATCAAAATTTTCTGCAATACGTGCGTTGCAATAGATTTGTGCTTTTACAAATTTTTTCGTATCTTAACCTCTTTCCACTCATATGATCCTAATCAAACTTTTCTACAAAACTTGCGTAGGGATAGATTTGTGCTTTTACAAATTTCATCGTACTCTAACCTCTTTCCATTAATGTGATCCTAATCAAATTTTTCTACAAAACCTGTATTGGAATAGATTTGTGCTTTTACATACTTTCTTCGTACCCTAACCTCTTTCCATTCATGTGATCCTAATCAAAATTTTCTACAAAATGTGCGTTGGGATAGATTTGTGCTTTTACAAATTTCTTCGTACTTTAACCTCTTTCCATTCATGTGATCCTAATCAAATTTTTCTACAAAACCTGTGTTGGGATAGAATTGTGCTTTAACATACTTTCTTCGTACCCTAACCTCTTTCCATTCAAGTGATCCTAATCAAAATTTTCTACAAAATGTGCGTTGGGATACATTTGTGCTTTTACAAATTTCTTCGTACTTTAACCTCTTTCCATTCATGTGATCCTAATCAAATTTTTCTACAAAACCTGTGTTGGAATAGATTTGTACTTTTACATACTTTCTTCGTACCCTAACCTCTTGCCATTCATGTGATCCTAATCAAAATTTTCTGCAATACGTGCGTTGCAATAGATTTGTGCTTTTACAAATTTCTTCGTACCTTAACATCTTTCCATTCATGTGATCCTAATCAAATTCTTCTACAAAACCTGTGTTGGGATAGATTTGTGCTTTAACATACTTTCTTCGTACCCTAACCTCTTTCCATTCATGTGATCCTAATAAAAATTTTCTACAAAATGTGCGTTGGTATAGATTTGTGCTTTTACAACTTTCTTCGTACTTTAACCTCTTTCCATTCATGTGATCCTAATCAAATTTTTCTACAAAACCTGTGTTGGAATAGATTTGTGCTTTTACATACTTTCTTAGTACCCTAACCTCTTTCCATTCATGTGATCCTAATAAAAATTTTCTACAAAATGTGCGTTGGGATAGATTTGTGCTTTTACAACTTTCTTCGTACTTTAACCTCTTTCCATTCATGTGATCCTAATCAAATTTTTCTACAAAACCTGTGTTGGAATAGATTTGTGCTTTAACATACTTTCTTCGTACCCTAACCTCTTTCCATTCATGTGATCCTAATAAAAATTTTCTACAAAATGTGCGTTGGGATAGATTTGTGCTTTTACAACTTTCTTCGTACTTTAACCTCTTTCCATTCATGTGATCCTAATCAAATTTTTCTACAAAATCTGTGTTGGAATAGATTTGTGCTTTTACAGACTTCCTTCGTACCCTAACCTCTTGCCATTCATGTGATCCTAATCAAACTTTTCTACAAAACCTGTAATGGAATAGATTTGTGCTTTTACATACTTTCTTCGTACCCTAACCTCTTTCCATTCATGTGATCCTAATCAAAATTTTCTACAAAGTGTGCGTTGGGATAGATTTGTGCTTTTACAAATTTCTTCGTACTTTAACCTCTTTCCATTCATGTAATCCTAATCAAATTTTTCTACAAAACCTTTGTTGGGATAGATTTGTGCTTTTACATACTTTCTTCGTACCTTAACCTCTTGCCATTCATGTGATCCTAATCAAAATTTTCTGCAATACGTGCGTTGCAATAGATTTGTGCTTTTACAAATTTCTTCGTACCTTAACCTCTTTCCATTCATATGATCCTAATCAAACTTTTCTACAAAACGTGCGTTGGAATAGATTTGTGCTTTTACAAATTTCTTCGTACTTTAACCTCTTTCCATTCATGTGATCCTAATCAAATTTTTCTACAAAACCTGTGTTGGGATAGATTTGTGCTTTAACATACTTTCTTCGTACCCTAACCTCTTTCCATTCATGTGATCCTAATCAAAATTTTCTACAAAATGTGCGTTGGGATAGATTTATGCTTTACAAATTTCTTCGTACTTTAACCTCTTTCCATTCATGTGATCCTAATCAAATTTTTCTACAAAACCTGTGTTGGAATAGATTAGTGCTTTTACAGACTTTCTTCGTACCCTAACCTCTTGCCATTCATGTGATCCTAATCAAAATTTTCTGCAATACGTGCGTTGCAATAGATTTGTGCTTTTACAAATTTTTTCGTATTTTAACCTCTTTCCACTCATATGATCCTAATCAAACTTTTCTACAAAACGTGCGTAGGGATAGATTTGTGCTTTTACAAATTTCATCGTACTCTAACCTCTTTCCATTAATGTGATCCTAATCAAATTTTTCTACAAAACCTGTATTGGAATAGATTTGTGCTTTTACATACTTTCTTCGTACCCTAACCTCTTTCCATTCATGTGATCCTAATCAAATTTTTCTACAAAACCTGTGTTGGGATAGATTTGTGCTTTAACATACTTTCTTCGTACCCTAACCTCTTTCCATTCATGTGATCCTAATCAAAATTTTCTACAAAATGTGCGTTGGGATACATTTGTGCTTTTACAAATTTCTTCGTACTTTAACCTCTTTCCATTCATGTGATCCTAATCAAATTTTTCTACAAAACCTGTGTTGGAATAGATTTGTGCTTTTACATACTTTCTTCGTACCCTAACCTCTTGCCATTCATGTGATCCTAATCAAAATTTTCTGCAATACGTGCGTTGCAATAGATTTGTGCTTTTACAAATTTCTTCGTACCTTAACCTCTTTCCATTCATGTGATCCTAATCAAATTCTTCTACAAAACCTGTGTTGGGATAGATTTGTGCTTAAACATACTTTCTTCGTACCCTAACCTCTTTCCATTCATGTGATCCTAATAAAAATTTTCTACAAAATGTGCGTTGGGATAGATTTGTGCTTTTACAACTTTCTTCGTACTTTAACCTCTTTCCATTCATGTGATCCTAATCAAAGTTTTCTACAAAACCTGTGTTGGAATAGATTTGTGCTTTTACAGACTTTCTTCGTACCCTAACCTCTTGCCATTCATGTGATCCTAATCAAAATTTTCTGCAATACGTGCGTTGCAATAGATTTGTGCTTTTACAAATTTTTTCGTATCTTAACCTCTTTCCACTCATATGATCCTAATCAAACTTTTCTACAAAACGTGCGTAGGGATAGATTTGTGCTTTTACAAATTTCTTCGTACTCTAACCTCTTTCCATTCATGTGATCCTAATCAAATTTTTCTACAAAACCTGTGTTGGGATAGATTTGTGCTTTAACATACTTTCTTCGTACCCTAACCTCTTTCCATTCAGGTGATCCTAATAAAAATTTTCTACAAAATGTGCGTTGGGATAGATTTGTGCTTTTACAAATTTCTTCGTACTTTAACCTCTTTCCATTCATGTGATCCTAATCAAAATTTTCTGCAATACGTGCGTTGCTATAGATTTGTGCTTTTACAAATTTCTTAGTAACTTAACCTCATTCCATTCATGTGATCCTAATCAAATTTTTCTACAAAACCTGTGTTGGAATAGATTTGTGCTTTTTCATACTTTCTTCGTACCCTAACCTATTGCCATTTATGTGATCCTAATAAAAAATTTTTACAAAATGTGCGTTGGGATAGATTTGTCCTTTTACAAATTTATTCATATTCTAACCTCTTTCCATTCATATGATCCTAATCCAAATTTTCTACAAAATGTGCGTTGGGATACATTTGTGCTTTTACAAATTTCTTCGTACTTTAACCTCTTTCCATTCATGTGATCCTAATCAAATTTTTCTAAAAAACCTGTGTTGGAATAGATTTGTGCTTTTACATACTTTCTTCGTACCCTAACCTCTTGCCATTCATGTGATCCTAATCAAAATTTTCTGCAATACGTGCGTTGCAATAGATTTGTGCTTTTACAAATTTCTTCGTACCTTAACCTCTTTCCAATCATGTGATCCTAATCAAATTCTTCTACAAAACCTGTGTTGGGATAGATTTGTGCTTTAACATACTTTCTTCGTACCCTAACCTCTTTCCATTCATGTGATCCTAATAAAAATTTTCGACAAAATGTGCGTTGGGATAGATTTGTGCTTTTACAACTTTCTTCGTACTTTAACCTCTTTCCATTCATGTGATCCTAATCAAATTTTTCTACAAAACCTGTGTTGGGATAGATTTGTGCTTTAACATACTTTCTTCGTACCCTAACCTCTTTCCATTCATGTGATCCTAATAAAAATTTTCTACAAAATGTGCGTTGGGATAGATTTGTGCTTTTACAAATTTCTACGTACTTTAACCTCTTTCCATTAGTGTGATCCTAATCAAATTTTTCTACAAAACCTGTGTTGGAATAGATTTGTGCTTTTACAGACTTCCTTCGTACCCTAACCTATTGCCATTCATGTGATCCTAATCAAAATTTTCTGCAATACGTGCGTTGCTATAGATTTGCGCTTTTACAAATTTCTTAGTAACTTAACCTCATTCCATTCATGTGATCCTAATCAAATTTTTCTACAAAACCTGTGTTGGAATAGATTTGTGCTTTTTCATACTTTCTTCGTACCCTAACCTATTGCCATTTATGTGATCCTAATAAAAAATTTTTACAAAATGTGCGTTGGGATAGATTTGTCCTTTTACAAATTTATTCATATTCTAACCTCTTTCCATTCATATGATCCTAATCAAAATTTTCTACTAAACGTGCGTTGGGATAGATTTCAGCTTTTACATACTTGCTTCGTACCTTAACCTCTTTCCATTCATATGATCCTAATCAAACTTTTTTACAAAACGTTCGTAGGTATAGATTTGTGCTTTTACAAATTTCTTCGTACTCTAACCTCTTTCCATTTATGTGATCCTAATCAAATTTTTCTACAAAACCTGTGTTGGAATAGATTTGTGCTTTTACATACTTTCTTCGTACCCTAACCTCTTGCCATTAATGTGATCCTAATCAAAATTTTCTGCAATTCCTGCGTTGCAATAGATTTGTGCATTTACAAATTTCTTCGTACCTTAACCTCTTTCCATTCATATGATCCTAATCAAACTTTTCTACAAAACGTGCGTAGGGATAGATTTGTGCTTTTACATACTTGCTTCGTACCTTAACCTCTTTCCATTCATATGATCCTAATCAAACGTTTTTACAAAACGTGCGTAGGTATAGATTTGTGCTTTTACAAATTTCTTCGTACTCTAACCTCTTTCCATTCATGTGATCCTAATCAAATTTTTCTACAAAACCTGTGTTGAAATAGATTTGTGCTTATACATACTTTCTTCGTATCCTAACCTCTTTCCATTCATGTAATCCTAATCAAAATTTTCTACAAAACGTGCGTAGGGATAGATTTATGCTTTAACATACTTTCTTCGTACCCTAACCTCTTTCCATTCATGTGATCCTAATCAAAGTTTTCTACAAAATGTGCGTTGGGATAGATTTGTGCATTTACAAATTTCTTCGTACTTTAACCTCTTTCCATTCATGTGATCCTAATCAAATTTTTCTACAAAACCTGTGTTGGAATAGATTTGTGCTTTTACATAATTTCTTCGTACACTAACCTCTTCCCATTCATGTGATCCTAATCAAAATTTTCTACAAAATGTGCGTTGGGATAGATTTGTGCTTTTACAAATTTCTTCGTACTTTAACCTCTTTCCATTCATGTAATCCTAATCAAATTTTTCTACAAAACCTTTGTTGGGATAGATTTGTGCTTTTACATACTTTCTTCGTACCCTAACCTCTTGCCATTCATGTGATCCTAATCAAAATTTTCTGCAATACGTGCGTTGCAATAGATTTGTGCTTTTACAAATTTCTTCGTACCTTAACCTCTTTCCATTCATATGATCCTAATCAAACTTTTCTACAAAACGTGCGTAGGGATAGATTTGTGCTTTTACAAATTTCATCGTACTCTAACCTCTTTCCATTAATGTGATCCTAATCAAATTTTTCTACAAAACCTGTATTGGAATAGATTTGTGCTTTTACATACTTTCTTCGTACCCTAACCTCTTTCCATTCATGTGATCCTAATCAAAATTTTCTACAAAATGTGCGTTGGGATAGATTTGTGCTTTTACAAATTTCTTCGTACTTTAACCTCTTTCCATTCATGTGATCCTAATCAAATTTTTCTACAAAACCTGTGTTGGGATAGATTTGTGCTTTAACTTACTTTCTTCGTATCCTAACCTCTTTCCATTCATGTGATCCTAATCAAAATTTTCTACAAAATGTGCGTTGGGATACATTTGTGCTTTTACAAATTTCTTCGTACTTTAACCTCTTTCCATTCATGTGATCCTAATCAAATTTTTCTACAAAACCTGTGTTGGAATAGATTTGTACTTTTACATACTTTCTTCGTACCCTAACCTCTTGCCATTCATGTGATCCTGATCAAAATTTTCTGCAATACGTGCGTTGCAATAGATTTGTGCTTTTACAAATTTCTTCGTACCTTAACATCTTTCCATTCATGTGATCCTAATCAAATTCTTCTACAAAACCTGTGTTGGGATAGATTTGTGCTTTAACATACTTTCTTCGTACCCTAACCTCTTTCCATTCATGTGATCCTAATAAAAATTTTCTACAAAATGTGCGTTGGGATAGATTTGTGCTTTTACAAATTTCTTCGTACTTTAACCTCTTTCCATTCATGTGATCCTAATCAAATTTTTCTACAAAACCTGTGTTGGGATAGATTTGTGCTTTAACTTACTTTCTTCGTACCCTAACCTCTTTCCATTCATGTGATCCTAATCAAAATTTTCTACAAAATGTGCGTTGGGATACATTTGTGCTTTTACAAATTTCTTCGTACTTTAACCTCTTTCCATTCATGTGATCCTAATCAAATTTTTCTACAAAACCTGTGTTGGAATAGATTTGTACTTTTACATACTTTCTTCGTACCCTAACCTCTTGCCATTCATGTGATCCTAATCAAAATTTTCTGCAATACGTGCGTTGCAATAGATTTGTGCTTTTACAAATTTCTTCGTACCTTAACATCTTTCCATTCATGTGATCCTAATCAAATTCTTCTACAAAACCTGTGTTGGGATAGATTTGTGCTTTAACATACTTTCTTCGTACCCTAACCTCTTTCCATTCATGTGATCCTAATAAAAATTTTCTACAAAATGTGCGTTGGGATAGATTTGTGCTTTTACAACTTTCTTCGTACTTTAACCTCTTTCCATTCATGTGATCCTAATCAAATTTTTCTACAAAACCTGTGTTGGAATAGATTTGTGCTTTTACATACTTTCTTAGTACCCTAACCTCTTGCCATTCATGTGATCCTAATCAAATTCTTCTACAAAACCTGTGTTGGGATAGATTTGTGCTTTAACATACTTTCTTCGTACCCTAACCTCTTTCCATTCATGTGATCCTAATAAAAATTTTCTACAAAATGTGCGTTGGGATAGATTTGTGCTTTTACAACTTTCTTCGTACTTTAACCTCTTTCCATTCATGTGATCCTAATCAAATTTTTCTACAAAACCTGTGTTGGAATAGATTTGTGCTTTTACAGACTTCCTTCGTACCCTAACCTCTTGCCATTCATGTGATCCTAATCAAAATTTTCTGCAATACGTGCGTTGCTATAGATTTGTGCTTTTACAAATTTCTTAGTAACTTAACCTCATTCCATTCATGTGATCCTAATCAAATTTTTCTACAAAACCTGTGTTGGAATAGATTTGTGCTTTTTCATACTTTCTTCGTACCCTAACCTATTGCCATTTATGTGATCCTAATAAAAAATTTTTACAAAATGTGCGTTGGGATAGATTTGTCCTTTTACAAATTTATTCATATTCTAACCTCTTTCCATTCATATGATCCTAATCAAAATTTTCTACAAAATGTGCGTTGGGATACATTTGTGCTTTTACAAATTTCTTCGTACTTTAACCTCTTTCCATTCATGTGATCCTAATCAAATTTTTCTACAAAACCTGTGTTGGAATAGATTTGTGCTTTTACATACTTTCTTCGTACCCTAACCTCTTGCCATTCATGTGATCCTAAACAAAATTTTCTGCAATACGTGCGTTGCAATAGATTTGTGCTTTTACAAATTTCTTCGTACCTTAACCTCTTTCCATTCATATGATCCTAATCAAACTTTTCTACAAAACGTGCGTAGGGATAGATTTGTGCTTTTACAAATTTCTTGGTAACTTAACCTCTTTCCATTCATGTGATCCTAATCAAATTTTTCTACAAAACCTGTGTTGGAATAGATTTGTGCTTTTACATACTTTCTTCGTACCCTAACCTCTTGCCATGTGATCCTAATCAAAATTTTCTACAAAATGTGCGTTGGGAGAGATTTGTGCTTTTACAAATTTCTTCGTACTTTAACCTCTTTCCATTCATGTGATCCTAATCAAAATTTTCTACAAAACCTGTGTTGGGATAGATTTGTGTTTTTACATACTTTCTTCGTACCCTAACCTCTTGCCATTCATATGATCCTAATCAAACTTTTCTACAAAACGTGCGTAGGGATAGATTTGTGCTTTTACAAATTTCTTCGTACTCTAACCTCTTTCCATTCATGTGTTCCTAATCAAATTTTTCTACAAAACCTGTGTTGGAATAGATTTGTGCTTTTACATACTTTCTTCGTACCCTAACCTCTTTCCATTCATGTGATCCTAATCAAAATTTTCTACAAAATGTGCGTTGGGATAGATTTGTCCTTTTACAAATTTATTCATATTCTAACCTCTTTCCATTCATGTGATCCTAATCAAAGGTTTCTACAAAACGTGCGTAGGGATAGATTTGTGCTTTTACAAATTTCTTCGTACCTTAACCTCTTTCCATTCATATGATCCTAATCAAACTTTTCTACAAAACGTGCGTAGGGATAGATTTGTGGTTTTTCATACTTTCTTCGTACCCTAACCTATTGCAATTTATGTGATCCTAATAAAAAATTTTTCAAAATGTGCGTTTGGATAGATTTGTCCTTTTACAAATTTATTCATATTCTAACCTCTTTCCATTCATATGATCCTAATCAAAATTTTCTACTAAACGTGCGTTGGGATAGATTTGTGCTTTTACATACTTGCTTCGTACCTTAACCTCTTTCCATTCATAAGATCCTAATCAAACTTTTCTACAAAACCTGTGTTGGAATAGATTTATGCTTTAACATACTTTCTTCGTACCCTAACCTCTTTCCATACATGTGATCCTAATCAAAATTTTCTTCAAAACGTGCGTAGGTATAGATTTGTGCTTTTACAAATTTCTTCGTACTCTAACCTCTTTCCATTCATGTGATCCTAATCAAATTTTTCTACAAAACCTGTGTTGGAATAGACTTGTGCTTTTACATACTTTCTTCGTACCCTAACCTCTTTCCATTTATGTAATCCTAATCAAAATTTTCTACAAAATGAGCGTTGGGATAGATTAGTCCTTTTACAAATTTATTCATATTCTAACCTCTTTCCATTCATATGATCCTAATCAAAATTTCTACTAAACGTGCGTTGGAATAGATTGTAATTTTACAAAAATTTTCGTACCTTAACCCGTTTCCATTATTGTGATCCTAACAAATTTTTTTACAAAACGTGCGTTGGGATACATTTGTAGTTTTACAAAAACTTTTCGTAACCTGACCTCTTTCCATTGATGTGACCCTAATCAAAAATTTCTACTAAACGTGTGTTAGGATAGATTTGTTCTTTTACAGACTTTCTTCGTACCCTAACCTCTTGCCATTCATGAGATCCTAATCAAGATTTTCTGCAATACGTGCGTTGCAATAGATTTATGCTTTAACATACTTTCTTCGTACCCTAATCTCTTTCCATTCATGTGATCCTAATCAAAATTTTCTACAAAATGTGCGTTGGGATAGATTTGTGCTTTTACAAATTTCTTCGTAATTTAACCTATTTCCATTCATGTGATCCTAATCAAATTTTTCTACAAAACCTGTGTTGAGATAGATTTGTGCTTTTACATACTTTCTTCGTACCCTAACCTCTTTCCATTCATGTGATCCTAATCAAAATTTTCTACAAAATGTGCGTTGGGATAGATTTGTGCTTTTACAAATTTCTTCGTACTTTAACCTCTTTCCATTCATGTGATCCTAATCAAATTTTTCTACAAAATGCGCGTTGGGATAGATTTGTGCTTTTACAAATTTCTTCGTACTTTAACCTCTTTCCATTCATGTGATCCTAATCAAAATTTTCTACAAAATGCGCGTTGGGAGAGATTTGTGCTTTTACAAATTTCTTCGTACTTTAACCTCTTTCCATTCATGTAATCCTAAACAAATTTTTCTACAAAACCTGTGTTGAGATAGATTTGTGCTTTTACATACCTTCTTCGTACCCTAACCTCTTGCCATTCATGTGATCCTAATCAAAATTTTCTGCAATACGTGCGTTGCAATAAATTTGTGCTTTTACAAATTTCTTCGTTCTTTAACCTCTTTCCATTCATGTGATCCTAATCAAATTTTTCTACAAAACCTGTGTTGGAATAGATTTGTGCTTTAACATACTTTCTTCGTACCCTAACCTCTTTCCATTCATGTGATCCTAATCAAAATTTTCTACAAAATGTGCGTTGGGATAGATTTGTGCTTTTACAAATTTCTTCGTACTTTAAACTCTTTCCATTCATGTGATCCTAATCAAATTTTTCTACAAAACCTGTGTTGGTATAGATTTGTGCTTTTACATACTTTCTTCGTACCCTAACCTCTTGCCATTCATGTGATCCTAATCAAAATTTTCTGCAATACGTGCGTTGCAATAGATTTGTGCTTTTACAAATTTCTTCGTACTTTAACCTCTTTCCATTCATGTGATCCTAATCAAATTTTTCTACAAAACCTGTGTTGGGATAGATTTGTGCTTTTACATACTTTCTTCGTACCCTAACCTCTTGCCATTCATGTGATCCTAATCAAAATTTTCTGCAATACGTGCGTTGCAATAGATTTGTGCTTTTACAAATTTCTTCGTACCTTAACCTCTTTCCATTCATATGATCCTAATCAAACTTTTCTACAAAACGTGCGTAGGGATAGATTTGTGCTTTTACAAATTTCTTCGTACTCTAACCTCTTTCCATTCATGTGATCCTAATCAAATTTTTCTACAAAACCTGTGCTGGAATAGATTTGTGCTTTTACATACTTTCTTCGTACCCTAACCTCTTTCCATTCATGTGATCCTAATAAAAATTTTCGACAAAATGTGCGTTGGGATAGATTTGTGCTTTTACAACTTTCTTCGTACTTTAACCTCTTTCCATTCATGTGATCCTAATCAAATTTTTCTACAAAACCTGTGTTGGAATAGATTTGTGCTTTTACATACTTTCTTCGTACCCTAATCTCTTTCCATTCATGTGATCCTAATCAAAATTTTCTACAAAATGTGAGTTGGGATAGATTTGTGCTTTTACAAATTTCTTCGTACTTTAAACTCTTTCCATTCATGTGATCCTAATCAAATTTTTCTACAAAACCTGTGTTGGGATAGATTTGTGCTTTTACATACTTTCTTCGTACCCTAACCTCTTGCCATTCATGTGATCCTAATCAAAATTTTCTGCAATACGTGCGTTGCAATAGATTTGTGCTTTTACAAATTTCTTCGTACTTTAACCTCTTTCCATTCATGTGATCCTAATCAAATTTTTCTACAAAACGTGCGTAGGGATAGATTTGTGCTTTTACAAATTTCTTCGTACTCTAACCTCTTTCCATTCATGTGATCCTAATCAAATTTTTCTACAAAACCTGTGCTGGAATAGATTTGTGCTTTTACATACTTTCTTCGTACCCTAACCTCTTTCCATTCATGTGATCCTAATAAAAATTTTCGACAAAATGTGCGTTGGGATAGATTTGTGCTTTTACAACTTTCTTCGTACTTTAACCTCTTTCCATTCATGTGATCCTAATCAAATTTTTCTACAAAACCTGTGTTGGAATAGATTTGTGCTTTTACATACTTTCTTAGTACCCTAACCTCTTGCCATTCATGTGATCCTAATTAAAATTTTCTGCAATACGTGCTTTGCAATAGATTTGTGCTTTTACAAATTTCTTCGTACTCGAACCTCTTTCCATTCATGTGATCCTAATCAAATTTTTCTACAAAACCTGTGCTGGAATAGATTTGTGCTTTTACATACTTTCTTCGTACCCTAACCTCTTTCCATTCATGTGATCCTAATAAAAATTTTCGACAAAATGTGCGTTGGGATAGATTTGTGCTTTTACAACTTTCTTCGTACTTTAACCTCTTTCCATTCATGTGATCCTAATCAAATTTTTCTACAAAACCTGTGTTGGAATAGATTTGTGCTTTTACATACTTTCTTAGTACCCTAACCTCTTGCCATTCATGTGATCCTAATCAAAATTTTCTGCAATACGTGCGTTGCTATAGATTTGTGCTTTTACAAATTTCATAGTAACTTAACCTCATTCCATTCATGTGATCCTAATCAAATTTTTCTACAAAACCTGTGTTGGAATAGATTTGTGCTTTTTCATACTTTCTTCGTACCCTAACCTATTGCCATTTATGTGATCCTAATAAAAAAATTTTACAAAATGTGCGTTGGGATAGATTTGTCCTTTTACAAATTTATTCATATTCTAACCTCTTTCCATTCATATAATCCTAATCAAACTTTTTTACAAAACGTGCGTAGGTATAGATTTGTGCTTTTACAAATTTCATCGTACTCTAACCTCTTTCCATTTATGTGATCCTAATCAAATTTTTCTACAAAACCTGTGTTGGAATAGATTTGTGCTTTTACATACTTTCTTCGTACCCTAACCTCTTGCCATTAATGTGATCCTAATCAAAATTTTCTGCAATTCCTGCGTTGCAATAGATTTGTGCTTTTACAAATTTCTTCGTACCTTAACCTCTTTCCATTCATATGATCCTAATCAAACTTTTCTACAAAACGTGCGTAGGGATAGATTTGTGCTTTTACAAATTTCTTCGTACTCTAACCTCTTTCCATTCATGTGATCCTAATCAAATTTTTCTACAAAACCTGTGTTGGGATAGATTTGTGCTTTAACATACTTTCTTCGTACCCTAACCTCTTTCAATTCATGTGATCCTAATAAAAAATTTCTACAAAATGTGCGTTGGGATAGATTTGTGCTTTTACAATTTTCTTCGTACTTTAACCTCTTTTCATTCATGTGATCCTAATCAAATTTTTCTACAAAACCTCTGTTGGAATAGATTTGTGCTTTTACATACTTTCTTAGTAACCTAACCTCTTGCCATTCATGTTATCCTAATCAAAATTTTCTGCAATACGTGCGTTGCAATAGATTTGTGCTTTTACAAATTTCTTCGTACTTTAACCTCTTTCCATTCATGTGATCCTAATAAAATTTTTCTACAAAACCTGTGTTGGGATAGATTTGTGCTTTAACATACTTTCTTCGTACCCTAACCTCTTTCCATTCATGTGATCCTAATAAAAATTTTCTACAAAATGTGCGTTGGGATAGATTTGTGCTTTTACAAATTTCTTCGTACTTTAACCTCTTTCCATTCATGTGATCCTAATCAAAATTTTCTACAAAACCTGTGTTGGAATAGATTTGTGCTTTTACAGACTTTCTTCGTACCCTAACCTCTTGCCATTCATGTGATCCTAATCAAAATTTTCTGCAATACGTGCGTTGCAATAGATTTGTGCTTTTACAAATTTTTTCGTACCTTAACCTCTTTCCACTCATATGATCCTAATCAAACTTTTCTACAAAACGTGCGTAGGGATAGATTTGTGCTTTTACAAATTTCATCGTACTCTAACCTCTTTCCATTAATGTGATCCTAATCAAATTTTTCTACAAAACCTGTATTGGAATAGATTTGTGCTTTTACATACTTTCTTCGTACCCTAACCTCTTTCCATTCATGTGATCCTAATCAAAATTTTCTACAAAATGTGCGTTGGGATAGATTTGTGCTTTTACAAATTTCTTCGTACTTTAACCTCTTTCCATTCATGTGATCCTAATCAAATTTTTCTACAAAACCTGTGTTGGGATAGATTTGTGCTTTAACTTACTTTCTTCGTACCCTAACCTCTTTCCATTCATGTGATCCTAATCAAAATTTTCTACAAAATGTGCGTTGGGATACATTTGTGCTTTTACAAATTTCTTCGTACTTTAACCTCTTTCCATTCATGTGATCCTAATCAAATTTTTCTACAAAACCTGTGTTGGAATAGATTTGTACTTTTACATACTTTCTTCGTACCCTAACCTCTTGCCATTCATGTGATCCTATTCAAAATTTTCTGCAATACGTGCGTTGCAATAGATTTGTGCTTTTACAAATTTCTTCGTACCTTAACATCTTTCCATTCATGTGATCCTAATCAAATTCTTCTACAAAACCTGTGTTGGGATAGATTTGTGCTTTAACATACTTTCTTCGTACCCTAACCTCTTTCCATTCATGTGATCCTAATAAAAATTTTCTACAAATTGTGCGTTGGGATAGATTTGTGCTTTTACAACTTTCTTCGTACTTTAACCTCTTTCCATTCATGTGATCCTAATCAAATTTTTCTACAAAACCTGTGTTGGAATAGATTTGTGCTTTTACATACTTTCTTAGTACCCTAACCTCTTGCCATTCATGTGATCCTAATCAAATTCTTCTACAAAACCTGTGTTGGGATAGATTTGTGCTTTAACATACTTTCTTCGTACCCTAACCTCTTTCCATTCATGTGATCCTAATAAAAATTTTCTACAAAATGTGCGTTGGGATAGATTTGTGCTTTTACAACTTTCTTCGTACTTTAACCTCTTTCCATTCATGTGATCCTAATCAAATTTTTCTACAAAACCTGTGTTGGAATAGATTTGTGCTTTGACATACTTTCTTAGTACCCTAACCTCTTGCCATTCATGTGATCCTAATCAAAATTTTCTGCAATACGTGCGTTGCAATAGATTTGTGCTTTTACAAATTTCTTCGTACCTTAACCTCTTTCCATTCATGTGATCCTAATAAAATTTTTCTACAAAACCTGTGTTGGGATAGATTTGTGCTTTAACATACTTTCTTCGTACCCTAACCTCTTTCCATTCATGTGATCCTAATAAAAATTTTCTACAAAATGTGCGTTGGGATAGATTTGTGCTTTTACAAATTTCTTCGTACTTTAACCTCTTTCCATTCATGTGATCCTAATCAAATTTTTCTACAAAACCTGTGTTGGAATAGATTTGTGCTTTTACAGACTTCCTTCGTACCCTAACCTCTTGCCATTCATGTGATCCTAATCAAAATTTTCTACAAAACCTGTGTTGGAATAGATTTGTGCTTTTACATACTTTCTTCGTACCCTAACCTCTTGCCATTCATGTGATCCTAATCAAAATTTTCTGCAATACGTGCGTTGCAATAGATTTGTGCTTTTACAAATTTCTTCGTACCTTAACCTCTTTCCATTCATGTGATCCTAATAAAATTTTTCTACAAAACCTGTGTTGGGATAGATTTGTGCTTTAACATACTTTCTTCGTACTCTAACCTCTTTCCATTCATGTGATCCTAATCAAATTTTTCTACAAAACCTGTGTTGGGATAGATTTGTGCTTTAACATACTTTCTTCGTACCCTAACCTCTTTCCATTCATGTGATCCTAATAAAAATTTTCTACAAAATGTGCGTTGGGATAGATTTGTGCTTTTACAACTTTCTTCGTACTTTAACCTCTTTCCATTCATGTGATCCTAATCAAATTTTTCTACAAAACCTGTGTTGGAATAGATTTGTGCTTTTACAAATTTCTTCGTACCTTAACCTCTTTCCATTCATGTGATCCTAATAAAATTTTTCTACAAAACCTGTGTTGGGATAGATTTGTGTTTTTACATACTTTCTTCGTACCCTAACCTCTTGCCATTCATATGATCCTAATCAAACTTTTCTACAAAACGTGCGTAGGGATAGATTTGTGCTTTTACAAATTTCTTCGTACTCTAACCTCTTTCCATTCATGTGATCCTAATCAAATTTTTCTACAAAACCTGTGTTGGAATAGATTTGTGCTTTTACATACTTTCTTCGTACCCTAACCTCTTTCCATTCATGTGATCCTAATCAAAATTTTCTACAAAATGTGCGTTGGGATAGATTTGTCCTTTTACAAATTTATTCATATTCTAACCTCTTTCCATTCATGTGATCCTAATCAAAATTTTCTACAAAACGTGCGTAGGGATAGATTTGTGCTTTTACAAATTTCTTCGTACCTTAACCTCTTTCCATTCATATGATCCTAATCAAACTTTTCTACAAAACGTGCGTAGGGATAGATTTGTGGTTTTTCATACTTTCTTCGTACCCTAACCTATTGCAATTTATGTGATCCTAATAAAAAAATTTTCAAAATGTGCGTTTGGATAGATTTGTCCTTTTACAAATTTATTCATATTCTAACCTCTTTCCATTCATATGATCCTAATCAAAATTTTCTACTAAACGTGCGTTGGGATAGATTTGTGCTTTTACATACTTGCTTCGTACCTTAACCTCTTTCCATTCATAAGATCCTAATCAAACTTTTCTACAAAACCTGTGTTGGAATAGATTTATGCTTTTACATACTTTCTTCGTACCCTAACCTCTTTCCATTCATGTGATCCTAATCAAAATTTTCTACAAAATGTGCGTTGGGATAGATTTGTGCTTTTACATACTTTCTTCGTACCCTAACCTGTTTCCATTCATTTGATCCTAATCAAACTTTTCTACAAAATGTGCGTTGGGATAGATTTGTCGTTTTACAAATTTATTCGTATTCTAACCTCTTTCCATTCATACGATCCTAATCAAAATTTTCTATTAAACGTGCGTTGGAATAGATTGTAATTTTACAAAAATTTTTGTACCTTAACCCGTTTCCATTCATGTGATCCTAACAAATTTTTTTACAAAACGTGCGTTGGGATACATTTGTAGTTTTACAAAAACTTTTCGTATCCTGACCTCTTTCCATTGATGTGACCCTAATCAAAATTTTCTACTAAACGTGTGTTGGGATAGATTTGTGCTTTTACAGACTTTCTTCGTACCCTAACCTCTTGCCATTTATGTGATCCTAATCAAAATTTTCTACAAAACCTGTGTTGGAATAGATTTGTGCTTTTACATACTTTCTTCGTACCCTAACCTCTTGCCATTCATGTGATCCTAATCAAAATTTTCTGCAATACGTGCGTTGCAATAGATTTGTGCTTTTACAAATTTCTTCGTACCTTAACCTCTTTCCATTCATGTGATCCTAATAAAATTTTTCTACAAAACCTGTGTTGGGATAGATTTGTGCTTTAACATACTTTCTTCGTACCCTAACCTCTTTCCATTCATGTGATCCTAATAAAAATTTTCTACAAAATGTTCGTTGGGATAGATTTGTGCTTTTACAAATTTCTTCGTACTTTAACCTCTTTCCATTCATGTGATCCTAATCAAATTTTTCTACAAAACCTGTGTTGGAATAGATTTGTGCTTTTACAGACTTCCTTCGTACCCTAACCTCTTGCCATTCATGTGATCCTAATCAAAATTTTCTGCAATACGTGCGTTGCTATAGATTTGTGCTTTTACAAATTTCTTAGTAACTTAACCTCATTCCATTCATGTGATCCTAATCAAATTTTTCTACAAAACCTGTGTTGGAATAGATTTGTGCTTTTTCATACTTTCTTCGTACCCTAACCTATTGCCATTTATGTGATCCTAATAAAAAATTTTTACAAAATGTGCGTTGGGATAGATTTGTCCTTTTACAAATTTATTGATATTCTAACCTCTTTCCATTCATATGATCCTAATCAAAATTTTCTACAAAATGTGCGTTGGGATACATTTGTGCTTTTACAAATTTCTTCGTACTTTAACCTCTTTCCATTCATGTGATCCTAATCAAATTTTTCTACAAAACCTGTGTTGGAATAGATTTGTACTTTTACATACTTTCTTCGTACCCTAACCTCTTGCCATTCATGTGATCCTATTCAAAATTTTCTGCAATACGTGCGTTGCAATAGATTTGTGCTTTTACAAATTTCTTCGTACCTTAACATCTTTCCATTCATGTGATCCTAATCAAATTCTTCTACAAAACCTGTGTTGGGATAGATTTGTGCTTTAACATACTTTCTTCGTACCCTAACCTCTTTCCATTCATGTGATCCTAATAAAAATTTTCTACAAATTGTGCGTTGGGATAGATTTGTGCTTTTACAACTTTCTTCGTACTTTAACCTCTTTCCATTCATGTGATCCTAATCAAATTTTTCTACAAAACCTGTGTTGGAATAGATTTGTGCTTTTACATACTTTCTTAGTACCCTAACCTCTTGCCATTCATGTGATCCTAATCAAATTCTTCTACAAAACCTGTGTTGGGATAGATTTGTGCTTTAACATACTTTCTTCGTACCCTAACCTCTTTCCATTCATGTGATCCTAATAAAAATTTTCTACAAAATGTGCGTTGGGATAGATTTGTGCTTTTACAACTTTCTTCGTACTTTAACCTCTTTCCATTCATGTGATCCTAATCAAATTTTTCTACAAAACCTGTGTTGGAATAGATTTGTGCTTTGACATACTTTCTTAGTACCCTAACCTCTTGCCATTCATGTGATCCTAATCAAAATTTTCTGCAATACGTGCGTTGCAATAGATTTGTGCTTTTACAAATTTCTTCGTACCTTAACCTCTTTCCATTCATGTGATCCTAATAAAATTTTTCTACAAAACCTGTGTTGGGATAGATTTGTGCTTTAACATACTTTCTTCGTACCCTAACCTCTTTCCATTCATGTGATCCTAATAAAAATTTTCTACAAAATGTGCGTTGGGATAGATTTGTGCTTTTACAAATTTCTTCGTACTTTAACCTCTTTCCATTCATGTGATCCTAATCAAATTTTTCTACAAAACCTGTGTTGGAATAGATTTGTGCTTTTACAGACTTCCTTCGTACCCTAACCTCTTGCCATTCATGTGATCCTAATCAAAATTTTCTACAAAACCTGTGTTGGAATAGATTTGTGCTTTTACATACTTTCTTAGTACCCTAACCTCTTGCCATTCATGTGATCCTAATCAAAATTTTCTGCAATACGTGCGTTGCAATAGATTTGTGCTTTTACAAATTTCTTCGTACCTTAACCTCTTTCCATTCATGTGATCCTAATAAAATTTTTCTACAAAACCTGTGTTGGGATAGATTTGTGCTTTAACATACTTTCTTCGTACTCTAACCTCTTTCCATTCATGTGATCCTAATCAAATTTTTCTACAAAACCTGTGTTGGGATAGATTTGTGCTTTAACATACTTTCTTCGTACCCTAACCTCTTTCCATTCATGTGATCCTAATAAAAATTTTCTACAAAATGTGCGTTGGGATAGATTTGTGCTTTTACAAATTTCTTCGTACTTTAACCTCTTTCCATTCATGTGATCCTAATCAAATTTTTCTACAAAACCTGTGTTGGAATAGATTTGTGCTTTTACAAATTTCTTCGTACCTTAACCTCTTTCCATTCATGTGATCCTAATCAAATTTTTCTACAAAACCTGTGTTGGGATAGATTTGTGTTTTTACATACTTTCTTCGTACCCTAACCTCTTGCCATTCATATGATCCTAATCAAACTTTTCTACAAAACGTGCGTAGGGATAGATTTGTGCTTTTACAAATTTCTTCGTACTCTAACCTCTTTCCATTCATGTGATCCTAATCAAATTTTTCTACAAAACCTGTGTTGGAATAGATTTGTGCTTTTACATACTTTCTTCGTACCCTAACCTCTTTCCATTCATGTGATCCTAATCAAAATTTTCTACAAAATGTGCGTTGGGATAGATTTGTCCTTTTACAAATTTATTCATATTCTAACCTCTTTCCATTCATGTGATCCTAATCAAAGTTTTCTACAAAACGTGCGTAGGGATAGATTTGTGCTTTTACAAATTTCTTCGTACCTTAACCTCTTTCCATTCATATGATCCTAATCAAACTTTTCTACAAAACGTGCGTAGGGATAGATTTGTGGTTTTTCATACTTTCTTCGTACCCTAACCTATTGCAATTTATGTGATCCTAATAAAAAAATTTTCAAAATGTGCGTTTGGATAGATTTGTCCTTTTACAAATTTATTCATATTCTAACCTCTTTCCATTCATATGATCCTAATCAAAATTTTCTACTAAACGTGCGTTGGGATAGATTTGTGCTTTTACATACTTGCTTCGTACCTTAACCTCTTTCCATTCATAAGATCCTAATCAAACTTTTCTACAAAACCTGTGTTGGAATAGATTTATGCTTTAACATACTTTCTTCGTACCCTAACCTCTTTCCATACATGTGATCCTAATCAAAATTTTCTACAAAATGTGCGTTGGGATAGATTTGTGCTTTTACATACTTTCTTCGTACCCTAACCTGTTTCCATTCATTTGATCCTAATCAAACTTTTCTACAAAATGTGCGTTGGGATAGATTTGTCGTTTTACAAATTTATTCGTATTCTAACCTCTTTCCATTCATACGATCCTAATCAAAATTTTCTATTAAACGTGCGTTGGAATAGATTGTAATTTTACAAAAATTTTTGTACCTTAACCCGTTTCCATTCATGTGATCCTAACAAATTTTTTTACAAAACGTGCGTTGGGATACATTTGTAGTTTTACAAAAACTTTTCGTATCCTGACCTCTTTCCATTGATGTGACCCTAATCAAAATTTTCTACTAAACGTGTGTTGGGATAGATTTGTGCTTTTACAGACTTTCTTCGTACCCTAACCTCTTGCCATTTATGTGATCCTAATCAAAATTTTCTACAAAACCTGTGTTGGAATAGATTTGTGCTTTTACATACTTTCTTCGTACCCTAACCTCTTGCCATTCATGTGATCCTAATCAAAATTTTCTGCAATACGTGCGTTGCAATAGATTTGTGCTTTTACAAATTTCTTCGTACCTTAACCTCTTTCCATTCATGTGATCCTAATAAAATTTTTCTACAAAACCTGTGTTGGGATAGATTTGTGCTTTAACATACTTTCTTCGTACCCTAACCTCTTTCCATTCATGTGATCCTAATAAAAATTTTCTACAAAATGTTCGTTGGGATAGATTTGTGCTTTTACAAATTTCTTCGTACTTTAACCTCTTTCCATTCATGTGATCCTAATCAAATTTTTCTACAAAACCTGTGTTGGAATAGATTTGTGCTTTTACAGACTTCCTTCGTACCCTAACCTCTTGCCATTCATGTGATCCTAATCAAAATTTTCTGCAATACGTGCGTTGCTATAGATTTGTGCTTTTACAAATTTCTTAGTAACTTAACCTCATTCCATTCATGTGATCCTAATCAAATTTTTCTACAAAACCTGTGTTGGAATAGATTTGTGCTTTTTCATACTTTCTTCGTACCCTAACCTATTGCCATTTATGTGATCCTAATAAAAAATTTTTACAAAATGTGCGTTGGGATAGATTTGTCCTTTTACAAATTTATTGATATTCTAACCTCTTTCCATTCATATGATCCTAATCAAAATTTTCTACAAAATGTGCGTTGGGATACATTTGTGCTTTTACAAATTTCTTCGTACTTTAACCTCTTTCCATTCATGTGATCCTAATCAAATTTTTCTACAAAACCTGTGTTGGGATAGATTTGTGCTTTAACATACTTTCTTCGTACCCTAACCTCTTTCCATTCATGTGATCCTAATAAAAATTTTCTACAAAATGTGCGTTGGGATAGATTTGTGCTTTTACAACTTTCTTCGTACTTTAACCTCTTTCCATTCATGTGATCCTAATCAAATTTTTCTACAAAACCTGTGTTGGAATAGATTTGTGCTTTTACATACTTTCTTAGTACCCTAACCTCTTGCCATTAATGTGATCCTAATCAAAATTTTCTGCAATTCCTGCGTTGCAATAGATTTGTGCTTTTACAAATTTCTTCGTACCTTAACCTCTTTCCATTCACATGATCCTAATCAAACTTTTTTACAAAACGTGCGTAGGTATAGATTTGTGCTTTTACAAATTTCTTCGTACTCTAACCTCTTTCCATTCATGTGATCCTAATCAAATTCTTCTACAAAACCTGTGTTGGGATAGATTTGTGCTTTAACATACTTTCTTCGTACCCTAACCTCTTTCCATTCATGCGATCCTAATAAAAATTTTCTACAAAATGTGCGTTGGGATAGATTTGTGCTTTTACAACTTTCTTCGTACTTTAACCTCTTTTCATTCATGTGATCCTAATCAAATTTTTCTACAAAACCTCTGTTGGAATAGATTTGTGCTTTTACATACTTTCTTAGTAACCTAACCTCTTGCCATTCATGTGATCCTAATCAAAATTTTCTGCAATACGTGCGTTGCAATAGATTTGTGCTTTTACAAATTTCTTCGTACTTTAACCTCTTTCCATTCATGTGATCCTAATAAAATTTTTCTACAAAACCTGTGTTGGGATAGATTTGTGCTTTAACATACTTTCTTCGTACCCTAACCTCTTTCCATTCATGTGTTCCTAATCAAAATTTTCTACAAAATGTGCGTTGGGAAAGATTTGTGCTTTTACAAATTTCTTCGTACTTTAACCTCTTTCCATTCATGTGATCCTAATCAAAATTTTCTACAAAACCTGTGTTGGGATAGATTTGTGTTTTTACATACTTTCTTCGTACCCTAACCTCTTGCCATTCATATGATCCTAATCAAACTTTTCTACAAAACGTGCGTAGGGATAGATTTGTGCTTTTACAAATTTCTTCGTACTCTAACCTCTTTCCATTCATGTGATCCTAATCAAATTTTTCTACAAAACCTGTGTTGGAATAGATTTGTGCTTTTACATACTTTCTTCGTACCCTAACCTCTTTCCATTCATGTGATCCTAATCAAAATTTTCTACAAAATGTGCGTTGGGATAGATTTGTCCTTTTACAAATTTATTCATATTCTAACCTCTTTCCATTCATGTGATCCTAATCAAAATTTTCTACAAAACGTGCGTAGGGATAGATTTGTGCTTTTACAAATTTCTTCGTACCTTAACCTCTTTCCATTCATATGATCCTAATCAAACTTTTCTACAAAACGTGCGTAGGGATAGATTTGTGGTTTTTCATACTTTCTTCGTACCCTAACCTATTGCAATTTATGTGATCCTAATAAAAAAATTTTCAAAATGTGCGTTTGGATAGATTTGTCCTTTTACAAATTTATTCATATTCTAACCTCTTTCTATTCATATGATCCTAATCAAAATTTTCTACTAAACGTGCGTTGGGATAGATTTGTGCTTTTACATACTTGCTTCGTACCTTAACCTCTTTCCATTCATAAGATCCTAATCAAACTTTTCTACAAAACCTGTGTTGGAATAGATTTATGCTTTAACATACTTTCTTCGTACCCTAACCTCTTTCCATACATGTGATCCTAATTAAAATTTTCTACAGAATGTGCGTTGGGATAGATTTGTGCTTTTACATACTTTCTTCGTACCCTAACCTGTTTCCATTCATTTGATCCTAATCAAACTTTTCTACAAAATGTGCGTTGGGATAGATTTGTCGTTTTACAAATTTATTCGTATTCTAACCTCTTTCCATTCATACGATCCTAATCAAAATTTTCTATTAAACGTGCGTTGGAATAGATTGTAATTTTACAAAAATTTTTGTACCTTAACCCGTTTCCATTCATGTGATCCTAACAAATTTTTTTACAAAACGTGCGTTGGGATACATTTGTAGTTTTACAAAAACTTTTCGTATCCTGACCTCTTTCCATTGATGTGACCCTAATCAAAATTTTCTACTAAACGTGTGTTGGGATAGATTTGTGCTTTTACAGACTTTCTTCGTACCCTAACCTCTTGCCATTTATGTGATCCTAATCAAAATTTTCTACAAAACCTGTGTTGGAATAGATTTGTGCTTTTACATACTTTCTTCGTACCCTAACCTCTTGCCATTCATGTGATCCTAATCAAAATTTTCTGCAATACGTGCGTTGCTATAGATTTGTGCTTTTACAAATTTCTTAGTAACTTAACCTCTTTCCATTCATGTGATCCTAATCAATTTTTTCTACAAAACCTGTGTTGGAATAGATTTGTGCTTTTACATACTTTCTTCGTACCCTAACCTCTTGCCATTCATGTGATCCTAATCAAAATTTTCTGCAATACGTGCGTTGCTATAGATTTGTGCTTTTACAAATTTCTTAGTAACTTAACCTCTTTCCATTCATATGATCCTAATCAAAATTTTCTACTAAACGTGCGTTGGGATAGATTTCTGCTTTTACATACTTGCTTCGTACCTTAACCTCTTTCCATTCATATGATCCTAATCAAACTTTTTTACAAAACGTGCGTAGGTATAGATTTGTGCTTTTACAAATTTCTTCGTACTCTAACCTCTTTCCATTCATGTGATCCTAATCAAATTTTTCTACAAAACCTGTGTTGGAATAGACTTGTGCTTTTACATACTTTCTTCGTACCCTAACCTCTTTCCATTTATGTAATCCTAATCAAAATTTTCTACAAAATGAGCGTTGGGATAGATTAGTCCTTTTACAAATTTATTCATATTCTAACCTCTTTCCATTCATATGATCCTAATCAAAATTTCTACTAAACGTGCGTTGGAATAGATTGTAATTTTACAAAAATTTTCGTACCTTAACCCGTTTCCATTAATGTGATCCTAACAAATTTTTTTACAAAACGTTCGTTGGGATACATTTGTAGTTTTACAAAAACTTTTCGTAACCTGACCTCTTTCCATTGATGTGACCCTAATCAAAAATTTCTACTAAACGTGTGTTAGGATAGATTTGTTCTTTTACAGACTTTCTTCGTACCCTAACCTCTTGCCATTCATAAGATCCTAATCAAGATTTTCTGCAATACGTGCGTTGCAATAGATTTGTGCTTTTACAAATTTCTTCGTACCTTAACCTCTTTCCATTCATATGATCCTAATTAAACTTTTCTACAAAACGTGCGTAGGGATAGATTTGTGCTTTTACAAATTTCTTCGTACTCTAACCTCTTTGCATTCATGTGATCCTAATCAAATTTTTCTACAAAACCTCTGTTGGAATAGATTTGTGCTTTTACATACTTTCTTAGTAACCTAACCTCTTGCCATTCATGTGATCCTAATCAAAATTTGCTGCAATACGTTCGTTGCAATAGATTTGTGCTTTTACAACTTTCTTCGTACTTTAACCTCTTTTCATTCATGTGATCCTAATCAAATTTTTCTACAAAACCTCTGTTGGAATAGATTTGTGCTTTTACATACTTTCTTAGTAACCTAACCTCTTGCCATTCATGTGATCCTAATCAAAATTTGCTGCAATACGTTCGTTGCAATAGATTTGTGCTTTTACAAATTTCTTCGTACTTTAACCTCTTTCCATTCATGTGATCCTAATAAAATTTTTCTACAAAACCTGTGTTGGGATAGATTTGTGCTTTAACATACTTTCTTCGTACCCTAACCTCTTTCCATTCATGTGATCCTAATAAAAATTTTCTACAAAATGTGCGTTGGGATAGATTTGTGCTTTTACAAATTTCTTCGTACTTTAACCTCTTTCCATTCATGTGATCATAATCAAAATTTTCTGCAATACGTGCGTTGCTATAGATTTGTGCTTTTACAAATTTCTTAGTAACTTAACCTCATTCCATTCATGTGATCCTAATCAAATTTTTCTACAAAACCTGTGTTGGAATAGATTTGTGCTTTTTCATACTTTCTTCGTACCCTAACCTATTGCCATTTATGTGATCCTAATAAAAATTTTCTCCAAAATGTGCGTTGGGATAGATTTGTGCTTTTACAAATTTCTTCGTACTTTAACCTCTTTCCATTCATGTGATCCTAATCAAATTTTTCTACAAAACCTGTGTTGGGATAGATTTGTGCTTTTACATACTTTCTTCGTACCGTAACCTCTTGCCATTCATGTGATCCTAATCAAAATTTTCTGCAATACGTGCGTTGCAATAGATTTGTGCTTTTACAAATTTCTTCGTACCTTAACCTCTTTCCATTCATGTGATCCTAATCAAATTCTTCTACAAAACCTGTGTTGGGATAGATTTGTGCTTTAACATACTTTCTTCGTACCCTAACCTCTTTCCATTCATGTGATCCTAATAAAAATTTTCGACAAAATGTGCGTTGGGATAGATTTGTGCTTTTACAACTTTCTTCGTACTTTAACCTCTTTCCATTCATGTGATCCTAATCAAATTTTTCTACAAAACCTGTGTTGGGATAGATTTGTGCTTTAACATACTTTCTTCGTACCCTAACCTCTTTCCATTCATGTGATCCTAATAAAAATTTTCTACAAAATGTGCGTTGGGATAGATTTGTGCTTTTACAAATTTCTTCGTACTTTAACCTCTTTCCATTAGTGTGATCCTAATCAAATTTTTCTACAAAACCTGTGTTGGAATAGATTTGTGCTTTTACAGACTTCCTTCGTACCCTAACCTCTTGCCATTCATGTGATCCTAATCAAAATTTTCTGCAATACGTGCGTTGCTATAGATTTGCGCTTTTACAAATTTCTTAGTAACTTAACCTCATTCCATTCATGTGATCCTAATCAAATTTTTCTACAAAACCTGTGTTGGAATAGATTTGTGCTTTTTCATACTTTCTTCGTACCCTAACCTATTGCCATTTATGTGATCCTAATAAAAAAATTTTACAAAATGTGCGTTGGGATAGATTTGTCCTTTTACAAATTTATTCATATTCTAACCTCTTTCCATTCATATGATCCTAATCAAAATTTTCTACTAAACGTGCGTTGGGATAGATTTCAGCTTTTACATACTTGCTTCGTACCTTAACCTCTTTCCATTCATATGATCCTAATCAAACTTTTTTACAAAACGTGCGTAGGTATAGATTTGTGCTTTTACAAATTTCTTCGTACTCTAACCTCTTTCCATTTATGTGATCCTAATCAAAATTTTCTGCAATTCCTGCGTTGCAATAGATTTGTGCTTTTACAAATTTCTTCGTACCTTAACCTCTTTCCATTCATATGATCCTAATGAAACTTTTCTACAAAACGTGCGTAGGGATAGATTTGTGCTTTTACATACTTGCTTCGTACCTTAACCTCTTTCCATTCATATGATCCTAATCAAACGTTTTTACAAAACGTGCGTAGGTATAGATTTGTGCTTATACATACTTTCTTCGTACCCTAACCTCTTTCCATTCATGTAATCCTAATCAAAATTTTCTACAAAACGTGCGTAGGGATAGATTTATGCTTTAACATACTTTCTTCGTACCCTAACCTCTTTCCATTCATGTGATCCTAATCAAAGTTTTCTACAAAATGTGCGTTGGGATAGATTTGTGCTTTTACAAATTTCTTCGTACTTTAACCTCTTTCCATTCATGTGATCCTAATCAAATTTTTCTACAAAACCTGTGTTGGAATAGATTTGTGCTTTTACACAATTTCTTCGTACACTAACCTCTTTCCATTCATGTGATCCTAATCAAAATTTTCTACAAAATGTGCGTTGGGATAGATTTGTGCTTTTACAAATTTCTTCGTACTTTAACCTCTTTCCATTCATGTAATACTAATCAAAATTTTCTACAAAACCTGTGTTGGAATAGATTTGTGCTTTTACATACTTTCTTCGTACCCTAACCTCTTGCCATTCATGTGATCCTAATCAAAATTTTCTGCAATACGTGCGTTGCAATAGATTTGTGCTTTTACAAATTTCTTCGTACCTTAACCTCTTTCCATTCATGTGATCCTAATAAAATTTTTCTACAAAACCTGTGTTGGGATAGATTTGTGCTTTAACATACTTTCTTCGTACCCTAACCTCTTTCCATTCATGTGATCCTAATAAAAATTTTCTACAAAATGTGCGTTGGGATAGATTTGTGCTTTTACAAATTTCTTCGTACTTTAACCTCTTTCCATTCATGTGATCCTAATCAAATTTTTCTACAAAACCTGTGTTGGAATAGATTTGTGCTTTTACAGACTTCCTTCGTACCCTAACCTCTTGCCATTCATGTGATCCTAATCAAAATTTTCTGCAATACGTGCGTTGCTATAGATTTGTGCTTTTACAAATTTCTTAGTAACTTAACCTCATTCCATTCATGTGATCCTAATCAAAATTTTCTACAAAACCTGTGTTGGAATAGATTTGTGCTTTTACATACTTTCTTAGTACCCTAACCTCTTGCCATTCATGTGATCCTAATCAAAATTTTCTGCAATACGTGCGTTGCTATAGATTTGTGCTTTTACAAATTTCATAGTAACTAAACCTCATTCCATTCATGTGATCCTAATCAAATTTTTCTACAAAACCTGTGTTGGAATAGATTTGTGCTTTTTCATACTTTCTTCGTACCCTAACCTATTGCCATTTATGTGATCCTAATAAAAAAAATTTAAAAAATGTGCGTTGGGATAGATTTGTCCTTTTACAAATTTATTCATATTCTAACCTCTTTCCATTCATATAATCCTAATCAAACTTTTTTACAAAACGTGCGTAGGTATAGATTTGTGCTTTTACAAATTTCATCGTACTCTAACCTCTTTCCATTTATGTGATCCTAATCAAATTTTTCTACAAAACCTGTGTTGGAATAGATTTGTGCTTTTACATACTTTCTTCGTACCCTAACCTCTTGCCATTAATGTGATCCTAATCAAAATTTTCTGCAATTCCTGCGTTGCAATAGATTTGTGCTTTTACAAATTTCTTCGTACCTTAACCTCTTTCCATTCATATGATCCTAATCAAACTTTTCTACAAAACGTGCGTAGGGATAGATTTGTGCTTTTACATACTTGCTTCGTACCTTAACCTCTTTCCATTCACATGATCCTAATCAAACTTTTTTACAAAACGTGCGTAGGTATAGATTTGTGCTTTTACAAATTTCTTCGTACTCTAACCTCTTTCCATTCATGTGATCCTAATCAAATTCTTCTACAAAACCTGTGTTGGGATAGATTTGTGCTTTAACATACTTTCTTCGTACCCTAACCTCTTTCCATTCATGTGATCCTAATAAAAAATTTCTACAAAATGTGCGTTGGGATAGATTTGTGCTTTTACAATTTTCTTCGTACTTTAACCTCTTTTCATTCATGTGATCCTAATCAAATTTTTCTACAAAACCTCTGTTGGAATAGATTTGTGCTTTTACATACTTTCTTAGTAACCTAACCTCTTGCCATTCATGTGATCCTAATCAAAATTTTCTGCAATACGTGCGTTGCAATAGATTTGTGCTTTTACAAATTTCTTCGTACTTTAACCTCTTTCCATTCATGTGATCCTAATAAAATTTTTCTACAAAACCTGTGTTGGGATAGATTTGTGCTTTAACATACTTTCTTCGTACCCTAACCTCTTTCCATTCATGTGATCCTAATAAAAATTTTCTACAAAATGTGCGTTGGGATAGATTTGTGCTTTTACAAATTTCTTCGTACTTTTACCTCTTTCCATTCATGTGATCCTAATCAAAATTTTCTACAAAACCTGTGTTGGAATAGATTTGTGCTTTTACAGACTTTCTTCGTACCCTAACCTCTTGCCATTCATGTGATCCTAATCAAAATTTTCTGCAATACGTGCGTTGCAATAGATTTGTGCTTTTACAAATTTTTTCGTACCTTAACCTCTTTCCACTCATATGATCCTAATCAAACTTTTCTACAAAACGTGCGTAGGGATAGATTTGTGCTTTTACAAATTTCATCGTACTCTAACCTCTTTCCATTAATGTGATCCTAATCAAATTTTTCTACAAAACCTGTATTGGAATAGATTTGTGCTTTTACATACTTTCTTCGTACCCTAACCTCTTTCCATTCATGTGATCCTAATCAAAATTTTCTACAAAATGTGCGTTGGGATAGATTTGTGCTTTTACAAATTTCTTCGTACTTTAACCTCTTTCCATTCATGTGATCCTAATCAAATTTTTCTACAAAACCTGTGTTGGAATAGATTTGTACTTTTACATACTTTCTTCGTACCCTAACCTCTTGCCATTCATGTGATCCTATTCAAAATTTTCTGCAATACGTGCGTTGCAATAGATTTGTGCTTTTACAAATTTCTTCGTACCTTAACATCTTTCCATTCATGTGATCCTAATCAAATTCTTCTACAAAACCTGTGTTGGGATAGATTTGTGCTTTAACATACTTTCTTCGTACCCTAACCTCTTTCCATTCATGTGATCCTAATCAAAATTTTCTACAAATTGTGCGTTGGGATAGATTTGTGCTTTTACAACTTTCTTCGTACTTTAACCTCTTTCCATTCATGTGATCCTAATCAAATTTTTCTAAAAAACCTGTGTTGGAATAGATTTGTGCTTTTACATACTTTCTTAGTACCCTAACCTCTTGCCATTCATGTGATCCTAATCAAATTCTTCTACAAAACCTGTGTTGGGATAGATTTGTGCTTTAACATACCTTCTTCGTACCCTAACCTCTTTCCATTCATGTGATCCTAATAAAAATTTTCTACAAAATGTGCGTTGGGATAGATTTGTGCTTTTACAACTTTCTTCGTACTTTAACCTCTTTCCATTCATGTGATCCTAATCAAATTTTTCTACAAAACCTGTGTTGGAATAGATTTGTGCTTTTACATACTTTCTTAGTACCCTAACCTCTTGCCATTCATGTGATCCTAATCAAAATTTTCTGCAATACGTGCGTTGCAATAGATTTGTGCTTTTACAAATTTCTTCGTACCTTAACCTCTTTCCATTCCTGTGATCCTAATAAAATTTTTCTACAAAACCTGTGTTGGGATAGATTTGTGCTTTAACATACTTTCTTCGTACCCTAACCTCTTTCCATTCATGTGATCCTAATAAAAATTTTCTACAAAATGTGCGTTGGGATAGATTTGTGCTTTTACAAATTTCTTCGTACTTTAACCTCTTTCCATTCATGTGATCCTAATCAAATTTTTCTACAAAACCTGTGTTGGAATAGATTTGTGCTTTTACAGACTTCCTTCGTACCCTAACCTCTTGCCATTCATGTGATCCTAATCAAAATTTTCTACAAAACCTGTGTTGGAATAGATTTGTGCTTTTACATACTTTCTTAGTACCCTAACCTCTTGCCATTCATGTGATCCTAATCAAAATTTTCTGCAATACGTGCGTTGCAATAGATTTGTGCTTTTACAAATTTCTTCGTACCTTAACCTCTTTCCATTCATGTGATCCTAATAAAATTTTTCTACAAAACCTGTGTTGGGATAGATTTGTGCTTTAACATACTTTCTTCGTACTCTAACCTCTTTCCATTCATGTGATCCTAATCAAATTTTTCTACAAAACCTGTGTTGGGATAGATTTGTGCTTTAACATACTTTCTTCGTACCCTAACCTCTTTCCATTCATGTGATCCTAATAAAAATTTTCTACAAAATGTGCGTTGGGATAGATTTGTGCTTTTACAACTTTCTTCGTACTTTAACCTCTTTCCATTCATGTGATCCTAATCAAATTTTTCTACAAAACCTGTGTTGGAATAGATTTGTGCTTTTACATACTTTCTTAGTACCCTAACCTCTTGCCATTCATGTGATCCTAATCAAAATTTTCTGCAATACGTGCGTTGCAATAGATTTGTGCTTTTACAAATTTCTTCGTACCTTAACCTCTTTCCATTCATGTGATCCTAATAAAATTTTTCTACAAAACCTGTGTTGGGATAGATTTGTGTTTTTACATACTTTCTTCGTACCCTAACCTCTTGCCATTCATATGATCCTAATCAAACTTTTCTACAAAACGTGCGTAGGGATAGATTTGTGCTTTTACAAATTTCTTCGTACTCTAACCTCTTTCCATTCATGTGATCCTAATCAAATTTTTCTACAAAACCTGTGTTGGAATAGATTTGTGCTTTTACATACTTTCTTCGTACCCTAACCTCTTTCCATTCATGTGATCCTAATCAAAATTTTCTACAAAATGTGCGTTGGGATAGATTTGTCCTTTTACAAATTTATTCATATTCTAACCTCTTTCCATTCATGTGATCCTAATCAAAGTTTTCTACAAAACGTGCGTAGGGATAGATTTGTGCTTTTACAAATTTCTTCGTACCTTAACCTCTTTCCATTCATATGATCCTAATCAAACTTTTCTACAAAACGTGCGTAGGGATAGATTTGTGGTTTTTCATACTTTCTTCGTACCCTAACCTATTGCAATTTATGTGATCCTAATAAAAAAATTTTCAAAATGTGCGTTTGGATAGATTTGTCCTTTTACAAATTTATTCATATTCTAACCTCTTTCCATTCATATGATCCTAATCAAAATTTTCTACTAAACGTGCGTTGGGATAGATTTGTGCTTTTACATACTTGCTTCGTACCTTAACCTCTTTCCATTCATAAGATCCTAATCAAACTTTTCTACAAAACCTGTGTTGGAATAGATTTATGCTTTAACATACTTTCTTCGTACCCTAACCTCTTTCCATACATGTGATCCTAATCAAAATTTTCTACAAAATGTGCGTTGGGATAGATTTGTGCTTTTACATACTTTCTTCGTACCCTAACCTGTTTCCATTCATTTGATCCTAATCAAACTTTTCTACAAAATGTGCGTTGGGATAGATTTGTCGTTTTACAAATTTATTCGTATTCTAACCTCTTTCCATTCATACGATCCTAATCAAAATTTTCTATTAAACGTGCGTTGGAATAGATTGTAATTTTACAAAAATTTTTGTACCTTAACCCGTTTCCATTCATGTGATCCTAACAAATTTTTTTACAAAACGTGCGTTGGGATACATTTGCAGTTTTACAAAAACTTTTCGTATCCTGACCTCTTTCCATTGATGTGACCCTAATCAAAATTTTCTACTAAACGTGTGTTGGGATAGATTTGTGCTTTTACAGACTTTCTTCGTACCCTAACCTCTTGCCATTTATGTGATCCTAATCAAAATTTTCTACAAAACCTGTGTTGGAATAGATTTGTGCTTTTACATACTTTCTTCGTACCCTAACCTCTTGCCATTCATGTGATCCTAATCAAAATTTTCTGCAATACGTGCGTTGCAATAGATTTGTGCTTTTACAAATTTCTTCGTACCTTAACCTCTTTCCATTCATGTGATCCTAATAAAATTTTTCTACAAAACCTGTGTTGGGATAGATTTGTGCTTTAACATACTTTCTTCGTACCCTAACCTCTTTCCATTCATGTGATCCTAATAAAAATTTTCTACAAAATGTGCGTTGGGATAGATTTGTGCTTTTACAAATTTCTTCGTACTTTAACCTCTTTCCATTCATGTGATCCTAATCAAATTTTTCTACAAAACCTGTGTTGGAATAGATTTGTGCTTTTACAGACTTCCTTCGTACCCTAACCTCTTGCCATTCATGTGATCCTAATCAAAGTTTTCTGCAATACGTGCGTTGCTATAGATTTGTGCTTTTACAAATTTCTTAGTAACTTAACCTCATTCCATTCATGTGATCCTAATCAAATTTTTCTACAAAACCTGTGTTGGAATAGATTTGTGCTTTTTCATACTTTCTTCGTACCCTAACCTATTGCCATTTATGTGATCCTAATAAAAAATTTTTACAAAATGTGCGTTGGGATAGATTTGTCCTTTTACAAATTTATTCATATTCTAACCTCTTTCCATTCATATGATCCTAATCAAAATTTTCTACAAAATGTGCGTTGGGATACATTTGTGCTTTTACAAATTTCTTCGTACTTTAACCTCTTTCCATTCATGTGATCCTAATCAAATTTTTCTACAAAACCTGTGTTGGGATAGATTTGTGCTTTAACATACTTTCTTCGTACCCTAACCTCTTTCCATTCATGTGATCCTAATAAAAATTTTCTACAAAATGTGCGTTGGGATAGATTTGTGCTTTTACAACTTTCTTCGTACTTTAACCTCTTTCCATTCATGTGATCCTAATCAAATTTTTCTACAAAACCTGTGTTGGAATAGATTTGTGCTTTTACATACTTTCTTAGTACCCTAACCTCTTGCCATTAATGTGATCCTAATCAAAATTTTCTGCAATTCCTGCGTTGCAATAGATTTGTGCTTTTACAAATTTCTTCGTACCTTAACCTCTTTCCATTCACATGATCCTAATCAAACTTTTTTACAAAACGTGCGTAGGTATAGATTTGTGCTTTTACAAATTTCTTCGTACTCTAACCTCTTTCCATTCATGTGATCCTAATCAAATTCTTCTACAAAACCTGTGTTGGGATAGATTTGTGCTTTAACATACTTTCTTCGTACCCTAACCTCTTTCCATTCATGCGATCCTAATAAAAATTTTCTACAAAATGTGCGTTGGGATAGATTTGTGCTTTTACAACTTTCTTCGTACTTTAACCTCTTTTCATTCATGTGATCCTAATCAAATTTTTCTACAAAACCTCTGTTGGAATAGATTTGTGCTTTTACATACTTTCTTAGTAACCTAACCTCTTGCCATTCATGTGATCCTAATCAAAATTTTCTGCAATACGTGCGTTGCAATAGATTTGTGCTTTTACAAATTTCTTCGTACTTTAACCTCTTTCCATTCATGTGATCCTAATAAAATTTTTCTACAAAACCTGTGTTGGGATAGATTTGTGCTTTAACATACTTTCTTCGTACCCTAACCTCTTTCCATTCATGTGTTCCTAATCAAAATTTTCTACAAAATGTGCGTTGGGAAAGATTTGTGCTTTTACAAATTTCTTCGTACTTTAACCTCTTTCCATTCATGTGATCCTAATCAAAATTTTCTACAAAACCTGTGTTGGGATAGATTTGTGTTTTTACATACTTTCTTCGTACCCTAACCTCTTGCCATTCATATGATCCTAATCAAACTTTTCTACAAAACGTGCGTAGGGATAGATTTGTGCTTTTACAAATTTCTTCGTACTCTAACCTCTTTCCATTCATGTGATCCTAATCAAATTTTTCTACAAAACCTGTGTTGGAATAGATTTGTGCTTTTACATACTTTCTTCGTACCCTAACCTCTTTCCATTCATGTGATCCTAATCAAAATTTTCTTCAAAATGTGCGTTGGGATAGATTTGTCCTTTTACAAATTTATTCATATTCTAACCTCTTTCCATTCATGTGATCCTAATCAAAGTTTTCTACAAAACGTGCGTAGGGATAGATTTGTGCTTTTACAAATTTCTTCGTACCTTAACCTCTTTCCATTCATATGATCCTAATCAAACTTTTCTACAAAACGTGCGTAGGGATAGATTTGTGGTTTTTCATACTTTCTTCGTACCCTAACCTATTGCAATTTATGTGATCCTAATAAAAAAATTTTCAAAATGTGCGTTTGGATAGATTTGTCCTTTTACAAATTTATTCATATTCTAACCTCTTTCTATTCATATGATCCTAATCAAAATTTTCTACTAAACGTGCGTTGGGATAGATTTGTGCTTTTACATACTTGCTTCGTACCTTAACCTCTTTCCATTCATAAGATCCTAATCAAACTTTTCTACAAAACCTGTGTTGGAATAGATTTATGCTTTAACATACTTTCTTCGTACCCTAACCTCTTTCCATACATGTGATCCTAATTAAAATTTTCTACAAAATGTGCGTTGGGATAGATTTGTGCTTTTACATACTTTCTTCGTACCCTAACCTGTTTCCATTCATTTGATCCTAATCAAACTTTTCTACAAAATGTGCGTTGGGATAGTATTGTCGTTTTACAAATTTATTCGTATTCTAACCTCTTTCCATTCATATGATCCTAATCAAAATTTTCTATTAAACGTGCGTTGGAATAGATTGTAATTTTACAAAAATTTTTGTACCTTAACCCGTTTCCATTCATGTGATCCTAACAAATTTTTTTACAAAACGTGCGTTGGGATACATTTGTAGTTTTACAAAAACTTTTCGTATCCTGACCTCTTTCCATTGATGTGACCCTAATCAAAATTTTCTACTAAACGTGTGTTGGGATAGATTTGTGCTTTTACAGACTTTCTTCGTACCCTAACCTCTTGCCATTTATGTGATCCTAATCAAAATTTTCTACAAAACCTGTGTTGGAATAGATTTGTGCTTTTACATACTTTCTTCGTACCCTAACCTCTTGCCATTCATGTGATCCTAATCAAAATTTTCTGCAATACGTGCGTTGCTATAGATTTGTGCTTTTACAAATTTCTTAGTAACTTAACCTCTTTCCATTCATGTGATCCTAATCAAATTTTTCTACAAAACCTGTGTTGGAATAGATTTGTGCTTTTACATACTTTCTTCGTACCCTAACCTCTTGCCATTCATGTGATCCTAATCAAAATTTTCTGCAATACGTGCGTTGCTATAGATTTGTGCTTTTACAAATTTCTTAGTAACTTAACCTCTTTCCATTCATATGATCCTAATCAAAATTTTCTACTAAACGTGCGTTGGGATAGATTTCTGCTTTTACATACTTGCTTCGTACCTTAACCTCTTTCCATTCATATGATCCTAATCAAACTTTTTTACAAAACGTGCGTAGGTATAGATTTGTGCTTTTACAAATTTCTTCGTACTCTAACCTCTTTCCATTCATGTGATCCTAATCAAATTTTTCTACAAAACCTGTGTTGGAATAGACTTGTGCTTTTACATACTTTCTTCGTACCCTAACCTCTTTCCATTTATGTAATCCTAATCAAAATTTTCTACAAAATGAGCGTTGGGATAGATTAGTCCTTTTACAAATTTATTCATATTCTAACCTCTTTCCATTCATATGATCCTAATCAAAATTTCTACTAAACGTGCGTTGGAATAGATTGTAATTTTACAAAAATTTTCGTACCTTAACCCGTTTCCATTAATGTGATCCTAACAAATTTTTTTACAAAACGTGCGTTGGGATATATTTGTAGTTTTACAAAAACTTTTCGTAACCTGACCTCTTTCCATTGATGTGACCCTAATCAAAAATTTCTACTAAACGTGTGTTAGGATAGATTTGTTCTTTTACAGACTTTCTTCGTACCCTAACCTCTTGCCATTCATAAGATCCTAATCAAGATTTTCTGCAATACGTGCGTTGCAATAGATTTGTGCTTTTACAAATTTCTTCGTACCTTAACCTCTTTCCATTCATATGATCCTAATTAAACTTTTCTACAAAACGTGCGTAGGGATAGATTTGTGCTTTTACAAATTTCTTCGTACTCTAACCTCTTTCCATTCATGTGATCCTAATCAAATTTTTCTACAAAACCAGTGTTGGAATAGATTTGTGCTTTTACATACTTTCTTCGTACCCTAACCTCTTGCCATTCATGTGATCCTAATCAAAATTTTCTACAAAATGTGCGTTGGGATAGATTTGTGCTTTTACAAATTTCTTCGTACTTTAACCTATTTCCATTCATGTGATCCTAATCAAATTTTTCTACAAAACCTGTGTTGAGATAGATTTGTGCTTTTACATACTTTCTTCGTACCCTAACCTCTTTCCATTCATGTGATCCTAATCAAAATTTTCTACAAAATGTGCGTTGGGATAGATTTGTGCTTTTACAAATTTCTTCGTACTTTAACCTCTTTCCATTCATGTGATCCTAATCAAATTTTTCTACAAAATGCGCGTTGGGATAGATTTGTGCTTTTACAAATTTCTTCGTACTTTAACCTCTTTCCATTCATGTGATCCTAATCAAAATTTTCTACAAAATGCGCGTTGGGATAGATTTGTGCTTTTACAAATTTCTTCGTACTTTAACCTCTTTCCATTCATGTAATCCTAAACAAATTTTTCTACAAAACCTGTGTTGAGATAGATTTGTGCTTTTACATACCTTCTTCGTACCCTAACCTCTTGCCATTCATGTGATCCTAATCAAAATTTTCTGCAATACGTGCGTTGCAATAGATTTGTGCTTTTACAAATTTCTTCGTTCTTTAACCTCTTTCCATTCATGTGATCCTAATCAAATTTTTCTACAAAACCTGTGTTGGAATAGATTTGTGCTTTAACATACTTTCTTCGTACCCTAACCTCTTTCCATTCATGTGATCCTAATCAAAATTTTCTACAAAATGTGCGTTGGGATAGATTTGTGCTTTTACAAATTTCTTCGTACTTTAAACTCTTTCCATTCATGTGATCCTAATCAAATTTTTCTACAAAACCTGTGTTGGGATAGATTTGTGCTTTTACATACTTTCTTCGTACCCTAACCTCTTGCCATTCATGTGATCCTAATCAAAATTTTCTGCAATACGTGCGTTGCAATAGATTTGTGCTTTTACAAATTTCTTCGTACCTTAACCTCTTTCCATTCATATGATCCTAATCAAACTTTTCTACAAAACGTGCGTAGGGATAGATTTGTGCTTTTACAAATTTCTTCGTACTCTAACCTCTTTCCATTCATGTGATCCTAATCAAATTTTTCTACAAAACCTGTGCTGGAATAGATTTGTGCTTTTACATACTTTCTTCGTACCCTAACCTCTTTCCATTCATGTGATCCTAATAAAAATTTTCGACAAAATGTGCGTTGGGATAGATTTGTGCTTTTACAACTTTCTTCGTACTTTAACCTCTTTCCATTCATGTGATCCTAATCAAATTTTTCTACAAAACCTGTGTTGGAATAGATTTGTGCTTTTACATACTTTCTTAGTACCCTAACCTCTTGCCATTCATGTGATCCTAATTAAAATTTTCTGCAATACGTGCGTTGCAATAGATTTGTGCTTTTACAAATTTCTTCGTACTTTAACCTCTTTCCATTCATGTGATCCTAATCAAATTTTTCTACAAAACCTGTGTTGGGATAGATTTGTGCTTTTACATACTTTCTTCGTACCCTAACCTCTTGCCATTCATGTGATCCTAATCAAAATTTTCTGCAATACGTGCGTTGCAATAGATTTGTGCTTTTACAAATTTCTTCGTACTTTAACCTCTTTCCATTCATGTGATCCTAATCAAATTTTTCTACAAAACCTGTGTTGGGATAGATTTGTGCTTTTACATACTTTCTTCGTACCCTAACCTCTTGCCATTCATGTGATCCTAATCAAAATTTTCTGCAATACGTGCGTTGCAATAGATTTGTGCTTTTACAAATTTCTTCGTACCTTAACCTCTTTCCATTCATATGATCCTAATCAAACTTTTCTACAAAACGTGCGTAGGGATAGATTTGTGCTTTTACATACTTTCTTCGTACCCTAACCTCTTTCCATTCATGTGATCCTAATAAAAATTTTCGACAAAATGTGCGTTGGGATAGATTTGTGCTTTTACAACTTTCTTCGTACTTTAACCTCTTTCCATTCATGTGATCCTAATCAAATTTTTCTACAAAACCTGTGTTGGAATAGATTTGTGCTTTTACATACTTTCTTAGTACCCTAACCTCTTGCCATTCATGTGATCCTAATTAAAATTTTCTGCAATACGTGCGTTGCAATAGATTTGTGCTTTTACAAATTTCTTCGTACTCGAACCTCTTTCCATTCATGTGATCCTAATCAAATTTTTCTACAAAACCTGTGCTGGAATAGATTTGTGCTTTTACATACTTTCTTCGTGCCCTAACCTCTTTCCATTCATGTGATCCTAATATAAATTTTCGACAAAATTTGCGTTGGGATAGATTTGTGCTTTTACAACTTTCTTCGTACTTTAACCTCTTTCCATTCATGTGATCCTAATCAAATTTTTCTACAAAACCTGTGTTGGAATAGATTTGTGCTTTTACATACTTTCTTAGTACCCTAACCTCTTGCCATTCATGTGATCCTAATCAAAATTTTCTACAAAACGTGCGTAGGGATAGATTTGTGCTTTTACAAATTTCTTCGTACTCTAACCTCTTTCCATTCATGTGATCCTAATCAAATTTTTCTACAAAACCTGTGCTGGAATAGATTTGTGCTTTTACATACTTTCTTCGTACCCTAACCTCTTTCCATTCATGTGATCCTAATAAAAATTTTCGACAAAATGTGCGTTGGGATAGATTTGTGCTTTTACAACTTTCTTCGTACTTTAACCTCTTTCCATTCATGTGATCCTAATCAAATTTTTCTACAAAACCTGTGTTGGGATAGATTTGTGCTTTTACATACTTTCTTCGTACCCTAACCTCTTGCCATTCATGTGATCCTAATCAAAATTTTCTGCAATACGTGCGTTGCAATAGATTTGTGCTTTTACAAATTTCTTCGTACTTTAACCTCTTTCCATTCATGTGATCCTAATCAAATTTTTCTACAAAACCTGTGTTGGGATAGATTTGTGCTTTTACATACTTTCTTCGTACCCTAACCTCTTGCCATTCATGTGATCCTAATCAAAATTTTCTGCAATACGTGCGTTGCAATAGATTTGTGATTTTACAAATTTCTTCGTACCTTAACCTCTTTCCATTCATATGATCCTAATCAAACTTTTCTACAAAACGTGCGTAGGGATAGATTTGTGCTTTTACAAATTTCTTCGTACTCTAACCTCTTTCCATTCATGTGATCCTAATCAAATTTTTCTACAAAACCTGTGCTGGAATAGATTTGTGCTTTTACATACTTTCTTCGTACCCTAACCTCTTTCCATTCATGTGATCCTAATAAAAATTTTCGACAAAATGTGCGTTGGGATAGATTTGTGCTTTTACAACTTTCTTCGTACTTTAACCTCTTTCCATTCATGTGATCCTAATCAAATTTTTCTACAAAACCTGTGCTGGAATAGATTTGTGCTTTTACATACTTTCTTAGTACCCTAACCTCTTGCCATTCATGTGATCCTAATTAAAATTTTCTGCAATACGTGCGTTGCAATAGATTTGTGCTTTTACAAATTTCTTCGTACTCGAACCTCTTTCCATTCATGTGATCCTAATCAAATTTTTCTACAAAACCTGTGCTGGAATAGATTTGTGCTTTTACATACTTTCTTCGTACCCTAACCTCTTTCCATTCATGTGATCCTAATATAAATTTTCGACAAAATGTGCGTTGGGATAGATTTGTGCTTTTACAACTTTCTTCGTACTTTAACCTCTTTCCATTCATGTGATCCTAATCAAATTTTTCTACAAAACCTGTGTTGGAATAGATTTGTGCTTTTACATACTTTCTTAGTACCCTAACCTCTTGCCATTCATGTGATCCTAATCAAAATTTTCTGCAATACGTGCGTTGCTATAGATTTGTGCTTTTACAAATTTCATAGTAACTTAACCTCATTCCATTCATGTGATCCTAATCAAATTTTTCTACAAAACCTGTGTTGGAATAGATTTGTGCTTTTTCATACTTTCTTCGTACCCTAACCTATTGCCATTTATGTGATCCTAATAAAAAATTTTTACAAAATGTGCGTTGGGATAGATTTGTCCTTTTACAAATTTATTCATATTCTAACCTCTTTCCATTCATATGATCCTAATCAAAATTTTCTACTAAACGTGCGTTGGGATAGATTTCAGCTTTTACATACTTGCTTCGTACCTTAACCTCTTTCCATTCATATGATCCTAATCAAACTTTTTTACAAAACGTGCGTAGGTATAGATTTGTGCTTTTACAAATTTCATCGTACTCAAACCTCTTTCCATTTATGTGATCCTAATCAAATTTTTCTACAAAACCTGTGTTGGAATAGATTTGTGCTTTTACATACTTTCTTCGTACCCTAACCTCTTGCCATTAATGTGATCCTAATCAAAATTTTCTGCAATTCCTGCGTTGCAATAGATTTGTGCTTTTACAAATTTCTTCGTACCTTAACCTCTTTCCATTCATATGATCCTAATCAAACTTTTCTACAAAACGTGCGTAGGGATAGATTTGTGCTTTTACATACTTGCTTCGTACCTTAACCTCTTTCCATTCACATGATCCTAATCAAACTTTTTTACAAAACGTGCGTAGGTATAGATTTGTGCTTTTACAAATTTCTTCGTACTCTAACCTCTTTCCATTCATGTGATCCTAATCAAATTCTTCTACAAAACCTGTGTTGGGATAGATTTGTGCTTTAACATACTTTCTTCGTACCCTAACCTCTTTCCATTCATGTGATCCTAATAAAAATTTTCTACAAAATGTGCGTTGGGATAGATTTGTGCTTTTACAACTTTCTTCGTACTTTAACCTCTTTCCATTCATGTGATCCTAATCAAATTTTTCTACAAAACCTGTGTTGGAATAGATTTGTGCTTTTACATACTTTCTTAGTAACCTAACCTCTTGCCATTCATGTGATCCTAATCAAAATTTGCTGCAATACGTTCGTTGCAATAGATTTGTGCTTTTACAAATTTCTTCGTACTTTAACCTCTTTCCATTCATGTGATCCTAATAAAATTTTTCTACAAAACCTGTGTTGGGATAGATTTGTGCTTTAACATACTTTCTTCGTACCCTAACCTCTTTCCATTCATGTGATCCTAATAAAAATTTTCTACAAAATGTGCGTTGGGATAGATTTGTGCTTTTACAAATTTCTTCGTACTTTAACCTCTTTCCATTCATGTGATCATAATCAAAATTTTCTGCAATACGTGCGTTGCTATAGATTTGTGCTTTTACAAATTTCTTAGTAACTTAACCTCATTCCATTCATGTGATCCTAATCAAATTTTTCTACAAAACCTGTGTTGGAATAGATTTGTGCTTTTTCATACTTTCTTCGTACCCTAACCTATTGCCATTTATGTGATCCTAATAAAAATTTTCTCCAAAATGTGCGTTGGGATAGATTTGTGCTTTTACAAATTTCTTCGTACTTTAACCTCTTTCCATTCATGTGATCCTAATCAAATTTTTCTACAAAACCTGTGTTGGGATAGATTTGTGCTTTTACATACTTTCTTCGTACCCTAACCTCTTGCCATTCATGTGATCCTAATCAAAATTTTCTGCAATACGTGCGTTGCAATAGATTTGTGCTTTTACAAATTTCTTCGTACCTTAACCTCTTTCCATTCATGTGATCCTAATCAAATTCTTCTACAAAACCTGTGTTGGGATAGATTTGTGCTTTAACATACTTTCTTCGTACCCTAATCTCTTTCCATTCATGTGATCCTAATAAAAATTTTCGACAAAATGTGCGTTGGGATAGATTTGTGCTTTTACAACTTTCTTCGTACTTTAACCTCTTTCCATTCATGTGATCCTAATCAAATTTTTCTACAAAACCTGTGTTGGGATAGATTTGTGCTTTAACATACTTTCTTCGTACCCTAACCTCTTTCCATTCATGTGATCCTAATAAAAATTTTCTACAAAATGTGCGTTGGGATAGATTTGTGCTTTTACAAATTTCTTCGTACTTTAACCTCTTTCCATTAGTGTGATCCTAATCAAATTTTTCTACAAAACCTGTGTTGGAATAGATTTGTGCTTTTACAGACTTCCTTCGTACCCTAACCTCTTGCCATTCATGTGATCCTAATCAAAATTTTCTGCAATACGTGCGTTGCTATAGATTTGCGCTTTTACAAATTTCTTAGTAACTTAACCTCATTCCATTCATGTGATCCTAATCAAATTTTTCTACAAAACCTGTGTTGGAATAGATTTGTGCTTTTTCATACTTTCTTCGTACCCTAACCTATTGCCATTTATGTGATCCTAATAAAAAAATTTTACAAAATGTGCGTTGGGATAGATTTGTCCTTTTACAAATTTATTCATATTCTAACCTCTTTCCATTCATATGATCCTAATCAAAATTTTCTACTAAACGTGCGTTGGGATAGATTTCAGCTTTTACATACTTGCTTCGTACCTTAACCTCTTTCCATTCATATGATCCTAATCAAACTTTTTTACAAAACGTGCGTAGGTATAGATTTGTGCTTTTACAAATTTCTTCGTACTCTAACCTCTTTCCATTTATGTGATCCTAATCAAATTTTTCTACAAAACCTGTGTTGGAATAGATTTGTGCTTTTACATACTTTCTTCGTACCCTAACCTCTTGCCAGTAATGTGATCCTAATCAAAATTTTCTGCAATTCCTGCGTTGCAATAGATTTGTGCTTTTACAAATTTATTCGTACCTTAACCTCTTTCCATTCATATGATCCTAATCAAACTTTTCTACAAAACGTGCGTAGGGATAGATTTGTGCTTTTACATACTTGCTTCGTACCTTAACCTCTTTCCATTCATATGATCCTAATCAAACGTTTTTACAAAACGTGCGTAGGTATAGATTTGTGCTTATACATACTTTCTTCGTACCCTAACCTCTTTCCATTCATGTAATCCTAATCAAAATTTTCTACAAAACGTGCGTAGGGATAGATTTATGCTTTAACATACTTTCTTCGTACCCTAACCTCTTTCCATTCATGTGATCCTAATCAAAGTTTTCTACAAAATGTGCGTTGGGATAGATTTGTGCTTTTACAAATTTCTTCGTACTTTAACCTCTTTCCATTCATGTGATCCTAATCAAATTTTTCTACAAAACCTGTGTTGGAATAGATTTGTGCTTTTACACAATTTCTTCGTACACTAACCTCTTTCCATTCATGTGATCCTAATCAAAATTTTCTACAAAATGTGCGTTGGGATAGATTTGTGCTTTTACAAATTTCTTCGTACTTTAACCTCTTTCCATTCATGTAATCCTAATCAAATTTTTCTACAAAACCTTTGTTGGGATAGATTTGTGCTTTTACATACTTTCTTCGTACCCTAACCTCTTGCCATTCATGTGATCCTAATCAAAATATTCTGCAATACGTGCGTTGCAATAGATTTGTGCTTTTACAAATTTCTTCGTACCTTAACCTCTTTCCATTCATATGATCCTAATCAAACTTTTCTACAAAACGTGCGTTGGAATAGATTTGTGCTTTTACAAATTTCTTCGTACTTTAACCTCTTTCCATTCATGTGATCCTAATCAAATTTTTCTACAAAACCTGTGTTGGGATAGATTTGTGCTTTAACATACTTTCTTCGTACCCTAACCTCTTTCCATTCATGTGATCCTAATCAAAATTTTCTACAAAATGTGCGTTGGGTTAGATTTATGCTTTTACAAATTTCTTCGTACTTTAACCTCTTTCCATTCATGTGATCCTAATCAAATTTTTCTACAAAACCTGTGTTGGAATAGATTTGTGCTTTTACAGACTTTCTTCGTACCCTTACCTCTTGCCATTCATGTGATCCTAATCAAAATTTTCTGCAATACGTGCGTTGCAATAGATTTGTGCTTTTACAAATTTTTTCGTATCTTAACCTCTTTCCACTCATATGATCCTAATCAAACTTTTCTACAAAACGTTCGTAGGGATAGATTTGTGCTTTTACAAATTTCATCGTACTCTAACCTCTTTCCATTAATGTGATCCTAATCAAATTTTTCTACAAAACCTGTATTGGAATAGATTTGTGCTTTTACATACTTTCTTCGTACCCTAACCTCTTTCCATTCATGTGATCCTAATCAAAATTTTCTACAAAATGTGCGTTGGGATAGATTTGTGCTTTTACAAATTTCTTCGTACTTTAACCTCTTTCCATTCATGTGATCCTAATCAAATTTTTCTACAAGACCTGTGTTGGGATAGATTTGTGCTTTAACATACTTTCTTCGTACCCTAACCTCTTTCCATTCATGTGATCCTAATCAAAATTTTCTACAAAATGTGCGTTGGGATACATTTGTGCTTTTACAAATTTCTTCGTACTTTAACCTCTTTCCATTCATGTGATCCTAATCAAATTTTTCTACAAAACCTGTGTTGGAATAGATTTGTACTTTTACATACTTTCTTCGTACCCTAACCTCTTGCCATTCATGTGATCCTAATAAAAATTTTCTACAAAATGTGCGTTGGGATAGATTTGTGCTTTTACAACTTTCTTCGTACTTTAACCTCTTTCCATTCATGTGATCCTAATCAAATTTTTCTACAAAACCTGTGTTGGAATAGATTTGTGCTTTTACATACTTTCTTAGTACCCTAACCTCTTGCCATTCATGTGATCCTAATCAAAATTTTCTGCAATACGTGCGTTGCAATATATTTGTGCTTTTACAAATTTCTTCGTACCTTAACCTCTTTCCATTCATGTGATCCTAATCAAATTTTTCTACAAAACCTGTGTTGGGATAGATTTGTGCTTTAACATACTTTCTTCGTACCCTAACCTCTTTCCATTCATGTGATCCTAATAAAAATTTTCTACAAAATGTGCGTTGGGATAGATTTGTGCTTTTACAAATTTCTTCGTACTTTAACCTCTTTCCATTCATGTGATCCTAATCAAATTTTTCTACAAAATCTGTGTTGGAATAGATTTGTGCTTTTACAGACTTCCTTCGTACCCTAAGCTCTTGCCATTCATGTGATCCTAATCAAACTTTTCTACAAAATCTGTAATGGAATAGATTTGTGCTTTTACATACTTTCTTCGTACCCTAACCTCTTTCCATTCATGTGATCCTAATCAAAATTTTCTACAAAATGTGCGTTGGGATAGATTTGTTGTTTTACAACTTGCTTCGTACTTTAACCTCTTTCCATTCATGTGATCCTAATCAAATTTTTCTACAAAACCTGTGTTGGAATAGATTTGTGCTTTTACATACTTTCTTAGTACCCTAACCTCTTGCCATTCATGTGATCCTAATCAAAATTTTCTGCAATACGTGCGTTGCAATAGATTTGTGCTTTTACAAATTTCTTCGTACCTTAACCTCTTTCCATTCATGTGATCCTAATCAAATTCTTCTACAAAACCTGTGTTGGGATAGATTTGTGCTTTAACATACTTTCTTCGTACCCTAACCTCTTTCCATTCATGTGATCCTAATAAAAATTTTCTACAAAATGTGCGTTGGGATAAATTTGTGCTTTTACAACTTTCTTCGTACTTTAACCTCTTTCCATTCATGTGATCCTAATCAAATTTTTCTACAAAATCTGTGTTGGAATAGATTTGTGCTTTTACAGACTTCCTTCGTACCCTAACCTCTTGCCATTCATGTGATCCTAATCAAACTTTTCTACAAAACCTGTAATGGAATAGATTTGTGCTTTTACATACTTTCTTCGTACCCTAACCTCTTTCCATTCATGTGATCCTAATCAAAATTTTCTACAAAATGTGTGTTGGGATAGATTTGTGCTTTTACAAATTTCTTCGTACTTTAACCTCTTTCCATTCATGTAATCCTAATCAAATTTTTCTACAAAACCTTTGTTGGGATAGATTTGTGCTTTTACATACTTTCTTCGTACCCTAACCTCTTGCCATTCATGTGATCCTAATCAAAATTTTCTGCAATACGTGCGTTGCAATAGATTTGTGCTTTTACAAATTTCTTCGTACCTTAACCTCTTTCCATTCATATGATCCTAATCAAACTTTTCTACAAAACGTGCGTTGGAATAGATTTGTGCTTTTACAAATTTCTTCGTACTTTAACCTCTTTCCATTCATGTGATCCTAATCAAATTTTTCTACAAAACCTGTGTTGGGATAGATTTGTGCTTTAACATACTTTCTTCGTACCCTAACCTCTTTCCATTCATGTGATCCTAATCAAAATTTTCTACAAAATGTGCGTTGGGATAGATTTATGCTTTACAAATTTCTTCGTACTTTAACCTCTTTCCATTCATGTGATCCTAATCAAATTTTTCTACAAAATCTGTGTTGGAATAGATTTGTGCTTTTACAGACTTCCTTCGTACCCTAACCTCTTGCCATTCATGTGATCCTAATCAAAATTTTCTGCAATACGTGCGTTGCTATAGATTTGTGCTTTTACAAATTTCATAGTAACTTAACCTAATTCCATTCATGTGATCCTAATCAAATTTTTCTACAAAACCTGTGTTGGAATAGATTTGTGCTTTTTCATACTTTCTTCGTACCCTAACCTATTGCCATTTATGTGATCCTAATAAAAAATTTTTACAAAATGTGCGTTGGGATAGATTTGTCCTTTTACAAATTTATTCATATTCTAACCTCTTTCCATTCATATGATCCTAATCAAAATTTTCTACTAAACGTGCGTTGGGATAGATTTCAGTTTTTACATACTTGCTTCGTACCTTAACCTCTTTCCATTCATATGATCCTAATCAAACTTTTTTACAAAACGTGCGTAGGTATAGATTTGTGCTTTTACAAATTTCATCGTACTCTAACCTCTTTCCATTTATGTGATCCTAATCAAATTTTTCTACAAAACCTGTGTTGGAATAGATTTGTGCTTTTACATACTTTCTTCGTACCCTAACCTCTTGCCATTAATGTGATCCTAATCAAAATTTTCTGCAATTCCTGCGTTGCAATAGATTTGTGCTTTTACAAATTTCTTCGTACCTTAACCTCTTTCCATTCATATGACCCTAATCAAACTTTTCTACAAAACGTGCGTAGGTATAGATTTGTGCTTTTACAAATTTCTTCGTACTCTAACCTCTTTCCATTCATGTGATCCTAATCAAATTCTTCTACAAAACCTGTGTTGGGATAGATTTGTGCTTTAACATACTTTCTTCGTACCCTAACCTCTTTCCATTCATGTGATCCTAATAAAAATTTTCTACAAAATGTGCGTTGGGATAGATTTGTGCTTTTACAACTTTCTTCGTACTTTAACCTCTTTCCATTCATGTGATCCTAATCAAATTTTTCTACAAAACCTGTGTTGGAATAGATTTGTGCTTTTACATACTTTCTTAGTACCCTAACCTCTTGCCATTCATGTGATCCTAATCAAAATTTTCTGCAATACGTGCGTTGCAATAGATTTGTGCTTTTACAAATTTCTTCGTACTTTAACCTCTTTCCATTCATGTGATCCTAATAAAATTTTTCTACAAAACCTGTGTTGGGATAGATTTGTGCGTTAACATACTTTCTTCGTACCCTAACCTCTTTCCATTCATGTGATCCTAATAAAAATTTTCTACAAAATGTGCGTTGGGATAGATTTGTGCTTTTACAAATTTCTTCGTACTTTAACCTCTTGCCATTCATGTGATCCTAATCAAAATCTTCTGCAATACGTGCGTTGCAATAGATTTGTGCTTTTACAAATTTCTTCGTACCTTAACCTCTTTCCATTCATATGATCCTAATCAAACTTTTCTACAAAACGTGCGTTGGAATAGATTTGTGCTTTTACAAATTTCTTCGTACTTTAACCTCTTTCCATTCATGTGATCCTAATCAAATTTTTCTACAAAACCTGTGTTGGGATAGATTTGTGCTTTAACATACTTTCTTCGTACCCTAACCTCTTTCCATTCATGTGATCCTAATCAAAATTTTCTACAAAATGTGCGTTGGGTTAGATTTATGCTTTTACAAATTTCTTCGTACTTTAACCTCTTTCCATTCATGTGATCCTAATCAAATTTTTCTACAAAACCTGTGTTGGAATAGATTTGTGCTTTTACAGACTTTCTTCGTACCCTAACCTCTTGCCATTCATGTGATCCTAATCAAAATTTTCTGCAATACGTGCGTTGCAATAGATTTGTGCTTTTACAAATTTTTTCGTATCTTAACCTCTTTCCACTCATATGATCCTAATCAAACTTTTCTACAAAACGTGTGTAGGGATAGATTTGTGCTTTTACAAATTTCTTAGTAACTTAACCTCATTCCATTCATGTGATCCTAATCAAATTTTTCTACAAAACCTGTGTTGGAATAGATTTGTGCTTTTTCATACTTTCTTCGTACCCTAACCTATTGCCATTTATGTGATCCTAATAAAAAATTTTTACAAAATGTGCGTTGGGATAGATTTGTCCTTTTACAAATTTATTCATATTCTAACCTCTTTCCATTCATATGATCCTAATCAAAATTTTCTACAAAATGTGCGTTGGGATACATTTGTGCTTTTACAAATTTCTTCGTACTTTAACCTCTTTCCATTCATGTGATCCTAATCAAATTTTTCTACAAAACCTGTGTTGGAATAGATTTGTGCTTTTACATACTTTCTTCGTACCCTAACCTCTTTCCATTCATGTGATCCTAATAAAAATTTTCTACAAAATGTGCGTTGGGATAGATTTGTGCTTTTACAAATTTCTTCGTACTTTAACCTCTTTCCATTCATGTGATCCTAATCGAATTTTTCTACAAAACCTGTGTTGGGATAGATTTGTGCTTTTACATACTTTCTTCGTACCCTAACCTCTTTCCATTCAGGTGATCCTAATAAAAATTTTCTACAAAATGTGCGTTGGGATAGATTTGTGCTTTTACAAATTTCTTCGTACTTTAACCTCTTTCCATTCATGTGATCCTAATCAAATTTTTCTACAAAACCTGTGTTGGGATAGATTTGTGCTTTTACATACTTTCTTCGTACCCTAACCTCTTGCCATTCATGTGATCCTAATCAAAATTTTCTGCAATACGTGCGTTGCAATAGATTTGTGCTTTTACAAATTTCTTCGTACCTTAACCTCTTTCCATTCATGTGATCCTAATCAAATTCTTCTACAAAACCTGTGTTGGGATAGATTTGTGCTTTAACATACTTTCTTCGTACCCTAACCTCTTTCCATTCATGTGATCCTAATAAAAATTTTCTACAAAATGTGCGTTGGGATAGATTTGTGCTTTTACAACTTTCTTCGTACTTTAACCTCTTTCCATTCATGTGATCCTAATCAAATTTTTCTACAAAACCTGTGTTGGGATAGATTTGTGCTTTAACATACTTTCTTCGTACCCTAACCTCTTTCCATTCATGTGATCCTAATAAAAATTTTCTACAAAATGTGCGTTGGGATAGATTTGTGCTTTTACAAATTTCTTCGTACCTTAACCTCTTTCCATTAGTGTGATCCTAATCAAATTTTTCTACAAAACCTGTGTTGGAATAGATTTGTGCTTTTACAGACTTCCTTCGTACCCTAACCTCTTGCCATTCATGTGATCCTAATCAAAATTTTCTGCAATACGTGCGTTGCTATAGATTTGCGCTTTTACAAATTTCTTAGTAACTTAACCTCATTCCATTCATGTGATCCTAATCAAATTTTTCTACAAAACCTGTGTTGGAATAGATTTGTGCTTTTTCATACTTTCTTCGTACCCTAACCTATTGCCATTTATGTGATCCTAATAAAAAATTTTTACAAAATGTGCGTTGGGATAGATTTGTCCTTTTACAAATTTATTCATATTCTAACCTCTTTCCATTCATATGGTCCTAATCAAAATTTTCTACTAAACGTGCGTTGGGATAGATTTCAGCTTTTACATACTTGCTTCGTACCTTAACCTCTTTCCATTCATATGATCCTAATCAAACTTTTTTACAAAACGTGCGTAGGTATAGATTTGTGCTTTTACAAATTTCTTCGTACTCTAACCTCTTTCCATTTATGTGATCCTAATCAAATTTTTCTACAAAACCTGTGTTGGAATAGATTTGTGCTTTTACATACTTTCTTCGTACCCTAACCTCTTGCCATTAATGTGATCCTAATCTAAATTTTCTGCAATTCCTGCGTTGCAATAGATTTGTGCTTTTACAAATTTCTTCGTACCTTAACCTCTTTCCATTCATTTGATCCTAATCAAACTTTTCTACAAAACGTGCGTAGGGATAGATTTGTGCTTTTACATACTTGCTTCGTACCTTAACCTCTTTCCATTCATATGATCCTAATCAAACGTTTTTACAAAACGTGCGTAGGTATAGATTTGTGCTTTTACAAATTTCTTCGTACCTTAACCTCTTTCCATTCATATGATCCTAATCAAACTTTTCTACAAAACCTGTGTTGAAATAGATTTGTGCTTATACATACTTTCTTCGTACCCTAACCTCTTTCCATTCATGTAATCCTAATCAAAATTTTCTACAAAACGTGCGTAGTGATAGATTTATGCTTTAACATACTTTCTTCGTACCCTAACCTCTTTCCATTCATGTGATCCTAATCAAAGTTTTCTACAAAATGTGCGTTGGGATAGATTTGTGCTTTTACAAATTTCTTCGTACTTTAACCTCTTTCCATTCATGTGATCCTAATCAAATTTTTCTACAAAACCTGTGTTGGAATAGATTTGTGCATTTACATAATTTCTTCGTACACTAACCTCTTTCCATTCATGTGATCCTAATCAAAATTTTCTACAAAATGTGCGTTGGGATAGATTTGTGCTTTTACAAATTTCTTCGTACTTTAACCTCTTTCCATTCATGTAATCCTAATCAAATTTTTCTACAAAACCTTTGTTGGGATAGATTTGTGCTTTTACATACTTTCTTCGTACCCTAACCTCTTGCCATTTATGTGATCCTAATCAAAATTTTCTGCAATACGTGCGTTGCAATAGATTTGTGCTTTTACAAATTTCTTCGTACTTTAACCTCTTTCCATTCATGTAATCCTAATCAAATTTTTCTACAAAACCTTTGTTGGGATAGATTTGTGCTTTTACATACTTTCTTAGTACCTTAACCTCTTTCCATTCATATGATCCTATTCAAACTTTTCTACAAAACGTGCGTTGGAATAGATTTGTGCTTTTACAAATTTCTTCGTACTTTAACCTCTTTCCATTCATGTGATCCTAATCAAATTTTTCTACAAAACCTGTGTTGGGATAGATTTGTGCTTTAACATACTTTCTTCGTACCCTAACCTCTTTCCATTCATGTGATCCTTTTCAAAATTTTCTACAAAACGTGCGTTGGAATAGATTTGTGCTTTTACAAATTTCTTCGTACTTTAACCTCTTTCCATTCATGTGATCCTAATCAAATTTTTCTACAAAACCTGTGTTGGGATAGATTTGTGCTTTAACATACTTTCTTCGTAACCTAACCTCTTTCCATTCATGTGATCCTAATCAAAATTTTCTACAAAATGTGCGTTGGGATAGATTTATGCTTTTACAAATTTCTTCGTACTTTAACCTCTTTCCATTCATGTGATCCTAATCAAATTTTTCTACAAAACCTGTGTTGGAATAGATTTGTGCTTTTACAGACTTTCTTCGTACCCTAACCTCTTGCCATTCATGTGATCCTAATCAAAATTTTCTGCAATACGTGCGTTGCAATAGATTTGTGCTTTTACAAATTTTTTCGCATCTTAACCTCTTTCCACTCATATGATCCTAATCAAACTTTTCTACAAAACGTGCGTAGGGATAGATTTGTGCTTTTACAAATTTCATCGTACTCTAACCTCTTTCCATTAATGTGATCCTAATCAAATTTTTCTACAAAACCTGTATTGGAATAGATTTGTGCTTTTACATACTTTCTTCGTACCCTAACCTCTTTCCATTCATGTGATCCTAATCAAAATTTTCTACAAAATGTGCGTTGGGATAGATTTGTGCTTTTACAAATTTCTTCGTACTTTAACCTCTTTCCATTCATGTGATCCTAATCAAATTTTTCTACAAAACCTGTGTTGGGATAGATTTGTGCTTTAACATACTTTCTTCGTACCCTAACCTCTTTCCATTCATGTGATCCTAATCAAAATTTTCTACAAAATGTGCGTTGGGATACATTTGTGCTTTTACAAATTTCTTCGTACTTTAACCTCTTTCCATTCATGTGATCCTAATCAAATTTTTCTACAAAACCTGTGTTGGAATAGATTTGTACTTTTACATACTTTCTTCGTACCCTAACCTCTTGCCATTCATGTGATCCTAATCAAAATTTTCTGCAATACGTGCGTTGCAATAGATTTGTGCTTTTACAAATGTCTTCGTACCTTAACCTCTTTCCATTCATGTGATCCTAATCAAATTTTTCTACAAAACCTGTGTTGGGATAGATTTGTGCTTTAACATACTTTCTTCGTACCCTAACCTCTTTCCATTCATGTGATCCTAATAAAAATTTTCTACAAAATGTGCGTTGGGATAGATTTGTGCTTTTACAACTTTCTTCGTACTTTAACCTCTTTCCATTCATGTGATCCTAATCAAATTTTTCTACAAAACCTGTGTTGGGATAGATTTGTGCTTTAACATACTTTCTTCGTACCCTAACCTCTTTCCATTCATGTGATCCTAATAAAAATTTTCTACAAAATGTGCGTTGGGATAGATTTGTGCTTTTACAAATTTCTTCGTACTTTAACCTCTTTCCATTCATGTGATCCTAATCAAATTTTTCTACAAAACCTGTGTTGGGATAGATTTGTGCTTTAACATACTTTCTTCGTACCCTAACCTCTTTCCATTGATGTGATCCTAATAAAAATTTTCTACAAAATGTGCGTTGGGATAGATTTGTGCTTTTACAACTTTCTTCGTACTTTAACCTCTTTCCATTCATGTGATCCTAATCAAATTTTTCTACAAAACCTGTGTTGGAATAGATTTGTGCTTTTACATACTTTCTTAGTACCCTAACCTCTTGCCATTCATGTGATCCTAATCAAAATTTTCTGCAATACGTGCGTTGCAATATATTTGTGCTTTTACAAATGTCTTCGTACCTTAACCTCTTTCCATTCATGTGATCCTAATCAAATTTTTCTACAAAACCTGTGTTGGGATAGATTTGTGCTTTAACATACTTTCTTCGTACCCTAACCTCTTTCCATTCATGTGATCCTAATAAAAATTTTCTACAAAATGTGCGTTGGGATAGATTTGTGCTTTTACAAATTTCTTCGTACTTTAACCTCTTTCCATTCATGTGATCCTAATCAAATTTTTCTACAAAATCTGTGTTGGAATAGATTTGTGCTTTTACAGACTTCCTTCGTACCCTAACCTCTTGCCATTCATGTGATCCTAATCAAACTTTTCTACAAAACCTGTAATGGAATAGATTTGTGCTTTTACATACTTTCTTTGTACCCTAACCTCTTTCCATTCATGTGATCCTAATCAAAATTTTCTACAAAATGTGCGTTGGGATAGATTTGTGCTTTTACAAATTTCTTCGTACTTGAACCTCTTTCCATTCATGTAATCCTAATCAAATTTTTCTACAAAACCTTTGTTGGGATAGATTTGTGCTTTTACATACTTTCTTCGTACCCTAACCTCTTGCCATTCATGTGATCCTAATCAAAATTTTCTGCAATACGTGCGTTGCAATAGATTTGTGCTTTTACAAATTTCTTCGTACCTTAACCTCTTTCCATTCATATGATCCTAATCAAACTTTTCTACAAAACGTGCGTTGGAATAGATTTGTGCTTTTACAAATTTCTTCGTACTTTAACCTCTTTCCATTCATGTGATCCTAATCAAATTTTTCTACAAAACCTGTGTTGGGATAGATTTGTGCTTTAACATACTTTCTTCGTACCCTAACCTCTTTCCATTCATGTGATCCTAATCAAAATTTTCTACAAAATGTGCGTTGGGATAGATTTATGCTTTTACAAATTTCTTCGTACTTTAACCTCTTTCCATTCATGTGATCCTAATCAAATTTTTCTACAAAACCTGTGTTGGAATAGATTTGTGCTTTTACAGACTTTCTTCGTACCCTAACCTCTTGCCATTCATGTGATCCTAATCAAAATTTTCTGCAATACGTGCGTTGCAATAGATTTGTGCTTTTACAAATTTTTTCGTATCTTAACCTCTTTCCACTCATATGATCCTAATCAAACTTTTCTACAAAACGTGCGTAGGGATAGATTTGTGCTTTTACAAATTTCATCGTACTCTAACCTCTTTCCATTCATGTGATCCTAATCAAATTTTTCTACAAAACCTGTGTTGGGATAGATTTGTGCTTTTACATACTTTCTTCGTACCCTAACCTCTTTCCATTCATGTGATCCTAATCAAAATTTTCTACAAAATGTGCGTTGGGATAGATTTGTGCTTTTACAACTTTCTTCGTACTTTAACCTCTTTCCATTCATGTGATCCTAATCAAATTTTTCTACAAAACCTGTGTTGGGATAGATTTGTGCTTTTACATACTTTCTTCGTACCCTAACCTCTTTCCATTCATGTGATCCTAATCAAAATTTTCTACAAAATGTGCGTTGGGATAGATTTGTGCTTTTACAAATTTCTTCGTACTTTAACCTCTTTCCATTCATGTGATCCTAATCAAATTTTTCTACAAAACCTGTGTTGGGATAGATTTGTGCTTTAACATACTTTCTTCGTACCCTAACCTCTTTCCAATCATGTGATCCTAATCAAAATTTTCTACAAAATGTGCGTTGGGATACATTTGTGCTTTTACAAATTTCTTCGTACTTTAACCTCTTTCCATTCATGTGATCCTAATCAAATTTTTCTACAAAACCTGTGTTGGAATAGATTTGTGCTTTTACATACTTTCTTAGTACCCTAACCTCTTGCCATTCATGTGATCCTAATCAAAATTTTCTGCAATACGTGCGTTGCAATAGATTTGTGCTTTTACAAATTTCTTCGTACCTTAACCTCTTTCCATTCATGTGATCCTAATCAAATTCTTCTACAAAACCTGTGTTGGGATAGATTTGTGCTTTAACATACTTTCTTCGTACCCTAACCTCTTTCCATTCATGTGATCCTAATAAAAATTTTCTACAAAATGTGCGTTGGGATAAATTTGTGCTTTTACAACTTTCTTCGTACTTTAACCTCTTTCCATTCATGTGATCCTAATCAAATTTTTCTACAAAATCTGTGTTGGAATAGATTTGTGCTTTTACAGACTTCCTTCGTACCCTAACCTCTTGCCATTCATGTGATCCTAATCAAACTTTTCTACAAAACCTGTAATGGAATAGATTTGTGCTTTTACATACTTTCTTCGTACCCTAACCTCTTTCCATTCATGTGATCCTAATCAAAATTTTCTACAAAATGTGCGTTGGGATAGATTTGTGCTTTTACAAATTTCTTCGTACTTTAACCTCTTTCCATTCATGTAATCCTAATCAAATTTTTCTACAAAACCTTTGTTGGGATAGATTTGTGCTTTTACATACTTTCTTGGTACCCTAACCTCTTGCCATTCATGTGATCCTAATCAAAATTTTCTGCAATACGTGCGTTGCAATAGATTTGTGCTTTTACAAATTTCTTCGTACCTTAACCTCTTTCCATTCATATGATCCTAATCAAACTTTTCTACAAAACGTGCGTTGGAATAGATTTGTGCTTTTACAAATTTCTTCGTACTTTAACCTCTTTCCATTCATGTGATCCTAATCAAATTTTTCTACAAAACCTGTGTTGGGATAGATTTGTGCTTTAACATACTTTCTTCGTACCCTAACCTCTTTCCATTCATGTGATCCTAATCAAAATTTTCTACAAAATGTGCGTTGGGTTAGATTTATGCTTTTACAAATTTCTTCGTACTTTAACCTCTTTCCATTCATGTGATCCTAATCAAATTTTTCTACAAAACCTGTGTTGGAATAGATTTGTGCTTTTACAGACTTTCTTCGTACCCTAACCTCTTGCCATTCATGTGATCCTAATCAAAATTTTCTGCAATACGTGCGTTGCAATAGATTTGTGCTTTTACAAATTTTTTCGTATCTTAACCTCTTTCCACTCATATGATCCTAATCAAACTTTTCTACAAAACGTGCGTAGGGATAGATTTGTGCTTTTACAAATTTCTTAGTAACTTAACCTCATTCCATTCATGTGATCCTAATCAAATTTTTCTACAAAACCTGTGTTGGAATAGATTTGTGCTTTTTCATACTTTCTTCGTACCCTAACCTATTGCCATTTATGTGATCCTAATAAAAAATTTTTACAAAATGTGCGTTGGGATAGATTTGTCCTTTTACAAATTTATTCATATTCTAACCCCTTTCCATTCATATGATCCTAATCAAAATTTTCTACAAAATGTGCGTTGGGATACATTTGTGCTTTTACAAATTTCTTCGTACTTTAACCTCTTTCCATTCATGTGATCCTAATCAAATTTTTCTACAAAACCTGTGTTGGAATAGATTTGTGCTTTTACATACTTTCTTCGTACCCTAACCTCTTTCCATTCATGTGATCCTAATAAAAATTTTCTACAAAATGTGCGTTGGGATAGATTTGTGCTTTTACAAATTTCTTCGTACTTTAACCTCTTTCCATTCATGTGATCCTAATCGAATTTTTCTACAAAACCTGTGTTAGGATAGATTTGTGCTTTAACATACTTTCTTCGTACCCTAACCTCTTTCCATTCATGTGATCCTAATAAAAATTTTCGACAAAATGTGCGTTGGGATAGATTTGTGCTTTTACAACTTTCTTCGTACTTTAACCTCTTTCCATTCATGTGATCCTAATCAAATTTTTCTACAAAACCTGTGTTGGGATAGATTTGTGCTTTAATATACTTTCTTCGTACCCTAACCTCTTTCCATTCATGTGATCCTAATAAAAATTTTCTACAAAATGTGCGTTGGGATAGATTTGTGCTTTTACAAATTTCTTCGTACCTTAACCTCTTTCCATTAGTGTGATCCTAATCAAATTTTTCTACAAAACCTGTGTTGGAATAGATTTGTGCTTTTACAGACTTCCTTCGTACCCTAACCTCTTGCCATTCATGTGATCCTAATCAAAACTTTCTGCAATACGTGCGTTGCTATAGATTTGCGCTTTTACAAATTTCTTAGTAACTTAACCTCATTCCATTCATGTGATCCTAATCAAATTTTTCTACAAAACCTGTGTTGGAATAGATTTGTGCTTTTTCATACTTTCTTCGTACCCTAACCTATTGCCATTTATGTGATCCTAATCAAATTTTTCTACAAAACCTGTGTTGGAATAGATTTGTCCTTTTACAAATTTATTCATATTCTAACCTCTTTCCATTCATATGATCCTAATCAAAATTTTCTACTAAACGTGCGTTGGGATAGATTTCAGCTTTTACATACTTGCTTCGTACCTTAACCTCTTTCCATTCATATGATCCTAATCAAATTTTTTTACAAAACGTGCGTAGGTATAGATTTGTGCTTTTACAAATTTCTTCGTACTCTAACCTCTTTCCATTTATGTGATCCTAATCAAATTTTTCTACAAAACCTGTGTTGGAATAGATTTGTGCTTTTACATACTTTCTTCGTACCCTAACCTCTTGCCATTAATGTGATCCTAATCTAAATTTTCTGCAATTCCTGCGTTGCAATAGATTTGTGCTTTTACAAATTTCTTCGTACCTTAACCTCTTTCCATTCATATGATCCTAATCAAACTTTTCTACAAAACGTGCGTAGGGATAGATTTGTGCTTTTACATACTTGCTTCGTACCTTAACCTCTTTCCATTCATATGATCCTAATCAAACGTTTTTACAAAACGTGCGTAGGTATAGATTTGTGCTTTTACAAATTTCTTCGTACCTTAACCTCTTTCCATTCATATGATCCTAATCAAACTTTTCTACAAAACCTGTGTTGAAATAGATTTGTGCTTATACATACTTTCTTCGTACCCTAACCTCTTTCCATTCATGTAATCCTAATCAAAATTTTCTACAAAACGTGCGTAGTGATAGATTTATGCTTTAACATACTTTCTTCGTACCCTAACCTCTTTCCATTCATGTGATCCTAATCAAAGTTTTCTACAAAATGTGCGTTGGGATAGATTTGTGCTTTTACAAATTTCTTCGTACTTTAACCTCTTTCCATTCATGTGATCCTAATCAAATTTTTCTACAAAACCTGTGTTGGAATAGATTTGTGCATTTACATAATTTCTTCGTACACTAACCTCTTTCCATTCATGTGATCCTAATCAAAATTTTCTACAAAATGTGCGTTGGGATAGATTTGTGCTTTTACAAATTTCTTCGTACTTTAACCTCTTTCCATTCATGTAATCCTAATCAAATTTTTCTACAAAACCTTTGTTGGGATAGATTTGTGCTTTTACATACTTTCTTCGTACCCTAACCTCTTGCCATTCATGTGATCCTAATCAAAATTTTCTGCAATACGTGCGTTGCAATAGATTTGTGCTTTTACAAATTTCTTCGTACTTTAACCTCTTTCCATTCATGTAATCCTAATCAAATTTTTCTACAAAACCTTTGTTGGGATAGATTTGTGCTTTTACATACTTTCTTAGTACCTTAACCTCTTTCCATTCATATGATCCTATTCAAACTTTTCTACAAAACGTGCGTTGGAATAGATTTGTGCTTTTACAAATTTCTTCGTACTTTAACCTCTTTCCATTCATGTGATCCTAATCAAATTTTTCTACAAAACGTGCGTTGGAATAGATTTGTGCTTTAACATACTTTCTTCGTACCCTAACCTCTTTCCATTCATGTGATCCTAATCAAAATTTTCTACAAAATGTGCGTTGGGATAGATTTATGCTTTTACAAATTTCTTCGTACTTTAACCTCTTTCCATTCATGTGATCCTAATCAAATTTTTCTACAAAACCTGTGTTGGAATAGATTTGTGCTTTTACAGACTTTCTTCGTACCCTAACCTCTTGCCATTCATGTGATCCTAATCAAAATTTTCTGCAATACGTGCGTTGCAATAGATTTGTGCTTTTACAAATTTTTTCGCATCTTAACCTCTTTCCACTCATATGATCCTAATCAAACTTTTCTACAAAACGTGCGTAGGGATAGATTTGTGCTTTTACAAATTTCATCGTACTCTAACCTCTTTCCATTAATGTGATCCTAATCAAATTTTTCTACAAAACCTGTATTGGAATAGATTTGTGCTTTTACATACTTTCTTCGTACCCTAACCTCTTTCCATTCATGTGATCCTAATCAAAATTTTCTACAAAATGTGCGTTGGGATAGATTTGTGCTTTTACAAATTTCTTCGTACTTTAACCTCTTTCCATTCATGTGATCCTAATCAAATTTTTCTACAAAACCTGTGTTGGGATAGATTTGTGCTTTAACATACTTTCTTCGTACCCTAACCTCTTTCCATTCATGTGATCCTAATCAAAATTTTCTACAAAATGTGCGTTGGGATACATTTGTGCTTTTACAAATTTCTTCGTACTTTAACCTCTTTCCATTCATGTGATCCTAATCAAATTTTTCTACAAAACCTGTGTTGGAATAGATTTGTGCTTTTACATACTTTCTTCGTACCCTAACCTCTTGCCATTCATGTGATCCTAATCAAAATTTTCTGCAATACGTGCGTTGCAATAGATTTGTGCTTTTACAAATTTCTTCGTACCTTAACATCTTTCCATTCATGTGATCCTAATCAAATTCTTCTACAAAACCTGTGTTGGGATAGATTTGTGCTTTAACATACTTTCTTCGTACCCTAACCTCTTTCCATTCATGTGATCCTAATAAAAATTTTCTACAAAATGTGCGTTGGGATAGATTTGTGCTTTTACAACTTTCTTCGTACTTTAACCTCTTTCCATTCATGTGATCCTAATCAAATTTTTCTACAAAACCTGTGTTGGAATAGATTTGTGCTTTTACATACTTTCTTAGTACCCTAACCTCTTGCCATTCATGTGATCCTAATCAAAATTTTCTGCAATACGTGCCTTGCAATAGATTTGTGCTTTTACAAATTTCTTCGTACCTTAACCTCTTTCCATTCATGTGATCCTAATCAAATTCTTCTACAAAACCTGTGTTGGGATAGATTTGTGCTTTAACATACTTTCTTCGTACCCTAACCTCTTTCCATTCATGTGATCCTAATAAAAATTTTCTACAAAATGTGCGTTGGGATAGATTTGTGCTTTTACAACTTTCTTCGTACTTTAACCTCTTTCCATTCATGTGATCCTAATCAAATTTTTCTACAAAATCTGTGTTGGAATAGATTTGTGCTTTTACAGACTTCCTTCGTACCCGAACCTCTTGCCATTCATGTGATCCTAATCAAACTTTTCTACAAAACCTGTAATGGAATAGATTTGTGCTTTTACAAATTTCTTCGTACCTTAACCTCTTTCCATTCATGTGATCCTAATCAAATTCTTCTACAAAACCTGTGTTGGGATAGATTTGTGCTTTAACATACTTTCTTCGTACCCTAACCTCTTTCCATTCATGTGATCCTAATAAAAATTTTCTACAAAATGTGCGTTGGGATAGATTTGTGCTTTTACAACTTTCTTCGTACTTTAACCTCTTTCCATTCATGTAATCCTAATCAAATTTTTCTACAAAACCTTTGTTGGGATAGATTTGTGCTTTTACATACTTTCTTCGTACCCTAACCTCTTGCCATTCATGTGATCCTAATCAAAATTTTCTGCAATACGTGCGTTGCAATAGATTTGTGCTTTTACAAATTTCTTCGTACCTTAACCTCTTTCCATTCATATGATCCTAATCAAACTTTTCTACAAAACGTGCGTTGGAATAGATTTGTGCTTTAACAAATTTCTTCGTACTTTAACCTCTTTCCATTCATGTGATCCTAATCAAATTTTTCTACAAAACCTGTGTTGGAATAGATTTGTGCTTTTACAGACTTTCTTCGTACCCTAACCTCTTGCCATTCATGTGATCCTAATCAAAATTTTCTGCAATACGTGCGTTGCAATAGATTTGTGCTTTTACAAATTTTTTCGTATCTTAACCTCTTTCCACTCATATGATCCTAATCAAACTTTTCTACAAAACGTGCGTAGGGATAGATTTGTGCTTTTACAAATTTCATCGTACTCTAACCTCTTTCCATTAATGTGATCCTAATCAAATTTTTCTACAAAACCTGTATTGGAATAGATTTGTGCTTTTACATACTTTCTTCGTACCCTAACCTCTTTCCATTCATGTGATCCTAATCAAAATTTTCTACAAAATGTGCGTTGGGATAGATTTGTGCTTTTACAAATTTCTTCGTACTTTAACCTCTTTCCATTCATGTGATCCTAATCAAATTTTTCTACAAAACCTGTGTTGGGATAGATTTGTGCTTTAACATACTTTCTTCGTACCCTAACCTCTTTCCATTCATGTGATCCTAATCAAAATTTTCTACAAAATGTGCGTTGGGATACATTTGTGCTTTTACAAATTTCTTCGTACTTTAACCTCTTTCCATTCATGTGATCCTAATCAAATTTTTCTACAAAACCTGTGTTGGAATAGATTTGTGCTTTTACATACTTTCTTCGTACCCTAACCTCTTGCCATTCATGTGATCCTAATCAAAATTTTCTGCAATACGTGCGTTGCAATAGATTTGTGCTTTTACAAATTTCTTCGTACCTTAACATCTTTCCATTCATGTGATCCTAATCAAATTCTTCTACAAAACCTGTGTTGGGATAGATTTGTGCTTTAACATACTTTCTTCGTACCCTAACCTCTTTCCATTCATGTGATCCTAATAAAAATTTTCTACAAAATGTGCGTTGGGATAGATTTGTGCTTTTACAACTTTCTTCGTACTTTAACCTCTTTCCATTCATGTGATCCTAATCAAATTTTTCTACAAAACCTGTGTTGGAATAGATTTGTGCTTTTACATACTTTCTTAGTACCCTAACCTCTTGCCATTCATGTGATCCTAATCAAAATTTTCTGCAATACGTGCCTTGCAATAGATTTGTGCTTTTACAAATTTCTTCGTACCTTAACCTCTTTCCATTCATGTGATCCTAATCAAATTCTGCTACAAAACCTGTGTTGGGATAGATTTGTGCTTTAACATACTTTCTTCGTACCCTAACCTCTTTCCATTCATGTGATCCTAATAAAAACTTTCTGCAAAATGTGCGTTGGGATAGATTTGTGCTTTTACAACTTTCTTCGTACTTTAACCTCTTTCCATTCATGTGATACTAATCAAATTTTTCTACAAAACCTGTATTGGAATAGATTTGTGCTTTTACATACTTTCTTAGTACCCTAACCTCTTGCCATTCATGTGATCCTAATCAAAATTTTCTGCAATACGTGCCTTGCAATAGATTTGTGCTTTTACAAATTTCTTCGTACCTTAACCTCTTTCCATTCATGTGATCCTAATCAAATTTTTCTACAAAACCTGTGTTGGGATAGATTTGTGCTTTAACATACTTTCTTCGTACCCTAACCTCTTTCCATTCATGTGATCCTAATAAACATTTTCTACAAAATGTGCGTTGGGATAGATTTGTGCTTTTACAAATTTCTTCGTACTTTAACCTCTTTCCATTCATGTGATCCTAATCAAATTTTTCTACAAAATCTGTGTTGGAATAGATTTGTGCTTTTACAGACTTCCTTCGTACCCTAACCTCTTGCCATTCATGTGATCCTAATCAAAATTTTCTGCAATACGTGCGTTGCTATAGATTTGTGCTTTTACAAATTTCATAGTAACTTAACCTCATTCCATTCATGTGATCCTAATCAAATTTTTCTACAAAACCTGTGTTGGAATAGATTTGTGCTTTTTCATACTTTCTTCGTACCCTAACCTATTGCCATTTATGTGATCCTAATAAAAAATTTTTACAAAATGTGCGTTGGGATAGATTTGTGCTTTTACAACTTTCTTCGTATTTTAACCTCTTTCCATTCATGTGATCCTAATCAAATTTTTCTACAAAACCTGTGTTGGAATAGATTTGTGCTTTTACATACTTTCTTAGTACCCTAACCTCTTGCCATTCATGTGATCCTAATCAAAATTTTCTGCAATACGTGCGTTGCAATAGATTTGTGCTTTTACAAATTTCTTCGTACCTTAACCTCTTTCCATTCATGTGATCCTAATCAAATTTTTCTACAAAATTTGTGTTGGAATAGATTTGTGCTTTTACAGACTTCCTTCGTACCCTAACCTCTTGCCATTCATGTGATCCTAATCAAAATTTTCTGCAATACGTGCGTTGCTATAGATTTGTGCTTTTACAAATTTCATAGTAACTTAACCTCTTTCCATTCATATGATCCTAATCAAAATTTTCTACTAAACGTGCGTTGGGATAGATTTCAGCTTTTACATACTTGCTTCGTACCTTAACCTCTTTCCATTCATATGATCCTAATCAAACTTTTTTACAAAACGTGCGTAGGTATAGATTTGTGCTTTTACAAATTTCATCGTACTCTAACCTCTTTCCATTTATGTGATCCTAATCAAATTTTTCTACAAAACCTGTGTTGGAATAGATTTGTGCTTTTACATACTTTCTTCGTACCCTAACCTCTTTCCATTCATATGATCCTAATCAAACTTTTCTACAAAACGTGCGTAGGGATAGATTTGTGCTTTTACAAATTTCTTCGTACCTTAACCTCTTTCCATTCATATGATCCTAATCAAACTTTTCTACAAAACGTGCGTAGGGATAGATTTGTGCTTTTACAAATTTCTTCGTACTTTAACTTCTTTCCATTCATGTGATCCTAATCAAATTTTTCTACAAAACCTGTGTTGGAATAGATTTGTACTTTCACATACTTTCTTCGTACCCTAACCTCTTGCCATTCATGTGATCCTAATCAAAATTTTCTGCAATACGTGCGTTGCAATAGATTTGTGCTTTTACAAATTTCTTCGTACCTTAACATATTTCCATTCATGTGATCCTAATCAAATTCTTCTACAAAACCTGTGTTGGGATAGATTTGTGCTTTAACATACTTTCTTCGTACCCTAACCTCTTTCCATTCATGTGATCCTAATAAAAATTTTCTACAAAATGTGCGTTGGGATAGATTTGTGCTTTTACAACTTTCTTCGTACTTTAACCTCTTTCCATTCATGTGATACTAATCAAATTTTTCTACAAAACCTGTATTGGAATAGATTTGTGCTTTTACATACTTTCTTAGTACCCTAACCTCTTGCCATTCATGTGATCCTAATCAAAATTTTCTGCAATACGTGCGTTGCAATAGATTTGTGCTTTTACAAATTTCTTCGTACCTTAACCTCTTTCCATTCATATGATCCTAATCAAACTTTTCTACAAAACGTGCGTTGGGATAGATTTGTCCTTTTACAAATTTATTCATATTCTAACCTCTTTCAATTCATCTGATCCTAATCAAATTTTTCTACAAAACCTGTGTTGGAATAGATTTGTGCTTTTACATACTTTCTTCGTACCCTAACCTCTTTCCATTCATGTGATCCTAATAAAAATTTTCTACAAAATGTGCGTTGGGATAGATTTGTGCTTTTACAAATTTCTTCGTACTTTAACCTCTTTCCATTCATGTGATCCTAATCGAATTTTTCTACAAAACCTGTGTTGGGATAGATTTGTGCTTTTACATACTTTCTTCGTACCCTAACCTCTTTCCATTCATGTGATCCTAATAAAAATTTTCTACAAAATGTGCGTTGGGATAGATTTGTGCTTTTACAAATTTCTTCGTACTTTAACCTCTTTCCATTCATGTGATCCTAATCAAATTTTTCTACAAAACCTGTGTTGGGATAGATTTGTGCTTTTACATACTTTCTTCGTACCCTAACCTCTTGCCATTCATGTGATCCTAATCAAAATTTTCTGCAATACGTGCGTTGCTATAGATTTGTGCTTTTACAAATTTCTTAGTAACTTAACCTCATTCCATTCATGTGATCCTAATCAAATTTTTCTACAAAACCTGTGTTGGAATAGATTTGTGCTTTTTCATACTTTCTTCGTACCCTAACCTATTGCCATTTATGTGATCCTAATAAAAAATTTTTACAAAATGTGCGTTAAGAAAGATAGATTTGTCCTTTTACAAATTTATTCATATTCTAACCTTTTTCCATTCATATGATCCTAATCAAAATTTTCTACTAAACGTGCGTTGGGATAGATTTCAGCTTTTACATACTTGCTTCGTACCTTAACCTCTTTCCATTCATATGATCCTAATCAAACTTTTTTACAAAACGTGCGTAGGTATAGATTTGTGCTTTTACAAATTTCTTCGTACTCTAACCTCTTTCCATTTATGTGATCCTAATCAAATTTTTCTACAAAACCTGTGTTGGAATAGATTTGTGCTTTTACATACTTTCTTCGTACCCTAACCTCTTGCCATTAATGTGATCCTAATCAAAATTTTCTGCAATTCCTGCGTTGCAATAGATTTGTGCTTTTACAAATTTCTTCGTACCTTAACCTCTTTCCATTCATATGATCCTAATCAAACTTTGCTACAAAACGTGCGTAGGGATAGATTTGTGCTTTTACATACTTGCTTCGTACCTTAACCTCTTTCCATTCATATGATCCTAATCAAACGTTTTTACAAAACGTGCGTAGGTATAGATTTGTGCTTTTACAAATTTCTTCGTACTCTAACCTCTTTCCATTCATGTGATCCTAATCAAATTTTTCTACAAAACCTGTGTTGAAATAGATTTGTGCTTATACATACTTTCTTCGTACCCTAACCTCTTTCCATTCATGTAATCCTAATCAAAATTTTCTACAAAACGTGCGTAGGGATAGATTTATGCTTTAACATACTTTCTTCGTACCCTAACCTCTTTCCATTCATGTGATCCTAATCAAAGTTTTCTACAAAATGTGCGTTGGGATAGATTTGTGCTTTTACAAATTTCTTCGTACTTTAACCTCTTTCCATTCATGTGATCCTAATCAAATTTTTCTACAAAACCTGTGTTGGAATAGATTTGTGCATTTACATAATTTCTTCGTACACTAACCTCTTTCCATTCATATGATCCTAATCAAAATTTTCTACAAAATGTGCGTTGGGATAGATTTGTGCTTTTACAAATTTCTTCGTACTTTAACCTCTTTCCATTCATGTAATCCTAATCAAATTTTTCTACAAAACCTTTGTTGGGATAGATTTGTGCTTTTACATACTTTCTTCGTACCCTAACCTCTTGCCATTCATGTGATCCTAATCAAAATTTTCTGCAATACGTGCGTTGCAATAGATTTGTGCTTTTACAAATTTCTTCGTACCTTAACCTCTTTCCATTCATATGATCCTAATCAAACTTTTCTACAAAACGTGCGTTGGAATAGATTTGTGCTTTTACAAATTTCTTCGTACTTTAACCTCTTTCCATTCATGTGCTCCTAATCAAATTTTTCTACAAAACCTGTGTTGGGATAGATTTGTGCTTTAACATACTTTCTTCGTACCCTAACCTCTTTCCATTCATGTGATCCTAATAAAAATTTTCTACTTAATGTGCGTTGGGATAGATTTATGCTTTTACAAATTTCTTCGTACTTTAACCTCTTTTCATTCATGTGATCCTAATCAAATTTTTCTACAAAACCTGTGTTGGAATAGATTTGTGCTTTTACAGACTTTCTTCGTACCCTAACCTCTTGCCATTCATGTGATCCTAATCAAAATTTTCTGCAATACGTGCGTTGCAATAGATTTGTGCTTTTACAAATTTTTTCGTATCTTAACCTCTTTCCACTCATATGATCCTAATCAAACTTTTCTACAAAACGTGCGTAGGGATAGATTTGTGCTTTTACAAATTTCATCGTACTCTAACCTCTTTCCATTAATGTGATCCTAATCAAATTTTTCTACAAAACCTGTATTGGAATAGATTTGTGCTTTTACATACTTTCTTCGTACCCTAACCTCTTTCCATTCATGTGATCCTAATCAAAATTTTCTACAAAATGTGCGTTGGGATAGATTTGTGCTTTTACAAATTTCTTCGTACTTTAACCTCTTTCCATTCATGTGATCCTAATCAAATTTTTCTACAAAACCTGTGTTGGGATAGATTTGTGCTTTAACATACTTTCTTCGTACCCTAACCTCTTTCCATTCATGTGATCCTAATCAAAATTTTCTACAAAATGTGCGTTGGGATACATTTGTGCTTTTACAAATTTCTTCGTACTTTAACCTCTTTCCATTCATGTGATCCTAATCAAATTTTTCTACAAAACCTGTGTTGGAATAGATTTGTACTTTTACATACTTTCTTCGTACCCTAACCTCTTGCCATTCATGTGATCCTAATCAAAATTTTCTGCAATACGTGCGTTGCAATAGATTTGTGCTTTTACAAATTTCTTCGTACCTTAACCTCTTTCCATTCATGTGATCCTAATCAAATTCTTCTACAAAACCTGTGTTGGTATAGATTTGTGCTTTAACATACTTTCTTCGTACCCTAACCTCTTTCCATTCATGTGATCCTAATAAAAATTTTCTACAAAATGTGCGTTGGGATTGATTTGTGCTTTTACAACTTTCTTCGTACTTTAACCTCTTTCCATTCATGTGATCCTAATCAAATTTTTCTACAAAACCTGTGTTGGAATAGATTTGTGCTTTTACATACTTTCTTAGTACCCTAACCTCTTGCCATTCATGTGATCCTAATCAAAATTTTCTGCAATACGTGCGTTGCAATAGATTTGTGCTTTTACAAATTTCTTCGTACCTTAACCTCTTTCCATTCATGTGATCCTAATCAAATTCTTCTACAAAACCTGTGTTGGGATAGATTTGTGCTTTAACATACTTTATTCGTACCCTAACCTCTTTCCATTCATGTGATCCTAATAAAAATTTTCTACAAAATGTGCGTTGGGATAGATTTGTGCTTTTACAACTTTCTTTGTACTTTAACCTCTTTCCATTCATGTGATCCTAATCAAATTTTTCTACAAAACCTGTGTTGGAATAGATTTGTGCTTTTACATACTTTCTTAGTACCCTAACCTCTTGCCATTCATGTGATCCTAATCAAAATTTTCTGCAATACGTGCGTTGCAATAGATTTGTGCTTTTACAAATTTCTTTGTACCTTAACCTCTTTCCATTCATGTGATCCTAATCAAATTTTTCTACAAAACCTGTGTTGGGATAGATTTGTGCTTTAACATACTTTCTTCGTACCCTAACCTCTTTCCATTCATGTGATCCTAATAAAAATTTTCTACAAAATGTGCGTTGGGATAGATTTGTGCTTTTACAAATTTCTTCGTACTTTAACCTCTTTCCATTCATGTGATCCTAATCAAATTTTTCTACAAAACCTGTGTTGGAATAGATTTGTGCTTTTACAGACTTCCTTCGTACCCTAACCTCTTGCCATTCATGTGATCCTAATCAAAATTTTCTGCAATACGTGCGTTGCTATAGATTTGTGCTTTTACAAATTTCTTAGTAACTTAACCTCATTCCATTCATGTGATCCTAATCAAATTTTTCTACAAAACCTGTGTTGGAATAGATTTGTGCTTTTTCATACTTTCTTCGTACCCTAACCTATTGCCATTTATGTGATCCTAATAAAAATTTTTTACAAAATGTGCGTTGGGATAGATTTGTCCTTTTACAAATTTATTCATATTCTAACCTCTTTCCATTCATATGATCCTAATCAAAATTTTCTACAAAATGTGCGTTGGGATACATTTGTGCTTTTACAAATTTCTTCATACTTTAACCTCTTTCCATTCATGTGATCCTAATCAAATTTTTCTACAAAACCTGTGTTGGAATAGATTTGTGCTTTTACATACTTTCTTCGTACCCTAACCTCTTGCCATTCATGTGATCCTAAACAAAATTTTCTGCAATACGTGCGTTGCAATAGATTTGTGCTTTTACAAATTTCTTCGTACCTTAACCTCTTTCCATTCATATGATCCTAATCAAACTTTTCTACAAAACGTGCGTAGGGATAGATTTGTGCTTTTACAAATTTCTTGATAACTTAACCTCTTTCCATTCATGTGATCCTAATCAAATTTTTCTACAAAACCTGTGTTGGAATAGATTTGTGCTTTTTCATACTTTCTTCGTACCCTAACCTATTGCCATTTATGTGATCCTAATAAAAAAATTTTAAAAATGTGCGTTGGGATAGATTTGTCCTTTTACAAATTTATTCATATTCTAACCTCTTTCAATTCATCTGATCCTAATCAAATTTTTCTACAAAACCTGTGTTGGAATAGATTTGTGCTTTTACATACTTTCTTCGTACCCTAACCTCTTTCCATTCATGTGATCCTAATCAAAATTTTCTACAAAATGTGCGTTGGGATAGATTTGTGCTTTTACAAATTTCTTCGTACTTTAACCTCTTTCCATTAATGTGATCCTAATCAAATTTTTCTACAAAACCTGTGTTGGAATAGATTTGTGCTTTTACATACTTTCTTCGTACCCTAACCTCTTGCCATGTGATCCTAATCAAAATTTTCTACAAAATGTGCGTTGGGAGAGATTTGTGCTTTTACAAATTTCTTCGTACTTTAACCTCTTTCCATTCATGTGATCCTAATCAAAATTTTCTACAAAACCTGTGTTGGGATAGATTTGTGCTTTTACATACTTTCTTCGTACCCTAACCTCTTTCCATTCATGTGATCCTAATCAAAATTTTCTACAAAATGTGCGTTGGGATAGATTTGTGCTTTTACAAATTTCTTCGTACTTTAACCTCTTTCCATTTATGTAATCCTAATCAAAATTTTCTACAAAATGAGCGTTGGGATAGATTAGTCCTTTTAAAAATTTATTCATATTCTAACCTCTTTCCATTCATATGATCCTAATCAAAATTTCTACTAAACGTGCGTTGGAATAGATTGTAAATTTACAAAAATTTTCGTACCTTAACCCGTTTCCATTAATGTGATCCTAACAAATTTTTTTACAAAACGTGCGTTGGGATACATTTGTAGTTTTACAAAAACTTTTCGTAACCTGACCTCTTTCCATTGATGTGACCCTAATCAAAAATTTCTACTAAACGTGTGTTAGGATAGATTTGTTCTTTTACAGACTTTCTTCGTACCCTAACCTCTTGCCATTCATGAGATCCTAATCAAGATTTTCTGCAATACGTGCGTTGGGATAGATTTGTCCTTTTAAAATTTATTCATATTCTAACCTCTTTCCATTCATATGATCCTAATCAAAATTTTCTACTAAACGTGCGTTGGGATAGATTTGTGCTTTTACAAATTTCTTCGTATTCTAACCTCTTTCCATTCATACGATCCTAATCAAAATTTTCTATTAAACGTGCGTTGGAATAGATTGTAATTTTACAAAAATTTTTGTACCTTAACCCGATTCCATTCATGTGATCCTAACAAATTTTTTTACAAAACGTGCTTTGGGATACATTTGTAGTTTTACAAAAACTTTTCGTATCCTGACCTATTTCCATTCATGTGATCCTAATCAAATTTTTCTACAAAACCAGTGTTGGAATAGATTTGTGCTTTTACATACTTTCTTCGTACTCTAACCTCTTGCCATTCATGAGATCCTAATCAAGATTTTCTGCAATACGTGCGTTGCAATAGATTTATGCTTTAACATACTTTCTTCGTACCCTAATCTCTTTCCATTCATGTGATCCTAATCAAAATTTTCTACAAAATGTGCGTTGGGATAGATTTGTGCTTTTACAAATTTCTTCGTACTTTAACCTATTTCCATTCATGTGATCCTAATCAAATTTTTCTACAAAACCTGTGTTGAGATAGATTTGTGCTTTTACATACTTTCTTCGTACCCTAACCTCTTTCCATTCATGTGATCCTAATCAAAATTTTCTACAAAATGTGCGTTGGGATAGATTTGTGCTTTTACAAATTTCTTCGTACTTTAACCTCTTTCCATTCATGTGATCCTAATCAAATTTTTCTACAAAATGCGCTTTGGGATAGATTTGTGCTTTTACAAATTTCTTCGTACTTTAACCTCTTTCCATTCATGTGATCCTAATCAAAATTTTCTACAAAATGCGCGTTGGGATAGATTTGTGCTTTTACAAATTTCTTCGTACTTTAACCTCTTTCCATTCATGTAATCCTAAACAAATTTTTCTACAAAACCAGTGTTGGAATAGATTTGTGCTTTTACATACTTTCTTCGTACTCTAACCTCTTGCCATTCATGAGATCCTAATCAAGATTTTCTGCAATACGTGCGTTGCAATAGATTTATGCTTTAACATACTTTCTTCGTACCCTAATCTCTTTCCATTCATGTGATCCTAATCAAAATTTTCTACAAAATGTGCGTTGGGATAGATTTGTGCTTTTACAAATTTTTTCGTACTTTAACCTATTTCCATTCATGTGATCCTAATCAAATTTTTCTACAAAACCTGTGTTGAGATAGATTTGTGCTTTTACATACTTTCTTCGTACCCTAACCTCTTTCCATTCATGTGATCCTAATCAAAATTTTCTACAAAATGTGCGTTGGGATAGATTTGTGCTTTTACAAATTTCTTCGTACTTTAACCTCTTTCCATTCATGTGATCCTAATCAAATTTTTCTACAAAATGCGCGTTGGGATAGATTTGTGCTTTTACAAATTTCTTCGTACTTTAACCTCTTTCCATTCATGTTATCCTAATCAAAATTTTCTACAAAATGCGCGTTGGGATAGATTTGTGCTTTTACAAATTTCTTCGTACTTTAACCTCTTTCCATTCATGTAATCCTAAACAAATTTTTCTACAAAACCTGTGTTGAGATAGATTTGTGCTTTTACATACTTTCTTCGTACCCTAACCTCTTGCCATTCATGTGATCCTAATCAAAATTTTCTGCAATACGTGCGTTGCAATAGATTTGTGCTTTTACAAATTTCTTCGTACCTTAACCTCTTTCCATTCATATGATCCTAATTAAACTTTTCTACAAAACGTGCGTAGGGATAGATTTGTGCTTTTACAAACTTCTTCGTACTCTAACCTCTTTCCATTCATGTGATCCTAATCAAATTTTTCTACAAAACCTGTGTTGGAATAGATTTATGCTTTTACATACTTTCTTAGTACCCTAACCTCTTTCCATTAATGTGATCCTAATCAAAATTTTCTACAAAATGTGCGTTGGAATAGATTTGTGCTTTTACAAATTTCTTCGTACTCTAACCTCTTTCCATTCATGTGATCCTAATCAAATTTTTCTACAAAACCTGTGTTGGAATAGATTTGTGCTTTTACATACTTTCTTCGTACCCTAACCTCTTTCCATTCATGTGATCCTAATCAAAATTTTCTACAAAATGTGCGTTGGGATAGATTTGTGCTTTTACAAATTTCTTCGTTCTTTAACCTCTTTCCATTCATGTGATCCTAATCAAATTTTTCTACAAAACCTGTGTTGGAATAGATTTGTGCTTTAACATACTTTCTTCGTACCCTAACCTCTTTCCATTCATGTGATCCTAATCAAAATTTTCTACAAAATGTGCGTTGGGATAGATTTGTGCTTTTACAAATTTCTTCGTACTTTAAACTCTTTCCATTCATGTGATCCTAATCAAATTTTTCTACAAAACCTGTGTTGGGATAGATTTGTGCTTTTACATACTTTCTTCGTACCCTAACCTCTTGCCATTCATGTGATCCTAATCAAAATTTTCTGCAATACGTGCGTTGCAATAGATTTGTGCTTTTACAAATTTCTTCGTACTTTAACCTCTTTCCATTCATGTGATCCTAATCAAATTTTTCTACAAAACCTGTGTTGGGATAGATTTGTGCTTTTACATACTTTCTTCGTACCCTAACCTCTTTCCATTCATGTGATCCTAATCAAAATTTTCTACAAAATGTGCGTTGGGATAGATTTGTGCTTTTACAAATTTCTTCGTACTTTAAACTCTTTCCATTCATGTGATCCTAATCAAATTTTTCTACAAAACCTGTGTTGGGATAGATTTGTGCTTTTACATACTTTCTTCGTACCCTAACCTCTTGCCATTCATGTGATCCTAATCAAAATTTTCTGCAATACGTGCGTTGCAATAGATTTGTGCTTTTACAAATTTCTTCGTACTTTAACCTCTTTCCATTCATGTGATCCTAATCAAATTTTTCTACAAAACCTGTGTTGGGATAGATTTGTGCTTTAATATACTTTCTTCGTACCCTAACCTCTTTCCATTCATGTGATCCTAATCAAATTTTTCTACAAAACCTGTGTTGGGATAGATTTGTGCTTTAATATACTTTCTTCGTACCCTAACCTCTTTCCATTCATGTGATCCTAATAAAAATTTTCTACAAAATGTGCGTTGGGATAGATTTGTGCTTTTACAAATTTCTTCGTACCTTAACCTCTTTCCATTAGTGTGATCCTAATCAAATTTTTCTACAAAACCTGTGTTGGAATAGATTTGTGCTTTTACAGACTTCCTTCGTACCCTAACCTCTTGCCATTCATGTGATCCTAATCAAAACTTTCTGCAATACGTGCGTTGCTATAGATTTGCGCTTTTACAAATTTCTTAGTAACTTAACCTCATTCCATTCATGTGATCCTAATCAAATTTTTCTACAAAACCTGTGTTGGAATAGATTTGTGCTTTTTCATACTTTCTTCGTACCCTAACCTATTGCCATTTATGTGATCCTAATCAAATTTTTCTACAAAACCTGTGTTGGAATAGATTTGTCCTTTTACAAATTTATTCATATTCTAACCTCTTTCCATTCATATGATCCTAATCAAAATTTTCTACTAAACGTGCGTTGGGATAGATTTCAGCTTTTACATACTTGCTTCGTACCTTAACCTCTTTCCATTCATATGATCCTAATCAAATTTTTTTACAAAACGTGCGTAGGTATAGATTTGTGCTTTTACAAATTTCTTCGTACTCTAACCTCTTTCCATTTATGTGATCCTAATCAAATTTTTCTACAAAACCTGTGTTGGAATAGATTTGTGCTTTTACATACTTTCTTCGTACCCTAACCTCTTGCCATTAATGTGATCCTAATCTAAATTTTCTGCAATTCCTGCGTTGCAATAGATTTGTGCTTTTACAAATTTCTTCGTACCTTAACCTCTTTCCATTCATATGATCCTAATCAAACTTTTCTACAAAACGTGCGTAGGGATAGATTTGTGCTTTTACATACTTGCTTCGTACCTTAACCTCTTTCCATTCATATGATCCTAATCAAACGTTTTTACAAAACGTGCGTAGGTATAGATTTGTGCTTTTACAAATTTCTTCGTACCTTAACCTCTTTCCATTCATATGATCCTAATCAAACTTTTCTACAAAACCTGTGTTGAAATAGATTTGTGCTTATACATACTTTCTTCGTACCCTAACCTCTTTCCATTCATGTAATCCTAATCAAAATTTTCTACAAAACGTGCGTAGTGATAGATTTATGCTTTAACATACTTTCTTCGTACCCTAACCTCTTTCCATTCATGTGATCCTAATCAAAGTTTTCTACAAAATGTGCGTTGGGATAGATTTGTGCTTTTACAAATTTCTTCGTACTTTAACCTCTTTCCATTCATGTGATCCTAATCAAATTTTTCTACAAAACCTGTGTTGGAATAGATTTGTGCATTTACATAATTTCTTCGTACACTAACCTCTTTCCATTCATGTGATCCTAATCAAAATTTTCTACAAAATGTGCGTTGGGATAGATTTGTGCTTTTACAAATTTCTTCGTACTTTAACCTCTTTCCATTCATGTAATCCTAATCAAATTTTTCTACAAAACCTTTGTTGGGATAGATTTGTGCTTTTACATACTTTCTTCGTACCCTAACCTCTTGCCATTCATGTGATCCTAATCAAAATTTTCTGCAATACGTGCGTTGCAATAGATTTGTGCTTTTACAAATTTCTTCGTACTTTAACCTCTTTCCATTCATGTAATCCTAATCAAATTTTTCTACAAAACCTTTGTTGGGATAGATTTGTGCTTTTACATACTTTCTTAGTACCTTAACCTCTTTCCATTCATATGATCCTATTCAAACTTTTCTACAAAACGTGCGTTGGAATAGATTTGTGCTTTTACAAATTTCTTCGTACTTTAACCTCTTTCCATTCATGTGATCCTAATCAAATTTTTCTACAAAACGTGCGTTGGAATAGATTTGTGCTTTAACATACTTTCTTCGTACCCTAACCTCTTTCCATTCATGTGATCCTAATCAAAATTTTCTACAAAATGTGCGTTGGGATAGATTTATGCTTTTACAAATTTCTTCGTACTTTAACCTCTTTCCATTCATGTGATCCTAATCAAATTTTTCTACAAAACCTGTGTTGGAATAGATTTGTGCTTTTACAGACTTTCTTCGTACCCTAACCTCTTGCCATTCATGTGATCCTAATCAAAATTTTCTGCAATACGTGCGTTGCAATAGATTTGTGCTTTTACAAATTTTTTCGCATCTTAACCTCTTTCCACTCATATGATCCTAATCAAACTTTTCTACAAAACGTGCGTAGGGATAGATTTGTGCTTTTACAAATTTCATCGTACTCTAACCTCTTTCCATTAATGTGATCCTAATCAAATTTTTCTACAAAACCTGTATTGGAATAGATTTGTGCTTTTACATACTTTCTTCGTACCCTAACCTCTTTCCATTCATGTGATCCTAATCAAAATTTTCTACAAAATGTGCGTTGGGATAGATTTGTGCTTTTACAAATTTCTTCGTACTTTAACCTCTTTCCATTCATGTGATCCTAATCAAATTTTTCTACAAAACCTGTGTTGGGATAGATTTGTGCTTTAACATACTTTCTTCGTACCCTAACCTCTTTCCATTCATGTGATCCTAATCAAAATTTTCTACAAAATGTGCGTTGGGATACATTTGTGCTTTTACAAATTTCTTCGTACTTTAACCTCTTTCCATTCATGTGATCCTAATCAAATTTTTCTACAAAACCTGTGTTGGAATAGATTTGTGCTTTTACATACTTTCTTCGTACCCTAACCTCTTGCCATTCATGTGATCCTAATCAAAATTTTCTGCAATACGTGCGTTGCAATAGATTTGTGCTTTTACAAATTTCTTCGTACCTTAACATCTTTCCATTCATGTGATCCTAATCAAATTCTTCTACAAAACCTGTGTTGGGATAGATTTGTGCTTTAACATACTTTCTTCGTACCCTAACCTCTTTCCATTCATGTGATCCTAATAAAAATTTTCTACAAAATGTGCGTTGGGATAGATTTGTGCTTTTACAACTTTCTTCGTACTTTAACCTCTTTCCATTCATGTGATCCTAATCAAATTTTTCTACAAAACCTGTGTTGGAATAGATTTGTGCTTTTACATACTTTCTTAGTACCCTAACCTCTTGCCATTCATGTGATCCTAATCAAAATTTTCTGCAATACGTGCCTTGCAATAGATTTGTGCTTTTACAAATTTCTTCGTACCTTAACCTCTTTCCATTCATGTGATCCTAATCAAATTCTTCTACAAAACCTGTGTTGGGATAGATTTGTGCTTTAACATACTTTCTTCGTACCCTAACCTCTTTCCATTCATGTGATCCTAATAAAAATTTTCTACAAAATGTGCGTTGGGATAGATTTGTGCTTTTACAACTTTCTTCGTACTTTAACCTCTTTCCATTCATGTGATCCTAATCAAATTTTTCTACAAAATCTGTGTTGGAATAGATTTGTGCTTTTACAGACTTCCTTCGTACCCGAACCTCTTGCCATTCATGTGATCCTAATCAAACTTTTCTACAAAACCTGTAATGGAATAGATTTGTGCTTTTACAAATTTCTTCGTACCTTAACCTCTTTCCATTCATGTGATCCTAATCAAATTCTTCTACAAAACCTGTGTTGGGATAGATTTGTGCTTTAACATACTTTCTTCGTACCCTAACCTCTTTCCATTCATGTGATCCTAATAAAAATTTTCTACAAAATGTGCGTTGGGATAGATTTGTGCTTTTACAACTTTCTTCGTACTTTAACCTCTTTCCATTCATGTAATCCTAATCAAATTTTTCTACAAAACCTTTGTTGGGATAGATTTGTGCTTTTACATACTTTCTTCGTACCCTAACCTCTTGCCATTCATGTGATCCTAATCAAAATTTTCTGCAATACGTGCGTTGCAATAGATTTGTGCTTTTACAAATTTCTTCGTACCTTAACCTCTTTCCATTCATATGATCCTAATCAAACTTTTCTACAAAACGTGCGTTGGAATAGATTTGTGCTTTAACAAATTTCTTCGTACTTTAACCTCTTTCCATTCATGTGATCCTAATCAAATTTTTCTACAAAACCTGTGTTGGAATAGATTTGTGCTTTTACAGACTTTCTTCGTACCCTAACCTCTTGCCATTCATGTGATCCTAATCAAAATTTTCTGCAATACGTGCGTTGCAATAGATTTGTGCTTTTACAAATTTTTTCGTATCTTAACCTCTTTCCACTCATATGATCCTAATCAAACTTTTCTACAAAACGTGCGTAGGGATAGATTTGTGCTTTTACAAATTTCATCGTACTCTAACCTCTTTCCATTAATGTGATCCTAATCAAATTTTTCTACAAAACCTGTATTGGAATAGATTTGTGCTTTTACATACTTTCTTCGTACCCTAACCTCTTTCCATTCATGTGATCCTAATCAAAATTTTCTACAAAATGTGCGTTGGGATAGATTTGTGCTTTTACAAATTTCTTCGTACTTTAACCTCTTTCCATTCATGTGATCCTAATCAAATTTTTCTACAAAACCTGTGTTGGGATAGATTTGTGCTTTAACATACTTTCTTCGTACCCTAACCTCTTTCCATTCATGTGATCCTAATCAAAATTTTCTACAAAATGTGCGTTGGGATACATTTGTGCTTTTACAAATTTCTTCGTACTTTAACCTCTTTCCATTCATGTGATCCTAATCAAATTTTTCTACAAAACCTGTGTTGGAATAGATTTGTGCTTTTACATACTTTCTTCGTACCCTAACCTCTTGCCATTCATGTGATCCTAATCAAAATTTTCTGCAATACGTGCGTTGCAATAGATTTGTGCTTTTACAAATTTCTTCGTACCTTAACATCTTTCCATTCATGTGATCCTAATCAAATTCTTCTACAAAACCTGTGTTGGGATAGATTTGTGCTTTAACATACTTTCTTCGTACCCTAACCTCTTTCCATTCATGTGATCCTAATAAAAATTTTCTACAAAATGTGCGTTGGGATAGATTTGTGCTTTTACAACTTTCTTCGTACTTTAACCTCTTTCCATTCATGTGATCCTAATCAAATTTTTCTACAAAACCTGTGTTGGAATAGATTTGTGCTTTTACATACTTTCTTAGTACCCTAACCTCTTGCCATTCATGTGATCCTAATCAAAATTTTCTGCAATACGTGCCTTGCAATAGATTTGTGCTTTTACAAATTTCTTCGTACCTTAACCTCTTTCCATTCATGTGATCCTAATCAAATTCTGCTACAAAACCTGTGTTGGGATAGATTTGTGCTTTAACATACTTTCTTCGTACCCTAACCTCTTTCCATTCATGTGATCCTAATAAAAATTTTCTACAAAATGTGCGTTGGGATAGATTTGTGCTTTTACAACTTTCTTCGTACTTTAACCTCTTTCCATTCATGTGATCCTAATCAAATTTTTCTACAAAACCTGTGTTGGAATAGATTTGTGCTTTTACATACTTTCTTAGTACCCTAACCTCTTGCCATTCATGTGATCCTAATCAAAATTTTCTGCAATACGTGCCTTGCAATAGATTTGTGCTTTTACAAATTTCTTCGTACCTTAACCTCTTTCCATTCATGTGATCCTAATCAAATTTTTCTACAAAACCTGTGTTGGGATAGATTTGTGCTTTAACATACTTTCTTCGTACCCTAACCTCTTTCCATTCATGTGATCCTAATAAACATTTTCTACAAAATGTGCGTTGGGATAGATTTGTGCTTTTACAAATTTCTTCGTACTTTAACCTCTTTCCATTCATGTGATCCTAATCAAATTTTTCTACAAAATCTGTGTTGGAATAGATTTGTGCTTTTACAGACTTCCTTCGTACCCTAACCTCTTGCCATTCATGTGATCCTAATCAAAATTTTCTGCAATACGTGCGTTGCTATAGATTTGTGCTTTTACAAATTTCATAGTAACTTAACCTCATTCCATTCATGTGATCCTAATCAAATTTTTCTACAAAACCTGTGTTGGAATAGATTTGTGCTTTTTCATACTTTCTTCGTACCCTAACCTATTGCCATTTATGTGATCCTAATAAAAAATTTTTACAAAATGTGCGTTGGGATAGATTTGTGCTTTTACAACTTTCTTCGTATTTTAACCTCTTTCCATTCATGTGATCCTAATCAAATTTTTCTACAAAACCTGTGTTGGAATAGATTTGTGCTTTTACATACTTTCTTAGTACCCTAACCTCTTGCCATTCATGTGATCCTAATCAAAATTTTCTGCAATACGTGCGTTGCAATAGATTTGTGCTTTTACAAATTTCTTCGTACCTTAACCTCTTTCCATTCATGTGATCCTAATCAAATTTTTCTACAAAATTTGTGTTGGAATAGATTTGTGCTTTTACAGACTTCCTTCGTACCCTAACCTCTTGCCATTCATGTGATCCTAATCAAAATTTTCTGCAATACGTGCGTTGCTATAGATTTGTGCTTTTACAAATTTCATAGTAACTTAACCTCTTTCCATTCATATGATCCTAATCAAAATTTTCTACTAAACGTGCGTTGGGATAGATTTCAGCTTTTACATACTTGCTTCGTACCTTAACCTCTTTCCATTCATATGATCCTAATCAAACTTTTTTACAAAACGTGCGTAGGTATAGATTTGTGCTTTTACAAATTTCATCGTACTCTAACCTCTTTCCATTTATGTGATCCTAATCAAATTTTTCTACAAAACCTGTGTTGGAATAGATTTGTGCTTTTACATACTTTCTTCGTACCCTAACCTCTTTCCATTCATATGATCCTAATCAAACTTTTCTACAAAACGTGCGTAGGGATAGATTTGTGCTTTTACAAATTTCTTCGTACCTTAACCTCTTTCCATTCATATGATCCTAATCAAACTTTTCTACAAAACGTGCGTAGGGATAGATTTGTGCTTTTACAAATTTCTTCGTACTTTAACTTCTTTCCATTCATGTGATCCTAATCAAATTTTTCTACAAAACCTGTGTTGGAATAGATTTGTACTTTCACATACTTTCTTCGTACCCTAACCTCTTGCCATTCATGTGATCCTAATCAAAATTTTCTGCAATACGTGCGTTGCAATAGATTTGTGCTTTTACAAATTTCTTCGTACCTTAACATATTTCCATTCATGTGATCCTAATCAAATTCTTCTACAAAACCTGTGTTGGGATAGATTTGTGCTTTAACATACTTTCTTCGTACCCTAACCTCTTTCCATTCATGTGATCCTAATAAAAATTTTCTACAAAATGTGCGTTGGGATAGATTTGTGCTTTTACAACTTTCTTCGTACTTTAACCTCTTTCCATTCATGTGATACTAATCAAATTTTTCTACAAAACCTGTATTGGAATAGATTTGTGCTTTTACATACTTTCTTAGTACCCTAACCTCTTGCCATTCATGTGATCCTAATCAAAATTTTCTGCAATACGTGCGTTGCAATAGATTTGTGCTTTTACAAATTTCTTCGTACCTTAACCTCTTTCCATTCATATGATCCTAATCAAACTTTTCTACAAAACGTGCGTTGGGATAGATTTGTCCTTTTACAAATTTATTCATATTCTAACCTCTTTCAATTCATCTGATCCTAATCAAATTTTTCTACAAAACCTGTGTTGGAATAGATTTGTGCTTTTACATACTTTCTTCGTACCCTAACCTCTTTCCATTCATGTGATCCTAATAAAAATTTTCTACAAAATGTGCGTTGGGATAGATTTGTGCTTTTACAAATTTCTTCGTACTTTAACCTCTTTCCATTCATGTGATCCTAATCGAATTTTTCTACAAAACCTGTGTTGGGATAGATTTGTGCTTTTACATACTTTCTTCGTACCCTAACCTCTTTCCATTCATGTGATCCTAATAAAAATTTTCTACAAAATGTGCGTTGGGATAGATTTGTGCTTTTACAAATTTCTTCGTACTTTAACCTCTTTCCATTCATGTGATCCTAATCAAATTTTTCTACAAAACCTGTGTTGGGATAGATTTGTGCTTTTACATACTTTCTTCGTACCCTAACCTCTTGCCATTCATGTGATCCTAATCAAAATTTTCTGCAATACGTGCGTTGCTATAGATTTGTGCTTTTACAAATTTCTTAGTAACTTAACCTCATTCCATTCATGTGATCCTAATCAAATTTTTCTACAAAACCTGTGTTGGAATAGATTTGTGCTTTTTCATACTTTCTTCGTACCCTAACCTATTGCCATTTATGTGATCCTAATAAAAAATTTTTACAAAATGTGCGTTAAGAAAGATAGATTTGTCCTTTTACAAATTTATTCATATTCTAACCTTTTTCCATTCATATGATCCTAATCAAAATTTTCTACTAAACGTGCGTTGGGATAGATTTCAGCTTTTACATACTTGCTTCGTACCTTAACCTCTTTCCATTCATATGATCCTAATCAAACTTTTTTACAAAACGTGCGTAGGTATAGATTTGTGCTTTTACAAATTTCTTCGTACTCTAACCTCTTTCCATTTATGTGATCCTAATCAAATTTTTCTACAAAACCTGTGTTGGAATAGATTTGTGCTTTTACATACTTTCTTCGTACCCTAACCTCTTGCCATTAATGTGATCCTAATCAAAATTTTCTGCAATTCCTGCGTTGCAATAGATTTGTGCTTTTACAAATTTCTTCGTACCTTAACCTCTTTCCATTCATATGATCCTAATCAAACTTTGCTACAAAACGTGCGTAGGGATAGATTTGTGCTTTTACATACTTGCTTCGTACCTTAACCTCTTTCCATTCATATGATCCTAATCAAACGTTTTTACAAAACGTGCGTAGGTATAGATTTGTGCTTTTACAAATTTCTTCGTACTCTAACCTCTTTCCATTCATGTGATCCTAATCAAATTTTTCTACAAAACCTGTGTTGAAATAGATTTGTGCTTATACATACTTTCTTCGTACCCTAACCTCTTTCCATTCATGTAATCCTAATCAAAATTTTCTACAAAACGTGCGTAGGGATAGATTTATGCTTTAACATACTTTCTTCGTACCCTAACCTCTTTCCATTCATGTGATCCTAATCAAAGTTTTCTACAAAATGTGCGTTGGGATAGATTTGTGCTTTTACAAATTTCTTCGTACTTTAACCTCTTTCCATTCATGTGATCCTAATCAAATTTTTCTACAAAACCTGTGTTGGAATAGATTTGTGCATTTACATAATTTCTTCGTACACTAACCTCTTTCCATTCATATGATCCTAATCAAAATTTTCTACAAAATGTGCGTTGGGATAGATTTGTGCTTTTACAAATTTCTTCGTACTTTAACCTCTTTCCATTCATGTAATCCTAATCAAATTTTTCTACAAAACCTTTGTTGGGATAGATTTGTGCTTTTACATACTTTCTTCGTACCCTAACCTCTTGCCATTCATGTGATCCTAATCAAAATTTTCTGCAATACGTGCGTTGCAATAGATTTGTGCTTTTACAAATTTCTTCGTACCTTAACCTCTTTCCATTCATATGATCCTAATCAAACTTTTCTACAAAACGTGCGTTGGAATAGATTTGTGCTTTTACAAATTTCTTCGTACTTTAACCTCTTTCCATTCATGTGATCCTAATCAAATTTTTCTACAAAACCTGTGTTGGGATAGATTTGTGCTTTAACATACTTTCTTCGTACCCTAACCTCTTTCCATTCATGTGATCCTAATAAAAATTTTCTACTTAATGTGCGTTGGGATAGATTTATGCTTTTACAAATTTCTTCGTACTTTAACCTCTTTTCATTCATGTGATCCTAATCAAATTTTTCTACAAAACCTGTGTTGGAATAGATTTGTGCTTTTACAGACTTTCTTCGTACCCTAACCTCTTGCCATTCATGTGATCCTAATCAAAATTTTCTGCAATACGTGCGTTGCAATAGATTTGTGCTTTTACAAATTTTTTCGTATCTTAACCTCTTTCCACTCATATGATCCTAATCAAACTTTTCTACAAAACGTGCGTAGGGATAGATTTGTGCTTTTACAAATTTCATCGTACTCTAACCTCTTTCCATTAATGTGATCCTAATCAAATTTTTCTACAAAACCTGTATTGGAATAGATTTGTGCTTTTACATACTTTCTTCGTACCCTAACCTCTTTCCATTCATGTGATCCTAATCAAAATTTTCTACAAAATGTGCGTTGGGATAGATTTGTGCTTTTACAAATTTCTTCGTACTTTAACCTCTTTCCATTCATGTGATCCTAATCAAATTTTTCTACAAAACCTGTGTTGGGATAGATTTGTGCTTTAACATACTTTCTTCGTACCCTAACCTCTTTCCATTCATGTGATCCTAATCAAAATTTTCTACAAAATGTGCGTTGGGATACATTTGTGCTTTTACAAATTTCTTCGTACTTTAACCTCTTTCCATTCATGTGATCCTAATCAAATTTTTCTACAAAACCTGTGTTGGAATAGATTTGTACTTTTACATACTTTCTTCGTACCCTAACCTCTTGCCATTCATGTGATCCTAATCAAAATTTTCTGCAATACGTGCGTTGCAATAGATTTGTGCTTTTACAAATTTCTTCGTACCTTAACCTCTTTCCATTCATGTGATCCTAATCAAATTCTTCTACAAAACCTGTGTTGGTATAGATTTGTGCTTTAACATACTTTCTTCGTACCCTAACCTCTTTCCATTCATGTGATCCTAATAAAAATTTTCTACAAAATGTGCGTTGGGATTGATTTGTGCTTTTACAACTTTCTTCGTACTTTAACCTCTTTCCATTCATGTGATCCTAATCAAATTTTTCTACAAAACCTGTGTTGGAATAGATTTGTGCTTTTACATACTTTCTTAGTACCCTAACCTCTTGCCATTCATGTGATCCTAATCAAAATTTTCTGCAATACGTGCGTTGCAATAGATTTGTGCTTTTACAAATTTCTTCGTACCTTAACCTCTTTCCATTCATGTGATCCTAATCAAATTCTTCTACAAAACCTGTGTTGGGATAGATTTGTGCTTTAACATACTTTATTCGTACCCTAACCTCTTTCCATTCATGTGATCCTAATAAAAATTTTCTACAAAATGTGCGTTGGGATAGATTTGTGCTTTTACAACTTTCTTTGTACTTTAACCTCTTTCCATTCATGTGATCCTAATCAAATTTTTCTACAAAACCTGTGTTGGAATAGATTTGTGCTTTTACATACTTTCTTAGTACCCTAACCTCTTGCCATTCATGTGATCCTAATCAAAATTTTCTGCAATACGTGCGTTGCAATAGATTTGTGCTTTTACAAATTTCTTTGTACCTTAACCTCTTTCCATTCATGTGATCCTAATCAAATTTTTCTACAAAACCTGTGTTGGGATAGATTTGTGCTTTAACATACTTTCTTCGTACCCTAACCTCTTTCCATTCATGTGATCCTAATAAAAATTTTCTACAAAATGTGCGTTGGGATAGATTTGTGCTTTTACAAATTTCTTCGTACTTTAACCTCTTTCCATTCATGTGATCCTAATCAAATTTTTCTACAAAACCTGTGTTGGAATAGATTTGTGCTTTTACAGACTTCCTTCGTACCCTAACCTCTTGCCATTCATGTGATCCTAATCAAAATTTTCTGCAATACGTGCGTTGCTATAGATTTGTGCTTTTACAAATTTCTTAGTAACTTAACCTCATTCCATTCATGTGATCCTAATCAAATTTTTCTACAAAACCTGTGTTGGAATAGATTTGTGCTTTTTCATACTTTCTTCGTACCCTAACCTATTGCCATTTATGTGATCCTAATAAAAATTTTTTACAAAATGTGCGTTGGGATAGATTTGTCCTTTTACAAATTTATTCATATTCTAACCTCTTTCCATTCATATGATCCTAATCAAAATTTTCTACAAAATGTGCGTTGGGATACATTTGTGCTTTTACAAATTTCTTCATACTTTAACCTCTTTCCATTCATGTGATCCTAATCAAATTTTTCTACAAAACCTGTGTTGGAATAGATTTGTGCTTTTACATACTTTCTTCGTACCCTAACCTCTTGCCATTCATGTGATCCTAAACAAAATTTTCTGCAATACGTGCGTTGCAATAGATTTGTGCTTTTACAAATTTCTTCGTACCTTAACCTCTTTCCATTCATATGATCCTAATCAAACTTTTCTACAAAACGTGCGTAGGGATAGATTTGTGCTTTTACAAATTTCTTGATAACTTAACCTCTTTCCATTCATGTGATCCTAATCAAATTTTTCTACAAAACCTGTGTTGGAATAGATTTGTGCTTTTTCATACTTTCTTCGTACCCTAACCTATTGCCATTTATGTGATCCTAATAAAAAAATTTTAAAAATGTGCGTTGGGATAGATTTGTCCTTTTACAAATTTATTCATATTCTAACCTCTTTCAATTCATCTGATCCTAATCAAATTTTTCTACAAAACCTGTGTTGGAATAGATTTGTGCTTTTACATACTTTCTTCGTACCCTAACCTCTTTCCATTCATGTGATCCTAATCAAAATTTTCTACAAAATGTGCGTTGGGATAGATTTGTGCTTTTACAAATTTCTTCGTACTTTAACCTCTTTCCATTAATGTGATCCTAATCAAATTTTTCTACAAAACCTGTGTTGGAATAGATTTGTGCTTTTACATACTTTCTTCGTACCCTAACCTCTTGCCATGTGATCCTAATCAAAATTTTCTACAAAATGTGCGTTGGGAGAGATTTGTGCTTTTACAAATTTCTTCGTACTTTAACCTCTTTCCATTCATGTGATCCTAATCAAAATTTTCTACAAAACCTGTGTTGGGATAGATTTGTGCTTTTACATACTTTCTTCGTACCCTAACCTCTTTCCATTCATGTGATCCTAATCAAAATTTTCTACAAAATGTGCGTTGGGATAGATTTGTGCTTTTACAAATTTCTTCGTACTTTAACCTCTTTCCATTTATGTAATCCTAATCAAAATTTTCTACAAAATGAGCGTTGGGATAGATTAGTCCTTTTAAAAATTTATTCATATTCTAACCTCTTTCCATTCATATGATCCTAATCAAAATTTCTACTAAACGTGCGTTGGAATAGATTGTAAATTTACAAAAATTTTCGTACCTTAACCCGTTTCCATTAATGTGATCCTAACAAATTTTTTTACAAAACGTGCGTTGGGATACATTTGTAGTTTTACAAAAACTTTTCGTAACCTGACCTCTTTCCATTGATGTGACCCTAATCAAAAATTTCTACTAAACGTGTGTTAGGATAGATTTGTTCTTTTACAGACTTTCTTCGTACCCTAACCTCTTGCCATTCATGAGATCCTAATCAAGATTTTCTGCAATACGTGCGTTGGGATAGATTTGTCCTTTTAAAATTTATTCATATTCTAACCTCTTTCCATTCATATGATCCTAATCAAAATTTTCTACTAAACGTGCGTTGGGATAGATTTGTGCTTTTACAAATTTCTTCGTATTCTAACCTCTTTCCATTCATACGATCCTAATCAAAATTTTCTATTAAACGTGCGTTGGAATAGATTGTAATTTTACAAAAATTTTTGTACCTTAACCCGATTCCATTCATGTGATCCTAACAAATTTTTTTACAAAACGTGCTTTGGGATACATTTGTAGTTTTACAAAAACTTTTCGTATCCTGACCTATTTCCATTCATGTGATCCTAATCAAATTTTTCTACAAAACCTGTGTTGGAATAGATTTGTGCTTTTACATACTTTCTTCGTACTCTAACCTCTTGCCATTCATGAGATCCTAATCAAGATTTTCTGCAATACGTGCGTTGCAATAGATTTATGCTTTAACATACTTTCTTCGTACCCTAATCTCTTTCCATTCATGTGATCCTAATCAAAATTTTCTACAAAATGTGCGTTGGGATAGATTTGTGCTTTTACAAATTTCTTCGTACTTTAACCTATTTCCATTCATGTGATCCTAATCAAATTTTTCTACAAAACCTGTGTTGAGATAGATTTGTGCTTTTACATACTTTCTTCGTACCCTAACCTCTTTCCATTCATGTGATCCTAATCAAAATTTTCTACAAAATGTGCGTTGGGATAGATTTGTGCTTTTACAAATTTCTTCGTACTTTAACCTCTTTCCATTCATGTGATCCTAATCAAATTTTTCTACAAAATGCGCTTTGGGATAGATTTGTGCTTTTACAAATTTCTTCGTACTTTAACCTCTTTCCATTCATGTGATCCTAATCAAAATTTTCTACAAAATGCGCGTTGGGATAGATTTGTGCTTTTACAAATTTCTTCGTACTTTAACCTCTTTCCATTCATGTAATCCTAAACAAATTTTTCTACAAAACCAGTGTTGGAATAGATTTGTGCTTTTACATACTTTCTTCGTACTCTAACCTCTTGCCATTCATGAGATCCTAATCAAGATTTTCTGCAATACGTGCGTTGCAATAGATTTATGCTTTAACATACTTTCTTCGTACCCTAATCTCTTTCCATTCATGTGATCCTAATCAAAATTTTCTACAAAATGTGCGTTGGGATAGATTTGTGCTTTTACAAATTTTTTCGTACTTTAACCTATTTCCATTCATGTGATCCTAATCAAATTTTTCTACAAAACCTGTGTTGAGATAGATTTGTGCTTTTACATACTTTCTTCGTACCCTAACCTCTTTCCATTCATGTGATCCTAATCAAAATTTTCTACAAAATGTGCGTTGGGATAGATTTGTGCTTTTACAAATTTCTTCGTACTTTAACCTCTTTCCATTCATGTGATCCTAATCAAATTTTTCTACAAAATGCGCGTTGGGATAGATTTGTGCTTTTACAAATTTCTTCGTACTTTAACCTCTTTCCATTCATGTTATCCTAATCAAAATTTTCTACAAAATGCGCGTTGGGATAGATTTGTGCTTTTACAAATTTCTTCGTACTTTAACCTCTTTCCATTCATGTAATCCTAAACAAATTTTTCTACAAAACCTGTGTTGAGATAGATTTGTGCTTTTACATACTTTCTTCGTACCCTAACCTCTTGCCATTCATGTGATCCTAATCAAAATTTTCTGCAATACGTGCGTTGCAATAGATTTGTGCTTTTACAAATTTCTTCGTACCTTAACCTCTTTCCATTCATATGATCCTAATTAAACTTTTCTACAAAACGTGCGTAGGGATAGATTTGTGCTTTTACAAACTTCTTCGTACTCTAACCTCTTTCCATTCATGTGATCCTAATCAAATTTTTCTACAAAACCTGTGTTGGAATAGATTTATGCTTTTACATACTTTCTTAGTACCCTAACCTCTTTCCATTAATGTGATCCTAATCAAAATTTTCTACAAAATGTGCGTTGGAATAGATTTGTGCTTTTACAAATTTCTTCGTACTCTAACCTCTTTCCATTCATGTGATCCTAATCAAATTTTTCTACAAAACCTGTGTTGGAATAGATTTGTGCTTTTACATACTTTCTTCGTACCCTAACCTCTTTCCATTCATGTGATCCTAATCAAAATTTTCTACAAAATGTGCGTTGGGATAGATTTGTGCTTTTACAAATTTCTTCGTTCTTTAACCTCTTTCCATTCATGTGATCCTAATCAAATTTTTCTACAAAACCTGTGTTGGAATAGATTTGTGCTTTAACATACTTTCTTCGTACCCTAACCTCTTTCCATTCATGTGATCCTAATCAAAATTTTCTACAAAATGTGCGTTGGGATAGATTTGTGCTTTTACAAATTTCTTCGTACTTTAAACTCTTTCCATTCATGTGATCCTAATCAAATTTTTCTACAAAACCTGTGTTGGGATAGATTTGTGCTTTTACATACTTTCTTCGTACCCTAACCTCTTGCCATTCATGTGATCCTAATCAAAATTTTCTGCAATACGTGCGTTGCAATAGATTTGTGCTTTTACAAATTTCTTCGTACTTTAACCTCTTTCCATTCATGTGATCCTAATCAAATTTTTCTACAAAACCTGTGTTGGGATAGATTTGTGCTTTTACATACTTTCTTCGTACCCTAACCTCTTGCCATTCATGTGATCCTAATCAAAATTTTCTGCAATACGTGCGTTGCAATAGATTTGTGCTTTTACAAATTTCTTCGTACCTTAACCTCTTTCCATTCATATGATCCTAATCAAACTTTTCTACAAAACGTGCGTAGGGATAGATTTGTGCTTTTACAAATTTCTTCGTACTCTAACCTCTTTCCATTCATGTGATCCTAATCAAATTTTTCTACAAAACCTGTGCTGGAATAGATTTGTGCTTTTACATACTTTCTTCGTACCCTAACCTCTTTCCATTCATATGATCCTAATCAAAATTTTCTACAAAATGTGCGTTGGGATAGATTTGTGCTTTTACAAATTACTTCGTACTTTAACCTCTTTCCATTCATGTGATCCTAATCAAATTTTTCTACAAAACCTGTGTTGGGATTGATTTGTGCTTTAACATACTTTCTTCGTGCCCTAACCTCTTTCCATTCATATGATCCTAATCAAAATTTTCTACAAAATGTGCGTTGGGATAGATTTGTGCTTTTACAAATTTCTTCGTACTTTAACCGCTTTCCATTCATGTGATCCTAATCAAATTTTTCTACAAAACCTGTGTTGGAATAGATTTGTGCTTTAACATACTTTCTTCGTACCCTAACCTCTTTCCATTCATGTGATCCTAATCAAAATTTTCTACAAAATGTGCGTTGGGATAGATTTGTGCTTTTACAAATTTCTTCGTACTTTAACCTCTTTCCATTCATGTGATCCTAATCAAATTTTTCTACAAAACCAGTGTTGGAATAGATTTGTGCTTTTACATACTTTCTTCGTACTCTAACCTCTTGCCATTCATGAGATCCTAATCAAGATTTTCTGCAATACGTGCGTTGCAATAGATTTATGCTTTAACATACTTTCTTCGTACCCTAATCTCTTTCCATTCATGTGATCCTAATCAAAATTTTCTACAAAATGTGCGTTGGGATAGATTTGTGCTTTTACAAATTTCTTCGTACTTTAACCTATTTCCATTCATGTGATCCTAATCAAATTTTTCTACAAAACCTGTGTTGAGATAGATTTGTGCTTTTACATACTTTCTTCGTACCCTAACCTCTTTCCATTCATGTGATCCTAATCAAAATTTTCTACAAAATGTGCGTTGGGATAGATTTGTGCTTTTACAAATTTCTTCGAACTTTAACCTCTTTCCATTCATGTGATCCTAATCAAATTTTTCTACAAAATGCGCGTTGGGATAGATTTGTGCTTTTACAAATTTCTTCGTACTTTAACCTCTTTCCATTCATGTGAACCTAATCAAAATTTTCTACAAAATGCGCGTTGGGATAGATTTGTGCTTTTACAAATTTCTTCGTACTTTAACCTCTTTCCATTCATGTAATCCTAAACAAATTTTTCTACAAAACCTGTGTTGAGATAGATTTGTGCTTTAGCATACTTTCTTCGTACCCTAACCTCTTGCCATTCATGTGATCCTAATCAAAATTTTCTGCAATACGTGCGTTGCAATAGATTTGTGCTTTTACAAATTTCTTCGTACCTTAACCTCTTTCCATTCATATGATCCTAATCAAACTTTTCTACAAAACGTGCGTAGGGATAGATTTGTGCTTTTACAAACTTCTTCGTACTCTAACCTCTTTCCATTCATGTGATCCTAATCAAATTTTTCTACAAAACCTGTGTTGGAATAGATTTATGCTTTTACATACTTTCTTAGTACCCTAACCTCTTTCCATTAATGTGATCCTAATCAAAATTTTCTACAAAATGTGCGTTGGGATAGATTTGTGCTTTTACAAATTTCTTCGTACTCTAACCTCTTTCCATTCATGTGATCCTAATCAAATTTTTCTACAAAACCTGTGTTGGAATAGATTTGTGCTTTTACATACTTTCTTCGTACCCTAACCTCTTTCCATTCATGTGATCCTAATCAAAATTTTCTACAAAATGTGCGTTGGGATAGATTTGTGCTTTTACAAATTTCTTCGTTCTTTAACCTCTTTCCATTCATGTGATCCTAATCAAATTTTTCTACAAAACCTGTGTTGGAATAGATTTGTGCTTTAACATACTTTCTTCGTACCCTAACCTCTTTCCATTCATGTGATCCTAATCAAAATTTTCTACAAAATGTGCGTTGGGATAGATTTGTGCTTTTACAAATTTCTTCGTACTTTAAACTCTTTCCATTCATGTGATCCTAATTAAATTTTTCTACAAAACCTGTGTTGGGATAGATTTGTGCTTTTACATACTTTCTTCGTACCCTAACCTCTTGCCATTCATGTGATCCTAATCAAAATTTTCTGCAATACGTGCGTTGCAATAGATTTGTGCTTTTACAAATTTCTTCGTACTTAAAACCTCTTTCCATTCATGTGATCCTAATCAAATTTTTCTACAAAACCTGTGTTGGGATAGATTTGTGCTTTTACATACTTTCTTCGTACCCTAACCTCTTGCCATTCATGTGATCCTAATCAAAATTTTCTGCAATACGTGCGTTGCAATAGATTTGTGCTTTTACAAATTTCTTCGTACCTTAACCTCTTTCCATTCATATGATCCTAATCAAACTTTTCTACAAAACGTGCGTAGGGATAGATTTGTGCTTTTACAAATTTCTTCGTACTCTAACATCTTTCCATTCATGTGATCCTAATCAAATTTTTCTACAAAACCTGTGCTGGAATAGATTTGTGCTTTTACATACTTTCTTCGTATCCTAACCTCTTTCCATTCATATTATCCTAATCAAAATTTTCTACAAAATGTGCGTTGGGATAGATTTGTGCTTTTACAAATTTCTTCGTACTTTAACCTCTTTCCATTCATGTGATCCTAATCAAATTTTTCTACAAAACCTGTGTTGGGATTGATTTGTGCTTTAACATACTTTCTTCGTACCCTAACCTCTTTCCATTCATATGATCCTAATCAAAATTTTCTACAAAATGTGCGTTGGGATAGATTTGTGCTTTTACAAATTTCTTCGTACTTTAACCTCTTTCCATTCATGTGATCCTAATCAAATTTTTCTACAAAACCTGTGTTGGAATAGATTTGTGCTTTAACATACTTTCTTCGTACCCTAACCTCTTTCCATTCATGTGATCCTAATCAAAATTTTCTACAAAATGTGCGTTGGGATAGATTTGTGCTTTTACAAATTTCTTCGTACTTTAACCTCTTTCCATTCATGTGATCCTAATCAAATTTTTCTACAAAACCTGTGTTGGAATAGATTTGTGCTTTTACATACTTTCTTCGAACCCTAACCTCTTTCCATTCATGTGATCCTAATCAAAATTTTCTACAAAATGTGCGTTGGGATAGATTTGTGCTTTTACAAATTTCTTCGTACTTTAACCTCTTTCCATTCATGTGATCCTAATCAAATTTTTCTACAAAACCTGTGTTGGAATAGATTTGTGCTTTAACATACTTTCTTCGTACCCTAACCTCTTTCCATTCATGTAATCCTAATCAAAATCTTCTACAAAATGTGCGTTGGGAGAGATTTGTGCTTTTACAAATTTTTTCGTACTTTAACGTCTTTCCATTCATGTGATCCTAATCAAATTTTTTTACAAAACCTGTGTTGGAATAGATTTGTGCTTTTACATACTTTCTTCGTACCCTAACCTCTTTCCATTCATGTGATCCTAATCAAAATTTTCTACAAAATGTGCGTTGGGATAGATTTGTGCTTTTACAAATTTCTTCGTACTTTAACCTCTTTCCATTCATGTGATCCTAATCAAAATTTTCTACAAAACCTGTGTTGGGATAGATTTGTGCTTTTACATACTTTCTTCGTACCCTAACCTCTTTCCATTAATGTGATCCTAATCAAAATTTTCTACAAAACCCGTGTTGGAATAGATTTGTGCTTTAACATACTTTCTTCGTACCCTAACCTCTTTCCATTCATGTAATCCTAATCAAAATTTTCTACAAAATGTGCGTTGGGAGAGATTTGTGCTTTTACAAATTTCTTCGTACTTTAACGTCTTTCCATTCATGTGATCCTAATCAAATTTTTCTACAAAACCTGTGTTGGAATAGATTTGTGCTTTAACATACTTTCTTCGTACCCTAACCTCTTTCCATTCATGTAATCCTAATCAAAATTTTCTACAAAATGTGCGTTGGGATAGATTTGTGCTTTTACAAATTTCTTCGTACTTTAACCTCTTTCCATTCATGTGATCCTAATCAAATTTTTCTACAAAACCTGTGTTGGAATAGATTTGTGCTTTAACATACTTTCTTCGTACCCTAACCTCTTTCCATTCATGTGATCCTAATCAAAATTTTCTACAAAATGTGCGTTGGGATAGATTTGTGCTTTTACAAATTTCTTCGTACTTTAACCTCTTTCCATTCATATGATCCTAATCAAACTTTTCTACAAAACGTGCGTAGGGATAGATTTGTGCTTTTACAAATTTCTTCGTACTCTAACATCTTTCCATTCATGTGATCCTAATCAAATTTTTCTACAAAACCTGTGCTGGAATAGATTTGTGCTTTTACATACTTTCTTCGTATCCTAACCTCTTTCCATTCATATTATCCTAATCAAAATTTTCTACAAAATGTGCGTTGGGATAGATTTGTGCTTTTACAAATTTCTTCGTACTTTAACCTCTTTCCATTCATGTGATCCTAATCAAATTTTTCTACAAAACCTGTGTTGGGATTGATTTGTGCTTTAACATACTTTCTTCGTACCCTAACCTCTTTCCATTCATATGATCCTAATCAAAATTTTCTACAAAATGTGCGTTGGGATAGATTTGTGCTTTTACAAATTTCTTCGTACTTTAACCTCTTTCCATTCATGTGATCCTAATCAAATTTTTCTACAAAACCTGTGTTGGAATAGATTTGTGCTTTAACATACTTTCTTCGTACCCTAACCTCTTTCCATTCATGTGATCCTAATCAAAATTTTCTACAAAATGTGCGTTGGGATAGATTTGTGCTTTTACAAATTTCTTCGTACTTTAACCTCTTTCCATTCATGTGATCCTAATCAAATTTTTCTACAAAACCTGTGTTGGAATAGATTTGTGCTTTTACATACTTTCTTCGAACCCTAACCTCTTTCCATTCATGTGATCCTAATCAAAATTTTCTACAAAATGTGCGTTGGGATAGATTTGTGCTTTTACAAATTTCTTCGTACTTTAACCTCTTTCCATTCATGTGATCCTAATCAAATTTTTCTACAAAACCTGTGTTGGAATAGATTTGTGCTTTTACATACTTTCTTCGTATCCTAACCTCTTTCCATTCATATTATCCTAATCAAAATTTTCTACAAAATGTGCGTTGGGATAGATTTGTGCTTTTACAAATTTCTTCGTACTTTAACCTCTTTCCATTCATGTGATCCTAATCAAATTTTTCTACAAAACCTGTGTTGGAATAGATTTGTGCTTTTACATACTTTCTTCGTATCCTAACCTCTTTCCATTCATATGATCCTAATCAAAATTTTCTACAAAATGTGCGTTGGGATAGATTTGTGCTTTTACAAATTTCTTCGTACTTTAACCTCTTTCCATTCATGTGATCCTAATCAAATTTTTCTACAAAACCTGTGTTGGAATAGATTTGTGCTTTAACATACTTTCTTCGTACCCTAACCTCTTTCCATTCATGTGATCCTAATCAAAATTTTCTACAAAATGTGCGTTGGGATAGATTTGTGCTTTTACAAATTTCTTCGTACTTTAACCTCTTTCCATTCATGTGATCCTAATCAAATTTTTCTACAAAACCTGTGTTGGAATAGATTTGTGCTTTTACATACTTTCTTCGAACCCTAACCTCTTTCCATTCATGTGATCCTAATCAAAATTTTCTACAAAATGTGCGTTGGGATAGATTTGTGCTTTTACAAATTTCTTCGTACTTTAACCTCTTTCCATTCATGTGATCCTAATCAAATTTTTCTACAAAACCTGTGTTGGAATAGATTTGTGCTTTTACATACTTTCTTCGAACCCTAACCTCTTTCCATTCATGTGATCCTAATCAAAATTTTCTACAAAATGTGCGTTGGGATAGATTTGTGCTTTTACAAATTTCTTCGTACTTTAACCTCTTTCCATTCATGTGATCCTAATCAAATTTTTCTACAAAACCTGTGTTGGAATAGATTTGTGCTTTTACATACTTTCTTCGAACCCTAACCTCTTTCCATTCATGTGATCCTAATCAAAATTTTCTACAAAATGTGCGTTGGGATAGATTTGTGCTTTTACAAATTTCTTCGTACTTTAACCTCTTTCCATTCATGTGATCCTAATCAAATTTTTCTACAAAACCTGTGTTGGAATAGATTTGTGCTTTAACATACTTTCTTCGTACCCTAACCTCTTTCCATTCATGTAATCCTAATCAAAATCTTCTACAAAATGTGCGTTGGGAGAGATTTGTGCTTTTACAAATTTTTTCGTACTTTAACGTCTTTCCATTCATGTGATCCTAATCAAATTTTTTTACAAAACCTGTGTTGGAATAGATTTGTGCTTTTACATACTTTCTTCGTACCCTAACCTCTTTCCATTCATGTGATCCTAATCAAAATTTTCTACAAAATGTGCGTTGGGATAGATTTGTGCTTTTACAAATTTCTTCGTACTTTAACCTCTTTCCATTCATGTGATCCTAATCAAAATTTTCTACAAAATCTGTGTTGGGATAGATTTGTGCTTTTACATACTTTCTTCGTACCCTAACCTCTTTCCATTAATGTGATCCTAATCAAAATTTTCTACAAAACCCGTGTTGGAATAGATTTGTGCTTTAACATACTTTCTTCGTACCCTAACCTCTTTCCATTCATGTAATCCTAATCAAAATTTTCTACAAAATGTGCGTTGGGAGAGATTTGTGCTTTTACAAATTTCTTCGTACTTTAACGTCTTTCCATTCATGTGATCCTAATCAAATTTTTCTACAAAACCTGTGTTGGAATAGATTTGTGCTTTAACATACTTTCTTCGTACCCTAACCTCTTTCCATTCATGTAATCCTAATCAAAATTTTCTACAAAATGTGCGTTGGGATAGATTTGTGCTTTTACAAATTTCTTCGTACTTTAACCTCTTTCCATTCATGTGATCCTAATCAAATTTTTCTACAAAACCTGTGTTGGAATAGATTTGTGCTTTAACATACTTTCTTCGTACCCTAACCTCTTTCCATTCATGTGATCCTAATCAAAATTTTCTACAAAATGTGCGTTGGGATAGATTTGTGCTTTTACAAATTTCTTCGTACTTTAACCTCTTTCCATTCATGTGATCCTAATCAAATTTTTCTACAAAACCTGTGTTGGAATAGATTTGTGCTTTAACATACTTTCTTCGTACCCTAACCTCTTTCCATTCATGTAATCCTAATCAAAATTTTCTACAAAATGTTCGTTGGGAGAGATTTGTGCTTTTACAAATTTCTTCGTACTTTAACGTCTTTCCATTTATGTGATCCTAATCAAATTTTTCTACAAAACCTGTGTTGGAATAGATTTGTGCTTTTACATACTTTCTTCGTACCCTAACCTCTTTCCATTCATGTGATCCTAATCAAAATTTTCTACAAAATGTGCGTTGGGATAGATTTGTGCTTTTACAAATTTCTTCGTACTTTAACCTCTTTCCATTCATGTGATCCTAATCAAAATTTTCTACAAAACCTGTGTTGGGATAGATTTGTGCTTTTACATACTTTCTTCGTACCCTAACCTCTTTCCATTAATGTGATCCTAATAAAAATTTTCTACAAAACCCGTGTTGGGATAGATTTGTGCTTTTACATACTTTCTTCGTACCCTAACCTCTTGCCATTCATATGATCCTAATTAAACTTTTCCACAAAACGTGCGTAGGGATAGATTTGTGCTTTTACAAATTTCTTCGTACTCTAACCTCTTTCCATTCATGTGATCCTAATCAAATTTTTCTACAAAACCTGTATTGGAATAGATTTGTGCTTTAACATACTTTCTTCGTACCCTAACCTCTTTCCATTCATGTGATCCTAATCAAAATTTTCTACAAAATGTGCGTTGGGATAGATTTGTGCTTTTACAAATTTCTTCGTACTTTAACCTCTTTCCATTCATGTGATCCTAATCAAAATTTTCTACAAAACCTGTGTTGGGATAGATTTGTGCTTTTACATACTTTCTTCGTACCCTAACCTCTTTCCATTCATGTGATCCTAATCAAAATTTTCTACAAAACCTGTGTTGGGATAGATTTGTGCTTTTACATACTTTCTTCGTACCCTAACCTCTTGCCATTCATATGATCCTAATCAAACTTTTCTACAAAACGTGCGTAGGGATAGATTTGTGCTATTACAAATTTCTTCGTACTCTAACCTCTTTCCATTCATGTGATCCTAATCAAATTTTCTACAAAATGTGCGTTGGGAGAGATTTGTGCTTTTACAAATTTCTTCGTACTTTAACGTCTTTCCATTCATGTGATCCTAATCAAATTTTTCTACAAAACCTGTGTTGGAATAGATTTGTGCTTTAACATACTTTCTTCGTACCCTAACCTCTTTCCATTCATGTAATCCTAATCAAAATTTTCTACAAAATGTGCGTTGGGATAGATTTGTGCTTTTACAAATTTCTTCGTACTTTAACCTCTTTCCATTCATGTGATCCTAATCAAATTTTTCTACAAAACCTGTGTTGGAATAGATTTGTGCTTTAACATACTTTCTTCGTACCCTAACCTCTTTCCATTCATGTGATCCTAATCAAAATTTTCTACAAAATGTGCGTTGGGATAGATTTGTGCTTTTACAAATTTCTTCGTACTTTAACCTCTTTCCATTCATGTGATCCTAATCAAAATTTTCTACAAAACCTGTGTTGGAATAGATTTGTGCTTTAACATACTTTCTTCGTACCCTAACCTCTTTCCATTCATGTAATCCTAATCAAAATTTTCTACAAAATGTTCGTTGGGAGAGATTTGTGCTTTTACAAATTTCTTCGTACTTTAACGTCTTTCCATTTATGTGATCCTAATCAAATTTTTCTACAAAACCTGTGTTGGAATAGATTTGTGCTTTTACATACTTTCTTCGTACCCTAACCTCTTTCCATTCATGTGATCCTAATCAAAATTTTCTACAAAATGTGCGTTGGGATAGATTTGTGCTTTTACAAATTTCTTCGTACTTTAACCTCTTTCCATTCATGTGATCCTAATCAAAATTTTCTACAAAACCTGTGTTGGGATAGATTTGTGCTTTTACATACTTTCTTCGTACCCTAACCTCTTTCCATTAATGTGATCCTAATAAAAATTTTCTACAAAACCCGTGTTGGGATAGATTTGTGCTTTTACATACTTTCTTCGTACCCTAACCTCTTGCCATTCATATGATCCTAATTAAACTTTTCCACAAAACGTGCGTAGGGATAGATTTGTGCTTTTACAAATTTCTTCGTACTCTAACCTCTTTCCATTCATGTGATCCTAATCAAATTTTTCTACAAAACCTGTATTGGAATAGATTTGTGCTTTAACATACTTTCTTCGTACCCTAACCTCTTTCCATTCATGTGATCCTAATCAAAATTTTCTACAAAATGTGCGTTGGGATAGATTTGTGCTTTTACAAATTTCTTCGTACTTTAACCTCTTTCCATTCATGTGATCCTAATCAAAATTTTCTACAAAACCTGTGTTGGGATAGATTTGTGCTTTTACATACTTTCTTCGTACCCTAACCTCTTTCCATTCATGTGATCCTAATCAAAATTTTCTACAAAACCTGTGTTGGGATAGATTTGTGCTTTTACATACTTTCTTCGTACCCTAACCTCTTGCCATTCATATGATCCTAATCAAACTTTTCTACAAAACGTGCGTAGGGATAGATTTGTGCTATTACAAATTTCTTCGTACTCTAACCTCTTTCCATTCATGTGATCCTAATCAAATTTTTCTACAAAACCTGTGTTGGAATAGATTTTTACATACTTTCTTCGTACCCTAACCTCTTTCCATTCATGTGATCCTAATCAAAATTTTCTACAAAATGTGCGTTGGGATAGATTTGTCCTTTTACAAATTTATTCATATTCTAACCTCTTTCCATTCATGTGATCCTAATCAAAGTTTTCTACAAAACGTGCGTAGGGATAGATTTGTGCTTTTACAAATTTCTTCGTACCTTAACCTCTTTCCATTCATATGATCCTAATCAAACTTTTCTACAAAACGTGCGTAGGGATAGATTTGTGGTTTTTCATACTTTCCTCGTACCCTAACCTATTGCAATTTATGTGATCCTAATAAAAAATTTTTCAAAATGTGCGTTGGGATAGATTTGTCCTTTTACAAATTTATTCATATTCTAACCTCTTTCCATTCATATGATCCTAATCAAAATTTTCTACTAAACGTGCGTTGGGATAGATTTGTGCTTTTACATACTTGCTTCGTACCTTAACCTCTTTCCATTCATAAGATCCTAATCAAACTTTTCTACAAAACGTGCGTAGGGATAGATTTGTGCTTTTACAAATTTCTTCGTACTCTAACCTCTTTCCATTCATGTGATCCTAATCAAATTTTTCTACAAAACCTGTGTTGGAATAGATTTATGCTTTAACATACTTTCTTCGTACCCTAACCTCTTTCCATACATGTGATCCTAATCAAAATTTTCTACAAAATGTGCGTTGGGATAGATTTGTGCTTTTACATACTTTCTTCGTACCCTAACCTGTTTCCATTCATGTGATCCTAATCAAACTTTTCTACAAAATGTGCGTTGGGATAGATTTGTCGTTTTACAAATTTATTCGTATTCTAACCTCTTTCCATTCATACGATCCTAATCAAAATTTTCTATTAAACGTGCGTTGGAATAGATTGTAATTTTACAAAAATTTTTGTACCTTAACCCGATTCCATTCATGTGATCCTAACAAATTTTTTTACAAAACGTGCTTTGGGATACATTTGTAGTTTTACAAAAACTTTTCGTATCCTGACCTATTTCCATTCATGTGATCCTAATCAAATTTTTCTACAAAACCAGTGTTGGAATAGATTTGTGCTTTTACATACTTTCTTCGTACTCTAACCTCTTGCCATTCATGAGATCCTAATCAAGATTTTCTGCAATACGTGCGTTGCAATAGATTTATGCTTTAACATACTTTCTTCGTACCCTAATCTCTTTCCATTCATGTGATCCTAATCAAAATTTTCTACAAAATGTGCGTTGGGATAGATTTGTGCTTTTACAAATTTCTTCGTACTTTAACCTATTTCCATTCATGTGATCCTAATCAAATTTTTCTACAAAACCTGTGTTGAGATAGATTTGTGCTTTTACATACTTTCTTCGTACCCTAACCTCTTTCCATTCATGTGATCCTAATCAAAATTTTCTACAAAATGTGCGTTGGGATAGATTTGTGCTTTTACAAATTTCTTCGTACTTTAACCTCTTTCCATTCATGTGATCCTAATCAAATTTTTCTACAAAACCTGTGTTGGAATAGATTTGTGCTTTAACATACTTTCTTCGTACCCTAACCTCTTTCCATTCATGTGATCCTAATCAAAATTTTCTACAAAATGTGCGTTGGGATAGATTTGTGCTTTTACAAATTTCTTCGTACTTTAACCTCTTTCCATTCATGTAATCCTAAACAAATTTTTCTACAAAACCTGTGTTGAGATAGATTTGTGCTTTAGCATACTTTCTTCGTACCCTAACCTCTTGCCATTCATGTGATCCTAATCAAAATTTTCTGCAATACGTGCGTTGCAATAGATTTGTGCTTTTACAAATTTCTTCGTACCTTAACCTCTTTCCATTCATATGATCCTAATCAAACTTTTCTACAAAACGTGCGTAGGGATAGATTTGTGCTTTTACAAACTTCTTCGTACTCTAACCTCTTTCCATTCATGTGATCCTAATCAAATTTTTCTACAAAACCTGTGTTGGAATAGATTTATGCTTTTACATACTTTCTTAGTACCCTAACCTCTTTCCATTAATGTGATCCTAATTAAAATTTTCTACAAAATGTGCGTTGGGATAGATTTGTGCTTTTACAAATTTCTTCGTACTCTAACCTCTTTCCATTCATGTGATCCTAATCAAATTTTTCTACAAAACCTGTGTTGGAATAGATTTGTGCTTTTACATACTTTCTTCGTACCCTAACCTCTTTCCATTCATGTGATCCTAATCAAAATTTTCTACAAAATGTGCGTTGGGATAGATTTGTGCTTTTACAAATTTCTTCGTTCTTTAACCTCTTTCCATTCATGTGATCCTAATCAAACTTTTCTACAAAACCTGTGTTGGAATAGATTTGTGCTTTAACATACTTTCTTCGTACCCTAACCTCTTTCCATTCATGTGATCCTAATCAAAATTTTCTACAAAATGTGCGTTGGGATAGATTTGTGCTTTTACAAATTTCTTCGTACTTTAAACTCTTTCCATTCATGTGATCCTAATCAAATTTTTCTACAAAACCTGTGTTGGGATAGATTTGTGCTTTTACATACTTTCTTCGTACCCTAACCTCTTGCCATTCATGTGATCCTAATCAAAATTTTCTGCAATACGTGCGTTGCAATAGATTTGTGCTTTTACAAATTTCTTCGTACTTAAAACCTCTTTCCATTCATGTGATCCTAATCAAATTTTTCTACAAAACCTGTGTTGGGATAGATTTGTGCTTTTACATACTTTCTTCGTACCCTAACCTCTTGCCATTCATGTGATCCTAATCAAAATTTTCTGCAATACGTGCGTTACAATAGATTTGTGCTTTTACAAATTTCTTCGTACCTTAACCTCATTCCATTCATATGAGCCTAATCAAACTTTTCTACAAAACGTGCGTATGGATAGATTTGTGCTTTTACAAATTTCTTCGTACTCTAACCTCTTTCCATTCATGTGATCCTAATCAAATTTTTCTACAAAACCTGTGCTGGAATAGATTTGTGCTTTTACATACTTTCTTCGTACCCTAACCTCTTTCCATTCATATGATCCTAATCAAAATTTTCTACAAAATGTGCGTTGGGATAGATTTGTGCTTTTACAAATTTCTTCGTACTTTAACCTCTTTCCATTCATGTGATCCTAATCAAATTTTTCTACAAAACCTGTGTTGGAATAGATTTGTGCTTTTACATACTTTCTTCGAACCCTAACCTCTTTCCATTCATGTGATCCTAATCAAAATTTTCTACAAAATGTGCGTTGGGATAGATTTGTGCTTTTACAAATTTCTTCGTACTTTAACCTCTTTCCATTCATGTGATCCTAAACAAATTTTTCTACAAAACCTGTGTTGGAATAGATTTGTGCTTTAACATACTTTCTTCGTACCCTAACCTCTTTCCATTCATGTAATCCTAATCAAAATTTTCTACAAAATGTGCGTTGGGAGAGATTTGTGCTTTTACAAATTTCTTCGTACTTTAACGTCTTTCCATTCATGTGATCCTAATCAAATTTTTCTACAAAACCTGTGTTGGAATAGATTTGTGCTTTTACATACTTTCTTCGTACCCTAACCTCTTTCCATTAATGTGATCCTAATCAAAATTTTCTACAAAACCCGTGTTGGGATAGATTTGTGCTTTTACATACTTTCTTCGTACCCTAACCTCTTGCCATTCATATGATCCTAATTAAACTTTTCTACAAAACGTGCGTAGGGATAGATTTGTGCTTTTACAAATTTCTTCGTACTCTAACCTCTTTCCATTCATGTGATCCTAATCAAATTTTTCTACAAAACCTGTATTGGAATAGATTGGTACTTTAACATACTTTCTTCGTACCCTAACCTCTTTCCATTCATGTGATCCTAATCAAAATTTTCTACAAAATGTGCGTTGGGATAGATTTGTGCTTTTACAAATTTCTTCGTACTTTAACCTCTTTCCATTCATGTGATCCTAACAAAATTTTCTACAAAACCTGTGTTGGGATAGATTTGTGCTTTTACATACTTTATTCGTACCCTAACCTCTTTCCATTCATGTGATCCTAATCAAAATTTTCTACAAAACCTGTGTTGGGATTGATTTGTGCTTTTACATACTTTCTTCGTACCCTAACCTCTTGCCATTCATGTGATCCTAATCAAAATTTTCTGCAATACGTGCGTTGCAATAGATTTGTCCTTTTACAAATTTCTTCGTACTTAAAACCTCTTTCCATTCATGTGATCCTAATCAAATTTTTCTACAAAACCTGTGTTGAAATAGATTTGTGCTTTTACATACTTTCTTCGTACCCTAACCTCTTTCCATTCATGTGATCATAATCAAAATTTTCTACAAAATGTGCGTTGGGATAGATTTGTCCTTTTACAAATTTATTCATATTCTAACCTCTTTCCATTCATGTGATCCTAATCAAACTTTTCTACAAAACGTGCGTAGGGATAGATTTGTGCTTTTACAAATTTCATCGTAGTCTAACCTCTTTCCATTCATGTGATCCTAATCAAAATTTTCTACAAAATGTGCGTTGGGATAGATTTGTGCTTTTACAAATTTCTTCGTACTTTAACCTCTTTCCATTCATGTGATCCTAATCAAATTTTTCTACAAAATGCGCGTTGGGATAGATTTGTGCTTTTACAAATTTCTTCGTACTTTAACCTCTTTCCATTCATGTGATCCTAATCAAAATTTTCTACAAAATGCGCGTTGGTATAGATTTGTGCTTTTACAAATTTCTTCGTACTTTAACCTCTTTCCATTCATGTAATCCTAAACAAATTTTTCTACAAAACCTGTGTTGAGATAGATTTGTGCTTTAGCATACTTTCTTCGTACCCTAACCTCTTGCCATTCATGTGATCCTAATCAAAATTTTCTGCAATACGTGCGTTGCAATAGATTTGTGCTTTTACAAATTTCTTCGTACCTTAACCTCTTTCCATTCATATGATCCTAATCAAACTTTTCTACAAAACGTGCGTAGGGATAGATTTGTGCTTTAACATACTTTCTTCGTACCCTAACCTCTTTCCATTCATGTGATCCTAATCAAAATTTTCTACAAAATGTGCGTTGGGATAGATTTGTGCTTTTACAAATTTCTTCGTACTTTAAACTCTTTCCATTCATGTGATCCTAATCAAATTTTTCTACAAAACCTGTGTTGGGATAGATTTGTGCTTTTACATACTTTCTTCGTACCCTAACCTCTTGCCATTCATGTGATCCTAATCAAAATTTTCTGCAATACGTGCGTTGCAATAGATTTGTCCTTTTACAAATTTCTTCGTACTTAAAACCTCTTTCCATTCATGTGATCCTAATCAAATTTTTCTACAAAATCTGTGTTGGGATAGATTTGTGCTTTTACATACTTTCTTCGTACCCTAACCTCTTGCCATTCATGTGATCCTAATCAAAATTTTCTGCAATACGTGCGTTGCAATAAATTTGTGTTTTTACATATTTCTTCGTACCTTAACCTCTTTCCATTCATATGATCCTAATCAAACTTTTCTACAAAACGTGCGTAGGGATAGATTTGTGCTATTACAAATTTCTTCGTACTCTAACCTCTTTCCATTCATGTGATCCTAATCAAAATTTTCTACAAAATGGCGTTGGGATAGATTTGTCCTTTTACAAATTTATTCATATTCTAACCTCTTTCCATTCATATGATCCTAATCAAACATTTCTACAAAACGTGCGTAGGGATAGATTTGTGCTTTTACAAATTTCTTCGTAGTCTAACCTCTTTCCATTCATGTGATCCTAATCAAATTTTTCTACAAAACCTGCGTTGCAATAAATTTGTGCTTTTACATATTTCTTCGTACCTTAACCTCTTTCCATTCATATGATCCTAATCAAACTTTTCTACCTAATGTGCATAGGGATAGATTTGTGCTTTTACAAATTTCTTCGTACTCTAACCTCTTTCCATTCATGTGATCCTAATCAAAATTTTCTACAAAATGTGCGTTGGGATAGATTTGTCCTTTTACAAATTTATTCATATTCTAACCTCTTTCCATTCATATGAACCTAATCAAAATTTTCTACTAAACGTATGTTGGGATAGATTTGTGCTTTTACAGACTTTCTTCGTACCCTAACTTCTTGCCATTCATGTGATCCTAATCAAAATTTTCTACAAAATGTGCGTTGGGATAGATTTGTGCTTTTACAAATTTCTTCGTACTTTAACCTCTTTCCATTCATGTGATCCTAATCAAAATTTTCTACAAAACCTGTGTTGGGATAGATTTGTGCTTTTACATACTTTCTTCGTACCCTAACCTCTTTCCATTAATGTGATCCTAATCAAAATTTTCTACAAAACCCGTGTTGGAATAGATTTGTGCTTTAACATACTTTCTTCGTACCCTAACCTCTTTCCATTCATGTAATCCTAATCAAAATTTTCTACAAAATGTGCGTTGGGAGAGATTTGTGCTTTTACAAATTTCTTCGTACTTTAACGTCTTTCCATTCATGTGATCCTAATCAAATTTTTCTACAAAACCTGTGTTGGAATAGATTTGTGCTTTAACATACTTTCTTCGTACCCTAACCTCTTTCCATTCATGTAATCCTAATCAAAATTTTCTACAAAATGTGCGTTGGGATAGATTTGTGCTTTTACAAATTTCTTCGTACTTTAACCTCTTTCCATTCATGTGATCCTAATCAAATTTTTCTACAAAACCTGTGTTGGGATAGATTTGTGCTTTTACATACTTTCTTCGTACCCTAACCTCTTGCCATTCATGTGATCCTAATCAAAATTTTCTGCAATACGTGCGTTGCAATAAATTTGTGTTTTTACATATTTCTTCGTACCTTAACCTCTTTCCATTCATATGATCCTAATCAAACTTTTCTACAAAACGTGCGTAGGGATAGATTTGTGCTATTACAAATTTCTTCGTACTCTAACCTCTTTCCATTCATGTGATCCTAATCAAAATTTTCTACAAAATGGCGTTGGGATAGATTTGTCCTTTTACAAATTTATTCATATTCTAACCTCTTTCCATTCATATGATCCTAATCAAACATTTCTACAAAACGTGCGTAGGGATAGATTTGTGCTTTTACAAATTTCTTCGTAGTCTAACCTCTTTCCATTCATGTGATCCTAATCAAATTTTTCTACAAAACCTGCGTTGCAATAAATTTGTGCTTTTACATATTTCTTCGTACCTTAACCTCTTTCCATTCATATGATCCTAATCAAACTTTTCTACCTAATGTGCATAGGGATAGATTTGTGCTTTTACAAATTTCTTCGTACTCTAACCTCTTTCCATTCATGTGATCCTAATCAAAATTTTCTACAAAATGTGCGTTGGGATAGATTTGTGCTTTTACAAATTTATTCATATTCTAACCTCTTTCCATTCATATGAACCTAATCAAAATTTTCTACTAAACGTATGTTGGGATAGATTTGTGCTTTTACAGACTTTCTTCGTACCCTAACTTCTTTCCATTCATGTGATCCTAATCAAAATTTTCTACAAAATGTGCGTTGGGATAGATTTGTGCTTTTACAAATTTCTTCGTACTTTAACCTCTTTCCATTCATGTGATCCTAATCAAAATTTTCTACAAAACCTGTGTTGGGATAGATTTGTGCTTTTACATACTTTCTTCGTACCCTAACCTCTTTCCATTAATGTGATCCTAATCAAAATTTTCTACAAAACCCGTGTTGGAATAGATTTGTGCTTTAACATACTTTCTTCGTACCCTAACCTCTTTCCATTCATGTAATCCTAATCAAAATTTTCTACAAAATGTGCGTTGGGAGAGATTTGTGCTTTTACAAATTTCTTCGTACTTTAACGTCTTTCCATTCATGTGATCCTAATCAAATTTTTCTACAAAACCTGTGTTGGAATAGATTTGTGCTTTAACATACTTTCTTCGTACCCTAACCTCTTTCCATTCATGTAATCCTAATCAAAATTTTCTACAAAATGTGCGTTGGGATAGATTTGTGCTTTTACAAATTTCTTCGTACTTTAACCTCTTTCCATTCATGTGATCCTAATCAAATTTTTCTACAAAACCTGTGTTGGAATAGATTTGTGCTTTAACATACTTTCTTCGTACCCTAACCTCTTTCCATTCATGTGATCCTAATCAAAATTTTCTACAAAATGTGCGTTGGGATAGATTTGTGCTTTTACAAATTTCTTCGTACTTTAACCTCTTTCCATTCATGTGATCCTAATCAAATTTTTCTACAAAACCTGTGTTGGAATAGATTTGTGCTTTAACATACTTTCTTCGTACCCTAACCTCTTTCCATTCATGTAATCCTAATCAAAATTTTCTACAAAATGTTCGTTGGGAGAGATTTGTGCTTTTACAAATTTCTTCGTACTTTAACGTCTTTCCATTTATGTGATCCTAATCAAATTTTTCTACAAAACCTGTGTTGGAATAGATTTGTGCTTTTACATACTTTCTTCGTACCCTAACCTCTTTCCATTCATGTGATCCTAATCAAAATTTTCTACAAAATGTGCGTTGGGATAGATTTGTGCTTTTACAAATTTCTTCGTACTTTAACCTCTTTCCATTCATGTGATCCTAATCAAAATTTTCTACAAAACCTGTGTTGGGATAGATTTGTGCTTTTACATACTTTCTTCGTACCCTAACCTCTTTCCATTAATGTGATCCTAATAAAAATTTTCTACAAAACCCGTGTTGGGATAGATTTGTGCTTTTACATACTTTCTTCGTACCCTAACCTCTTGCCATTCATATGATCCTAATTAAACTTTTCCACAAAACGTGCGTAGGGATAGATTTGTGCTTTTACAAATTTCTTCGTACTCTAACCTCTTTCCATTCATGTGATCCTAATCAAATTTTTCTACAAAACCTGTATTGGAATAGATTTGTGCTTTAACATACTTTCTTCGTACCCTAACCTCTTTCCATTCATGTGATCCTAATCAAAATTTTCTACAAAATGTGCGTTGGGATAGATTTGTGCTTTTACAAATTTCTTCGTACTTTAACCTCTTTCCATTCATGTGATCCTAATCAAAATTTTCTACAAAACCTGTGTTGGGATAGATTTGTGCTTTTACATACTTTCTTCGTACCCTAACCTCTTTCCATTCATGTGATCCTAATCAAAATTTTCTACAAAACCTGTGTTGGGATAGATTTGTGCTTTTACATACTTTCTTCGTACCCTAACCTCTTGCCATTCATATGATCCTAATCAAACTTTTCTACAAAACGTGCGTAGGGATAGATTTGTGCTTTTACAAATTTCTTCGTACTCTAACCTCTTTCCATTCATGTGATCCTAATCAAATTTTTCTACAAAACCTGTGTTGGAATAGATTTGTGCTTTTACATACTTTCTTCGTACCCTAACCTCTTTCCATTCATGTGATCCTAATCAAAATTTTCTACAAAATGTGCGTTGGGATAGATTTGTCCTTTTACAAATTTATTCATATTCTAACCTCTTTCCATTCATGTGATCCTAATCAAAGTTTTCTACAAAACGTGCGTAGGGATAGATTTGTGCTTTTACAAATTTCTTCGTACCTTAACCTCTTTCCATTCATATGATCCTAATCAAACTTTTCTACAAAACGTGCGTAGGGATAGATTTGTGGTTTTTCATACTTTCCTCGTACCCTAACCTATTGCAATTTATGTGATCCTAATAAAAAAATTTTCAAAATGTGCGTTGGGATAGATTTGTCCTTTTACAAATTTATTCATATTCTAACCTCTTTCCATTCATATGATCCTAATCAAAATTTTCTACTAAACGTGCGTTGGGATAGATTTGTGCTTTTACATACTTGCTTCGTACCTTAACCTCTTTCCATTCATAAGATCCTAATCAAACTTTTCTACAAAACGTGCGTAGGGATAGATTTGTGCTTTTACAAATTTCTTCGTACTCTAACCTCTTTCCATTCATGTGATCCTAATCAAATTTTTCTACAAAACCTGTGTTGGAATAGATTTATGCTTTAACATACTTTCTTCGTACCCTAACCTCTTTCCATACATGTGATCCTAATCAAAATTTTCTACAAAATGTGCGTTGGGATAGATTTGTGCTTTTACATACTTTCTTCGTACCCTAACCTGTTTCCATTCATGTAATCCTAATCAAACTTTTCTACAAAATGTGCGTTGGGATAGATTTGTCGTTTTACAAATTTATTCGTATTCTAACCTCTTTCCATTCATACGATCCTAATCAAAATTTTCTATTAAACGTGCGTTGGAATAGATTGTAATTTTACAAAAATTTTTGTACCTTAACCCGATTCCATTCATGTGATCCTAACAAATTTTTTTACAAAACGTGCTTTGGGATACATTTGTAGTTTTACAAAAACTTTTCGTATCCTGACCTATTTCCATTCATGTGATCCTAATCAAATTTTTCTACAAAACCAGTGTTGGAATAGATTTGTGCTTTTACATACTTTCTTCGTACTCTAACCTCTTGCCATTCATGAGATCCTAATCAAGATTTTCTGCAATACGTGCGTTGCAATAGATTTATGCTTTAACATACTTTCTTCGTACCCTAATCTCTTTCCATTCATGTGATCCTAATCAAAATTTTCTACAAAATGTGCGTTGGGATAGATTTGTGCTTTTACAAATTTCTTCGTACTTTAACCTATTTCCATTCATGTGATCCTAATCAAATTTTTCTACAAAACCTGTGTTGAGATAGATTTGTGCTTTTACATACTTTCTTCGTACCCTAACCTCTTTCCATTCATGTGATCCTAATCAAAATTTTCTACAAAATGTGCGTTGGGATAGATTTGTGCTTTTACAAATTTCTTCGTACTTTAACCTCTTTCCATTCATGTGATCCTAATCAAATTTTTCTACAAAATGCGCGTTGGGATAGATTTGTGCTTTTACAAATTTCTTCGTACTTTAACCTCTTTCCATTCATGTGATCCTAATCAAAATTTTCTACAAAATGCGCGTTGGGATAGATTTGTGCTTTTACAAATTTCTTCGTACTTTAACCTCTTTCCATTCATGTAATCCTAAACAAATTTTTCTACAAAACCTGTGTTGAGATAGATTTGTGCTTTAGCATACTTTCTTCGTACCCTAACCTCTTGCCATTCATGTGATCCTAATCAAAATTTTCTGCAATACGTGCGTTGCAATAGATTTGTGCTTTTACAAATTTCTTCGTACCTTAACCTCTTTCCATTCATATGATCCTAATCAAACTTTTCTACAAAACGTGCGTAGGGATAGATTTGTGCTTTTACAAACTTCTTCGTACTCTAACCTCTTTCCATTCATGTGATCCTAATCAAATTTTTCTACAAAACCTGTGTTGGAATAGATTTATGCTTTTACATACTTTCTTAGTACCCTAACCTCTTTCCATTAATGTGATCCTAATCAAAATTTTCTACAAAATGTGCGTTGGGATAGATTTGTGCTTTTACAAATTTCTTCGTACTCTAACCTCTTTCCATTCATGTGATCCTAATCAAATTTTTCTACAAAACCTGTGTTGGAATAGATTTGTGCTTTTACATACTTTCTTCGTACCCTAACCTCTTTCCATTCATGTGATCCTAATCAAAATTTTCTACAAAATGTGCGTTGGGATAGATTTGTGCTTTTACAAATTTCTTCGTTCTTTAACCTCTTTCCATTCATGTGATCCTAATCAAATTTTTCTACAAAACCTGTGTTGGAATAGATTTGTGCTTTAACATACTTTCTTCGTACCCTAACCTCTTTCCATTCATGTGATCCTAATCAAAATTTTCTACAAAATGTGCGTTGGGATAGATTTGTGCTTTTACAAATTTCTTCGTACTTTAAACTCTTTCCATTCATGTGATCCTAATCAAATTTTTCTACAAAACCTGTGTTGGGATAGATTTGTGCTTTTACATACTTTCTTCGTACCCTAACCTCTTGCCATTCATGTGATCCTAATCAAAATTTTCTGCAATACGTGCGTTGCAATAGATTTGTGCTTTTACAAATTTCTTCGTACTTAAAACCTCTTTCCATTCATGTGATCCTAATCAAATTTTTCTACAAAACCTGTGTTGGGATAGATTTGTGCTTTAACATACTTTCTTCGTACCCTAACCTCTTGCCATTCATGTGATCCTAATCAAAATTTTCTGCAATACGTGCGTTGCAATAGATTTGTGCTTTTACAAATTTCTTCGTACCTTAACCTCATTCCATTCATATGAGCCTAATCAAACTTTTCTACAAAACGTGCGTATGGATAGATTTGTGCTTTTACAAATTTCTTCGTACTCTAACCTCTTTCCATTCATGTGATCCTAATCAAATTTTTCTACAAAACCTGTGCTGGAATAGATTTGTGCTTTTACATACTTTCTTCGTACCCTAACCTCTTTCCATTCATATGATCCTAATCAAAATTTTCTACAAAATGTGCGTTGGGATAGATTTGTGCTTTTACAAATTTCTTCGTACTTTAACCTCTTTCCATTCATGTGATCCTAATCAAATTTTTCTACAAAACCTGTGTTGGGATTGATTTGTGCTTTAACATACTTTCTTCGTACCCTAACCTCTTTCCATTCATATGATCCTAATCAAAATTTTCTACAAAATGTGCGTTGGGATAGATTTGTGCTTTTACAAATTTCTTCGTACTTTAACCTCTTTCCATTCATGTGATCCTAATCAAATTTTTCTACAAAACCTGTGTTGGAATAGATTTGTGCTTTAACATACTTTCTTCGTACCCTAACCTCTTTCCATTCATGTGATCCTAATCAAAATTTTCTACAAAATGTGCGTTGGGATAGATTTGTGCTTTTACAAATTTCTTCGTACTTTAACCTCTTTCCATTCATGTGATCCTAATCAAATTTTTCTACAAAACCTGTGTTGGAATAGATTTGTGCTTTTACATACTTTCTTCGAACCCTAACCTCTTTCCATTCATGTGATCCTAATCAAAATTTTCTACAAAAAGTGCGTTGGGATAGATTTGTGCTTTTACAAATTTCTTCGTACTTTAACCTCTTTCCATTCATGTGATCCTAAACAAATTTTTCTACAAAACCTGTGTTGGAATAGATTTGTGCTTTAACATACTTTCTTCGTACCCTAACCTCTTTCCATTCATGTAATCCTAATCAAAATTTTCTACAAAATGTGCGTTGGGAGAGATTTGTGCTTTTACAAATTTCTTCGTACTTTAACGTCTTTCCATTCATGTGATCCTAATCAAATTTTTCTACAAAACCTGTGTTGGAATAGATTTGTGCTTTTACATACTTTCTTCGTACCCTAGCCTCTTTCCATTCATGTGATCCTAATCAAAATTTTCTACAAAATGTGCGTTGGGATAGATTTGTGCTTTTACAAATTTCTTCGTACTTTAACCTCTTTCCATTCATGTGATCCTAATCAAAATTTTCTACAAAACCTGTGTTGGGATAGATTTGTGCTTTTACATACTTTCTTCGTACCCTAACCTCTTTCCATTAATGTAATCCTAATCAAAATTTTCTACAAAACCCGTGTTGGGATAGATTTGTGCTTTTACATACTTTCTTCGTACCCTAACCTCTTGCCATTCATATGATCCTAATTAAACTTTTCTACAAAACGTGCGTAGGGATAGATTTGTGCTTTTACAAATTTCTTCGTACTCTAACCTCTTTCCATTCATGTGATCCTAATCAAATTTTTCTACAAAACCTGTATTGGAATAGATTGGTACTTTAACATACTTTCTTCGTACCCTAACCTCTTTCCATTCATGTGATCCTAATCAAAATTTTCTACAAAATGTGCGTTGGGATAGATTTGTGCTTTTACAAATTTCTTCGTACTTTAACCTCTTTCCATTCATGTGATCCTAACAAAATTTTCTACAAAACCTGTGTTGGGATAGATTTGTGCTTTTACATACTTTCTTCGTACCCTAACCTCTTTCCATTCATGTGATCCTAATCAAAATTTTCTACAAAACCTGTGTTGGGATAGATTTGTGCTTTTACATACTTTCTTCGTACCCTAACCTCTTGCCATTCATATGATCCTAATCAAACTTTTCTACAAAACGTGCGTAGGGATAGATTTGTGCTTTTACAAATTTCTTCGTACTCTAACCTCTTTCCATTCATGTGATCCTAATCAAATTTTTCTACAAAACCTGTGTTGAAATAGATTTGTGCTTTTACATACTTTCTTCGTACCCTAACCTCTTTCCATTCATGTGATCATAATCAAAATTTTCTACAAAATGTGCGTTGGGATAGATTTGTCCTTTTACAAATTTATTCATATTCTAACCTCTTTCCATTCATGTGATCCTAATCAAACTTTTCTACAAAACGTGCGTAGGGATAGATTTGTGCTTTTACAAATTTCATCGTAGTCTAACCTCTTTCCATTCATGTGATCCTAATCAAAATTTTCTACAAAATGTGCGTTGGGATAGATTTGTGCTTTTACAAATTTCTTCGTACTTTAACCTCTTTCCATTCATGTGATCCTAATCAAATTTTTCTACAAAATGCGCGTTGGGATAGATTTGTGCTTTTACAAATTTCTTCGTACTTTAACCTCTTTCCATTCATGTGATCCTAATCAAAATTTTCTACAAAATGCGCGTTGGGATAGATTTGTGCTTTTACAAATTTCTTCGTACTTTAACCTCTTTCCATTCATGTAATCCTAAACAAATTTTTCTACAAAACCTGTGTTGAGATAGATTTGTGCTTTAGCATACTTTCTTCGTACCCTAACCTCTTGCCATTCATGTGATCCTAATCAAAATTTTCTGCAATACGTGCGTTGCAATAGATTTGTGCTTTTACAAATTTCTTCGTACCTTAACCTCTTTCCATTCATTTTATCCTAATCAAACTTTTCTACAAAACGTGCGTAGGGATAGATTTGTGCTTTTACAAACTTCTTCGTACTCTAACCTCTTTCCATTCATGTGATCCTAATCAAATTTTTCTACAAAACCTGTGTTGGAATAGATTTATGCTTTTACATACTTTCTTAGTACCCTAACCTCTTTCCATTAATGTGATCCTAATCAAAATTTTCTACAAAATGTGCGTTGGGATAGATTTGTGCTTTTACAAATTTCTTCGTACTCTAACCTCTTTCCATTCATGTGATCCTAATCAAATTTTTCTACAAAACCTGTGTTGAAATAGATTTGTGCTTTTACATACTTTCTTCGTACCCTAACCTCTTTCCATTCATGTGATCCTAATCAAAATTTTCTACAAAATGTGCGTTGGGATAGATTTGTGCTTTTACAAATTTCTTCGTTCTTTAACCTCTTTCCATTCATGTGATCCTAATCAAATTTTTCTACAAAACCTGTGTTGGAATAGATTTGTGCTTTAACATACTTTCTTCGTACCCTAACCTCTTTCCATTCATGTGATCCTAATCAAAATTTTCTACAAAATGTGCGTTGGGATAGATTTGTGCTTTTACAAATTTCTTCGTACTTTAAACTCTTTCCATTCATGTGATCCTAATCAAATTTTTCTACAAAACCTGTGTTGGGATAGATTTGTGCTTTTACATACTTTCTTCGTACCCTAACCTCTTGCCATTCATGTGATCCTAATCAAAATTTTCTGCAATACGTGCGTTGCAATAGATTTGTCCTTTTACAAATTTCTTCGTACTTAAAACCTCTTTCCATTCATGTGATCCTAATCAAATTTTTCTACAAAATCTGTGTTGGGATAGATTTGTGCTTTTACATACTTTCTTCGTACCCTAACCTCTTGCCATTCATGTGATCCTAATCAAAATTTTCTGCAATACGTGCGTTGCAATAGATTTGTGCTTTTACAAATTTCTTCGTACCTTAACCTCTTTCCATTCATATGATCCTAATCAAACTTTTCTACAAAACGTGCGTAGGGATAGATTTGTGCTATTACAAATTTCTTCGTACTCTAACCTCTTTCCATTCATGTGATCCTAATCAAAATTTTCTGCAAAATGGCGTTGGGATAGATTTGTCCTTTTACAAATTTATTCATATTCTAACCTCTTTCCATTCATATGATCCTAATCAAACATTTCTACAAAACGTGCGTAGGGATAGATTTGTGCTTTTACAAATTTCTTCGTAGTCTAACCTCTTTCCATTCATGTGATCCTAATCAAATTTTTCTACAAAACCTGCGTTGCAATAAATTTGTGCTTTTACATATTTCTTCGTACCTTAACCTCTTTCCATTCATATGATCCTAATCAAACTTTTCTACCTAATGTGCATAGGGATAGATTTGTGCTTTTACAAATTTCTTCGTACTCTAACCTCTTTCCATTCATGTGATCCTAATCAAAATTTTCTACAAAATGTGCGTTGGGATAGATTTGTCCTTTTACAAATTTATTCATATTCTAACCTCTTTCCATTCATATGAACCTAATCAAAATTTTCTACTAAACGTATGTTGGGATAGATTTGTGCTTTTACAGACTTTCTTCGTACCCTAACTTCTTGCCATTCATGTGATCCTAATCAAAATTTTCTGCAATACGTGCGTTGCAATAGATTTGTGCTTTTACAAATTTCTTCGTACCTTAACCTCTTTCCATTCATATGATCCTAATCAAACTTTTCTACAAAACGTGCGTAGGGATAGATTTGTGCTTTTACAAATTTCTTCGTACTCTAACCTCTTTCCATTCATGTGATCCTAATCAAAGTTTTCTATAAAACCATGAATTGGGATAGATTTGTGCTTTTACAAATTTCTTCGTACCCCAACCTCTTGCCATTCATGTGATCCTAATCAAAATTTTCTGCAATACGTGAGTTGCAATAGATTTGTGCTTTTACAAATTTCTTCGTACCTTAACATCTTTCCATTCATGTGATCCTAATCAAATTTTTCTACAAAACCTGTGTTGGAATAGATTTGTGCTTTTACATACTTTCTTCGAACCCTAACCTCTTTCCATTCATGTGATCCTAATCAAAATTTTCTACAAAATGTGCGTTGGGATAGATTTGTGCTTTTACAAATTTCTTCGTACTTTAACCTCTTTCCATTCATGTGATCCTAATCAAATTTTTCTACAAAACCTGTGTTGGAATAGATTTGTGCTTTAACATACTTTCTTCGTACCCTAACCTCTTTCCATTCATGTAATCCTAATCAAAATTTTCTACAAAATGTGCGTTGGGAGAGATTTGTGCTTTTACAAATTTCTTCGTACTTTAACGTCTTTCCATTCATGTGATCCTAATCAAATTTTTCTACAAAACCTGTGTTGGAATAGATTTGTGCTTTAACATACTTTCTTCGTACCCTAACCTCTTTCCATTCATGTAATCCTAATCAAAATTTTCTACAAAATGTGCGTTGGGATAGATTTGTGCTTTTACAAATTTCTTCGTACTTTAACCTCTTTCCATTCATGTGATCCTAATCAAATTTTTCTACAAAACCTGTGTTGGAATAGATTTGTGCTTTAACATACTTTCTTCGTACCCTAACCTCTTTCCATTCATGTGATCCTAATCAAAATTTTCTACAAAATGTGCGTTGGGATAGATTTGTGCTTTTACAAATTTCTTCGTACTTTAACCTCTTTCCATTCATGTGATCCTAATCAAATTTTTCTACAAAACCTGTGTTGGAATAGATTTGTGCTTTTACATATTTTCTTCGAACCCTAACCTCTTTCCATTCATGTGATCCTAATCAAAATTTTCTACAAAATGTGCGTTGGGATAGATTTGTGCTTTTACAAATTTCTTCGTACTTTAACCTCTTTCCATTCATGTGATCCTAATCAAATTTTTCTACAAAACCTGTGTTGGAATAGATTTGTGCTTTAACATACTTTCTTCGTACCCTAACCTCTTTCCATTCATGTAATCCTAATCAAAATTTTCTACAAAATGTTCGTTGGAAGAGATTTGTGCTTTTACAAATTTCTTCGTACTTTAACGTCTTTCCATTTATGTGATCCTAATCAAATTTTTCTACAAAACCTGTCTTGGAATAGATTTGTGCTTTTACATACTTTCTTCGTACCCTAACCTCTTTCCATTCATGTGATCCTAATCAAAATTTTCTACAAAATGTGCGTTGGGATAGATTTGTGCTTTTACAAATTTCTTCGTACTTTAACCTCTTTCCATTCATGTGATCCTAATCAAAATTTTCTACAAAACCTGTGTTGGGATAGATTTGTGCTTTTACATACTTTCTTCGTACCCTAACCTCTTTCCATTAATGTGATCCTAATCAAAATTTTCTACAAAACCCGTGTTGGGATAGATTTGTGCTTTTACATACTTTCTTCGTACCCTAACCTCTTGCCATTCATATGATCCTAATTAAACTTTTCCACAAAACGTGCGTAGGGATAGATTTGTGCTTTTACAAATTTCTTCGTACTCTAACCTCTTTCCATTCATGTGATCCTAATCAAATTTTTCTACAAAACCTGTATTGGAATAGATTTGTGCTTAAACATACTTTCTTCGTACCCTAACCTCTTTCCATTCATGTGATCCTAATCAAAATTTTCTACAAAATGTGCGTTGGGATAGATTTGTGCTTTTACAAATTTCTTCGTACTTTAACCTCTTTCCATTCATGTGATCCTAATCAAAATTTTCTACAAAACCTGTGTTGGGATAGATTTGTGCTTTTACATACTTTCTTCGTACCCTAACCTCTTTCCATTCATGTGATCCTAATCAAAATTTTCTACAAAACCTGTGTTGGGATAGATTTGTGCTTTTACATACTTTCTTCGTACCCTAACCTCTTGCCATTCATATGATCCTAATCAAACTTTTCTACAAAACGTGCGTAGGGATAGATTTGTGCTTTTACAAATTTCTTCGTACTCTAACCTCTTTCCATTCATGTGATCCTAATCAAATTTTTCTACAAAACCTGTGTTGGAATAGATTTGTGCTTTTACATACTTTCTTCGTAACCTAACCTCTTTCCATTAATGTGATCCTAATCAAAATTTTCTACAAAATGTGCGTTGGGATAGATTTGTCCTTTTACAAATTTATTCATATTCTAACCTCTTTCCATTCATGTGATCCTAATCAAAGTTTTCTACAAAACGTGCGTAGGGATAGATTTGTGCTTTTACAAATTTCTTCGTACCTTAACCTCTTTCCATTCATATGATCCTAATCAAACTTTTCTACAAAACGTGCGTAGGGATAGATTTGTGGTTTTTTATACTTTCTTCGTACCCTAACCTATTGCAATTTATGTGATCCTAATAAAAAAATTTTCAAAATGTGCGTTGGGATAGATTTGTCCTTTTACAAATTTATTCATATTCTAACCTCTTTCCATTCATATGATCCTAATCAAAATTTTCTACTAAACGTGCGTTGGGATAGATTTGTGCTTTTACATACTTGCTTCGTACCTTAACCTCTTTCCATTCATAAGATCCTAATCAAACTTTTCTACAAAACGTGCGTAGGGATAGATTTGTGCTTTTACAAATTTCTTCGTACTCTAACCTCTTTCCATTCATGTGATCCTAATCAAATTTTTCTACAAAACCTGTGTTGGAATAGATTTATGCTTTAACATACTTTCTTCGTACCCTAACCTCTTTCCATACATGTGATCCTAATCAAAATTTTCTACAAAATGTGCGTTGGGATAGATTTGTGCTTTTACATACTTTCTTCGTACCCTAACCTGTTTCCATTCATGTGATCCTAATCAAACTTTTCTACAAAATGTGCGTTGGGATAGATTTGTCGTTTTACAAATTTATTCGTATTCTAACCTCTTTCCATTCATACGATCCTAATCAAAATTTTCTATTAAACGTGCGTTGGAATAGATTGTAATTTTACAAAAATTTTTGTACCTTAACCCGATTCCATTCATGTGATCCTAACAAATTTTTTTACAAAACCTGCTTTGGGATACATTTGTAGTTTTACAAAAACTTTTCGTATCCTGACCTATTTCCATTCATGTGATCCTAATCAAATTTTTCTACAAAACCAGTGTTGGAATAGATTTGTGCTTTTACATACTTTCTTCGTACTCTAACCTCTTGCCATTCATGAGATCCTAATCAAGATTTTCTGCAATACGTGCGTTGCAATAGATTTATGCTTTAACATACTTTCTTCGTACCCTAATCTCTTTCCATTCATGTGATCCTAATCAAAATTTTCTACAAAATGTGCGTTGGGATAGATTTGTGCTTTTACAAATTTCTTCGTACTTTAACCTATTTCCATTCATGTGATCCTAATCAAATTTTTCTACAAAACCTGTGTTGAGATAGATTTGTGCTTTTACATACTTTCTTCGTACCCTAACCTCTTTCCATTCATGTGATCCTAATCAAAATTTTCTACAAAATGTGCGTTGGGATAGATTTGTGCTTTTACAAATTTCTTCGTACTTTAACCTCTTTCCATTCATGTGATCCTAATCAAATTTTTCTACAAAATGCGCGTTGGGATAGATTTGTGCTTTTACAAATTTCTTCGTACTTTAACCTCTTTCCATTCATGTGATCCTAATCAAAATTTTCTACAAAATGTGCGTTGGGATAGATTTGTGCTTTTACAAAGTTCTTCGTACTTTAACCTCTTTCCATTCATGTAATCCTAAACAAATTTTTCTACAAAACCTGTGTTGAGATAGATTTGTGCTTTAGCATACTTTCTTCGTACCCTAACCTCTTGCCATTCATGTGATCCTAATCAAAATTTTCTGCAATACGTGCGTTGCAATAGATTTGTGCTTTTACAAATTTCTTCGTACCTTAACCTCTTTCCATTCATATGATCCTAATCAAACTTTTCTACAAAACGTGCGTAGGGATAGATTTGTGCTTTTACAAACTTCTTCGTACTCTAACCTCTTTCCATTCATGTGATCCTAATCAAATTTTTCTACAAAACCTGTGTTGGGATAGATTTGTGCTTTTACATACTTTCTTCGTACCCTAACCTCTTTCCATTCATGTGATCCTAATCAAAATTTTCTACAAAATGTGCGTTGGGATAGATTTGTGCTTTTACAAATTTCTTCGTTCTTTAACGTCTTTCCATTCATGTGATCCTAATCAAATTTTTCTACAAAACCTGTGTTGGAATAGATTTGTGCTTTAACATACTTTCTTCGTACCCTAACCTCTTTCCATTCATGTGATCCTAATCAAAATTTTCTGCAATACGTGCGTTGCAATAGATTTGTGCTTTTACAAATTTCTTCGTACTTAAAACCTCTTTCCATTCATGTGATCCTAATCAAATTTTTCTACAAAACCTGTGTTGGGATAGATTTGTGCTTTTACATACTTTCTTCGTACCCTAACCTCTTGCCATTCATGTGATCCTAATCAAAATTTTCTGCAATACGTGCGTTGCAATAGATTTGTGCTTTTACAAATTTCTTCGTACCTTAACCTCATTCCATTCATATGAGCCTAATCAAACTTTTCTACAAAACGTGCGTATGGATAGATTTGTGCTTTTACAAATTTCTTCGTACTCTAACCTCTTTCCATTCATGTGATCCTAATCAAATTTTTCTACAAAACCTGTGCTGGAATAGATTTGTGCTTTTACATACTCTCTTCGTACCCTAACCTCTTTCCATTCATATGATCCTAATCAAAATTTTCTACAAAATGTGCGTTGGGATAGATTTGTGCTTTTACAAATTTCTTCGTACTTTAACCTCTTTCCATTCATGTGATCCTAATCAAATTTTTCTACAAAACCTGTGTTGGGATTGATTTGTGCTTTAACATACTTTCTTCGTACCCTAACCTCTTTCCATTCATATGATCCTAATCAAAATTTTCTACAAAATGTGCGTTGGGATAGATTTGTGCTTTTACAAATTTCTTCGTACTTTAACCTCTTTCCATTCATGTGATCCTAATCAAATTTTTCTACAAAACCTGTGTTGGAATAGATTTGTGCTTTAACATACTTTCTTCGTACCCTAACCTCTTTCCATTCATGTGATCCTAATCAAAATTTTCTACAAAATGTGCGTTGGGATAGATTTGTGCTTTTACAAATTTCTTCGTACTTTAACCTCTTTCCATTCATGTGATCCTAATCAAATTTTTCTACAAAACCTGTGTTGGAATAGATTTGTGCTTTTACATACTTTATTCGAACCCTAACCTCTTTCCATTCATGTGATCCTAATCAAAATTTTCTACAAAATGTGCGTTGGGATAGATTTGTGCTTTTACAAATTTCTTCGTACTTTAACCTCTTTCCATTCATGTGATCCTAAACAAATTTTTCTACAAAACCTGTGTTGGAATAGATTTGTGCTTTAACATACTTTCTTCGTACCCTAACCTCTTTCCATTCATGTAATCCTAATCAAAATTTTCTACAAAATGTGCGTTGGGAGAGATTTGTGCTTTTACAAATTTCTTCGTACTTTAACGTCTTTCCATTCATGTGATCCTAATCAAATTTTTCTACAAAACCTGTGTTGGAATAGATTTGTGCTTTTACATACTTTCTTCGTACCCTAACCTCTTTCCATTCATGTGATCCTAATCAAAATTTTCTACAAAATGTGCGTTGGGATAGATTTGTGCTTTTACAAATTTCTTCGTACTTTAACCTCTTTCCATTCATGTGATCCTAATCAAAATTTTCTACAAAACCTGTGTTGGGATAGATTTGTGCTTTTACATACTTTCTTCGTACCCTAACCTCTTTCCATTAATGTGATCCTAATCAAAATTTTCTACAAAACCCGTGTTAGGATAGATTTGTGCTTTTACATACTTTCTTCGTACCCTAACCTCTTGCCATTCATATGATCCTAATTAAACTTTTCTACAAAACGTGCGTAGGGATAGATTTGTGCTTTTACAAATTTCTTCGTACTCTAACCTCTTTCCATTCATGTGATCCTAATCAAATTTTTCTACAAAACCTGTATTGGAATAGATTTGTACTTTAACATACTTTCTTCGTACCCTAACCTCTTTCCATTCATGTGATCCTAATCAAAATTTTCTACAAAATGTGCGTTGGGATAGATTTGTGCTTTTACAAATTTCTTCGTACTTTAACCTCTTTCCATTCATGTGATCCTAACAAAATTTTCTACAAAACCTGTGTTGGGATAGATTTGTGCTTTTACATACTTTCTTCGTACCCTAACCTCTTTCCATTCATGTGATCCTAATCAAAATTTTCTACAAAACCTGTGTTGGGATAGATTTGTGATTTTACATACTTTCTTCGTACCCTAACCTCTTGCCATTCATATGATCCTAATCAAACTTTTCTACAAAACGTGCGTAGGGATAGATTTGTGCTTTTACAAATTTCTTCGTACTCTAACCTCTTTCCATTCATGTGATCCTAATCAAATTTTTCTACAAAACCTGTGTTGGAATAGATTTGTGCTTTTACATACTTTCTTCGTACCCTAACCTCTTTCCATTCATGTGATCATAATCAAAATTTTCTACAAAATGTGCGTTGGGATAGATTTGTCCTTTTACAAATTTATTCATATTCTAACCTCTTTCCATTCATGTGATCCTAATCAAAGTTTTCTACAAAACGTGCGTAGGGATAGATTTGTGCTTTTACAGACTTTCTTCGTACCCTAACCTCTTGCCATTTATGTGATCCTAATCAAAATTTTCTGCAATACGTGCGTTGCAATAGATTTGTGCTTTTACAAATTTCTTCGTACCTTAACATCTTTCCATTCATATGATCCTAATCAAACTTTTCTACAAAACGTGCGTAGGGATAGATTTGTGCTTTTACAAATTTCATCGTAGTCTAACCTCTTTCCATTCATGTGATCCTAATCAAAATTTTCTACAAAATGGCGTTGGGATAGATTTGTCCTTTTACATACTTTCTTCGTACCGCAACCTCTTTCCATTCATGTGATCCTAATCAAAGTTTTCTACAAAACGTGCGTAGGGATAGATTTGTGCTATTACAAATTTCTTCGTACTCTAACTTCTTTCCATTCATGTGATCCTAATCAAAATTTTCTACAAAATGTGCGTTGGGATAGATTTGTCCTTTTACAAATTTATTCATATTCTAACCTCTTTCCATTCATATGATCCTAATCAAACTTTTCTACAAAACGTGCGTAGGGATAGATTTGTGCTTTTACAAATTTCTTCGGACTCTAACCTCTTTCCATTCATGTGATCCTAATCAAAGTTTTCTATAAAACCATGAATTGGGATAGATTTGTGCTTTTACAAATTTCTTCGTACCCCAACCTCTTGCCATTCATGTGATCCTAATCAAAATTTTCTGCAATACGTGCGTTGCAATAAATTTGTGCTTTTACAAATTTCTTCGTACCTTAACCTATTTCCATTCATATGATCCTAATCAAACTTTTCTACAAAACGTGCGTAGGGATAGATTTGTGCTTTTACAAATTTCTTCGTACTCTAACCTCTTTCCATTCATGTGATCCTAATCAAAGTTTTCTATAAAACCATGAATTGGGATAGATTTGTGCTTTTACAAATTTCTTCGTACCCCAACCTCTTGCCATTCATGTGATCCTAATCAAAATTTTCTGCAATACGTGAGTTGCAATAGATTTGTGCTTTTACAAATTTCTTCGTACCTTAACATCTTTCCATTCATATGATCCTAATCAAACTTTTCTACAAAACGTGCGTAGGGATAGATTTGTGCTTTTACAAATTTCATCGTAGTCTAACCTCTTTCCATTCATGTGATCCTAATCAAATTTTTCTACAAAACCTGTGTTGGAATAGATTTGTGCTTTTACATACTTTCTTCGTACCGCAACCTCTTGCCATTCAAGTGATCCTAATCAAAATTTTCTGCAATACGTGCGTTGCAATAAATTTGTGTTTTTACATATTTCTTCGTACCTTAACCTCTTTCCATTCATATGATCCTAATCAAACTTTTCTACAAAACGTGCGTAGGGATAGATTTGTGCTATTACAAATTTCTTCGTACTCTAACCTCTTTCCATTCATGTGATCATAATCAAAATTTTCTACAAAATGGCGTTGGGATAGATTTGTCCTTTTACAAATTTATTCATATTCTAACCTCTTTCCATTCATATGATCCTAATCAAACATTTCTACAAAACGTGCGTAGGGATAGATTTGTGCTTTTACAAATTTCTTCGTACTCTAACCTCTTTCCATTAATGTGATCCTAATCAAAATTTTCTACAAAATGTGCGTTGGGATAGATTTGTGCTTTTACATACTTTCTTCGTACCCTAACCTCTTTCCATTCATGTGATCCTAATCAAAATTTTCTACAAAATGTGCGTTGGGATAGATTTGTGCTTTTACAAATTTCTTCGTACTCTAACCTCTTTCCATTAATGTGATCCTAATCAAAATTTTCTACAAAATGTGCGTTGGGATAGATTTGTGCTTTTACATACTTTCTTCGTACCCTAACCTCTTTCCATTCATGTGATCCTAATCAAAATTTTCTACAAAATGTGCGTTGGGATAGATTTGTGCTTTTACAAATTTCTTCGTACTCTAACCTCTTTCCATTAATGTGATCCTAATCAAAATTTTCTACAAAATGTGCGTAGGGATAGATTTGTGCTTTTACAAATTTCTTCGTACTCTAACCTCTTTCCATTAATGTGATCCTAATCAAAATTTTCTACAAAATGTGCGTTGGGATAGATTTGTGCTTTTACATACTTTCTTCGTACCCTAACCTCTTTCCATTCATGTGATCCTAATCAAAATTTTCTACAAAATGTGCGTTGGGATAGATTTGTGCTTTTACAAATTTCTTCGTTCTTTAACCTCTTTCCATTCATGTGATCCTAATCAAATTTTTCTACAAAACCTGTGTTGGAATAGATTTGTGCTTTAACATACTTTCTTCGTACCCTAACCTCTTTCCATTCATGTGATCCTAATCAAAATTTTCTACAAAATGTGCGTTGGGATAGATTTGTGCTTTTACAAATTTCTTCGTACTTTAAACTCTTTCCATTCATGTGATCCTAATCAAATTTTTCTACAAAACCTGTGTTGGGATAGATTTGTGCTTTTACATACTTTCTTCGTACCCTAACCTCTTGCCATTCATGTGATCCTAATCAAAATTTTCTGCAATACGTGCGTTGCAATAGATTTGTGCTTTTACAAATTTCTTCGTACTTAAAACCTCTTTCCATTCATGTGATCCTAATCAAATTTTTCTACAAAACCTGTGTTGGGATAGATTTGTGCTTTTACATACTTTCTTCGTACCCTAACCTCTTGCCATTCATGTGATCCTAATCAAAATTTTCTGCAATACGTGCGTTGCAATAGATTTGTGCTTTTACAAATTTCTTCGTACCTTAACCTCATTCCATTCATATGAGCCTAATCAAACTTTTCTACAAAACGTGCGTAGGGATAGATTTGTGCTTTTACAAATTTCTTCGTACTTTAAACTCTTTCCATTCATGTGATCCTAATCAAATTTTTCTACAAAACCTGTGTTGGGATAGATTTGTGCTTTTACATACTTTCTTCGTACCCTAACCTCTTGCCATTCATGTGATCCTAATCAAAATTTTCTGCAATACGTGCGTTGCAATAGATTTGTGCTTTTACAAATTTCTTCGTACCTTAACCTCATTCCATTCATATGAGCCTAATCAAACTTTTCTACAAAACGTGCGTAGGGATAGATTTGTGCTTTTACAAATTTCTTCGTACTCTAACCTCTTTCCATTCATGTGATCCTAATCAAATTTTTCTACAAAACCTGTGCTGGAATAGATTTGTGCTTTTACATACTTTCTTCGTACCCTAACCTCTTTCCATTCATATGATCCTAATCAAAATTTTCTACAAAATGTGCGTTGGGATAGATTTGTGCTTTTACAAATTTCTTCGTACTTTAACCTCTTTCCATTCATGTGATCCTAATCAAATTTTTCTACAAAACCTGTGTTGGGATAGATTTGTGCTTTAACATACTTTCTTCGTACCCTAACCTCTTTCCATTCATATGATCCTAATCAAAATTTTCTACAAAATGTGCGTTGGGATAGATTTGTGCTTTTACAAATTTCTTCGTACTTTAACCTCTTTCCATTCATGTGATCCTAATCAAATTTTTCTACAAAACCTGTGTTGGAATAGATTTGTGCTTTAACATACTTTCTTCGTACCCTAACCTCTTTCCATTCATGTGATCCTAATCAAAATTTTCTAGAAAATGTGCGTTGGGATAGATTTGTGCTTTTACAAATTTCTTCGTACTTTAACCTCTTTCCATTCATGTGATCCTAATCAAATTTTTCTACAAAACCTGTGTTGGAATAGATTTGTGCTTTTACATACTTTCTTCGAACCCTAACCTCTTTCCATTCATGTGATCCTAATCAAAATTTTCTACAAAATGTGCGTTGGGATAGATTTGTGCTTTTACAAATTTCTTCGTACTTTATCCTCTTTCCATTCATGTGATCCTAAACAAATTTTTCTACAAAACCTGTTTTGGAATAGATTTGTGCTTTAACATACTTTCTTCGTACCCTAACCTCTTTCCATTCATGTAATCCTAATCAAAATTTTCTACAAAATGTGCGTTGGGAGAGATTTGTGCTTTTACAAATTTCTTCGTACTTTAACGTCTTTCCATTCATGTGATCCTAATCAAATTTTTCTACAAAACCTGTGTTGGAATAGATTTGTGCTTTTACATACTTTCTTCGTACCCTAACCTCTTTCCATTCATGTGATCCTAATCAAAATTTTCTACAAAATGTGCGTTGGGATAGATTTGTGCTTTTACAAATTTCTTCGTACTTTAACCTCTTTCCATTCATGTGATCCTAATCAAAATTTTCTACAAAACCTGTGTTGGGATAGATTTGTGCTTTTACATACTTTCTTCGTACCCTAACCTCTTGCCATTCATGTGATCCTAATCAAAATTTTCTGCAATACGTGCGTTGCAATAGATTTGTGCTTTTACAAACTTTCTTCGTACCCTAACCTCTTGCCATTCATATGATCCTAATCAAACTTTTCTACAAAACGTGCGTAGGGATAGATTTGTGCTTTTACAAATTTCTTCGTACTCTAACCTCTTTCCATTCATGTGATCCTAATCAAATTTTTCTACAAAACCTGTGTTGGAATAGATTTGTGCTTTTACATACTTTCTTCGTACCCTAACCTCATTCCATTCATGTGATCATAATCAAAATTTTCTACAAAATGTGCGTTGGGATAGATTTGTCCTTTTACAAATTTATTCATATTCTAACCTCTTTCCATTCATGTGATCCTAATCAAAGTTTTCTACAAAACGTGCGTAGGGATAGATTTGTGCTTTTACAGACTTTCTTCGTACCCTAACCTCTTGCCATTTATGTGATCCTAATCAAAATTTTCTGCAATACGTGCGTTGCAATAGATTTGTGCTTTTACAAATTTCTTCGTACCTTAACATCTTTCCATTCATATGATCCTAATCAAACTTTTCTACAAAACGTGCGTAGGGATAGATTTGTGCTTTTACAAATTTCATCGTAGTCTAACCTCTTTCCATTCATGTGATCCTAATCAAAATTTTCTACAAAATGGCGTTGGGATAGATTTGTCCTTTTACATACTTTCTTCGTACCGCAACCTCTTGCCATTCATGTGATCCTAATCAAAATTTTCTACAAAACGTGCGTTGCAATAAATTTGTGCTTTTACATATTTCTTCGTACCTTAACCTCTTTCCATTCATATGATCCTAATCAAACTTTTCTACAAAACGTGCGTAGGGATAGATTTGTGCTATTACAAATTTCTTCGTACTCTAACTTCTTTCCATTCATGTGATCCTAATCAAAATTTTCTACAAAATGTGCGTTGGGATAGATTTGTCCTTTTACAAATTTATTCATATTCTAACCTCTTTCCATTCATATGATCCTAATCAAACTTTTCTACAAAACGTGCGTAGGGATAGATTTGTGCTTTTACAAATTTCTTCGGACTCTAACCTCTTTCCATTCATGTGATCCTAATCAAAGTTTTCTATAAAACCATGAATTGGGATAGATTTGTGCTTTTACAAATTTCTTCGTACCCCAACCTCTTACCATTCATGAGATCCTAATCAAAATTTTCTGCAATACGTGCGTTGCAATAAATTTGTGCTTTTACAAATTTCTTCGTACCTTAACCTCTTTCCATTCATATGATCCTAATCAAACTTTTCTACAAAACGTGCGTAGGGATAGATTTGTGCTTTTACAAATTTCTTCGTACTCTAACCTCTTTCCATTCATGTGATCCTAATCAAAGTTTTCTATAAAACCATGAATTGGGATAGATTTGTGCTTTTACAAATTTCTTCGTACCCCAACCTCTTGCCTTTCATGTGATCCTAAACAAAATTTTCTGCAATACGTGAGTTGCAATAGATTTGTGCTTTTACAAATTTCTTCGTACCTTAACATCTTTCCATTCATATGATCCTAATCAAACTTTTCTACAAAACGTGCGTAGGGATAGATTTGTGCTTTTACAAATTTCATCGTACTCTAACCTCTTTCCATTCATGTGATCCTAATCAAATTTTTCTACAAAACCTGTGTTGGAATAGATTTGTGCTTTTACATACTTTCTTCGTACCGCAACCTCTTGCCATTCATGTGATCCTAATCAAAATTTTCTGCAATACGTGCGTTGCAATAAATTTGTGTTTTTACATATTTCTTCGTACCTTAACCTCTTTCCATTCATATGATCCTAATCAAACTTTTCTACAAAACGTGCGTAGGGATAGATTTGTGCTATTACAAATTTCTTCGTACTCTAACCTCTTTCCATTCATGTGATCCTAATCAAAATTTTCTACAAAATGGCGTTGGGATAGATTTGTCCTTTTACAAATTTATTCATATTCTAACCTCTTTCCATTCATATGATCCTAATCAAACATTTCTACAAAACGAGCGTAGGGATAGATTTGTGCTTTTACAAATTTCTTCGTAGTCTAACCTCTTTCCATTCATGTGATCCTAATCAAATTTTTCTACAAAACCTGCGTTGCAATAAATTTGTGCTTTTACATATTTCTTCGTACCTTAACCTCTTTCCATTCATATGATCCTAATCAAACTTTTCTACCTAATGTGCATAGGGATAGATTTGTGCTTTTACAAATTTCTTCGTACTCTAACCTCTTTCCATTCATGTGATCCTAATCAAAATTTTCTACAAAATGTGCGTTGGGATAGATTTGTCCTTTTACAAATTTATTCATATTCTAACCTCTTTCCATTCATATGAACCTAATCAAAATTTTCTACTAAACGTATGTTGGGATAGATTTGTGCTTTTACAGACTTTCTTCGTACCCTAACTTCTTGCCATTCATGTGATCCTAATCAAAATTTTCTGCAATACGTGCGTTGCAATAGATTTGTGCTTTTACAAATTTCTTCGTACCTTAACCTCTTTCCATTCATATGATCCTAATCAAACTTTTCTACAAAACGTGCGTAGGGATAGATTTGTGCTTTTACAAATTTCTTTGTACTCTAACCTCTTTCCATTCATGTGATCCTAATCAAAGTTTTCTATAAAACCATGAATTGGGATAGATTTGTGCTTTTACAAATTTCTTCGTACCCCAACCTCTTGCCATTCATGTGATCCTAATCAAAATTTTCTGCAATACATGAGTTGCAATAGATTTGTGCTTTTACAAATTTCTTCGTACCTTAACATCTTTCCATTCATATGATCCTAATCAAACTTTTCTACAAAACGTGCGTAGGGATAGATTTGTGCTTTTACAAATTTCATCGTAGTCTAACCTCTTTCCATTTATGTGATCCTAATCAAATTTTTCTACAAAACCTGTGTTGGAATAGATTTGTGCTTTTACATACTTTCTTCGTACCGCAACCTCTTGCCATTCATGTGATCCTAATCAAAATTTTCTGCAATACGTGCGTTGCAATAAATTTGTGTTTTTACATATTTCTTCGTACCTTAACCTCTTTCCATTCATATGATCCTAATCAAACTTTTCTACAAAACGTGCGTAGGGATAGATTTGTGCTATTACAAATTTCTTCGTACTCTAACCTCTTTCCATTCATGTGATACTAATCAAAATTTTCTACAAAATGGCGTTGGGATAGATTTGTCCTTTTACAAATTTATTCATATTCTAACCTCTTTCCATTCATATGATCCTAATCAAACATTTCTACAAAACGTGCGTAGGGATAGATTTGTGCTTTTACAAATTTCTTCGTAGTCTAACCTCTTTCCATTCATGTGATCCTAATCAAATTTTTCTACAAAACCTGCGTTGCAATAAATTTGTGCTTTTACATATTTCTTCGTACCTTAACCTCTTTCCATTCATATGATCCTAATCAAACTTTTCTACCTAATGTGCATAGGGATAGATTTGTGCTTTTACAAATTTCTTCGTACTCTAACCTCTTTCCATTCATGTGATCCTAATCAAAATTTTCTACAAAATGTGCGTTGGGATAGATTTGTCCTTTTACAAATTTATTCATATTCTAACCTCTTTCCATTCATATGAACCTAATCAAAATTTTCTACTAAACGTATGTTGGGATAGATTTGTGCTTTTACAGACTTTCTTCGTACCCTAACTTCTTGCCATTCATGTGATCCTAATCAAAATTTTCTGCAATACGTGCGTTGCAATAGATTTGTGCTTTTACAAATTTCTTCGTACCTTAACCTCTTTCCATTCATATGATCCTAATCAAACTTTTCTACAAAACGTGCGTAGGGATAGATTTGTGCTTTTACAAATTTCTTTGTACTCTAACCTCTTTCCATTCATGTGATCCTAATCAAAGTTTTCTATAAAACCATGAATTGGGATAGATTTGTGCTTTTACAAATTTCTTCGTACCCCAACCTCTTGCCATTCATGTGATCCTAATCAAAATTTTCTGCAATACGTGAGATGCAATAGATTTGTGCTTTTACAAATTTCTTCGTACCTTAACATCTTTCCATTCATATGATCCTAATCAAACTTTTCTACAAAACGTGCGTAGGGATAGATTTGTGCTTTTACAAATTTCATCGTAGTCTAACCTCTTTCCATTCATGTGATCCTAATCAAATTTTTCTACAAAACCTGTGTTGGAATAGATTTGTGCTTTTACATACTTTCTTCGTACCGCAACCTCTTGCCATTCATGTGATCCTAATCAAAATTTTCTGCAATACGTGCGTTGCAATAAATTTGTGTTTTTACATATTTCTTCGTACCTTAACCTCTTTCCATTCATATGATCCTAATCAAACTTTTCTACAAAACGTGCGTAGGGATAGATTTGTGCTATTACAAATTTCTTCGTACTCTAACCTCTTTCCATTCATGTGATCCTAATCAAAATTTTCTACAAAATGGCGTTGGGATAGATTTGTCCTTTTACAAATTTATTCATATTCTAACCTCTTTCCATTCATATGATCCTAATCAAACATTTCTACAAAACGTGCGTAGGGATAGATTTGTGCTTTTACAAATTTCTTCGTAGTCTAACCTCTTTCCATTCATGTGATCCTAATCAAATTTTTCTACAAAACCTGCGTTGCAATAAATTTGTGCTTTTACATATTTCTTCGTACCTTAACCTCTTTCCATTCATATGATCCTAATCAAACTTTTCTACCAAATGTGCATAGGGATAGATTTGTGCTTTTACAAATTTCTTCGTACTCTAACCTCTTTCCATTCATGTGATCCTAATCAAAATTTTCTACAAAATGTGCGTTGGGATAGATTTGTCCTTTTACAAATTTATTCATATTCTAACCTCTTTCCATTCATATGAACCTAATCAAAATTTTCTACTAAACGTATGTTGGGATAGATTTGTGCTTTTACAGACTTTCTTCGTACCCTAACTTCTTGCCATTCATGTGATCCTAATCAAAATTTTCTGCAATACGTGCGTTGCAATAGATTTGTGCTTTTACAAATTTCTTTTTACCTTAACCTCTTTCCATTCATATGATCCTAATCAAACTTTTCTACAAAACGTGCGTAGGGATAGATTTATGCTTTTACAAATTTCTTCGTACTCTAACCTCTTTCCATTCATGTGATCCTAATCAAATTTTTCTACAAAACCTGTGTTGGAATAGATTTGTGCTTTTACATACTTTCTTCGTACCGTAACCTCTTTCCATTCATGTGACCCTAATCATAATTTTCTACAAAATGTGCGTTGGGATAGATTTGTCCTTTTACAAATTTATTCATATTCTAACCTCTTGCCATTCATGTGATCCTAATCAAACTTTTCTACAAAACGTGCGTAGGGATAGATTTGTGCTATTACAAATTTCTTCGTACTCTAACCTCTTTCCATTCATGTGATACTAATCAAAATTTTCTACAAAATGGCGTTGGGATAGATTTGTCCTTTTACAAATTTATTCATATTCTAACCTCTTTCCATTCATATGATCCTAATCAAACATTTCTACAAAACGTGCGTAGGGATAGATTTGTGCTTTTACAAATTTCTTCGTAGTCTAACCTCTTTCCATTCATGTGATCCTAATCAAATTTTTCTACAAAACCTGCGTTGCAATAAATTTGTGCTTTTACATATTTCTTCGTACCTTAACCTCTTTCCATTCATATGATCCTAATCAAACTTTTCTACCTAATGTGCATAGGGATAGATTTGTGCTTTTACAAATTTCTTCGTACTCTAACCTCTTTCCATTCATGTGATCCTAATCAAAATTTTCTACAAAATGTGCGTTGGGATAGATTTGTCCTTTTACAAATTTATTCATATTCTAACCTCTTTCCATTCATATGAACCTAATCAAAATTTTCTACTAAACGTATGTTGGGATAGATTTGTGCTTTTACAGACTTTCTTCGTACCCTAACTTCTTGCCATTCATGTGATCCTAATCAAAATTTTCTGCAATACGTGCGTTGCAATAGATTTGTGCTTTTACAAATTTCTTCGTACCTTAACCTCTTTCCATTCATATGATCCTAATCAAACTTTTCTACAAAACGTGCGTAGGGATAGATTTGTGCTTTTACAAATTTCTTTGTACTCTAACCTCTTTCCATTCATGTGATCCTAATCAAAGTTTTCTATAAAACCATGAATTGGGATAGATTTGTGCTTTTACAAATTTCTTCGTACCCCAACCTCTTGCCATTCATGTGATCCTAATCAAAATTTTCTGCAATACGTGAGATGCAATAGATTTGTGCTTTTACAAATTTCTTCGTACCTTAACATCTTTCCATTCATATGATCCTAATCAAACTTTTCTACAAAACGTGCGTAGGGATAGATTTGTGCTTTTACAAATTTCATCGTAGTCTAACCTCTTTCCATTCATGTGATCCTAATCAAATTTTTCTACAAAACCTGTGTTGGAATAGATTTGTGCTTTTACATACTTTCTTCGTACCGCAACCTCTTGCCATTCATGTGATCCTAATCAAAATTTTCTGCAATACGTGCGTTGCAATAAATTTGTGTTTTTACATATTTCTTCGTACCTTAACCTCTTTCCATTCATATGATCCTAATCAAACTTTTCTACAAAACGTGCGTAGGGATAGATTTGTGCTATTACAAATTTCTTCGTACTCTAACCTCTTTCCATTCATGTGATCCTAATCAAAATTTTCTACAAAATGGCGTTGGGATAGATTTGTCCTTTTACAAATTTATTCATATTCTAACCTCTTTCCATTCATATGATCCTAATCAAACATTTCTACAAAACGTGCGTAGGGATAGATTTGTGCTTTTACAAATTTCTTCGTAGTCTAACCTCTTTCCATTCATGTGATCCTAATCAAATTTTTCTACAAAACCTGCGTTGCAATAAATTTGTGCTTTTACATATTTCTTCGTACCTTAACCTCTTTCCATTCATATGATCCTAATCAAACTTTTCTACCAAATGTGCATAGGGATAGATTTGTGCTTTTACAAATTTCTTCGTACTCTAACCTCTTTCCATTCATGTGATCCTAATCAAAATTTTCTACAAAATGTGCGTTGGGATAGATTTGTCCTTTTACAAATTTATTCATATTCTAACCTCTTTCCATTCATATGAACCTAATCAAAATTTTCTACTAAACGTATGTTGGGATAGATTTGTGCTTTTACAGACTTTCTTCGTACCCTAACTTCTTGCCATTCATGTGATCCTAATCAAAATTTTCTGCAATACGTGCGTTGCAATAGATTTGTGCTTTTACAAATTTCTTTTTACCTTAACCTCTTTCCATTCATATGATCCTAATCAAACTTTTCTACAAAACGTGCGTAGGGATAGATTTATGCTTTTACAAATTTCTTCGTACTCTAACCTCTTTCCATTCATGTGATCCTAATCAAATTTTTCTACAAAACCTGTGTTGGAATAGATTTGTGCTTTTACATACTTTCTTCGTACCGTAACCTCTTTCCATTCATGTGACCCTAATCATAATTTTCTACAAAATGTGCGTTGGGATAGATTTGTCCTTTTACAAATTTATTCATATTCTAACCTCTTGCCATTCATGTGATCCTAATCAAACTTTTCTACAAAACGTGCGTAGGGATAGATTTGTGCTTTTACAAATTTCTTCGTACTCTAACCTCTTTCCATTCATGTGATCCTAATCAAATTTTTCTACAAAACCTGTGTTGGAATAGATTTGTGCTTTTACATACTTTCTTCGTACCCTAACCTCCTTCCATTCATGTGACCCTAATCAAAGTTTTCTACAAAATGTGCGTTGGGATAGATTTGTCCTTTTACAAATTTATTCATATTCTAACCTCTTGCCATTCATGTGATCCTAATCAAAATTTTCTGCAATACGTGCGTTGCAATAGATTTGTGCTTTTACAAATTTCTTCGTACTCTAACCTCTTTCCATTCATGTGATCCTAATCAAATTTTTCTACAAAACCTGTGTTGAGATAGATTTGTGCTTTTACATACTTTCTTCGTACCCTAACCTCTTTCCATTCATGTGATCCTAATCAAAATTTTCTACAAAATGTGCGTTGGGATAGATTTGTGCTTTTACAAATTTCTTCGTACTTTAACCTCTTTCCATTCATGTGATCCTAATCAAATTTTTCTACAAAACCTGTGTTGGAATAGATTTGTGCTTTTACATACTTTCTTCGTACCCTAACCTCTTTCCATTCATGTGATCCTAATCAAAACTTTCTACAAAATGTGCGTTGGGATAGATTTGTGCTTTTACAAATTTCTTCGTACTTTAACCTCTTTCCATTCATGTAATCCTAATCAAATTTTTCTACAAAACCTGTGTTGAGATAGATTTGTTCTTTTACATACTTTCTTCGTACCCTAACCTCTTGCCATTCATGTGATCCTAATCAAAATTTTCTGCAATACGTGCGTTGCAATAGATTTGTGCTTTTACAAATTTCTTCGTACCTTAACCTCTTTCCATTCATGTGATCCTAATCAAACTTTTCTACAAAATGTGCGTTGGGATAGATTTGTGCTTTTACAAATTTCTTCGTACTTTAACCTCTTTCCATTCATGTGATCCTAATCAAATTTTTCTACAAAACCTGTGTTGGGATAGATTTGTGCTTTAACATACTTTCTTCGTACCCTAACCTCTTTCCATTCATGTGATCCTAATCAAAATTTTCTACAAAATGTGCGTTGGGATAGATTTGTGCTTTTACAAATTTCTTCGTTCTTTAAACTCTTTCCATTCATGTGATCCTAATCAAATTTTTCTACAAAACCTGAGTTGGAATAGATTTGTGCTTTAACATACTTCCTTCGTACCCTAACCTCTTTCCATTCATGTGATCCTAATCAAAATTTTCTACAAAATGTGCGTTGGGATAGATTTGTGCTTTTACAAATTTCTGCGTACTTTAACCTCTTTCCATTCATGTGATCCTAATCAAATTTTTCTACAAAACCTGTGTTGGAATAGATTTGTGTTTTTACATACTTTCTTCGTACCCTAACCTCTTTCCATTCATGTGATCCTAATCAAAGTCTTCTACAAAATGTGCGTTGGGATAGATTTGTCCTTTTACAAATTTATTCATATTCTAACCTCTTGCCATTCATGTGATCCTAATCAAAATTTTCTGCAATACGTGCGTTGCAATAGATTTGTGCTTTTAGAAATTTCTTCGTACCTTAACCTCTTTCCTTTCATATGATCCTAATCAAACTTTGCTACAAAACGTGCGTAGGGATAGATTTGTGCTTTTACAAATTTCTTCGTACTCTAACCTCTTTCCATTCATGTGATCCTAATCAAATTTTTCTACAAAACCTGTGTTGGAATAGATTTGTGCTTTTACATACTTTCTTCGTACCCTAACCTCTTTCCATTCATGTGATCCTAATCAAAATTTTCTACAAAATGTGCGTTGGGATAGATTTGTGCTTTTACAAATTTCTTCGTACTTTAACCTCTTTCCATTCATGTGATCCTAATCAAATTTTTCTACAAAACCTGTGTTGGAATAGATTTGTGCTTTTACATACTTTCTTCGTACCCTAACCTCTTTCCATTCATGTGATCCTAATCAAAACTTTCTACAAAATGTGCGTTGGGATAGATTTGTGCTTTTACAAATTTCTTCGTACTTTAACTTCTTTCCATTCATGTAATCCTAATCAAATTTTTCTACAAAACCTGTGTTGAGATAGATTTGTTCTTTTACATACTTTCTTCGTACCCTAACCTCTTGCCATTCATGTGATCCTAATCAAAATTTTCTGCAATACGTGCGTTGCAATAGATTTGTGCTTTTACAAATTTCTTCGTACCTTAACCTCTTTCCATTCATATGATCCTAATCAAACTTTTCTACAAAACGTGCGTAGGGATAGATTTGTGCTTTTACAAATTTCTTCGTACTCTAACCTCTTTCCATTCAAGTGATCCTAATCACATTTTTCTACAAAACCTGTGTTGGGATAGATTTGTGCTTTAACATACTTTCTTCGTACCCTAACCTCTTTCCATTTATGTGATCCTAATCAAAATTTTCTACAAAATGTGCGTTGGGATAGATTTGTGCTTTTACAAATTTCTTCGTTCTTTAAACTCTTTCCATTCATGTGATCCTAATCAAATTTTTCTACAAAACCTGTGTTGGAATAGATTTGTGCTTTAACATACTTCCTTCGTACCCTAACCTCTTTCCATTCATGTGATCCTAATCAAAATTTTCTACAAAATGTGCGTTGGGATAGATTTGTGCTTTTACAAATTTCTTCGTACTTTAACCTCTTTCCATTCATGTGATCCTAATCAAATTTTTCTACAAAACCTGTGTTGGAATAGATTTGTGTTTTTACATACTTTCTTCGTACCCTAACCTCTTTCCATTCATGTGATCCTAATCAAAATTTTCTACAAAATGTGCGTTGGGATAGATTTGTGCTTTTACAAATTTCTTCGTACTTTAACCTCTTTCCATTCATGTGATCCTAATCAAATTTTTCTACAAAACCTGTGTTGGGATAGATTTGTGCTTTTACATACTTTCTTCGTACCCTAACCTCTTGCCATTCATGTGATCCTAATCAAAATTTTCTGCAATACGTGCGTTGCAATAGATTTGTGCTTTTACAAATTTCTTCGTACCTTAACCTCTTTCCATTCATATGATCCTAATCAAACTTTTCTACAAAACGTGCGTAGGGATAGATTTGTGCTTTTACAAATTTCTTCGTACTCTAACCTCTTTCCATTCATATGATCCTAATCAAACTTTTCTACAAAACGTGCGTAGGGATAGATTTGTGCTTTTACAAATTTCTTCGGACTCTAACCTCTTTCCATTCATGTGATCCTAATCAAAGTTTTCTATAAAACCATGAATTGGGATAGATTTGTGCTTTTACAAATTTCTTCGTACCCCAACCTCTTGCCATTCATGTGATCCTAATCAAAATTTTCTGCAATACGTGCGTTGCAATAAATTTGTGCTTTTACAAATTTCTTCGTACCTTAACCTCTTTCCATTCATATGATCCTAATCAAACTTTTCTACAAAACGTGCGTAGGGATAGATTTGTGCTTTTACAAATTTCTTCGTACTCTAACCTCTTTCCATTCATGTGATCCTAATCAAAGTTTTCTATAAAACCATGAATTGGGATAGATTTGTGCTTTTACAAATTTCTTCGTACCCCAACCTCTTGCCATTCATGTGATCCTAATCAAAATTTTCTGCAATACGTGAGTTGCAATAGATTTGTGCTTTTACAAATTTCTTCGTACCTTAACATCTTTCCATTCATATGATCCTAATCAAACTTTTCTACAAAACGTGCGTAGGGATAGATTTGTGCTTTTACAAATTTCATCGTAGTCTAACCTCTTTCCATTCATGTGATCCTAATCAAATTTTTCTACAAAACCTGTGTTGGAATAGATTTGTGCTTTTACATACTTTCTTCGTACCGCAACCTCTTGCCATTCATGTGATCCTAATCAAAATTTTCTGCAATACGTGCGTTGCAATAAATTTGTGTTTTTACATATTTCTTCGTACCTTAACCTCTTTCCATTCATATGATCCTAATCAAACTTTTCTACAAAACGTGCGTAGGGATAGATTTGTGCTATTACAAATTTCTTCGTACTCTAACCTCTTTCCATTAATGTGATCCTAATCAAAATTTTCTACAAAATGGCGTTGGGATAGATTTGTCCTTTTACAAATTTATTCATATTCTAACCTCTTTCCATTCATATGATCCTAATCAAACATTTCTACAAAACGTGCGTAGGGATAGATTTGTGCTTTTACAAATTTCTTCGTAGTCTAACCTCTTTCCATTCATGTGATCCTAATCAAATTTTTCTACAAAACCTGCGTTGCAATAAATTTGTGCTTTTACATATTTCTTCGTACCTTAACCTCTTTCCATTCATATGATCCTAATCAAACTTTTCTACCTAATGTGCAGAGGGATAGATTTGTGCTTTTACAAATTTCTTCGTACTCTAACCTCTTTCCATTAATGTGATCCTAATCAAAATTTTCTACAAAATGTGCGTTGGGATAGATTTGTGCTTTTACAAATTTCTTCGTACTCTAACCTCTTTCCATTCATGTGATCCTAATCAAATTTTTCTACAAAACCTGTGTTGGAATAGATTTGTGCTTTTACATACTTTCTTCGTACCCTAACCTCTTTCCATTCATGTGATCCTAATCAAAATTTTCTACAAAATGTGCGTTGGGATAGATTTGTGCTTTTACAAATTTCTTCGTTCTTTAACCTCTTTCCATTCATGTGATCCTAATCAAATTTTTCTACAAAACCTGTGTTGGAATAGATTTGTGCTTTAACATACTTTCTTCGTACCCTAACCTCTTTCCATTCATGTGATCCTAATCAAAATTTTCTACAAAATGTGCGTTGGGATAGATTTGTGCTTTTACAAATTTCTTCGTACTTTAAACTCTTTCCATTCATGTGATCCTAATCAAATTTTTCTACAAAACCTGTGTTGGGATAGATTTGTGCTTTTACATACTTTCTTCGTACCCTAACCTCTTGCCATTCATGTGATCCTAATCAAAATTTTCTGCAATACGTGCGTTGCAATAGATTTGTGCTTTTACAAATTTCTTCGTACTTAAAACCTCTTTCCATTCATGTGATCCTAATCAAATTTTTCTACAAAACCTGTGTTGGGATAGATTTGTGCTTTTACATACTTTCTTCGTACCCTAACCTCTTTCCATTCATGTGATCCTAATCAAAATTTTCTACAAAATGTGCGTTGGGATAGATTTGTGCTTTTACAAATTTCTTCGTACTTTAACCTCTTTCCATTCATGTGATCCTAATCAAAATTTTCTACAAAACCTGTGTTGGGATAGATTTGTGCTTTTACATACTTTCTTCGTACCCTAACCTCTTGCCATTCATGTGATCCTAATCAAAATTTTCTGCAATACGTGCGTTGCAATAGATTTGTGCTTTTACAAACTTTCTTCGTACCCTAACCTCTTGCCATTCATATGATCCTAATCAAACTTTTCTACAAAACGTGCGTAGGGATAGATTTGTGCTTTTACAAATTTCTTCGTACTCTAACCTCTTTCCATTCATGTGATCCTAATCAAATTTTTCTACAAAACCTGTGTTGGAATAGATTTGTGCTTTTACATACTTTCTTCGTACCCTAACCTCATTCCATTCATGTGATCATAATCAAAATTTTCTACAAAATGTGCGTTGGGATAGATTTGTCCTTTTACAAATTTATTCATATTCTAACCTCTTTCCATTCATGTGATCCTAATCAAAGTTTTCTACAAAACGTGCGTAGGGATAGATTTGTGCTTTTACAGACTTTCTTCGTACCCTAACCTCTTGCCATTTATGTGATCCTAATCAAAATTTTCTGCAATACGTGCGTTGCAATAGATTTGTGCTTTTACAAATTTCTTCGTACCTTAACATCTTTCCATTCATATGATCCTAATCAAACTTTTCTACAAAACGTGCGTAGGGATAGATTTGTGCTTTTACAAATTTCATCGTAGTCTAACCTCTTTCCATTCATGTGATCCTAATCAAAATTTTCTACAAAATGGCGTTGGGATAGATTTGTCCTTTTACATACTTTCTTCGTACCGCAACCTCTTGCCATTCATGTGATCCTAATCAAAATTTTCTGCAATACGTGCGTTGCAATAAATTTGTGCTTTTACATATTTCTTCGTACCTTAACCTCTTTCCATTCATATGATCCTAATCAAACTTTTCTACAAAACGTGCGTAGGGATAGATTTGTGCTATTACAAATTTCTTCGTACTCTAACTTCTTTCCATTCATGTGATCCTAATCAAAATTTTCTACAAAATGTGCGTTGGGATAGATTTGTCCTTTTACAAATTTATTCATATTCTAACCTCTTTCCATTCATATGATCCTAATCAAACTTTTCTACAAAACGTGCGTAGGGATAGATTTGTGCTTTTACAAATTTCTTCGTACTCTAACCTCTTTCCATTCATGTGATCCTAATCAAAGTTTTCTATAAAACCATGAATTGGGATAGATTTGTGCTTTTACAAATTTCTTCGTACCCCAACCTCTTACCATTCATGAGATCCTAATCAAAATTTTCTGCAATACGTGCGTTGCAATAAATTTGTGCTTTTACAAATTTCTTCGTACCTTAACCTCTTTCCATTCATATGATCCTAATCAAACTTTTCTACAAAACGTGCGTAGGGATAGATTTGTGCTTTTACAAATTTCTTCGTACTCTAACCTCTTTCCATTCATGTGATCCTAATCAAAGTTTTCTATAAAACCATGAATTGGGATAGATTTGTGCTTTTACAAATTTCTTCGTACCCCAACCTCTTGCCTTTCATGTGATCCTAAACAAAATTTTCTGCAATACGTGAGTTGCAATAGATTTGTGCTTTTACAAATTTCTTCGTACCTTAACATCTTTCCATTCATATGATCCTAATCAAACTTTTCTACAAAACGTGCGTAGGGATAGATTTGTGCTTTTACAAATTTCATCGTAGTCTAACCTCTTTCCATTCATGTGATCCTAATCAAATTTTTCTACAAAACCTGTGTTGGAATAGATTTGTGCTTTTACATACTTTCTTCGTACCGCAACCTCTTGCCATTCATGTGATCCTAATCAAAATTTTCTGCAATACGTGCGTTGCAATAAATTTGTGTTTTTACATATTTCTTCGTACCTTAACCTCTTTCCATTCATATGATCCTAATCAAACTTTTCTACAAAACGTGCGTAGGGATAGATTTGTGCTATTACAAATTTCTTCGTACTCTAACCTCTTTCCATTCATGTGATCCTAATCAAAATTTTCTACAAAATGGCGTTGGGATAGATTTGTCCTTTTACAAATTTATTCATATTCTAACCTCTTTCCATTCATATGATCCTAATCAAACATTTCTACAAAACGAGCGTAGGGATAGATTTGTGCTTTTACAAATTTCTTCGTAGTCTAACCTCTTTCCATTCATGTGATCCTAATCAAATTTTTCTACAAAACCTGCGTTGCAATAAATTTGTGCTTTTACATATTTCTTCGTACCTTAACCTCTTTCCATTCATATGATCCTAATCAAACTTTTCTACCTAATGTGCATAGGGATAGATTTGTGCTTTTACAAATTTCTTCGTACTCTAACCTCTTTCCATTCATGTGATCCTAATCAAAATTTTCTACAAAATGTGCGTTGGGATAGATTTGTCCTTTTACAAATTTATTCATATTCTAACCTCTTTCCATTCATATGAACCTAATCAAAATTTTCTACTAAACGTATGTTGGGATAGATTTGTGCTTTTACAGACTTTCTTCGTACCCTAACTTCTTGCCATTCATGTGATCCTAATCAAAATTTTCTGCAATACGTGCGTTGCAATAGATTTGTGCTTTTACAAATTTCTTCGTACCTTAACCTCTTTCCATTCATATGATCCTAATCAAACTTTTCTACAAAACGTGCGTAGGGATAGATTTGTGCTTTTACAAATTTCTTTGTACTCTAACCTCTTTCCATTCATGTGATCCTAATCAAAGTTTTCTATAAAACCATGAATTGGGATAGATTTGTGCTTTTACAAATTTCTTCGTACCCCAACCTCTTGCCATTCATGTGATCCTAATCAAAATTTTCTGCAATACATGAGTTGCAATAGATTTGTGCTTTTACAAATTTCTTCGTACCTTAACATCTTTCCATTCATATGATCCTAATCAAACTTTTCTACAAAACGTGCGTAGGGATAGATTTGTGCTTTTACAAATTTCATCGTAGTCTAACCTCTTTCCATTTATGTGATCCTAATCAAATTTTTCTACAAAACCTGTGTTGGAATAGATTTGTGCTTTTACATACTTTCTTCGTACCGCAACCTCTTGCCATTCATGTGATCCTAATCAAAATTTTCTGCAATACGTGCGTTGCAATAAATTTGTGTTTTTACATATTTCTTCGTACCTTAACCTCTTTCCATTCATATGATCCTAATCAAACTTTTCTACAAAACGTGCGTAGGGATAGATTTGTGCTATTACAAATTTCTTCGTACTCTAACCTCTTTCCATTCATGTGATACTAATCAAAATTTTCTACAAAATGGCGTTGGGATAGATTTGTCCTTTTACAAATTTATTCATATTCTAACCTCTTTCCATTCATATGATCCTAATCAAACATTTCTACAAAACGTGCGTAGGGATAGATTTGTGCTTTTACAAATTTCTTCGTAGTCTAACCTCTTTCCATTCATGTGATCCTAATCAAATTTTTCTACAAAACCTGCGTTGCAATAAATTTGTGCTTTTACATATTTCTTCGTACCTTAACCTCTTTCCATTCATATGATCCTAATCAAACTTTTCTACCTAATGTGCATAGGGATAGATTTGTGCTTTTACAAATTTCTTCGTACTCTAACCTCTTTCCATTCATGTGATCCTAATCAAAATTTTCTACAAAATGTGCGTTGGGATAGATTTGTCCTTTTACAAATTTATTCATATTCTAACCTCTTTCCATTCATATGAACCTAATCAAAATTTTCTACTAAACGTATGTTGGGATAGATTTGTGCTTTTACAGACTTTCTTCGTACCCTAACTTCTTGCCATTCATGTGATCCTAATCAAAATTTTCTGCAATACGTGCGTTGCAATAGATTTGTGCTTTTACAAATTTCTTCGTACCTTAACCTCTTTCCATTCATATGATCCTAATCAAACTTTTCTACAAAACGTGCGTAGGGATAGATTTGTGCTTTTACAAATTTCTTTGTACTCTAACCTCTTTCCATTCATGTGATCCTAATCAAAGTTTTCTATAAAACCATGAATTGGGATAGATTTGTGCTTTTACAAATTTCTTCGTACCCCAACCTCTTGCCATTCATGTGATCCTAATCAAAATTTTCTGCAATACGTGAGATGCAATAGATTTGTGCTTTTACAAATTTCTTCGTACCTTAACATCTTTCCATTCATATGATCCTAATCAAACTTTTCTACAAAACGTGCGTAGGGATAGATTTGTGCTTTTACAAATTTCATCGTAGTCTAACCTCTTTCCATTCATGTGATCCTAATCAAATTTTTCTACAAAACCTGTGTTGGAATAGATTTGTGCTTTTACATACTTTCTTCGTACCGCAACCTCTTGCCATTCATGTGATCCTAATCAAAATTTTCTGCAATACGTGCGTTGCAATAAATTTGTGTTTTTACATATTTCTTCGTACCTTAACCTCTTTCCATTCATATGATCCTAATCAAACTTTTCTACAAAACGTGCGTAGGGATAGATTTGTGCTATTACAAATTTCTTCGTACTCTAACCTCTTTCCATTCATGTGATCCTAATCAAAATTTTCTACAAAATGGCGTTGGGATAGATTTGTCCTTTTACAAATTTATTCATATTCTAACCTCTTTCCATTCATATGATCCTAATCAAACATTTCTACAAAACGTGCGTAGGGATAGATTTGTGCTTTTACAAATTTCTTCGTAGTCTAACCTCTTTCCATTCATGTGATCCTAATCAAATTTTTCTACAAAACCTGCGTTGCAATAAATTTGTGCTTTTACATATTTCTTCGTACCTTAACCTCTTTCCATTCATATGATCCTAATCAAACTTTTCTACCAAATGTGCATAGGGATAGATTTGTGCTTTTACAAATTTCTTCGTACTCTAACCTCTTTCCATTCATGTGATCCTAATCAAAATTTTCTACAAAATGTGCGTTGGGATAGATTTGTCCTTTTACAAATTTATTCATATTCTAACCTCTTTCCATTCATATGAACCTAATCAAAATTTTCTACTAAACGTATGTTGGGATAGATTTGTGCTTTTACAGACTTTCTTCGTACCCTAACTTCTTGCCATTCATGTGATCCTAATCAAAATTTTCTGCAATACGTGCGTTGCAATAGATTTGTGCTTTTACAAATTTCTTTTTACCTTAACCTCTTTCCATTCATATGATCCTAATCAAACTTTTCTACAAAACGTGCGTAGGGATAGATTTATGCTTTTACAAATTTCTTCGTACTCTAACCTCTTTCCATTCATGTGATCCTAATCAAATTTTTCTACAAAACCTGTGTTGGAATAGATTTGTGCTTTTACATACTTTCTTCGTACCGTAACCTCTTTCCATTCATGTGACCCTAATCATAATTTTCTACAAAATGTGCGTTGGGATAGATTTGTCCTTTTACAAATTTATTCATATTCTAACCTCTTGCCATTCATGTGATCCTAATCAAACTTTTCTACAAAACGTGCGTAGGGATAGATTTGTGCTATTACAAATTTCTTCGTACTCTAACCTCTTTCCATTCATGTGATACTAATCAAAATTTTCTACAAAATGGCGTTGGGATAGATTTGTCCTTTTACAAATTTATTCATATTCTAACCTCTTTCCATTCATATGATCCTAATCAAACATTTCTACAAAACGTGCGTAGGGATAGATTTGTGCTTTTACAAATTTCTTCGTAGTCTAACCTCTTTCCATTCATGTGATCCTAATCAAATTTTTCTACAAAACCTGCGTTGCAATAAATTTGTGCTTTTACATATTTCTTCGTACCTTAACCTCTTTCCATTCATATGATCCTAATCAAACTTTTCTACCTAATGTGCATAGGGATAGATTTGTGCTTTTACAAATTTCTTCGTACTCTAACCTCTTTCCATTCATGTGATCCTAATCAAAATTTTCTACAAAATGTGCGTTGGGATAGATTTGTCCTTTTACAAATTTATTCATATTCTAACCTCTTTCCATTCATATGAACCTAATCAAAATTTTCTACTAAACGTATGTTGGGATAGATTTGTGCTTTTACAGACTTTCTTCGTACCCTAACTTCTTGCCATTCATGTGATCCTAATCAAAATTTTCTGCAATACGTGCGTTGCAATAGATTTGTGCTTTTACAAATTTCTTCGTACCTTAACCTCTTTCCATTCATATGATCCTAATCAAACTTTTCTACAAAACGTGCGTAGGGATAGATTTGTGCTTTTACAAATTTCTTTGTACTCTAACCTCTTTCCATTCATGTGATCCTAATCAAAGTTTTCTATAAAACCATGAATTGGGATAGATTTGTGCTTTTACAAATTTCTTCGTACCCCAACCTCTTGCCATTCATGTGATCCTAATCAAAATTTTCTGCAATACGTGAGATGCAATAGATTTGTGCTTTTACAAATTTCTTCGTACCTTAACATCTTTCCATTCATATGATCCTAATCAAACTTTTCTACAAAACGTGCGTAGGGATAGATTTGTGCTTTTACAAATTTCATCGTAGTCTAACCTCTTTCCATTCATGTGATCCTAATCAAATTTTTCTACAAAACCTGTGTTGGAATAGATTTGTGCTTTTACATACTTTCTTCGTACCGCAACCTCTTGCCATTCATGTGATCCTAATCAAAATTTTCTGCAATACGTGCGTTGCAATAAATTTGTGTTTTTACATATTTCTTCGTACCTTAACCTCTTTCCATTCATATGATCCTAATCAAACTTTTCTACAAAACGTGCGTAGGGATAGATTTGTGCTATTACAAATTTCTTCGTACTCTAACCTCTTTCCATTCATGTGATCCTAATCAAAATTTTCTACAAAATGGCGTTGGGATAGATTTGTCCTTTTACAAATTTATTCATATTCTAACCTCTTTCCATTCATATGATCCTAATCAAACATTTCTACAAAACGTGCGTAGGGATAGATTTGTGCTTTTACAAATTTCTTCGTAGTCTAACCTCTTTCCATTCATGTGATCCTAATCAAATTTTTCTACAAAACCTGCGTTGCAATAAATTTGTGCTTTTACATATTTCTTCGTACCTTAACCTCTTTCCATTCATATGATCCTAATCAAACTTTTCTACCAAATGTGCATAGGGATAGATTTGTGCTTTTACAAATTTCTTCGTACTCTAACCTCTTTCCATTCATGTGATCCTAATCAAAATTTTCTACAAAATGTGCGTTGGGATAGATTTGTCCTTTTACAAATTTATTCATATTCTAACCTCTTTCCATTCATATGAACCTAATCAAAATTTTCTACTAAACGTATGTTGGGATAGATTTGTGCTTTTACAGACTTTCTTCGTACCCTAACTTCTTGCCATTCATGTGATCCTAATCAAAATTTTCTGCAATACGTGCGTTGCAATAGATTTGTGCTTTTACAAATTTCTTTTTACCTTAACCTCTTTCCATTCATATGATCCTAATCAAACTTTTCTACAAAACGTGCGTAGGGATAGATTTATGCTTTTACAAATTTCTTCGTACTCTAACCTCTTTCCATTCATGTGATCCTAATCAAATTTTTCTACAAAACCTGTGTTGGAATAGATTTGTGCTTTTACATACTTTCTTCGTACCGTAACCTCTTTCCATTCATGTGACCCTAATCATAATTTTCTACAAAATGTGCGTTGGGATAGATTTGTCCTTTTACAAATTTATTCATATTCTAACCTCTTGCCATTCATGTGATCCTAATCAAACTTTTCTACAAAACGTGCGTAGGGATAGATTTGTGCTTTTACAAATTTCTTCGTACTCTAACCTCTTTCCATTCATGTGATCCTAATCAAATTTTTCTACAAAACCTGTGTTGGAATAGATTTGTGCTTTTACATACTTTCTTCGTACCCTAACCTCCTTCCATTCATGTGACCCTAATCAAAGTTTTCTACAAAATGTGCGTTGGGATAGATTTGTCCTTTTACAAATTTATTCATATTCTAACCTCTTGCCATTCATGTGATCCTAATCAAAATTTTCTGCAATACGTGCGTTGCAATAGATTTGTGCTTTTACAAATTTCTTCGTACTCTAACCTCTTTCCATTCATGTGATCCTAATCAAATTTTTCTACAAAACCTGTGTTGAGATAGATTTGTGCTTTTACATACTTTCTTCGTACCCTAACCTCTTTCCATTCATGTGATCCTAATCAAAATTTTCTACAAAATGTGCGTTGGGATAGATTTGTGCTTTTACAAATTTCTTCGTACTTTAACCTCTTTCCATTCATGTGATCCTAATCAAATTTTTCTACAAAACCTGTGTTGGAATAGATTTGTGCTTTTACATACTTTCTTCGTACCCTAACCTCTTTCCATTCATGTGATCCTAATCAAAACTTTCTACAAAATGTGCGTTGGGATAGATTTGTGCTTTTACAAATTTCTTCGTACTTTAACTTCTTTCCATTCATGTAATCCTAATCAAATTTTTCTACAAAACCTGTGTTGAGATAGATTTGTTCTTTTACATACTTTCTTCGTACCCTAACCTCTTGCCATTCATGTGATCCTAATCAAAATTTTCTGCAATACGTGCGTTGCAATAGATTTGTGCTTTTACAAATTTCTTCGTACCTTAACCTCTTTCCATTCATATGATCCTAATCAAACTTTTCTACAAAATGTGCGTTGGGATAGATTTGTGCTTTTACAAATTTCTTCGTACTTTAACCTCTTTCCATTCATGTGATCCTAATCAAATTTTTCTACAAAACCTGTGTTGGGATAGATTTGTGCTTTAACATACTTTCTTCGTACCCTAACCTCTTTCCATTCATGTGATCCTAATCAAAATTTTCTACAAAATGTGCGTTGGGATAGATTTGTGCTTTTACAAATTTCTTCGTTCTTTAAACTCTTTCCATTCATGTGATCCTAATCAAATTTTTCTACAAAACCTGAGTTGGAATAGATTTGTGCTTTAACATACTTCCTTCGTACCCTAACCTCTTTCCATTCATGTGATCCTAATCAAAATTTTCTACAAAATGTGCGTTGGGATAGATTTGTGCTTTTACAAATTTCTGCGTACTTTAACCTCTTTCCATTCATGTGATCCTAATCAAATTTTTCTACAAAACCTGTGTTGGAATAGATTTGTGTTTTTACATACTTTCTTCGTACCCTAACCTCTTTCCATTCATGTGATCCTAATCAAAGTCTTCTACAAAATGTGCGTTGGGATAGATTTGTCCTTTTACAAATTTATTCATATTCTAACCTCTTGCCATTCATGTGATCCTAATCAAAATTTTCTGCAATACGTGCGTTGCAATAGATTTGTGCTTTTAGAAATTTCTTCGTACCTTAACCTCTTTCCTTTCATATGATCCTAATCAAACTTTGCTACAAAACGTGCGTAGGGATAGATTTGTGCTTTTACAAATTTCTTCGTACTCTAACCTCTTTCCATTCATGTGATCCTAATCAAATTTTTCTACAAAACCTGTGTTGGAATAGATTTGTGCTTTTACATACTTTCTTCGTACCCTAACCTCTTTCCATTCATGTGATCCTAATCAAAATTTTCTACAAAATGTGCGTTGGGATAGATTTGTGCTTTTACAAATTTCTTCGTACTTTAACCTCTTTCCATTCATGTGATCCTAATCAAATTTTTCTACAAAACCTGTGTTGGAATAGATTTGTGCTTTTACAAATTTATTCATATTCTAACCTCTTGCCATTCATGTGATCCTAATCAAAATTTTCTGCAATACGTGCGTTGCAATAGATTTGTGCTTTTAGAAATTTCTTCGTACCTTAACCTCTTTCCTTTCATATGATCCTAATCAAACTTTGCTACAAAACGTGCGTAGGGATAGATTTGTGCTTTTACAAATTTCTTCGTACTCTAACCTCTTTCCATTCATGTGATCCTAATCAAATTTTTCTACAAAACCTGTGTTGGAATAGATTTGTGCTTTTACATACTTTCTTCGTACCCTAACCTCTTTCCATTCATGTGATCCTAATCAAAATTTTCTACAAAATGTGCGTTGGGATAGATTTGTGCTTTTACAAATTTCTTCGTACTTTAACTTCTTTCCATTCATGTAATCCTAATCAAATTTTTCTACAAAACCTGTGTTGAGATAGATTTGTTCTTTTACATACTTTCTTCGTACCCTAACCTCTTGCCATTCATGTGATCCTAATCAAAATTTTCTGCAATACGTGCGTTGCAATAGATTTGTGCTTTTACAAATTTCTTTTTACCTTAACCTCTTTCCATTCATATGATCCTAATCAAACTTTTCTACAAAACGTGCGTAGGGATAGATTTATGCTTTTACAAATTTCTTCGTACTCTAACCTCTTTCCATTCATGTGATCCTAATCAAATTTTTCTACAAAACCTGTGTTGGAATAGATTTGTGCTTTTACATACTTTCTTCGTACCGTAACCTCTTTCCATTCATGTGACCCTAATCATAATTTTCTACAAAATGTGCGTTGGGATAGATTTGTCCTTTTACAAATTTATTCATATTCTAACCTCTTGCCATTCATGTGATCCTAATCAAACTTTTCTACAAAACGTGCGTAGGGATAGATTTGTGCTTTTACAAATTTCTTCGTACTCTAACCTCTTTCCATTCATGTGATCCTAATCAAATTTTTCTACAAAACCTGTGTTGGAATAGATTTGTGCTTTTACATACTTTCTTCGTACCCTAACCTCCTTCCATTCATGTGACCCTAATCAAAGTTTTCTACAAAATGTGCGTTGGGATAGATTTGTCCTTTTACAAATTTATTCATATTCTAACCTCTTGCCATTCATGTGATCCTAATCAAAATTTTCTGCAATACGTGCGTTGCAATAGATTTGTGCTTTTACAAATTTCTTCGTACTCTAACCTCTTTCCATTCATGTGATCCTAATCAAATTTTTCTACAAAACCTGTGTTGAGATAGATTTGTGCTTTTACATACTTTCTTCGTACCCTAACCTCTTTCCATTCATGTGATCCTAATCAAAATTTTCTACAAAATGTGCGTTGGGATAGATTTGTGCTTTTACAAATTTCTTCGTACTTTAACCTCTTTCCATTCATGTGATCCTAATCAAATTTTTCTACAAAACCTGTGTTGGAATAGATTTGTGCTTTTACATACTTTCTTCGTACCCTAACCTCTTTCCATTCATGTGATCCTAATCAAAACTTTCTACAAAATGTGCGTTGGGATAGATTTGTGCTTTTACAAATTTCTTCGTACTTTAACTTCTTTCCATTCATGTAATCCTAATCAAATTTTTCTACAAAACCTGTGTTGAGATAGATTTGTTCTTTTACATACTTTCTTCGTACCCTAACCTCTTGCCATTCATGTGATCCTAATCAAAATTTTCTGCAATACGTGCGTTGCAATAGATTTGTGCTTTTACAAATTTCTTCGTACCTTAACCTCTTTCCATTCATATGATCCTAATCAAACTTTTCTACAAAATGTGCGTTGGGATAGATTTGTGCTTTTACAAATTTCTTCGTACTTTAACCTCTTTCCATTCATGTGATCCTAATCAAATTTTTCTACAAAACCTGTGTTGGGATAGATTTGTGCTTTAACATACTTTCTTCGTACCCTAACCTCTTTCCATTCATGTGATCCTAATCAAAATTTTCTACAAAATGTGCGTTGGGATAGATTTGTGCTTTTACAAATTTCTTCGTTCTTTAAACTCTTTCCATTCATGTGATCCTAATCAAATTTTTCTACAAAACCTGAGTTGGAATAGATTTGTGCTTTAACATACTTCCTTCGTACCCTAACCTCTTTCCATTCATGTGATCCTAATCAAAATTTTCTACAAAATGTGCGTTGGGATAGATTTGTGCTTTTACAAATTTCTGCGTACTTTAACCTCTTTCCATTCATGTGATCCTAATCAAATTTTTCTACAAAACCTGTGTTGGAATAGATTTGTGTTTTTACATACTTTCTTCGTACCCTAACCTCTTTCCATTCATGTGATCCTAATCAAAGTCTTCTACAAAATGTGCGTTGGGATAGATTTGTCCTTTTACAAATTTATTCATATTCTAACCTCTTGCCATTCATGTGATCCTAATCAAAATTTTCTGCAATACGTGCGTTGCAATAGATTTGTGCTTTTAGAAATTTCTTCGTACCTTAACCTCTTTCCTTTCATATGATCCTAATCAAACTTTGCTACAAAACGTGCGTAGGGATAGATTTGTGCTTTTACAAATTTCTTCGTACTCTAACCTCTTTCCATTCATGTGATCCTAATCAAATTTTTCTACAAAACCTGTGTTGGAATAGATTTGTGCTTTTACATACTTTCTTCGTACCCTAACCTCTTTCCATTCATGTGATCCTAATCAAAATTTTCTACAAAATGTGCGTTGGGATAGATTTGTGCTTTTACAAATTTCTTCGTACTTTAACCTCTTTCCATTCATGTGATCCTAATCAAATTTTTCTACAAAACCTGTGTTGGAATAGATTTGTGCTTTTACATACTTTCTTCGTACCCTAACCTCTTTCCATTCATGTGATCCTAATCAAAACTTTCTACAAAATGTGCGTTGGGATAGATTTGTGCTTTTACAAATTTCTTCGTACTTTAACTTCTTTCCATTCATGTAATCCTAATCAAATTTTTCTACAAAACCTGTGTTGAGATAGATTTGTTCTTTTACATACTTTCTTCGTACCCTAACCTCTTGCCATTCATGTGATCCTAATCAAAATTTTCTGCAATACGTGCGTTGCAATAGATTTGTGCTTTTACAAATTTCTTCGTACCTTAACCTCTTTCCATTCATATGATCCTAATCAAACTTTTCTACAAAACGTGCGTAGGGATAGATTTGTGCTTTTACAAATTTCTTCGTACTCTAACCTCTTTCCATTCAAGTGATCCTAATCACATTTTTCTACAAAACCTGTGTTGGGATAGATTTGTGCTTTAACATACTTTCTTCGTACCCTAACCTCTTTCCATTTATGTGATCCTAATCAAAATTTTCTACAAAATGTGCGTTGGGATAGATTTGTGCTTTTACAAATTTCTTCGTTCTTTAAACTCTTTCCATTCATGTGATCCTAATCAAATTTTTCTACAAAACCTGTGTTGGAATAGATTTGTGCTTTAACATACTTCCTTCGTACCCTAACCTCTTTCCATTCATGTGATCCTAATCAAAATTTTCTACAAAATGTGCGTTGGGATAGATTTGTGCTTTTACAAATTTCTGCGTACTTTAACCTCTTTCCATTCATGTGATCCTAATCAAATTTTTCTACAAAACCTGTGTTGGAATAGATTTGTGTTTTTACATACTTTCTTCGTACCCTAACCTCTTTCCATTCATGTGATCCTAATCAAAATTTTCTACAAAATGTGCGTTGGGATAGATTTGTGCTTTTACAAATTTCTTCGTACTTTAACCTCTTTCCATTCATGTGATCCTAATCAAATTTTTCTACAAAACCTGTGTTGGGATAGATTTGTGCTTTTACATACTTTCTTCGTACCCTAACCTCTTGCCATTCATGTGATCCTAATCAAAATTTTCTGCAATACGTGCGTTGCAATAGATTTGTGCTTTTACAAATTTCTTCGTACCTTAACCTCTTTCCATTCATATGATCCTAATCAAACTTTTCTACAAAACGTGCGTAGGGATAGATTTGTGCTTTTACAAATTTCTTCGTACTCTAACCTCTTTCCATTCATATGATCCTAATCAAACTTTTCTACAAAACGTGCGTAGGGATAGATTTGTGCTTTTACAAATTTCTTCGGACTCTAACCTCTTTCCATTCATGTGATCCTAATCAAAGTTTTCTATAAAACCATGAATTGGGATAGATTTGTGCTTTTACAAATTTCTTCGTACCCCAACCTCTTGCCATTCATGTGATCCTAATCAAAATTTTCTGCAATACGTGCGTTGCAATAAATTTGTGCTTTTACAAATTTCTTCGTACCTTAACCTCTTTCCATTCATATGATCCTAATCAAACTTTTCTACAAAACGTGCGTAGGGATAGATTTGTGCTTTTACAAATTTCTTCGTACTCTAACCTCTTTCCATTCATGTGATCCTAATCAAAGTTTTCTATAAAACCATGAATTGGGATAGATTTGTGCTTTTACAAATTTCTTCGTACCCCAACCTCTTGCCATTCATGTGATCCTAATCAAAATTTTCTGCAATACGTGAGTTGCAATAGATTTGTGCTTTTACAAATTTCTTCGTACCTTAACATCTTTCCATTCATATGATCCTAATCAAACTTTTCTACAAAACGTGCGTAGGGATAGATTTGTGCTTTTACAAATTTCATCGTAGTCTAACCTCTTTCCATTCATGTGATCCTAATCAAATTTTTCTACAAAACCTGTGTTGGAATAGATTTGTGCTTTTACATACTTTCTTCGTACCGCAACCTCTTGCCATTCATGTGATCCTAATCAAAATTTTCTGCAATACGTGCGTTGCAATAAATTTGTGTTTTTACATATTTCTTCGTACCTTAACCTCTTTCCATTCATATGATCCTAATCAAACTTTTCTACAAAACGTGCGTAGGGATAGATTTGTGCTATTACAAATTTCTTCGTACTCTAACCTCTTTCCATTAATGTGATCCTAATCAAAATTTTCTACAAAATGGCGTTGGGATAGATTTGTCCTTTTACAAATTTATTCATATTCTAACCTCTTTCCATTCATATGATCCTAATCAAACATTTCTACAAAACGTGCGTAGGGATAGATTTGTGCTTTTACAAATTTCTTCGTAGTCTAACCTCTTTCCAATCATGTGATCCTAATCAAATTTTTCTACAAAACCTGCGTTGCAATAAATTTGTGCTTTTACATATTTCTTCGTACCTTAACCTCTTTCCATTCATATGATCCTAATCAAACTTTTCTACCTAATGTGCAGAGGGATAGATTTGTGCTTTTACAAATTTCTTCGTACTCTAACCTCTTTCCATTAATGTGATCCTAATCAAAATTTTCTACAAAATGTGCGTTGGGATAGATTTGTGCTTTTACAAATTTCTTCGTACTCTAACCTCTTTCCATTCATGTGATCCTAATCAAATTTTTCTACAAAACCTGTGTTGGAATAGATTTGTGCTTTTACATACTTTCTTCGTACCCTAACCTCTTTCCATTCATGTGATCCTAATCAAAATTTTCTACAAAATGTGCGTTGGGATAGATTTGTGCTTTTACAAATTTCTTCGTTCTTTAACCTCTTTCCATTCATGTGATCCTAATCAAATTTTTCTACAAAACCTGTGTTGGAATAGATTTGTGCTTTAACATACTTTCTTCGTACCCTAACCTCTTTCCATTCATGTGATCCTAATCAAAATTTTCTACAAAATGTGCGTTGGGATAGATTTGTGCTTTTACAAATTTCTTCGTACTTTAAACTCTTTCCATTCATGTGATCCTAATCAAATTTTTCTACAAAACCTGTGTTGGGATAGATTTGTGCTTTTACATACTTTCTTCGTACCCTAACCTCTTGCCATTCATGTGATCCTAATCAAAATTTTCTGCAATACGTGCGTTGCAATAGATTTGTGCTTTTACAAATTTCTTCGTACTTAAAACCTCTTTCCATTCATGTGATCCTAATCAAATTTTTCTACAAAACCTGTGTTGGGATAGATTTGTGCTTTTACATACTTTCTTCGTACCCTAACCTCTTTCCATTCATGTGATCCTAATCAAAATTTTCTACAAAATGTGCGTTGGGATAGATTTGTGCTTTTACAAATTTCTTCGTACTTTAACCTCTTTCCATTCATGTGATCCTAATCAAAATTTTCTACAAAACCTGTGTTGGGATAGATTTGTGCTTTTACATACTTTCTTCGTACCCTAACCTCTTGCCATTCATGTGATCCTAATCAAAATTTTCTGCAATACGTGCGTTGCAATAGATTTGTGCTTTTACAAACTTTCTTCGTACCCTAACCTCTTGCCATTCATATGATCCTAATCAAACTTTTCTACAAAACGTGCGTAGGGATAGATTTGTGCTTTTACAAATTTCTTCGTACTCTAACCTCTTTCCATTCATGTGATCCTAATCAAATTTTTCTACAAAACCTGTGTTGGAATAGATTTGTGCTTTTACATACTTTCTTCGTACCCTAACCTCATTCCATTCATGTGATCATAATCAAAATTTTCTACAAAATGTGCGTTGGGATAGATTTGTCCTTTTACAAATTTATTCATATTCTAACCTCTTTCCATTCATGTGATCCTAATCAAAGTTTTCTACAAAACGTGCGTAGGGATAGATTTGTGCTTTTACAGACTTTCTTCGTACCCTAACCTCTTGCCATTTATGTGATCCTAATCAAAATTTTCTGCAATACGTGCGTTGCAATAGATTTGTGCTTTTACAAATTTCTTCGTACCTTAACATCTTTCCATTCATATGATCCTAATCAAACTTTTCTACAAAACGTGCGTAGGGATAGATTTGTGCTTTTACAAATTTCATCGTAGTCTAACCTCTTTCCATTCATGTGATCCTAATCAAAATTTTCTACAAAATGGCGTTGGGATAGATTTGTCCTTTTACATACTTTCTTCGTACCGCAACCTCTTGCCATTCATGTGATCCTAATCAAAATTTTCTGCAATACGTGCGTTGCAATAAATTTGTGCTTTTACATATTTCTTCGTACCTTAACCTCTTTCCATTCATATGATCCTAATCAAACTTTTCTACAAAACGTGCGTAGGGATAGATTTGTGCTATTACAAATTTCTTCGTACTCTAACTTCTTTCCATTCATGTGATCCTAATCAAAATTTTCTACAAAATGTGCGTTGGGATAGATTTGTCCTTTTACAAATTTATTCATATTCTAACCTCTTTCCATTCATATGATCCTAATCAAACTTTTCTACAAAACGTGCGTAGGGATAGATTTGTGCTTTTACAAATTTCTTCGGACTCTAACCTCTTTCCATTCATGTGATCCTAATCAAAGTTTTCTATAAAACCATGAATTGGGATAGATTTGTGCTTTTACAAATTTCTTCGTACCCCAACCTCTTACCATTCATGAGATCCTAATCAAAATTTTCTGCAATACGTGCGTTGCAATAAATTTGTGCTTTTACATATTTCTTCGTACCTTAACCTCTTTCCATTCATATGATCCTAATCAAACTTTTCTACAAAACGTGCGTAGGGATAGATTTGTGCTTTTACAAATTTCTTCGTACTCTAACCTCTTTCCATTCATGTGATCCTAATCAAAGTTTTCTATAAAACCATGAATTGGGATAGATTTGTGCTTTTACAAATTTCTTCGTACCCCAACCTCTTGCCTTTCATGTGATCCTAAACAAAATTTTCTGCAATACGTGAGTTGCAATAGATTTGTGCTTTTACAAATTTCTTCGTACCTTAACATCTTTCCATTCATATGATCCTAATCAAACTTTTCTACAAAACGTGCGTAGGGATAGATTTGTGCTTTTACAAATTTCATCGTAGTCTAACCTCTTTCCATTCATGTGATCCTAATCAAATTTTTCTACAAAACCTGTGTTGGAATAGATTTGTGCTTTTACATACTTTCTTCGTACCGCAACCTCTTGCCATTCATGTGATCCTAATCAAAATTTTCTGCAATACGTGCGTTGCAATAAATTTGTGTTTTTACATATTTCTTCGTACCTTAACCTCTTTCCATTCATATGATCCTAATCAAACTTTTCTACAAAACGTGCGTAGGGATAGATTTGTGCTATTACAAATTTCTTCGTACTCTAACCTCTTTCCATTCATGTGATCCTAATCAAAATTTTCTACAAAATGGCGTTGGGATAGATTTGTCCTTTTACAAATTTATTCATATTCTAACCTCTTTCCATTCATATGATCCTAATCAAACATTTCTACAAAACGAGCGTAGGGATAGATTTGTGCTTTTACAAATTTCTTCGTAGTCTAACCTCTTTCCATTCATGTGATCCTAATCAAATTTTTCTACAAAACCTGCGTTGCAATAAATTTGTGCTTTTACATATTTCTTCGTACCTTAACCTCTTTCCATTCATATGATCCTAATCAAACTTTTCTACCTAATGTGCATAGGGATAGATTTGTGCTTTTACAAATTTCTTCGTACTCTAACCTCTTTCCATTCATGTGATCCTAATCAAAATTTTCTACAAAATGTGCGTTGGGATAGATTTGTCCTTTTACAAATTTATTCATATTCTAACCTCTTTCCATTCATATGAACCTAATCAAAATTTTCTACTAAACGTATGTTGGGATAGATTTGTGCTTTTACAGACTTTCTTCGTACCCTAACTTCTTGCCATTCATGTGATCCTAATCAAAATTTTCTGCAATACGTGCGTTGCAATAGATTTGTGCTTTTACAAATTTCTTCGTACCTTAACCTCTTTCCATTCATATGATCCTAATCAAACTTTTCTACAAAACGTGCGTAGGGATAGATTTGTGCTTTTACAAATTTCTTTGTACTCTAACCTCTTTCCATTCATGTGATCCTAATCAAAGTTTTCTATAAAACCATGAATTGGGATAGATTTGTGCTTTTACAAATTTCTTCGTACCCCAACCTCTTGCCATTCATGTGATCCTAATCAAAATTTTCTGCAATACATGAGTTGCAATAGATTTGTGCTTTTACAAATTTCTTCGTACCTTAACATCTTTCCATTCATATGATCCTAATCAAACTTTTCTACAAAACGTGCGTAGGGATAGATTTGTGCTTTTACAAATTTCTTCGTAGTCTAACCTCTTTCCATTTATGTGATCCTAATCAAATTTTTCTACAAAACCTGTGTTGGAATAGATTTGTGCTTTTACATACTTTCTTCGTACCGCAACCTCTTGCCATTCATGTGATCCTAATCAAAATTTTCTGCAATACGTGCGTTGCAATAAATTTGTGTTTTTACATATTTCTTCGTACCTTAACCTCTTTCCATTCATATGATCCTAATCAAACTTTTCTACAAAACGTGCGTAGGGATAGATTTGTGCTATTACAAATTTCTTCGTACTCTAACCTCTTTCCATTCATGTGATACTAATCAAAATTTTCTACAAAATGGCGTTGGGATAGATTTGTCCTTTTACAAATTTATTCATATTCTAACCTCTTTCCATTCATATGATCCTAATCAAACATTTCTACAAAACGTGCGTAGGGATAGATTTGTGCTTTTACAAATTTCTTCGTAGTCTAACCTCTTTCCATTCATGTGATCCTAATCAAATTTTTCTACAAAACCTGCGTTGCAATAAATTTGTGCTTTTACATATTTCTTCGTACCTTAACCTCTTTCCATTCATATGATCCTAATCAAACTTTTCTACCTAATGTGCATAGGGATAGATTTGTGCTTTTACAAATTTCTTCGTACTCTAACCTCTTTCCATTCATGTGATCCTAATCAAAATTTTCTACAAAATGTGCGTTGGGATAGATTTGTCCTTTTACAAATTTATTCATATTCTAACCTCTTTCCATTCATATGAACCTAATCAAAATTTTCTACTAAACGTATGTTGGGATAGATTTGTGCTTTTACAGACTTTCTTCGTACCCTAACCTCTTTCCATTCATGTGATCCTAATCAAAATTTTCTGCAATACGTGCGTTGCAATAGATTTGTGCTTTTACAAATTTCTTCGTACCTTAACCTCTTTCCATTCATATGATCCTAATCAAACTTTTCTACAAAACGTGCGTAGGGATAGATTTATGCTTTTACAAATTTCTTCGTACTCTAACCTCTTTCCATTCATGTGATCCTAATCAAATTTTTCTACAAAACCTGTGTTGGAATAGATTTGTGCTTTTACATACTTTCTTCGTACCGTAACCTCTTTCCATTCATGTGACCCTAATCATAATTTTCTACAAAATGTGCGTTGGGATAGATTTGTCCTTTTACAAATTTATTCATATTCTAACCTCTTGCCATTCATGTGATCCTAATCAAACTTTTCTACAAAACGTGCGTAGGGATAGATTTGTGCTATTACAAATTTCTTCGTACTCTAACCTCTTTCCATTCATGTGATACTAATCAAAATTTTCTACAAAATGGCGTTGGGATAGATTTGTCCTTTTACAAATTTATTCATATTCTAACCTCTTTCCATTCATATGATCCTAATCAAACATTTCTACAAAACGTGCGTAGGGATAGATTTGTGCTTTTACAAATTTCTTCGTAGTCTAACCTCTTTCCATTCATGTGATCCTAATCAAATTTTTCTACAAAACCTGCGTTGCAATAAATTTGTGCTTTTACATATTTCTTCGTACCTTAACCTCTTTCCATTCATATGATCCTAATCAAACTTTTCTACCTAATGTGCATAGGGATAGATTTGTGCTTTTACAAATTTCTTCGTACTCTAACCTCTTTCCATTCATGTGATCCTAATCAAAATTTTCTACAAAATGTGCGTTGGGATAGATTTGTCCTTTTACAAATTTATTCATATTCTAACCTCTTTCCATTCATATGAACCTAATCAAAATTTTCTACTAAACGTATGTTGGGATAGATTTGTGCTTTTACAGACTTTCTTCGTACCCTAACTTCTTGCCATTCATGTGATCCTAATCAAAATTTTCTGCAATACGTGCGTTGCAATAGATTTGTGCTTTTACAAATTTCTTCGTACCTTAACCTCTTTCCATTCATATGATCCTAATCAAACTTTTCTACAAAACGTGCGTAGGGATAGATTTGTGCTTTTACAAATTTCTTTGTACTCTAACCTCTTTCCATTCATGTGATCCTAATCAAAGTTTTCTATAAAACCATGAATTGGGATAGATTTGTGCTTTTACAAATTTCTTCGTACCCCAACCTCTTGCCATTCATGTGATCCTAATCAAAATTTTCTGCAATACGTGAGATGCAATAGATTTGTGCTTTTACAAATTTCTTCGTACCTTAACATCTTTCCATTCATATGATCCTAATCAAACTTTTCTACAAAACGTGCGTAGGGATAGATTTGTGCTTTTACAAATTTCATCGTAGTCTAACCTCTTTCCATTCATGTGATCCTAATCAAATTTTTCTACAAAACCTGTGTTGGAATAGATTTGTGCTTTTACATACTTTCTTCGTACCGCAACCTCTTGCCATTCATGTGATCCTAATCAAAATTTTCTGCAATACGTGCGTTGCAATAAATTTGTGTTTTTACATATTTCTTCGTACCTTAACCTCTTTCCATTCATATGATCCTAATCAAACTTTTCTACAAAACGTGCGTAGGGATAGATTTGTGCTATTACAAATTTCTTCGTACTCTAACCTCTTTCCATTCATGTGATCCTAATCAAAATTTTCTACAAAATGGCGTTGGGATAGATTTGTCCTTTTACAAATTTATTCATATTCTAACCTCTTTCCATTCATATGATCCTAATCAAACATTTCTACAAAACGTGCGTAGGGATAGATTTGTGCTTTTACAAATTTCTTCGTAGTCTAACCTCTTTCCATTCATGTGATCCTAATCAAATTTTTCTACAAAACCTGCGTTGCAATAAATTTGTGCTTTTACATATTTCTTCGTACCTTAACCTCTTTCCATTCATATGATCCTAATCAAACTTTTCTACCAAATGTGCATAGGGATAGATTTGTGCTTTTACAAATTTCTTCGTACTCTAACCTCTTTCCATTCATGTGATCCTAATCAAAATTTTCTACAAAATGTGCGTTGGGATAGATTTGTCCTTTTACAAATTTATTCATATTCTAACCTCTTTCCATTCATATGAACCTAATCAAAATTTTCTACTAAACGTATGTTGGGATAGATTTGTGCTTTTACAGACTTTCTTCGTACCCTAACTTCTTGCCATTCATGTGATCCTAATCAAAATTTTCTGCAATACGTGCGTTGCAATAGATTTGTGCTTTTACAAATTTCTTTTTACCTTAACCTCTTTCCATTCATATGATCCTAATCAAACTTTTCTACAAAACGTGCGTAGGGATAGATTTATGCTTTTACAAATTTCTTCGTACTCTAACCTCTTTCCATTCATGTGATCCTAATCAAATTTTTCTACAAAACCTGTGTTGGAATAGATTTGTGCTTTTACATACTTTCTTCGTACCGTAACCTCTTTCCATTCATGTGACCCTAATCATAATTTTCTACAAAATGTGCGTTGGGATAGATTTGTCCTTTTACAAATTTATTCATATTCTAACCTCTTGCCATTCATGTGATCCTAATCAAACTTTTCTACAAAACGTGCGTAGGGATAGATTTGTGCTTTTACAAATTTCTTCGTACTCTAACCTCTTTCCATTCATGTGATCCTAATCAAATTTTTCTACAAAACCTGTGTTGGAATAGATTTGTGCTTTTACATACTTTCTTCGTACCCTAACCTCCTTCCATTCATGTGACCCTAATCAAAGTTTTCTACAAAATGTGCGTTGGGATAGATTTGTCCTTTTACAAATTTATTCATATTCTAACCTCTTGCCATTCATGTGATCCTAATCAAAATTTTCTGCAATACGTGCGTTGCAATAGATTTGTGCTTTTACAAATTTCTTCGTACTCTAACCTCTTTCCATTCATGTGATCCTAATCAAATTTTTCTACAAAACCTGTGTTGAGATAGATTTGTGCTTTTACATACTTTCTTCGTACCCTAACCTCTTTCCATTCATGTGATCCTAATCAAAATTTTCTACAAAATGTGCGTTGGGATAGATTTGTGCTTTTACAAATTTCTTCGTACTTTAACCTCTTTCCATTCATGTGATCCTAATCAAATTTTTCTACAAAACCTGTGTTGGAATAGATTTGTGCTTTTACATACTTTCTTCGTACCCTAACCTCTTTCCATTCATGTGATCCTAATCAAAACTTTCTACAAAATGTGCGTTGGGATAGATTTGTGCTTTTACAAATTTCTTCGTACTTTAACTTCTTTCCATTCATGTAATCCTAATCAAATTTTTCTACAAAACCTGTGTTGAGATAGATTTGTTCTTTTACATACTTTCTTCGTACCCTAACCTCTTGCCATTCATGTGATCCTAATCAAAATTTTCTGCAATACGTGCGTTGCAATAGATTTGTGCTTTTACAAATTTCTTCGTACCTTAACCTCTTTCCATTCATGTGATCCTAATCAAAATTTTCTACAAAATGTGCGTTGGGATAGATTTGTGCTTTTACAAATTTCTTCGTACTTTAACCTCTTTCCATTCATGTGATCCTAATCAAATTTTTCTACAAAACCTGTGTTGGGATAGATTTGTGCTTTAACATACTTTCTTCGTACCCTAACCTCTTTCCATTCATGTGATCCTAATCAAAATTTTCTACAAAATGTGCGTTGGGATAGATTTGTGCTTTTACAAATTTCTTCGTTCTTTAAACTCTTTCCATTCATGTGATCCTAATCAAATTTTTCTACAAAACCTGAGTTGGAATAGATTTGTGCTTTAACATACTTCCTTCGTACCCTAACCTCTTTCCATTCATGTGATCCTAATCAAAATTTTCTACAAAATGTGCGTTGGGATAGATTTGTGCTTTTACAAATTTCTGCGTACTTTAACCTCTTTCCATTCATGTGATCCTAATCAAATTTTTCTACAAAACCTGTGTTGGAATAGATTTGTGTTTTTACATACTTTCTTCGTACCCTAACCTCTTTCCATTCATGTGATCCTAATCAAAGTCTTCTACAAAATGTGCGTTGGGATAGATTTGTCCTTTTACAAATTTATTCATATTCTAACCTCTTGCCATTCATGTGATCCTAATCAAAATTTTCTGCAATACGTGCGTTGCAATAGATTTGTGCTTTTAGAAATTTCTTCGTACCTTAACCTCTTTCCTTTCATATGATCCTAATCAAACTTTGCTACAAAACGTGCGTAGGGATAGATTTGTGCTTTTACAAATTTCTTCGTACTCTAACCTCTTTCCATTCATGTGATCCTAATCAAATTTTTCTACAAAACCTGTGTTGGAATAGATTTGTGCTTTTACATACTTTCTTCGTACCCTAACCTCTTTCCATTCATGTGATCCTAATAAAAATTTTCTACAAAATGTGCGTTGGGATAGATTTGTGCTTTTACAAATTTCTTCGTTCTTTAACCTCTTTCCATTCATGTGATCCTAATCAAATTTTTCTACAAAACCTGTGTTGGAATAGATTTGTGCTTTTACATACATTCTTCGTACCCTAACCTCTTTCCATTCATGTGATCCTAATCAAAACTTTCTACAAAATGTGCGTTGGGATAGATTTGTGCTTTTACAAATTTCTTCGTACTTTAACTTCTTTCCATTCATGTAATCCTAATCAAATTTTTCTACAAAACCTGTGTTGAGATAGATTTGTTCTTTTACATACTTTCTTCGTACCCTAACCTCTTGCCATTCATGTGATCCTAATCAAAATTTTCTGCAATACGTGCGTTGCAATAGATTTGTGCTTTTACAAATTTCTTCGTACCTTAACCTCTTTCCATTCATATGATCCTAATCAAACTTTTCTACAAAACGTGCGTAGGGATAGATTTGTGCTTTTACAAATTTCTTCGTACTCTAACCTCTTTCCATTCAAGTGATCCTAATCACATTTTTCTACAAAACCTGTGTTGGGATAGATTTGTGCTTTAACATACTTTCTTCGTACCCTAACCTCTTTCCATTTATGTGATCCTAATCAAAATTTTCTACAAAATGTGCGTTGGGATAGATTTGTGCTTTTACAAATTTCTTCGTTCTTTAAACTCTTTCCATTCATGTGATCCTAATCAAATTTTTCTACAAAACCTGTGTTGGAATAGATTTGTGCTTTAACATACTTCCTTCGTACCCTAACCTCTTTCCATTCATGTGATCCTAATCAAAATTTTCTACAAAATGTGCGTTGGGATAGATTTGTGCTTTTACAAATTTCTGCGTACTTTAACCTCTTTCCATTCATGTGATCCTAATCAAATTTTTCTACAAAACCTGTGTTGGAATAGATTTGTGTTTTTACATACTTTCTTCGTACCCTAACCTCTTTCCATTCATGTGATCCTAATCAAAATTTTCTACAAAATGTGCGTTGGGATAGATTTGTGCTTTTACAAATTTCTTCGTACTTTAACCTCTTTCCATTCATGTGATCCTAATCAAATTTTTCTACAAAACCTGTGTTGGGATAGATTTGTGCTTTTACATACTTTCTTCGTACCCTAACCTCTTGCCATTCATGTGATCCTAATCAAAATTTTCTGCAATACGTGCGTTGCAATAGATTTGTGCTTTTACAAATTTCTTCGTACCTTAACCTCTTTCCATTCATATGATCCTAATCAAACTTTTCTACAAAACGTGCGTAGGGATAGATTTGTGCTTTTACAAATTTCTTCGTACTCTAACCTCTTTCCATTCATATGATCCTAATCAAACTTTTCTACAAAACGTGCGTAGGGATAGATTTGTGCTTTTACAAATTTCTTCGGACTCTAACCTCTTTCCATTCATGTGATCCTAATCAAAGTTTTCTATAAAACCATGAATTGGGATAGATTTGTGCTTTTACAAATTTCTTCGTACCCCAACCTCTTGCCATTCATGTGATCCTAATCAAAATTTTCTGCAATACGTGCGTTGCAATAAATTTGTGCTTTTACAAATTTCTTCGTACCTTAACCTCTTTCCATTCATATGATCCTAATCAAACTTTTCTACAAAACGTGCGTAGGGATAGATTTGTGCTTTTACAAATTTCTTCGTACTCTAACCTCTTTCCATTCATGTGATCCTAATCAAAGTTTTCTATAAAACCATGAATTGGGATAGATTTGTGCTTTTACAAATTTCTTCGTACCCCAACCTCTTGCCATTCATGTGATCCTAATCAAAATTTTCTGCAATACGTGAGTTGCAATAGATTTGTGCTTTTACAAATTTCTTCGTACCTTAACATCTTTCCATTCATATGATCCTAATCAAACTTTTCTACAAAACGTGCGTAGGGATAGATTTGTGCTTTTACAAATTTCATCGTAGTCTAACCTCTTTCCATTCATGTGATCCTAATCAAATTTTTCTACAAAACCTGTGTTGGAATAGATTTGTGCTTTTACATACTTTCTTCGTACCGCAACCTCTTGCCATTCATGTGATCCTAATCAAAATTTTCTGCAATACGTGCGTTGCAATAAATTTGTGTTTTTACATATTTCTTCGTACCTTAACCTCTTTCCATTCATATGATCCTAATCAAACTTTTCTACAAAACGTGCGTAGGGATAGATTTGTGCTATTACAAATTTCTTCGTACTCTAACCTCTTTCCATTAATGTGATCCTAATCAAAATTTTCTACAAAATGGCGTTGGGATAGATTTGTCCTTTTACAAATTTATTCATATTCTAACCTCTTTCCATTCATATGATCCTAATCAAACATTTCTACAAAACGTGCGTAGGGATAGATTTGTGCTTTTACAAATTTCTTCGTAGTCTAACCTCTTTCCATTCATGTGATCCTAATCAAATTTTTCTACAAAACCTGCGTTGCAATAAATTTGTGCTTTTACATATTTCTTCGTACCTTAACCTCTTTCCATTCATATGATCCTAATCAAACTTTTCTACCTAATGTGCAGAGGGATAGATTTGTGCTTTTACAAATTTCTTCGTACTCTAACCTCTTTCCATTAATGTGATCCTAATCAAAATTTTCTACAAAATGTGCGTTGGGATAGATTTGTGCTTTTACAAATTTCTTCGTACTCTAACCTCTTTCCATTCATGTGATCCTAATCAAATTTTTCTACAAAACCTGTGTTGGAATAGATTTGTGCTTTTACATACTTTCTTCGTACCCTAACCTCTTTCCATTCATGTGATCCTAATCAAAATTTTCTACAAAATGTGCGTTGGGATAGATTTGTGCTTTTACAAATTTCTTCGTTCTTTAACCTCTTTCCATTCATGTGATCCTAATCAAATTTTTCTACAAAACCTGTGTTGGAATAGATTTGTGCTTTAACATACTTTCTTCGTACCCTAACCTCTTTCCATTCATGTGATCCTAATCAAAATTTTCTACAAAATGTGCGTTGGGATAGATTTGTGCTTTTACAAATTTCTTCGTACTTTAAACTCTTTCCATTCATGTGATCCTAATCAAATTTTTCTACAAAACCTGTGTTGGGATAGATTTGTGCTTTTACATACTTTCTTCGTACCCTAACCTCTTGCCATTCATGTGATCCTAATCAAAATTTTCTGCAATACGTGCGTTGCAATAGATTTGTGCTTTTACAAATTTCTTCGTACTTAAAACCTCTTTCCATTCATGTGATCCTAATCAAATTTTTCTACAAAACCTGTGTTGGGATAGATTTGTGCTTTTACATACTTTCTTCGTACCCTAACCTCTTGCCATTCATGTGATCCTAATCAAAGTTTTCTGCAATACGTGCGTTGCAATAGATTTGTGCTTTTACAAATTTCTTCGTACCTTAACCTCATTCCATTCATATGAGCCTAATCAAACTTTTCTACAAAACGTGCGTAGGGATAGATTTGTGCTTTTACAAATTTCTTCGTACTCTAACCTCTTTCCATTCATGTGATCCTAATCAAATTTTTCTACAAAACCTGTGCTGGAATAGATTTGTGCTTTTACATACTTTCTTCGTACCCTAACCTCTTTCCATTCATGTGATCCTAATCAAAATTTTCTACAAAATGTGCGTTGGGATAGATTTGTGCTTTTACAAATTTCTTCGTACTTTAACCTCTTTCCATTCATGTGATCCTAATCAAATTTTTCTACAAAACCTGTGTTGGAATAGATTTGTGCTTTAACATACTTTCTTCGTACCCTAACCTCTTTCCATTCATGTGATCCTAATCAAAATTTTCTAGAAAATGTGCGTTGGGATAGATTTGTGCTTTTACAAATTTCTTCGTACTTTAACCTCTTTCCATTCATGTGATCCTAATCAAATTTTTCTACAAAACCTGTGTTGGAATAGATTTGTGCTTTTACATACTTTCTTCGAACCCTAACCTCTTTCCATTCATGTGATCCTAATCAAAATTTTCTACAAAATGTGCGTTGGGATAGATTTGTGCTTTTACAAATTTCTTCGTACTTTAACCTCTTTCCATTCATGTGATCCTAAACAAATTTTTCTACAAAACCTGTGTTGGAATAGATTTGTGCTTTAACATACTTTCTTCGTACCCTAACCTCTTTCCATTCATGTAATCCTAATCAAAATTTTCTACAAAATGTGCGTTGGGAGAGATTTGTGCTTTTACAAATTTCTTCGTACTTTAACGTCTTTCCATTCATGTGATCCTAATCAAATTTTTCTATAAAACCTGTGTTGGAATAGATTTGTGCTTTTACATACTTTCTTCGTACCCTAACCTCTTTCCATTCATGTGATCCTAATCAAAATTTTCTACAAAATGTGCGTTGGGATAGATTTGTGCTTTTACAAATTTCTTCGTACTTTAACCTCTTTCCATTCATGTGATCCTAATCAAAATTTTCTACAAAACCTGTGTTGGGATAGATTTGTGCTTTTACATACTTTCTTCGTACCCTAACCTCTTTCCATTCATATGATCCTAATCAAACTTTTCTACAAAACGTGCGTAGGGATAGATTTGTGCTTTTACAAATTTCTTTGTACTCTAACCTCTTTCCATTCATGTGATCCTAATCAAAGTTTTCTATAAAACCATGAATTGGGATAGATTTGTGCTTTTACAAATTTCTTCGTACCCCAACCTCTTGCCATTCATGTGATCCTAATCAAAATTTTCTGCAATACGTGAGTTGCAATAGATTTGTGCTTTTACAAATTTCTTCGTACCTTAACATCTTTCCATTCATATGATCCTAATCAAACTTTTCTACAAAACGTGCGTAGGGATAGATTTGTGCTTTTACAAATTTCTTTGTACTCTAACCTCTTTCCATTCATGTGATCCTAATCAAAGTTTTCTATAAAACCATGAATTGGGATAGATTTGTGCTTTTACAAATTTCTTCGTACCCCAACCTCTTGCCATTCATGTGATCCTAATCAAAATTTTCTGCAATACGTGAGTTGCAATAGATTTGTGCTTTTACAAATTTCTTCGTACCTTAACATCTTTCCATTCATATGATCCTAATCAAACTTTTCTACAAAACGTGCGTAGGGATAGATTTGTGCTTTTACAAATTTCTTCGTACTTTAACCTCTTTCCATTCATGTGATCCTAATCAAAGTTTTCTATAAAACCATGAATTGGGATAGATTTGTGCTTTTACAAATTTCTTCGTACCCCAACCTCTTGCCATTCATGTGATCCTAATCAAATTTTTCTACAAAACCTGTGTTGGAATAGATTTGTGCTTTTACATACTTTCTTCGTACCGCAACCTCTTGCCATTCATGTGATCCTAATCAAAATTTTCTGCAATACGTGCGTTGCAATAAATTTGTGTTTTTACATATTTCTTCGTACCTTAACCTCTTTCCATTCATATGATCCTAATCAAACTTTTCTACAAAACGTGCGTAGGGATAGATTTGTGCTATTACAAATTTCTTCGTACTCTAACCTCTTTCCATTCATGTGATCCTAATCAAAATTTTCTACAAAATGGCGTTGGGATAGATTTGTCCTTTTACAAATTTATTCATATTCTAACCTCTTTCCATTCATATGATCCTAATCAAACATTTCTACAAAACGTGCGTAGGGATAGATTTGTGCTTTTACAAATTTCTTCGTAGTCTAACCTCTTTCCATTCATGTGATCCTAATCAAATTTTTCTACAAAACCTGCGTTGCAATAAATTTGTGCTTTTACATATTTCTTCGTACCTTAACCTCTTTCCATTCATATGATCCTAATCAAACTTTTCTACCAAATGTGCATAGGGATAGATTTGTGCTTTTACAAATTTCTTCGTACTCTAACCTCTTTCCATTCATGTGATCCTAATCAAAATTTTCTACAAAATGTGCGTTGGGATAGATTTGTCCTTTTACAAATTTATTCATATTCTAACCTCTTTCCATTCATATGAACCTAATCAAAATTTTCTACTAAACGTATGTTGGGATAGATTTGTGCTTTTACAGACTTTCTTCGTACCCTAACTTCTTGCCATTCATGTGATCCTAATCAAAATTTTCTGCAATACGTGCGTTGCAATAGATTTGTGCTTTTACAAATTTCTTCGTACCTTAACCTCTTTCCATTCATATGATCCTAATCAAACTTTTCTACAAAACGTGCGTAGGGATAGATTTGTGCTTTTACAAATTTCTTTGTACTCTAACCTCTTTCCATTCATGTGATCCTAATCAAAGTTTTCTATAAAACCATGAATTGGGATAGATTTGTGCTTTTACAAATTTCTTCGTACCCCAACCTCTTGCCATTCATGTGATCCTAATCAAAATTTTCTGCAATACGTGAGATGCAATAGATTTGTGCTTTTACAAATTTCTTCGTACCTTAACATCTTTCCATTCATATGATCCTAATCAAACTTTTCTACAAAACGTGCGTAGGGATAGATTTGTGCTTTTACAAATTTCATCGTAGTCTAACCTCTTTCCATTCATGTGATCCTAATCAAATTTTTCTACAAAACCTGTGTTGGAATAGATTTGTGCTTTTACATACTTTCTTCGTACCGCAACCTCTTGCCATTCATGTGATCCTAATCAAAATTTTCTGCAATACGTGCGTTGCAATAAATTTGTGTTTTTACATATTTCTTCGTACCTTAACCTCTTTCCATTCATATGATCCTAATCAAACTTTTCTACAAAACGTGCGTAGGGATAGATTTGTGCTATTACAAATTTCTTCGTACTCTAACCTCTTTCCATTCATGTGATCCTAATCAAAATTTTCTACAAAATGGCGTTGGGATAGATTTGTCCTTTTACAAATTTATTCATATTCTAACCTCTTTCCATTCATATGATCCTAATCAAACATTTCTACAAAACGTGCGTAGGGATAGATTTGTGCTTTTACAAATTTCTTCGTAGTTTAACCTCTTTCCATTCATGTGATCCTAATCAAATTTTTCTACAAAACCTGTGTTGGAATAGATTTGTGCTTTTACATACTTTCTTCGTACCGTAACCTCTTTCCATTCATGTGACCCTAATCATAATTTTCTACAAAATGTGCGTTGGGATAGATTTGTCCTTTTACAAATTTATTCATATTCTAACCTCTTGCCATTCATGTGATCCTAATCAAACTTTTCTACAAAACGTGCGTAGGGATAGATTTGTGCTTTTACAAATTTCTTCGTACTCTAACCTCTTTCCATTCATGTGATCCTAATCAAATTTTTCTACAAAACCTGTGTTGGAATAGATTTGTGCTTTTACATACTTTCTTCGTACCCTAACCTCCTTCCATTCATGTGACCCTAATCAAAGTTTTCTACAAAATGTGCGTTGGGATAGATTTGTCCTTTTACAAATTTATTCATATTCTAACCTCTTGCCATTCATGTGATCCTAATCAAAATTTTCTGCAATACGTGCGTTGCAATAGATTTGTGCTTTTAGAAATTTCTTCGTACCTTAACCTCTTTCCTTTCATATGATCCTAATCAAACTTTTCTACAAAACGTGCGTAGGGATAGATTTGTGCTTTTACAAATTTCTTCGTACTCTAACCTCTTTCCATTCATGAGATCCTAATCAAATTTTTCTACAAAACCTGTGTTGAGATAGATTTGTGCTTTTACATACTTTCTTCGTACCCTAACCTCTTTCCATTCATGTGATCCTAATCAAAATTTTCTACAAAATGTGCGTTGGGATAGATTTGTGCTTTTACAAATTTCTTCGTACTTTAACCTCTTTCCATTCATGTGATCCTAATCAAATTTTTCTACAAAAGCTGTGTTGGAATAGATTTGTGCTTTTACATACTTTCTTCGTACCCTAACCTCTTTCCATTCATGTGATCCTAATCAAAACTTTCTACAAAATGTGCGTTGGGATAGATTTGTGCTTTTACAAATTTCTTCGTACTTTAACTTCTTTCCATTCATGTAATCCTAATCAAATTTTTCTACAAAACCTGTGTTGAGATAGATTTATTCTTTTACATACTTTCTTCGTACCCTAACCTCTTGCCATTCATGTGATCCTAATCAAAATTTTCTGCAATACGTGCGTTGCAATAGATTTGTGCTTTTACAAATTTCTTCGTACCTTAACCTCTTTCCATTCATATGATCCTAATCAAACTTTTCTACAAAACGTGCGTAGGGATAGATTTGTGCTTTTACAAATTTCTTCGTACTCTAACCTCTTTCCATTTAAGTGATCCTAATCACATTTTTCTACAAAACCTGTGTTGGAATAGATTTGTGCTTTTACATACTTTCTTCGTACCCTAACCTCTTTCCATTCATGTGATCCTAATCAAAATTTTCTACAAAATGTGCGTTGGGATAGATTTGTGCTTTTACAAATTTCTTCGTACTTTAACCTCTTTCCATTCATGTGATCCTAATCAAATTTTTCTACAAAACCTGTGTTGGGATAGATTTGTGCTTTAACATACTTTCTTCGTACCCTAACCTCTTTCCATTCATGTGATCCTAATCAAAATTTTCTACAAAATGTGCGTTGGGATAGATTTGTGCTTTTACAAATTTCTTCGTTCTTTAAACTCTTTCCATTCATGTGATCCTAATCAAATTTTTCTACAAAACCTGTGTTGGAATAGATTTGTGCTTTAACATACTTCCTTCGTACCCTAACCTCTTTCCATTCATGTGATCCTAATCAAAATTTTCTACAAAATGTGCGTTGGGATAGATTTGTGCTTTTACAAATTTCTGCGTACTTTAACCTCTTTCCATTCATGTGATCCTAATCAAATTTTTCTACAAAACCTGTGTTGGAATAGATTTGTGTTTTTACATACTTTCTTCGTACCCTAACCTCTTTCCATTCATGTGATCCTAATCAAAGTTTTCTACAAAATGTGCGTTGGGATAGATTTGTCCTTTTACAAATTTATTCATATTCTAACCTCTTGCCATTCATGTGATCCTAATCAAAATTTTCTGCAATACGTGCGTTGCAATAGATTTGTGCTTTTAGAAATTTCTTCGTACCTTAACCTCTTTCCTTGCATATGATCCTAATCAAACTTTTCTACAAAACGTGCGTAGGGATAGATTTGTGCTTTTACAAATTTCTTCGTACTCTAACCTCTTTCCATTCATGTGATCCTAATCAAATTTTTCTACAAAACCTGTGTTGAGATAGATTTGTGCTTTTACATACTTTCTTCGTACCCTAACCTCTTTCCATTCATGTGATCCTAATCAAAATTTTCTACAAAATGTGCGTTGGGATAGATTTGTGCTTTTACAAATTTCTTCGTACTTTAACCTCTTTCCATTCATGTGATCCTAATCAAATTTTTCTACAAAACCTTTGTTGGAATAGATTTGTGCTTTAACATACTTTCTTCGTACCCTAACCTCTTTCCATTCATGTGATCCTAATCAAAATTTTCTAGAAAATGTGCGTTGGGATAGATTTGTGCTTTTACAAATTTCTTCGTACTTTAACCTCTTTCCATTCATGTGATCCTAATCAAATTTTTCTACAAAACCTGTGTTGGAATAGATTTGTGCTTTTACATACTTTCTTCGAACCCTAACCTCTTTCCATTCATGTGATCCTAATCAAAATTTTCTACAAAATGTGCGTTGGGATAGATTTGTGCTTTTACAAATTTCTTCGTACTTTAACCTCTTTCCATTCATGTGATCCTAAACAAATTTTTCTACAAAACCTGTGTTGGAATAGATTTGTGCTTTTACATACTTTCTTCGTACCCTAACCTCTTTCCATTCATGTGATCCTAATCAAAATTTTCTACAAAATGTGCGTTGGGATAGATTTGTGCTTTTACAAATTTCTTCGTACTTTAACCTCTTTCCATTCATGTGATCCTAATCAAAATTTTCTACAAAACCTGTGTTGGGATAGATTTGTGCTTTTACATACTTTCTTCGTACCCTAACCTCTTTCCATTCATATGATCCTAATCAAACTTTTCTACAAAACGTGCGTAGGGATAGATTTGTGCTTTTACAAATTTCTTCGTACTTTAACCTCTTTCCATTCATGTGATCCTAATCAAATTTTTTTACAAAACCTGTGTTGGAATAGATTTGTGCTTTTACATACTTTCTTCGAACCCTAACCTCTTTCCATTCATGTGATCCTAATCAAAATTTTCTACAAAATGTGCGTTGGGATAGATTTGTGCTTTTACAAATTTCTTCGTACTTTAACGTCTTTCCATTCATGTGATCCTAATCAAATTTTTCTATAAAACCTGTGTTGGAATAGATTTGTGCTTTTACATACTTTCTTCGTACCCTAACCTCTTTCCATTCATGTGATCCTAATCAAAATTTTCTACAAAATGTGCGTTGGGATAGATTTGTGCTTTTACAAATTTCTTCGTACTTTAACCTCTTTCCATTCATGTGATCCTAATCAAAATTTTCTACAAAACCTGTGTTGGGATAGATTTGTGCTTTTACATACTTTCTTCGTACCCTAACCTCTTTCCATTCATATGATCCTAATCAAACTTTTCTACAAAACGTGCGTAGGGATAGATTTGTGCTTTTACAAATTTCTTTGTACTCTAACCTCTTTCCATTCATGTGATCCTAATCAAAGTTTTCTATAAAACCATGAATTGGGATAGATTTGTGCTTTTACAAATTTCTTCGTACCCCAACCTCTTGCCATTCATGTGATCCTAATCAAAATTTTCTGCAATACGTGAGTTGCAATAGATTTGTGCTTTTACAAATTTCTTCGTACCTTAACATCTTTCCATTCATATGATCCTAATCAAACTTTTCTACAAAACGTGCGTAGGGATAGATTTGTGCTTTTACAAATTTCATCGTAGTCTAACCTCTTTCCATTTATGTGATCCTAATCAAATTTTTCTACAAAACCTGTGTTGGAATAGATTTGTGCTTTTACATACTTTCTTCGTACCGCAACCTCTTGCCATTCATGTGATCCTAATCAAAATTTTCTGCAATACGTGCGTTGCAATAAATTTGTGTTTTTACATATTTCTTCGTACCTTAACCTCTTTCCATTCATATGATCCTAATCAAACTTTTCTACAAAACGTGCGTAGGGATAGATTTGTGCTATTACAAATTTCTTCGTACTCTAACCTCTTTCCATTCATGTGATCCTAATCAAAATTTTCTACAAAATGGCGTTGGGATAGATTTGTCCTTTTACAAATTTATTCATATTCTAACCTCTTTCCATTCATATGATCCTAATCAAACATTTCTACAAAACGTGCGTAGGGATAGATTTGTGCTTTTACAAATTTCTTCGTAGTCTAACCTCTTTCCATTCATGTGATCCTAATCAAATTTTTCTACAAAACCTGCGTTGCAATAAATTTGTGCTTTTACATATTTCTTCGTACCTTAACCTCTTTCCATTCATATGATCCTAATCAAACTTTTCTACCTAATGTGCATAGGGATAGATTTGTGCTTTTACAAATTTCTTCGTACTCTAACCTATTTCCATTCATGTGATCCTAATCAAAATTTTCTACAAAATGTGCGTTGGGATAGATTTGTCCTTTTACAAATTTATTCATATTCTAACCTCTTTCCATTCATATGAACCTAATCAAAATTTTCTACTAAACGTATGTTGGGATAGATTTGTGCTTTTACAGACTTTCTTCGTACCCTAACTTCTTGCCATTCATGTGATCCTAATCAAAATTTTCTGCAATACGTGCGTTGCAATAGATTTGTGCTTTTACAAATTTCTTCGTACCTTAACCTCTTTCCATTCATATGATCCTAATCAAGCTTTTCTACAAAACGTGCGTAGGGATAGATTTGTGCTTTTACAAATTTCTTTGTACTCTAACCTCTTTCCATTCATGTGATCCTAATCAAAGTTTTCTATAAAACCATGAATTGGGATAGATTTGTGCTTTTACAAATTTCTTCGTACCCCAACCTCTTGCCATTCATGTGATCCTAATCAAAATTTTCTGCAATACGTGAGATGCAATAGATTTGTGCTTTTACAAATTTCTTCGTACCTTAACATCTTTCCATTCATATGATCCTAATCAAACTTTTCTACAAAACGTGCGTAGGGATAGATTTGTGCTATTACAAATTTCTTCGTACTCTAACCTCTTTCCATTCATGTGATCCTAATCAAAATTTTCTACAAAATGGCGTTGGGATAGATTTGTCCTTTTACAAATTTATTCATATTCTAACCTCTTTCCATTCATATGATCCTAATCAAACATTTCTACAAAACGTGCGTAGGGATAGATTTGTGCTTTTACAAATTTCTTCGTAGTTTAACCTCTTTCCATTCATGTGATCCTAATCAAATTTTTCTACAAAACCTGTGTTGGAATAGATTTGTGCTTTTACATACTTTCTTCGTACCGCAACCTCTTGCCATTCATGTGATCCTAATCAAAATTTTCTGCAATACGTGCGTTGCAATAGATTTGTGCTTTTACAAATTTCTTTGTACCTTAACCTCTTTCCATTCATATGATCCTAATCAAACTTTTCTACAAAACGTGCGTAGGGATAGATTTATGCTTTTACAAATTTCTTCGTACTCTAACCTCTTTCCATTCATGTGATCCTAATCAAATTTTTCTACAAAACCTGTGTTGGAATAGATTTGTGCTTTTACATACTTTCTTCGTACCGTAACCTCTTTCCATTCATGTGACCCTAATCATAATTTTCTACAAAATGTGCGTTGGGATAGATTTGTCCTTTTACAAATTTATTCATATTCTAACCTCTTGCCATTCATGTGATCCTAATCAAACTTTTCTACAAAACGTGCGTAGGGATAGATTTGTGCTTTTACAAATTTCTTCGTACTCTAACCTCTTTCCATTCATGTGATCCTAATCAAATTTTTCTACAAAACCTGTGTTGGAATAGATTTGTGCTTTTACATACTTTCTTCGTACCCTAACCTCCTTCCATTCATGTGACCCTAATCAAAGTTTTCTACAAAATGTGCGTTGGGATAGATTTGTCCTTTTACAAATTTATTCATATTCTAACCTCTTGCCATTCATGTGATCCTAATCAAAATTTTCTGCAATACGTGCGTTGCAATAGATTTGTGCTTTTAGAAATTTCTTCGTACCTTAACCTCTTTCCTTTCATATGATCCTAATCAAACTTTTCTACAAAACGTGCGTAGGGATAGATTTGTGCTTTTACAAATTTCTTCGTACTCTAACCTCTTTCCATTCATGTGATCCTAATCAAATTTTTCTACAAAACCTGTGTTGAGATAGATTTGTGCTTTTACATACTTTCTTCGTACCCTAACCTCTTTCCATTCATGTGATCCTAATCAAAATTTTCTACAAAATGTGCGTTGGGATAGATTTGTGCTTTTACAAATTTCTTCGTACTTTAACCTCTTTCCATTCATGTGATCCTAATCAAATTTTTCTACAAAAGCTGTGTTGGAATAGATTTGTGCTTTTACATACTTTCTTCGTACCCTAACCTCTTTCCATTCATGTGATCCTAATCAAAACTTTCTACAAAATGTGCGTTGGGATAGATTTGTGCTTTTACAAATTTCTTCGTACTTTAACTTCTTTCCATTCATGTAATCCTAATCAAATTTTTCTACAAAACCTGTGTTGAGATAGATTTGTTCTTTTACATACTTTCTTCGTACCCTAACCTCTTGCCATTCATGTGATCCTAATCAAAATTTTCTGCAATACGTGCGTTGCAATAGATTTGTGCTTTTACAAATTTCTTCGTACCTTAACCTCTTTCCATTCATATGATCCTAATCAAACTTTTCTACAAAACGTGCGTAGGGATAGATTTGTGCTTTTACAAATTTCTTCGTACTCTAACCTCTTTCCATTCAAGTGATCCTAATCACATTTTTCTACAAAACCTGTGTTGGAATAGATTTGTGCTTTTACATACTTTCTTCGTACCCTAACCTCTTTCCATTCATGTGATCCTAATCAAAATTTTCTACAAAATGTGCGTTGGGATAGATTTGTGCTTTTACAAATTTCTTCGTACTTTAACCTCTTTCCATTCATGTGATCCTAATCAAATTTTTCTACAAAACCTGTGTTGGGATAGATTTGTGCTTTAACATACTTTCTTCGTACCCTAACCTCTTTCCATTCATGTGATCCTAATCAAAATTTTCTACAAAATGTGCGTTGGGATAGATTTGTGCTTTTTCAAATTTCTTCGTTCTTTAAACTCTTTCCATTCATGTGATCCTAATCAAATTTTTCTACAAAACCTGTGTTGGAATAGATTTGTGCTTTAACATACTTCCTTCGTACCCTAACCTCTTTCCATTCATGTGATCCTAATCAAAATTTTCTACAAAATGTGCGTTGGGATAGATTTGTGCTTTTACAAATTTCTGCGTACTTTAACCTCTTTCCATTCATGTGATCCTAATCAAATTTTTCTACAAAACCTGTGTTGGAATAGATTTGTGTTTTTACATACTTTCTTCGTACCCTAACCTCTTTCCATTCATGTGATCCTAATCAAAGTTTTCTACAAAATGTGCGTTGGGATAGATTTGTCCTTTTACAAATTTATTCATATTCTAACCTCTTGCCATTCATGTGATCCTAATCAAAATTTTCTGCAATACGTGCGTTGCAATAGATTTGTGCTTTTAGAAATTTCTTCGTACCTTAACCTCTTTCCTTGCATATGATCCTAATCAAACTTTTCTACAAAACGTGCGTAGGGATAGATTTGTGCTTTTACAAATTTCTTCGTACTCTAACCTCTTTCCATTCATGTGATCCTAATCAAATTTTTCTACAAAACCTGTGTTGAGATAGATTTGTGCTTTTACATACTTTCTTCGTACCCTAACCTCTTTCCATTCATGTGATCCTAATCAAAATTTTCTACAAAATGTGCGTTGGGATAGATTTGTGCTTTTACAAATTTCTTCGTACTTTAACCTCTTTCCATTCATGTGATCCTAATCAAATTTTTCTACAAAACCTGTGTTGGAATAGATTTGTGCTTTAACATACTTTCTTCGTACCCTAACCTCTTTCCATTCATGTGATCCTAATCAAAATTTTCTAGAAAATGTGCGTTGGGATAGATTTGTGCTTTTACAAATTTCTTCGTACTTTAACCTCTTTCCATTCATGTGATCCTAATCAAATTTTTCTACAAAACCTGTGTTGGAATAGATTTGTGCTTTTACATACTTTCTTCGAACCCTAACCTCTTTCCATTCATGTGATCCTAATCAAAATTTTCTACAAAATGTGCGTTGGGATAGATTTGTGCTTTTACAAATTTCTTCGTACTTTAACCTCTTTCCATTCATGTGATCCTAAACAAATTTTTCTACAAAACCTGTGTTGGAATAGATTTGTGCTTTTACATACTTTCTTCGTACCCTAACCTCTTTCCATTCATGTGATCCTAATCAAAATTTTCTACAAAATGTGCGTTGGGATAGATTTGTGCTTTTACAAATTTCTTCGTACTTTAACCTCTTTCCATTCATGTGATCCTAATCAAAATTTTCTACAAAACCTGTGTTGGGATAGATTTGTGCTTTTACATACTTTCTTCGTACCCTAACCTCTTTCCATTCATATGATCCTAATCAAACTTTTCTACAAAACGTGCGTAGGGATAGATTTGTGCTTTTACAAATTTCTTCGTACTTTAACCTCTTTCCATTCATGTGATCCTAACCAAATTTTTCTACAAAACCTGTGTTGGAATAGATTTGTGCTTTTACATACTTTCTTCGAACCCTAACCTCTTTCCATTCATGTGATCCTAATCAAAATTTTCTACAAAATGTGCGTTGGGATAGATTTGTGCTTTTACAAATTTCTTCGTACTTTAACGTCTTTCCATTCATGTGATCCTAATCAAATTTTTCTATAAAACCTGTGTTGGAATAGATTTGTGCTTTTACATACTTTCTTCGTACCCTAACCTCTTTCCATTCATGTGATCCTAATCAAAATTTTCTACAAAATGTGCGTTGGGATAGATTTGTGCTTTTACAAATTTCTTCGTACTTTAACCTCTTTCCATTCATGTGATCCTAATCAAAATTTTCTACAAAACCTGTGTTGGGATAGATTTGTGCTTTTACATACTTTCTTCGTACCCTAACCTCTTTCCATTCATATGATCCTAATCAAACTTTTCTACAAAACGTGCGTAGGGATAGATTTGTGCTTTTACAAATTTCTTTGTACTCTAACCTCTTTCCATTCATGTGATCCTAATCAAAGTTTTCTATAAAACCATGAATTGGGATAGATTTGTGCTTTTACAAATTTCTTCGTACCCCAACCTCTTGCCATTCATGTGATCCTAATCAAAATTTTCTGCAATACGTGAGTTGCAATAGATTTGTGCTTTTACAAATTTCTTCGTACCTTAACATCTTTCCATTCATATGATCCTAATCAAACTTTTCTACAAAACGTGCGTAGGGATAGATTTGTGCTTTTACAAATTTCTTCGTACTTTAACCTCTTTCCATTCATGTGATCCTAATCAAAGTTTTCTATAAAACCATGAATTGGGATAGATTTGTGCTTTTACAAATTTCTTCGTACCCCAACCTCTTGCCATTCATGTGATCCTAATCAAATTTTTCTACAAAACCTGTGTTGGAATAGATTTGTGCTTTTACATACTTTCTTCGTACCGCAACCTCTTGCCATTCATGTGATCCTAATCAAAATTTTCTGCAATACGTGCGTTGCAATAAATTTGTGTTTTTACATATTTCTTCGTACCTTAACCTCTTTCCATTCATATGATCCTAATCAAACTTTTCTACAAAACGTGCGTAGGGATAGATTTGTGCTATTACAAATTTCTTCGTACTCTAACCTCTTTCCATTCATGTGATCCTAATCAAAATTTTCTACAAAATGGCGTTGGGATAGATTTGTCCTTTTACAAATTTATTCATATTCTAACCTCTTTCCATTCATATGATCCTAATCAAACATTTCTACAAAACGTGCGTAGGGATAGATTTGTGCTTTTACAAATTTCTTCGTAGTCTAACCTCTTTCCATTCATGTGATCCTAATCAAATTTTTCTACAAAACCTGCGTTGCAATAAATTTGTGCTTTTACATATTTCTTCGTACCTTAACCTCTTTCCATTCATATGATCCTAATCAAACTTTTCTACCTAATGTGCATAGGGATAGATTTGTGCTTTTACAAATTTCTTCGTACTCTAACCTCTTTCCATTCATGTGATCCTAATCAAAATTTTCTACAAAATGTGCGTTGGGATAGATTTGTCCTTTTACAAATTTATTCATATTCTAACCTCTTTCCATTCATATGAACCTAATCAAAATTTTCTACTAAACGTATGTTGGGATAGATTTGTGCTTTTACAGACTTTCTTCGTACCCTAACTTCTTGCCATTCATGTGATCCTAATCAAAATTTTCTGCAATACGTGCGTTGCAATAGATTTGTGCTTTTACAAATTTCTTCGTACCTTAACCTCTTTCCATTCATATGATCCTAATCAAACTTTTCTACAAAACGTGCGTAGGGATAGATTTGTGCTTTTACAAATTTCTTTGTACTCTAACCTCTTTCCATTCATGTGATCCTAATCAAAGTTTTCTATAAAACCATGAATTGGGATAGATTTGTGCTTTTACAAATTTCTTCGTACCCCAACCTCTTGCCATTCATGTGATCCTAATCAAAATTTTCTGCAATACGTGAGATGCAATAGATTTGTGCTTTTACAAATTTCTTCGTACCTTAACATCTTTCCATTCATATGATCCTAATCAAACTTTTCTACAAAACGTGCGTAGGGATAGATTTGTGCTTTTACAAATTTCATCGTAGTCTAACCTCTTTCCATTCATGTGATCCTAATCAAATTTTTCTACAAAACCTGTGTTGGAATAGATTTGTGCTTTTACATACTTTCTTCGTACCGCAACCTCTTGCCATTCATGTGATCCTAATCAAAATTTTCTGCAATACGTGCGTTGCAATAAATTTGTGTTTTTACATATTTCTTCGTACCTTAACCTCTTTCCATTCATATGATCCTAATCAAACTTTTCTACAAAACGTGCGTAGGGATAGATTTGTGCTATTACAAATTTCTTCGTACTCTAACCTCTTTCCATTCATGTGATCCTAATCAAAATTTTCTACAAAATGGCGTTGGGATAGATTTGTCCTTTTACAAATTTATTCATATTCTAACCTCTTTCCATTCATATGATCCTAATCAAACATTTCTACAAAACGTGCGTAGGGATAGATTTGTGCTTTTACAAATTTCTTCGTAGTTTAACCTCTTTCCATTCATGTGATCCTAATCAAATTTTTCTACAAAACCTGCGTTGCAATAAATTTGTGCTTTTACATATTTCTTCGTACCTTAACCTCTTTCCATTCATATGATCCTAATCAAACTTTTCTACCAAATGTGCATAGGGATAGATTTGTGCTTTTACAAATTTCTTCGTACTCTAACCTCTTTCCATTCATGTGATCCTAATCAAAATTTTCTACAAAATGTGCGTTGGGATAGATTTGTGCTTTTACAAATTTCTTCGTACTTTAACGTCTTTCCATTCATGTGATCCTAATCAAATTTTTCTATAAAACCTGTGTTGGAATAGATTTGTGCTTTTACATACTTTCTTCGTACCCTAACCTCTTTCCATTCATGTGATCCTAATCAAAATTTTCTACAAAATGTGCGTTGGGATAGATTTGTGCTTTTACAAATTTCTTCGTACTTTAACCTCTTTCCATTCATGTGATCCTAATCAAAATTTTCTACAAAACCTGTGTTGGGATAGATTTGTGCTTTTACATACTTTCTTCGTACCCTAACCTCTTTCCATTCATATGATCCTAATCAAACTTTTCTACAAAACGTGCGTAGGGATAGATTTGTGCTTTTACAAATTTCTTTGTACTCTAACCTCTTTCCATTCATGTGATCCTAATCAAAGTTTTCTATAAAACCATGAATTGGGATAGATTTGTGCTTTTACAAATTTCTTCGTACCCCAACCTCTTGCCATTCATGAGATCCTAATCAAAATTTTCTGCAATACGTGAGTTGCAATAGATTTGTGCTTTTACAAATTTCTTCGTACCTTAACATCTTTCCATTCATATGATCCTAATCAAACTTTTCTACAAAACGTGCGTAGGGATAGATTTGTGCTTTTACAAATTTCTTCGTACTTTAACCTCTTTCCATTCATGTGATCCTAATCAAAGTTTTCTATAAAACCATGAATTGGGATAGATTTGTGCTTTTACAAATTTCTTCGTACCCCAACCTCTTGCCATTCATGTGATCCTAATCAAATTTTTCTACAAAACCTGTGTTGGAATAGATTTGTACTTTTACATACTTTCTTCGTACCGCAACCTCTTGCCATTCATGTGATCCTAATCAAAATTTTCTGCAATACGTGCGTTGCAATAAATTTGTGTTTTTACATATTTCTTCGTACCTTAACCTCTTTCCATTCATATGATCCTAATCAAACTTTTCTACAAAACGTGCGTAGGGATAGATTTGTGCTATTACAAATTTCTTCGTACTCTAACCTCTTTCCATTCATGTGATCCTAATCAAAATTTTCTACAAAATGGCGTTGGGATAGATTTGTCCTTTTACAAATTTATTCATATTCTAACCTCTTTCCATTCATATGATCCTAATCAAACATTTCTACAAAACGTGCGTAGGGATAGATTTGTGCTTTTACAAATTTCTTCGTAGTCTAACCTCTTTCCATTCATGTGATCCTAATCAAATTTTTCTACAAAACCTGCGTTGCAATAAATTTGTGCTTTTACATATTTCTTCGTACCTTAACCTCTTTCCATTCATATGATCCTAATCAAACTTTTCTACCTAATGTGCATAGGGATAGATTTGTGCTTTTACAAATTTCTTCGTACTCTAACCTCTTTCCATTCATGTGATCCTAATCAAAATTTTCTACAAAATGTGCGTTGGGATAGATTTGTCCTTTTACAAATTTATTCATATTCTAACCTCTTTCCATTCATATGAACCTAATCAAAATTTTCTACTAAACGTATGTTGGGATAGATTTGTGCTTTTACAGACTTTCTTCGTACCCTAACTTCTTGCCATTCATGTGATCCTAATCAAAATTTTCTGCAATACGTGCGTTGCAATAGATTTGTGCTTTTACAAATTTCTTCGTACCTTAACCTCTTTCCATTCATATGATCCTAATCAAACTTTTCTACAAAACGTGCGTAGGGATAGATTTGTGCTTTTACAAATTTCTTTGTACTCTAACCTCTTTCCATTCATGTGATCCTAATCAAAGTTTTCTATAAAACCATGAATTGGGATAGATTTGTGCTTTTACAAATTTCTTCGTACCCCAACCTCTTGCCATTCATGTGATCCTAATCAAAATTTTCTGCAATACGTGAGATGCAATAGATTTGTGCTTTTACAAATTTCTTCGTACCTTAACATCTTTCCATTCATATGATCCTAATCAAACTTTTCTACAAAACGTGCGTAGGGATAGATTTGTGCTTTTACAAATTTCATCGTAGTCTAACCTCTTTCCATTCATGTGATCCTAATCAAATTTTTCTACAAAACCTGTGTTGGAATAGATTTGTGCTTTTACATACTTTCTTCGTACCGCAACCTCTTGCCATTCATGTGATCCTAATCAAAATTTTCTGCAATACGTGCGTTGCAATAAATTTGTGTTTTTACATATTTCTTCGTACCTTAACCTCTTTCCATTCATATGATCCTAATCAAACTTTTCTACAAAACGTGCGTAGGGATAGATTTGTGCTATTACAAATTTCTTCGTACTCTAACCTCTTTCCATTCATGTGATCCTAATCAAAATTTTCTACAAAATGGCGTTGGGATAGATTTGTCCTTTTACAAATTTATTCATATTCTAACCTCTTTCCATTCATATGATCCTAATCAAACATTTCTACAAAACGTGCGTAGGGATAGATTTGTGCTTTTACAAATTTCTTCGTAGTTTAACCTCTTTCCATTCATGTGATCCTAATCAAATTTTTCTACAAAACCTGCGTTGCAATAAATTTGTGCTTTTACATATTTCTTCGTACCTTAACCTCTTTCCATTCATATGATCCTAATCAAACTTTTCTACCAAATGTGCATAGGGATAGATTTGTGCTTTTACAAATTTCTTCGTACTCTAACCTCTTTCCATTCATGTGATCCTAATCAAAATTTTCTACAAAATGTGCGTTGGGATAGATTTGTCCTTTTACAAATTTATTCATATTCTAACCTCTTTCCATTCATATGAACCTAATCAAAATTTTCTACTAAACGTATGTTGGGATAGATTTGTGCTTTTACAGACTTTCTTCGTACCCTAACTTCTTGCCATTCATGTGATCCTAATCAAAATTTTCTGCAATACGTGCGTTGCAATAGATTTGTGCTTTTACAAATTTCTTTGTACCTTAACCTCTTTCCATTCATATGATCCTAATCAAACTTTTCTACAAAACGTGCGTAGGGATAGATTTATGCTTTTACAAATTTCTTCGTACTCTAACCTCTTTCCATTCATGTGATCCTAATCAAATTTTTCTACAAAACCTGTGTTGGAATAGATTTGTGCTTTTACATACTTTCTTCGTACCGTAACCTCTTTCCATTCATGTGACCCTAATCATAATTTTCTACAAAATGTGCGTTGGGATAGATTTGTCCTTTTACAAATTTATTCATATTCTAACCTCTTGCCATTCATGTGATCCTAATCAAACTTTTCTACAAAACGTGCGTAGGGATAGATTTGTGCTTTTACAAATTTCTTCGTACTCTAACCTCTTTCCATTCATGTGATCCTAATCAAATTTTTCTACAAAACCTGTGTTGGAATAGATTTGTGCTTTTACATACTTTCTTCGTACCCTAACCTCCTTCCATTCATGTGACCCTAATCAAAGTTTTCTACAAAATGTGCGTTGGGATAGATTTGTCCTTTTACAAATTTATTCATATTCTAACCTCTTGCCATTCATGTGATCCTAATCAAAATTTTCTGCAATACGTGCGTTGCAATAGATTTGTGCTTTTAGAAATTTCTTCGTACCTTAACCTCTTTCCTTTCATATGATCCTAATCAAACTTTTCTACAAAACGTGCGTAGGTATAGATTTGTGCTTTTACAAATTTCTTCGTACTCTAACCTCTTTCCATTCATGTGATCCTAATCAAATTTTTCTACAAAACCTGTGTTGAGATAGATTTGTGCTTTTACATACTTTCTTCGTACCCTAACCTCTTTCCATTCATGTGATCCTAATCAAAATTTTCTACAAAATGTGCGTTGGGATAGATTTGTGCTTTTACAAATTTCTTCGTACTTTAACCTCTTTCCATTCATGTGATCCTAATCAAATTTTTCTACAAAAGCTGTGTTGGAATAGATTTGTGCTTTTACATACTTTCTTCGTACCCTAACCTCTTTCCATTCATGTGATCCTAATCAAAACTTTCTACAAAATGTGCGTTGGGATAGATTTGTGCTTTTACAAATTTCTTCGTACTTTAACTTCTTTCCATTCATGTAATCCTAATCAAATTTTTCTACAAAACCTGTGTTGAGATAGATTTGTTCTTTTACATACTTTCTTCGTACCCTAACCTCTTGCCATTCATGTGATCCTAATCAAAATTTTCTGCAATACGTGCGTTGCAATAGATTTGTGCTTTTACAAATTTCTTCGTACCTTAACCTCTTTCCATTCATATGATCCTAATCAAGCTTTTCTACAAAACGTGCGTAGGGATAGATTTGTGCTTTTACAAATTTCTTCGTACTCTAACCTCTTTCCATTCAAGTGATCCTAATCACATTTTTCTACAAAACCTGTGTTGGAATAGATTTGTGCTTTTACATACTTTCTTCGTACCCTAACCTCTTTCCATTCATGTGATCCTAATCAAAATTTTCTACAAAATGTGCGTTGGGATAGATTTGTGCTTTTACAAATTTCTTCGTACTTTAACCTCTTTCCATTCATGTGATCCTAATCAAATTTTTCTACAAAACCTGTGTTGGGATAGATTTGTGCTTTAACATACTTTCTTCGTACCCTAACCTCTTTCCATTCATGTGATCCTAATCAAAATTTTCTACAAAATGTGCGTTGGGATAGATTTGTGCTTTTACAAATTTCTTCGTTCTTTAAACTCTTTCCATTCATGTGATCCTAATCAAATTTTTCTACAAAACCTGTGTTGGAATAGATTTGTGCTTTAACATACTTCCTTCGTACCCAAACCTCTTTCCATTCATGTGATCCTAATCAAAATTTTCTACAAAATGTGCGTTGGGATAGATTTGTGCTTTTACAAATTTCTGCGTACTTTAACCTCTTTCCATTCATGTGATCCTAATCAAATTTTTCTACAAAACCTGTGTTGGAATAGATTTGTGTTTTTACATACTTTCTTCGTACCCTAACCTCTTTCCATTCATGTGATCCTAATCAAAGTTTTCTACAAAATGTGCGTTGGGATAGATTTGTCCTTTTACAAATTTATTCATATTCTAACCTCTTGCCATTCATGTGATCCTAATCAAAATTTTCTGCAATACGTGCGTTGCAATAGATTTGTGCTTTTAGAAATTTCTTCGTACCTTAACCTCTTTCCTTGCATATGATCCTAATCAAACTTTTCTACAAAACGTGCGTAGGGATAGATTTGTGCTTTTACAAATTTCTTCGTACTCTAACCTCTTTCCATTCATGTGATCCTAATCAAATTTTTCTACAAAACCTGTGTTGAGATAGATTTGTGCTTTTACATACTTTCTTCGTACCCTAACCTCTTTCCATTCATGTGATCCTAATCAAAACTTTCTACAACATGTGCGTTGGGATAGATTTGTGCTTTTACAAATTTCTTCGTACTTTAACCTCTTTCCATTCATGTGATCCTAATCAAATTTTTCTACAAAACCTGTGTTGGAATAGATTTGTGTTTTTACATACTTTCTTCGTACCCTAACCTCTTTCCATTCATGTGATCCTAATCAAAATTTTCTACAAAATGTGCGTTGGGATAGATTTGTGCTTTTACAAATTTCTTCGTACTTTAACCTCTTTCCATTCATGTGATCCTAATCAAATTTTTCTACAAAACCTGTGTTGGGATAGATTTGTGCTTTTACATACTTTCTTCGTACCCTAACCTCTTGCCATTCATGTGATCCTAATCAAAATTTTCTGCAATACGTGCGTTGCAATAGATTTGTGCTTTTACAAATTTCTTCGTACTTTAACCTCTTTCCATTCATGTGATCCTAATCAAATTTTTCTACAAAACCTGTGTTGGGATAGATTTGTGCTTTTACATACTTTCTTCGTACCCTAACCTCTTGCCATTCATGTGATCCTAATCAAAATTTTCTACAATACGTGCGTTGCAATAGATTTGTGCTTTTACAAATTTCTTCGTACCTTAACCTCTTTCCATTCATATGATCCTAATCAAACTTTTCTACAAAACGTGCGTAGGGATAGATTTGTGCTTTTACAAATTTCTTCGTACTCTAACCTCTTTCCATTCAAGTGATCCTAATCACATTTTTCTACAAAACCTGTGTTGGAATAGATTTGTGCTTTTACATACTTTCTTCGTACCCTAACCTCTTTCCATTCATGTGATCCTAATCAAAATTTTCTACAAAATGTGCGTTGGGATAGATTTGTGCTTTTACAAATTTCTTCGTACTTTAACCTCTTTCCATTCATGTGATCCTAATCAAATTTTTCTACAAAACCTGTGTTGGGATAGATTTGTGCTTTAACATACTTTCTTCGTACCCTAACCTCTTTCCATTCATGTGATCCTAATCAAAATTTTCTACAAAATGTGCGTTGGGATAGATTTGTGCTTTTACAAATTTCTTCGTTCTTTAAACTCTTTCCATTCATGTGATCCTAATCAAATTTTTCTACAAAACCTGTGTTGGAATAGATTTGTGCTTTAACATACTTCCTTCGTACCCTAACCTCTTTCCATTCATGTGATCCTAATCAAAATTTTCTACAAAATGTGCGTTGGGATAGATTTGTGCTTTTACAAATTTCTGCGTACTTTAACCTCTTTCCATTCATGCGATCCTAATCAAATTTTTCTACAAAACCTGTGTTGGAATAGATTTGTGTTTTTACATACTTTCTTCGTACCCTAACCTCTTTCCATTCATGTGATCCTAATCAAAATTTTCTACAAAATGTGCGTTGGGATAGATTTGTGCTTTTACAAATTTCTTCGTACTTTAACCTCTTTCCATTCATGTGATCCTAATCAAATTTTTCTACAAAACCTGTGTTGGGATAGATTTGTGCTTTTACATACTTTCTTCGTACCCTAACCTCTTGCCATTCATGTGATCCTAATCAAAATTTTCTGCAATACGTGCGTTGCAATAGATTTGTGCTTTTACAAATTTCTTCGTACTTTAACCTCTTTCCATTCATGTGATCTTAATCAAATTTTTCTACAAAACCTGTGTTGGGATAGATTTGTGCTTTTACATACTTTCTTCGTACCCTAACCTCTTGCCATTCATGTGATCCTAATCAAAATTTTCTGCAATACGTGCGTTGCAATAGATTTGTGCTTTTACAAATTTCTTCGTACCTTAACCTCTTTCCATTCATATGATCCTAATCAAACTTTTCTACAAAACGTGCGTAGGGATAGATTTGTGCTTTTACAAATTTCTTCGTACTCTAACCTCTTTCCATTCATATGATCCTAATCAAACTTTTCTACAAAACGTGCGTAGGGATAGATTTGTGCTTTTACAAATTTCTTCGGACTCTAACCTCTTTCCATTCATGTGATCCTAATCAAAGTTTTCTATAAAACCATGAATTGGGATAGATTTGTGCTTTTACAAATTTCTTCGTACCCCAACCTCTTGCCATTCATGTGATCCTAATCAAAATTTTCTGCAATACGTGCGTTGCAATAAATTTGTGCTTTTACAAATTTCTTCGTACCTTAACCTCTTTCCATTCATATGATCCTAATCAAACTTTTCTACAAAACGTGCGTAGGGATAGATTTGTGCTTTTACAAATTTCTTCGTACTCTAACCTCTTTCCATTCATGTGATCCTAATCAAAGTTTTCTATAAAACCATGAATTGGGATAGATTTGTGCTTTTACAAATTTCTTCGTACCCCAACCTCTTGCCATTCATGTGATCCTAATCAAAATTTTCTGCAATACGTGAGTTGCAATAGATTTGTGCTTTTACAAATTTCTTCGTACCTTAACATCTTTCCATTCATATGATCCTAATCAAACTTTTCTACAAAACGTGCGTAGGGATAGATTTGTGCTTTTACAAATTTCATCGTAGTCTAACCTCTTTCCATTCATGTGATCCTAATCAAATTTTTCTACAAAACCTGTGTTGGAATAGATTTGTGCTTTTACATACTTTCTTCGTACCGCAACCTCTTGCCATTCATGTGATCCTAATCAAAATTTTCTGCAATACGTGCGTTGCAATAAATTTGTGTTTTTACATATTTCTTCGTACCTTAACCTCTTTCCATTCATATGATCCTAATCAAACTTTTCTACAAAACGTGCGTAGGGATAGATTTGTGCTATTACAAATTTCTTCGTACTCTAACCTCTTTCCATTCATGTGATCCTAATCAAAATTTTCTACAAAATGGCGTTGGGATAGATTTGTCCTTTTCAAATTTATTCATATTCTAACCTCTTTCCATTCATATGATCCTAATCAAACATTTCTACAAAACGTGCGTAGGGATAGATTTGTGCTTTTACAAATTTCTTCGTAGTCTAACCTCTTTCCATTCATGTGATCCTAATCAAATTTTTCTACAAAACCTGCGTTGCAATAAATTTGTGCTTTTACATATTTCTTCGTACCTTAACCTCTTTCCATTCATATGATCCTAATCAAACTTTTCTACCTAATGTGCAGAGGGATAGATTTGTGCTTTTACAAATTTCTTCGTACTCACCTCTTTCCATTAATGTGATCCTAATCAAAATTTTCTACAAAATGTGCGTTGGGATAGATTTGTGCTTTTACAAATTTCTTCGTACTCTAACCTCTTTCCATTCATGTGATCCTAATCAAATTTTTCTACAAAACCTGTGTTGGAATAGATTTGTGCTTTTACATACTTTCTTCGTACCCTAACCTCTTTCCATTCATGTGATCCTAATCAAAATTTTCTACAAAATGTGCGTTGGGATAGATTTGTGCTTTTACAAATTTCTTCGTTCTTTAACCTCTTTCCATTCATGTGATCCTAATCAAATTTTTCTACAAAACCTGTGTTGGAATAGATTTGTGCTTTAACATACTTTCTTCGTACCCTAACCTCTTTCCATTCATGTGATCCTAATCAAAATTTTCTACAAAATGTGCGTTGGGATAGATTTGTGCTTTTACAAATTTCTTCGTACTTTAAACTCTTTCCATTCATGTGATCCTAATCAAATTTTTCTACAAAACCTGTGTTGGGATAGATTTGTGCTTTTACATACTTTCTTCGTACCCTAACCTCTTGCCATTCATGTGATCCTAATCAAAATTTTCTGCAATACGTGCGTTGCAATAGATTTGTGCTTTTACAAATTTCTTCGTACTTAAAACCTCTTTCCATTCATGTGATCCTAATCAAATTTTTCTACAAAACCTGTGTTGGGATAGATTTGTGCTTTTACATACTTTCTTCGTACCCTAACCTCTTGCCATTCATGTGATCCTAATCAAAGTTTTCTGCAATACGTGCGTTGCAATAGATTTGTGCTTTTACAAATTTCTTCGTACCTTAACCTCATTCCATTCATATGAGCCTAATCAAACTTTTCTACAAAACGTGCGTAGGGATAGATTTGTGCTTTTACAAATTTCTTCGTACTCTAACCTCTTTCCATTCATGTGATCCTAATCAAATTTTTCTACAAAACCTGTGCTGGAATAGATTTGTGCTTTTACATACTTTCTTCGTACCCTAACCTCTTTCCATTCATATGATCCTAATCAAAATTTTCTACAAAATGTGCGTTGGGATAGATTTGTGCTTTTACAAATTTCTTCGTACTTTAACCTCTTTCCATTCATGTGATCCTAATCAAATTTTTCTACAAAACCTGTGTTGGGATTGATTTGTGCTTTAACATACTTTCTTCGTACCCTAACCTCTTTCCATTCATATGATCCTAATCAAAATTTTCTACAAAATGTGCGTTGGGATAGATTTGTGCTTTTACAAATTTCTTCGTACTTTAACCTCTTTCCATTCATGTGATCCTAATCAAATTTTTCTACAAAACCTTTGTTGGAATAGATTTGTGCTTTAACATACTTTCTTCGTACCCTAACCTCTTTCCATTCATGTGATCCTAATCAAAATTTTCTAGAAAATGTGCGTTGGGATAGATTTGTGCTTTTACAAATTTCTTCGTACTTTAACCTCTTTCCATTCATGTGATCCTAATCAAATTTTTCTACAAAACCTGTGTTGGAATAGATTTGTGCTTTTACATACTTTCTTCGAACCCTAACCTCTTTCCATTCATGTGATCCTAATCAAAATTTTCTACAAAATGTGCGTTGGGATAGATTTGTGCTTTTACAAATTTCTTCGTACTTTAACCTCTTTCCATTCATGTGATCCTAAACAAATTTTTCTACAAAACCTGTGTTGGAATAGATTTGTGCTTTAACATACTTTCTTCGTACCCTAACCTCTTTCCATTCATGTAATCCTAATCAAAATTTTCTACAAAATGTGCGTTGGGAGAGATTTGTGCTTTTACAAATTTCTTCGTACTTTAACGTCTTTCCATTCATGTGATCCTAATCAAATTTTTCTATAAAACCTGTGTTGGAATAGATTTGTGCTTTTACATACTTTCTTCGTACCCTAACCTCTTTCCATTCATGTGATCCTAATCAAAATTTTCTACAAAATGTGCGTTGGGATAGATTTGTGCTTTTACAAATTTCTTCGTACTTTAACCTCTTTCCATTCATGTGATCCTAATCAAAATTTTCTACAAAACCTGTGTTGGGATAGATTTGTGCTTTTACATACTTTCTTCGTACCCTAACCTCTTTCCATTAATGTGATCCTAATCAAAATTTTCTACAAAACCCGTGTTGGGATAGATTTGTGCTTTTACATACTTTCTTCGTACCCTAACCTCTTGCCATTCATATGATCCTAATTAAACTTTTCTACAAAACGTGCGTAGGGATAGATTTGTGCTTTTACAAATTTCTTCGTACTCTAACCTCTTTCCATTCATGTGATCCTAATCAAATTTTTCTACAAAACCTGTATTGGAATAGATTTGTACTTTAACATACTTTCTTCGTACCCTAACCACTTTCCATTCATGTGATCCTAATCAAAATTTTCTACAAAATGTGCGTTGGGATAGATTTGTGCTTTTACAAATTTCTTCGTACTTTAACCTCTTTCCATTCATGTGATCCTAACAAAATTTTCTACAAAACCTGTGTTGGGATAGATTTGTGCTTTTACATACTTTCTTCGTACCCTAACCTCTTTCCATTCATGTGATCCTAATCAAAATTTTCTACAAAACCTGTGTTGGGATAGATTTGTGCTTTTACATACTTTCTTCGTACCCTAACCTCTTGCCATTCATATGATCCTAATCAAACTTTTCTACAAAACGTGCGTAGGGATAGATTTGTGCTTTTACAAATTTCTTCGTACTCTAACCTCTTTCCATTCATGTGATCCTAATCAAATTTTTCTACAAAACCTGTGTTGGAATAGATTTGTGCTTTTACATACTTTCTTCGTACCCTAACCTCTTTCCATTCATGTGATCATAATCAAAATTTTCTACAAAATGTGCGTTGGGATAGATTTGTCCTTTTACAAATTTATTCATATTCTAACCTCTTTCCATTCATGTGATCCTAATCAAAGTTTTCTACAAAACGTGCGTAGGGATAGATTTGTGCTTTTACAGACTTTCTTCGTACCCTAACCTCTTGCCATTTATGTGATCCTAATCAAAATTTTCTGCAATACGTGCGTTGCAATAGATTTGTGCTTTTACAAATTTCTTCGTACCTTAACATCTTTCCATTCATATGATCCTAATCAAACTTTTCTACAAAACGTGCGTAGGGATAGATTTGTGCTTTTACAAATTTCATCGTAGTCTAACCTCTTTCCATTCATGTGATCCTAATCAAAATTTTCTACAAAATGGCGTTGGGATAGATTTGTCCTTTTACATACTTTCTTCGTACCGCAACCTCTTGCCATTCATGTGATCCTAATCAAAATTTTCTGCAATACGTGCGTTGCAATAAATTTGTGCTTTTACATATTTCTTCGTACCTTAACCTCTTTCCATTCATATGATCCTAATCAAACTTTTCTACAAAACGTGCGTAGGGATAGATTTGTGCTATTACAAATTTCTTCGTACTCTAACTTCTTTCCATTCATATGATCCTAATCAAACTTTTCTACAAAACGTGCGTAAGGATAGATTTGTGCTTTTACAAATTTCTTCGGACTCTAACCTCTTTCCATTCATGTGATCCTAATCAAAGTTTTCTATAAAACCATGAATTGGGATAGATTTGTGCTTTTACAAATTTCTTCGTACCCCAACCTCTTGCCATTCATGTGATCCTAATCAAAATTTTCTGCAATACGTGCGTTGCAATAAATTTGTGCTTTTACAAATTTCTTCGTACCTTAACCTCTTTCCATTCATATGATCCTAATCAAACTTTTCTACAAAACGTGCGTAGGGATAGATTTGTGCTTTTACAAATTTCTTCGTACTCTAACCTCTTTCCATTCATGTGATCCTAATCAAAGTTTTCTATAAAACCATGAATTGGGATAGATTTGTGCTTTTACAAATTTCTTCGTACCCCAACCTCTTGCCATTCATGTGATCCTAATCAAAATTTTCTGCAATACGTGAGTTGCAATAGATTTGTGCTTTTACAAATTTCTTCGTACCTTAACATCTTTCCATTCATATGATCCTAATCAAACTTTTCTACAAAACGTGCGTAGGGATAGATTTGTGCTTTTACAAATTTCATCGTAGTCTAACCTCTTTCCATTCATGTGATCCTAATCAAATTTTTCTACAAAACCTGTGTTGGAATAGATTTGTGCTTTTACATACTTTCTTCGTACCGCAACCTCTTGCCATTCATGTGATCCTAATCAAAATTTTCTGCAATACGTGCGTTGCAATAAATTTGTGTTTTTACATATTTCTTCGTACCTTAACCTCTTTCCATTCATATGATCCTAATCAAACTTTTCTACAAAACGTGCGTAGGGATAGATTTGTGCTATTACAAATTTCTTCGTACTCTAACCTCTTTCCATTCATGTGATCCTAATCAAAATTTTCTACAAAATGGCGTTGGGATAGATTTTTCCTTTTACAAATTTATTCATATTCTAACCTCTTTCCATTCATATAATCCTAATCAAACATTTCTACAAAACGTGCGTAGGGATAGATTTGTGCTTTTACAAATTTCTTCGTAGTCTAACCTCTTTCCATTCATGTGATCCTAATCAAATTTTTCTACAAAACCTGCGTTGCAATAAATTTGTGCTTTTACATATTTCTTCGTACCTTAACCTCTTTCCATTCATATGATCCTAATCAAACTTTTCTACCTAATGTGCATAGGGATAGATTTGTGCTTTTAAAAAAATTTCTTCGTACTCTAACCTCTTTCCATTCATGTGATCCTAATCAAAATTTTCTACAAAATGTGCGTTGGGATAGATTTGTCCTTTTACAAATTTATTCATATTCTAACCTCTTTCCATTCATATGAACCTAATCAAAATTTTCTACTAAACGTATGTTGGGATAGATTTGTGCTTTTACAGACTTTCTTCGTACCCTAACTTCTTGCCATTCATGTGATCCTAATCAAAATTTTCTGCAATACGTGCGTTGCAATAGATTTGTGCTTTTACAAATTTCTTCGTACCTTAACCTCTTTCCATTCATATGATCCTAATCAAACTTTTCTACAAAACGTGCGTAGGGATAGATTTGTGCTTTTACAAATTTCTTTGTACTCTAACCTCTTTCCATTCATGTGATCCTAATCAAAGTTTTCTATAAAACCATGAATTGGGATAGATTTGTGCTTTTACAAATTTCTTCGTACCCCAACCTCTTGCCATTCATGTGATCCTAATCAAAATTTTCTGCAATACGTGAGTTGCAATAGATTTGTGCTTTTACAAATTTCTTCGTACCTTAACATCTTTCCATTCATATGATCCTAATCAAACTTTTCTACAAAACGTGCGTAGGGATAGATTTGTGCTTTTACAAATTTCATCGTAGTCTAACCTCTTTCCATTCATGTGATCCTAATCAAACTTTTCTACAAAACGTGCGTAAGGATAGATTTGTGCTTTTACAAATTTCTTCGGACTCTAACCTCTTTCCATTCATGTGATCCTAATCAAAGTTTTCTATAAAACCATGAATTGGGATAGATTTGTGCTTTTACAAATTTCTTCGTACCCCAACCTCTTGCCATTCATGTGATCCTAATCAAAATTTTCTGCAATACGTGCGTTGCAATAAATTTGTGCTTTTACATATTTCTTCGTACCTTAACCTCTTTCCATTCATATGATCCTAATCAAACTTTTCTACAAAACGTGCGTAGGGATAGATTTGTGCTATTACAAATTTCTTCGTACTCTAACTTCTTTCCATTCATATGATCCTAATCAAACTTTTCTACAAAACGTGCGTAAGGATAGATTTGTGCTTTTACAAATTTCTTCGGACTCTAACCTCTTTCCATTCATGTGATCCTAATCAAAGTTTTCTATAAAACCATGAATTGGGATAGATTTGTGCTTTTACAAATTTCTTCGTACCCCAACCTCTTGCCATTCATGTGATCCTAATCAAAATTTTCTGCAATACGTGCGTTGCAATAAATTTGTGCTTTTACAAATTTCTTCGTACCTTAACCTCTTTCCATTCATATGATCCTAATCAAACTTTTCTACAAAACGTGCGTAGGGATAGATTTGTGCTTTTACAAATTTCTTCGTACTCTAACCTCTTTCCATTCATGTGATCCTAATCAAAGTTTTCTATAAAACCATGAATTGGGATAGATTTGTGCTTTTACAAATTTCTTCGTACCCCAACCTCTTGCCATTAATGTGATCCTAATCAAAATTTTCGGCAATACGTGAGTTGCAATAGATTTGTGCTTTTACAAATTTCTTCGTACCTTAACATCTTTCCATTCATATGATCCTAATCAAACTTTTCTACAAAACGTGCGTAGGGATAGATTTGTGCTTTTACAAATTTCATCGTAGTCTAACCTCTTTCCATTCATGTGATCCTAATCAAATTTTTCTACAAAACCTGTGTTGGAATAGATTTGTGCTTTTACATACTTTCTTCGTACCGCAACCTCTTGCCATTCATGTGATCCTAATCAAAATTTTCTGCAATACGTGCGTTGCAATAAATTTGTGTTTTTACATATTTCTTCGTACCTTAACCTCTTTCCATTCATATGATCCTAATCAAACTTTTCTACAAAACGTGCGTAGGGATAGATTTGTGCTATTACAAATTTCTTCGTACTCTAACCTCTTTCCATTCATGTGATCCTAATCAAAATTTTCTACAAAATGGCGTTGGGATAGATTTTTCCTTTTACAAATTTATTCATATTCTAACCTCTTTCCATTCATATGATCCTAATCAAACATTTCTACAAAACGTGCGTAGGGATAGATTTGTGCTTTTACAAATTTCTTCGTAGTCTAACCTCTTTCCATTCATGTGATCCTAATCAAATTTTTCTACAAAACCTGCGTTGCAATAAATTTGTGCTTTTACATATTTCTTCGTACCTTAACCTCTTTCCATTCATATGATCCTAATCAAACTTTTCTACCTAATGTGCATAGGGATAGATTTGTGCTTTTAAAAAAATTTCTTCGTACTCTAACCTCTTTCCATTCATGTGATCCTAATCAAAATTTTCTACAAAATGTGCGTTGGGATAGATTTGTCCTTTTACAAATTTATTCATATTCTAACCTCTTTCCATTCATATGAACCTAATCAAAATTTTCTACTAAACGTATGTTGGGATAGATTTGTGCTTTTACAGACTTTCTTCGTACCCTAACTTCTTGCCATTCATGTGATCCTAATCAAAATTTTCTGCAATACGTGCGTTGCAATAGATTTGTGCTTTTACAAATTTCTTCGTACCTTAACCTCTTTCCATTCATATGATCCTAATCAAACTTTTCTACAAAACGTGCGTAGGGATAGATTTGTGCTTTTACAAATTTCTTCGTACTCTAACCTCTTTCCATTCAAGTGATCCTAATCACATTTTTCTACAAAACCTGTGTTGGAATAGATTTGTGCTTTTACATACTTTCTTCGTACCCTAACCTCTTTCCATTCATGTGATCCTAATCAAAATTTTCTACAAAATGTGCGTTGGGATAGATTTTTGCTTTTACAAATTTCTTCGTACTTTAACCTCTTTCCATTCATGTGATCCTAATCAAATTTTTCTACAAAACCTGTGTTGGGATAGATTTGTGCTTTAACATACTTTCTTCGTACCCTAACCTCTTTCCATTCATGTGATCCTAATCAAAATTTTCTACAAAATGTGCGTTGGGATAGATTTGTGCTTTTACAAATTTCTTCGTTCTTTAAACTCTTTCCATTCATGTGATCCTAATCAAATTTTTCTACAAAACCTGTGTTGGAATAGATTTGTGCTTTAACATACTTCCTTCGTACCCTAACCTCTTTCCATTCATGTGATCCTAATCAAAATTTTCTACAAAATGTGCGTTGGGATAGATTTGTGCTTTTACAAATTTCTGCGTACTTTAACCTCTTTCCATTCATGTGATCCTAATCAAATTTTTCTACAAAACCTGTGTTGGAATAGATTTGTGTTTTTACATACTTTCTTCGTACCCTAACCTCTTTCCATTCATGTGATCCTAATCAAAATTTTCTACAAAATGTGCGTTGGGATAGATTTGTGCTTTTACAAATTTCTTCGTACTTTAACCTCTTTCCATTCATGTGATCCTAATCAAATTTTTCTACAAAACCTGTGTTGGGATAGATTTGTGCTTTTACATACTTTCTTCGTACCCTAACCTCTTGCCATTCATGTGATCCTAATCAAAATTTTCTGCAATACGTGCGTTGCAATAGATTTGTGCTTTTACAAATTTCTTCGTACTTTAACCTCTTTCCATTCATGTGATCCTAATCAAATTTTTCTACAAAACCTGTGTTGGGATAGATTTGTGCTTTTACATACTTTCTTCGTACCCTAACCTCTTGCCATTCATGTGATCCTAATCAAAATTTTCTGCAATACGTGCGTTGCAATAGATTTGTGCTTTTACAAATTTCTTCGTACCTTAACCTCTTTCCATTCATATGATCCTAATCAAACTTTTCTACAAAACGTGCGTAGGGATAGATTTGTGCTTTTACAAATTTCTTCGTACTCTAACCTCTTTCCATTCAAGTGATCCTAATCACATTTTTCTACAAAACCTGTGTTGGAATAGATTTGTGCTTTTACATACTTTCTTCGTACCCTAACCTCTTTCCATTCATGTGATCCTAATCAAAATTTTCTACAAAATGTGCGTTGGGATAGATTTGTGCTTTTACAAATTTCTTCGTACTTTAACCTCTTTCCATTCATGTGATCCTAATCAAATTTTTCTACAAAACCTGTGTTGGGATAGATTTGTGCTTTAACATACTTTCTTCGTACCCTAACCTCTTTCCATTCATGTGATCCTAATCAAAATTTTCTACAAAATGTGCGTTGGGATAGATTTGTGCTTTTACAAATTTCTTCGTTCTTTAAACTCTTTCCATTCATGTGATCCTAATCAAATTTTTCTACAAAACCTGTGTTGGAATAGATTTGTGCTTTAACATACTTCCTTCGTACCCTAACCTCTTTCCATTCATGTGATCCTAATCAAAATTTTCTACAAAATGTGCGTTGGGATAGATTTGTGCTTTTACAAATTTCTGCGTACTTTAACCTCTTTCCATTCATGCGATCCTAATCAAATTTTTCTACAAAACCTGTGTTGGAATAGATTTGTGTTTTTACATACTTTCTTCGTACCCTAACCTCTTTCCATTCATGTGATCCTAATCAAAATTTTCTACAAAATGTGCGTTGGGATAGATTTGTGCTTTTACAAATTTCTTCGTACTTTAACCTCTTTCCATTCATGTGATCCTAATCAAATTTTTCTACAAAACCTGTGTTGGGATAGATTTGTGCTTTTACATACTTTCTTCGTACCCTAACCTCTTGCCATTCATGTGATCCTAATCAAAATTTTCTGCAATACGTGCGTTGCAATAGATTTGTGCTTTTACAAATTTCTTCGTACTTTAACCTCTTTCCATTCATGTGATCCTAATCAAATTTTTCTACAAAACCTGTGTTGGGATAGATTTGTGCTTTTACATACTTTCTTCGTACCCTAACCTCTTGCCATTCATGTGATCCTAATCAAAATTTTCTGCAATACGTGCGTTGCAATAGATTTGTGCTTTTACAAATTTCTTCGTACCTTAACCTCTTTCCATTCATATGATCCTAATCAAACTTTTCTACAAAACGTGCGTAGGGATAGATTTGTGCTTTTACAAATTTCTTCGTACTCTAACCTCTTTCCATTCATATGATCCTAATCAAACTTTTCTACAAAACGTGCGTAGGGATAGATTTGTGCTTTTACAAATTTCTTCGGACTCTAACCTCTTTCCATTCATGTGATCCTAATCAAAGTTTTCTATAAAACCATGAATTGGGATAGATTTGTGCTTTTACAAATTTCTTCGTACCCCAACCTCTTGCCATTCATGTGATCCTAATCAAAATTTTCTGCAATACGTGCGTTGCAATAAATTTGTGCTTTTACAAATTTCTTCGTACCTTAACCTCTTTCCATTCATATGATCCTAATCAAACTTTTCTACAAAACGTGCGTAGGGATAGATTTGTGCTTTTACAAATTTCTTCGTACTCTAACCTCTTTCCATTCATGTGATCCTAATCAAAGTTTTCTATAAAACCATGAATTGGGATAGATTTGTGCTTTTACAAATTTCTTCGTACCCCAACCTCTTGCCATTCATGTGATCCTAATCAAAATTTTCTGCAATACGTGAGTTGCAATAGATTTGTGCTTTTACAAATTTCTTCGTACCTTAACATCTTTCCATTCATATGATCCTAATCAAACTTTTCTACAAAACGTGCGTAGGGATAGATTTGTGCTTTTACAAATTTCATCGTAGTCTAACCTCTTTCCATTCATGTGATCCTAATCAAATTTTTCTACAAAACCTGTGTTGGAATAGATTTGTGCTTTTACATACTTTCTTCGTACCGCAACCTCTTGCCATTCATGTGATCCTAATCAAAATTTTCTGCAATACGTGCGTTGCAATAAATTTGTGTTTTTACATATTTCTTCGTACCTTAACCTCTTTCCATTCATATGATCCTAATCAAACTTTTCTACAAAACGTGCGTAGGGATAGATTTGTGCTATTACAAATTTCTTCGTACTCTAACCTCTTTCCATTCATGTGATCCTAATCAAAATTTTCTACAAAATGGCGTTGGGATAGATTTGTCCTTTTCAAATTTATTCATATTCTAACCTCTTTCCATTCATATGATCCTAATCAAACATTTCTACAAAACGTGCGTAGGGATAGATTTGTGCTTTTACAAATTTCTTCGTAGTCTAACCTCTTTCCATTCATGTGATCCTAATCAAATTTTTCTACAAAACCTGCGTTGCAATAAATTTGTGCTTTTACATATTTCTTCGTACCTTAACCTCTTTCCATTCATATGATCCTAATCAAACTTTTCTACCTAATGTGCAGAGGGATAGATTTGTGCTTTTACAAATTTCTTCGTACTCTAACCTCTTTCCATTAATGTGATCCTAATCAAAATTTTCTACAAAATGTGCGTTGGGATAGATTTGTGCTTTTACAAATTTCTTCGTACTCTAACCTCTTTCCATTCATGTGATCCTAATCAAATTTTTCTACAAAACCTGTGTTGGAATAGATTTGTGCTTTTACATACTTTCTTCGTACCCTAACCTCTTTCCATTCATGTGATCCTAATCAAAATTTTCTACAAAATGTGCGTTGGGATAGATTTGTGCTTTTACAAATTTCTTCGTTCTTTAACCTCTTTCCATTCATGTGATCCTAATCAAATTTTTCTACAAAACCTGTGTTGGAATAGATTTGTGCTTTAACATACTTTCTTCGTACCCTAACCTCTTTCCATTCATGTGATCCTAATCAAAATTTTCTACAAAATGTGCGTTGGGATAGATTTGTGCTTTTACAAATTTCTTCGTACTTTAAACTCTTTCCATTCATGTGATCCTAATCAAATTTTTCTACAAAACCTGTGTTGGGATAGATTTGTGCTTTTACATACTTTCTTCGTACCCTAACCTCTTGCCATTCATGTGATCCTAATCAAAATTTTCTGCAATACGTGCGTTGCAATAGATTTGTGCTTTTACAAATTTCTTCGTACTTAAAACCTCTTTCCATTCATGTGATCCTAATCAAATTTTTCTACAAAACCTGTGTTGGGATAGATTTGTGCTTTTACATACTTTCTTCGTACCCTAACCTCTTGCCATTCATGTGATCCTAATCAAAGTTTTCTGCAATACGTGCGTTGCAATAGATTTGTGCTTTTACAAATTTCTTCGTACCTTAACCTCATTCCATTCATATGAGCCTAATCAAACTTTTCTACAAAACGTGCGTAGGGATAGATTTGTGCTTTTACAAATTTCTTCGTACTCTAACCTCTTTCCATTCATGTGATCCTAATCAAATTTTTCTACAAAACCTGTGCTGGAATAGATTTGTGCTTTTACATACTTTCTTCGTACCCTAACCTCTTTCCATTCATATGATCCTAATCAAAATTTTCTACAAAATGTGCGTTGGGATAGATTTGTGCTTTTACAAATTTCTTCGTTCTTTAACCTCTTTCCATTCATGTGATCCTAATCAAATTTTTCTACAAAACCTGTGTTGGGATTGATTTGTGCTTTAACATACTTTCTTCGTACCCTAACCTCTTTCCATTCATATGATCCTAATCAAAATTTTCTACAAAATGTGCGTTGGGATAGATTTGTGCTTTTACAAATTTCTTCGTACTTTAACCTCTTTCCATTCATGTGATCCTAATCAAATTTTTCTACAAAACCTGTGTTGGAATAGATTTGTGCTTTAACATACTTTCTTCGTACCCTAACCTCTTTCCATTCATGTGATCCTAATCAAAATTTTCTAGAAAATGTGCGTTGGGATAGATTTGTGCTTTTACAAATTTCTTCGTACTTTAACCTCTTTCCATTCATGTGATCCTAATCAAATTTTTCTACAAAACCTGTGTTGGAATAGATTTGTGCTTTTACATACTTTCTTCGAACCCTAACCTCTTTCCATTCATGTGATCCTAATCAAAATTTTCTACAAAATGTGCGTTGGGATAGATTTGTGCTTTTACAAATTTCTTCGTACTTTAACCTCTTTCCATTCATGTGATCCTAAACAAATTTTTCTACAAAACCTGTGTTGGAATAGATTTGTGCTTTAACATACTTTCTTCGTACCCTAACCTCTTTCCATTCATGTAATCCTAATCAAAATTTTCTACAAAATGTGCGTTGGGAGAGATTTGTGCTTTTACAAATTTCTTCGTACTTTAACGTCTTTCCATTCATGTGATCCTAATCAAATTTTTCTATAAAACCTGTGTTGGAATAGATTTGTGCTTTTACATACTTTCTTCGTACCCTAACCTCTTTCCATTCATGTGATCCTAATCAAAATTTTCTACAAAATGTGCGTTGGGATAGATTTGTGCTTTTACAAATTTCTTCGTACTTTAACCTCTTTCCATTCATGTGATCCTAATCAAAATTTTCTACAAAACCTGTGTTGGGATAGATTTGTGCTTTTACATACTTTCTTCGTACCCTAACCTCTTTCCATTAATGTGATCCTAATCAAAATTTTCTACAAAACCCGTGTTGGGATAGATTTGTGCTTTTACATACTTTCTTCGTACCCTAACCTCTTGCCATTCATATGATCCTAATTAAACTTTTCTACAAAACGTGCGTAGGGATAGATTTGTGCTTTTACAAATTTCTTCGTACTCTAACCTCTTTCCATTCATGTGATCCTAATCAAATTTTTCTACAAAACCTGTATTGGAATAGATTTGTACTTTAACATACTTTCTTCGTACCCTAACCACTTTCCATTCATGTGATCCTAATCAAAATTTTCTACAAAATGTGCGTTGGGATAGATTTGTGCTTTTACAAATTTCTTCGTACTTTAACCTCTTTCCATTCATGTGATCCTAACAAAATTTTCTACAAAACCTGTGTTGGGATAGATTTGTGCTTTTACATACTTTCTTCGTACCCTAACCTCTTTCCATTCATGTGATCCTAATCAAAATTTTCTACAAAACCTGTGTTGGGATAGATTTGTGCTTTTACATACTTTCTTCGTACCCTAACCTCTTGCGATTCATATGATCCTAATCAAACTTTTCTACAAAACGTGCGTAGGGATAGATTTGTGCTTTTACAAATTTCTTCGTACTCTAACCTCTTTCCATTCATGTGATCCTAATCAAATTTTTCTACAAAACCTGTGTTGGAATAGATTTGTGCTTTTACATACTTTCTTCGTACCCTAACCTCTTTCCATTCATGTGATCATAATCAAAATTTTCTACAAAATGTGCGTTGGGATAGATTTGTCCTTTTACAAATTTATTCATATTCTAACCTCTTTCCATTCATGTGATCCTAATCAAAGTTTTCTACAAAACGTGCGTAGGGATAGATTTGTGCTTTTACAGACTTTCTTCGTACCCTAACCTCTTGCCATTTATGTGATCCTAATCAAAATTTTCTGCAATACGTGCGTTGCAATAGATTTGTGCTTTTACAAATTTCTTCGTACCTTAACATCTTTCCATTCATATGATCCTAATCAAACTTTTCTACAAAACGTGCGTAGGTATAGATTTGTGCTTTTACAAATTTCATCGTAGTCTAACCTCTTTCCATTCATGTGATCCTAATCAAAATTTTCTACAAAATGGCGTTGGGATAGATTTGTCCTTTTACATACTTTCTTCGTACCGCAACCTCTTGCCATTCATGTGATCCTAATCAAAATTTTCTGCAATACGTGCGTTGCAATAAATTTGTGCTTTTACATATTTCTTCGTACCTTAACCTCTTTCCATTCATATGATCCTAATCAAACTTTTCTACAAAACGTGCGTAGGGATAGATTTGTGCTATTACAAACTTCTTCGTACTCTAACTTCTTTCCATTCATATGATCCTAATCAAACTTTTCTACAAAACGTGCGTAAGGATAGATTTGTGCTTTTACAAATTTCTTCGGACTCTAACCTCTTTCCATTCATGTGATCCTAATCAAAGTTTTCTATAAAACCATGAATTGGGATAGATTTGTGCTTTTACAAATTTCTTCGTACCCCAACCTCTTGCCATTCATGTGATCCTAATCAAAATTTTCTGCAATACGTGCGTTGCAATAAATTTGTGCTTTTACAAATTTCTTCGTACCTTAACCTCTTTCCATTCATATGATCCTAATCAAACTTTTCTACAAAACGTGCGTAGGGATAGATTTGTGCTTTTACAAATTTCTTCGTACTCTAACCTCTTTCCATTCATGTGATCCTAATCAAAGTTTTCTATAAAACCATGAATTGGGATAGATTTGTGCTTTTACAAATTTCTTCGTACCCCAACCTCTTGCCATTCATGTGATCCTAATCAAAATTTTCTGCAATACGTGAGTTGCAATAGATTTGTGCTTTTACAAATTTCTTCGTACCTTAACATCTTTCCATTCATATGATCCTAATCAAACTTTTCTACAAAACGTGCGTAGGGATAGATTTGTGCTTTTACAAATTTCATCGTAGTCTAACCTTTTTCCATTCATGTGATCCTAATCAAATTTTTCTACAAAACCTGTGTTGGAATAGATTTGTGCTTTTACATACTTTCTTCGTACCGCAACCTCTTGCCATTCATGTGATCCTAATCAAAATTTTCTGCAATACGTGCGTTGCAATAAATTTGTGTTTTTACATATTTCTTCGTACCTTAACCTCTTTCCATTCATATGATCCTAATCAAACTTTTCTACAAAACGTGCGTAGGGATAGATTTGTGCTATTACAAATTTCTTCGTACTCTAACCTCTTTCCATTCATGTGATCCTAATCAAAATTTTCTACAAAATGGCGTTGGGATAGATTTTTCCTTTTACAAATTTATTCATATTCTAACCTCTTTCCATTCATATGATCCTAATCAAACATTTCTACAAAACGTGCGTAGGGATAGATTTGTGCTTTTACAAATTTCTTCGTAGTCTAACCTCTTTCCATTCATGTGATCCTAATCAAATTTTTCTACAAAACCTGCGTTGCAATAAATTTGTGCTTTTACATATTTCTTCGTACCTTAACCTCTTTCCATTCATATGATCCTAATCAAACTTTTCTACCTAATGTGCATAGGGATAGATTTGTGCTTTTAAAAAAATTTCTTCGTACTCTAACCTCTTTCCATTCATGTGATCCTAATCAAAATTTTCTACAAAATGTGCGTTGGGATAGATTTGTCCTTTTACAAATTTATTCATATTCTAACCTCTTTCCATTCATATAAACCTAATCAAAATTTTCTACTAAACGTATGTTGGGATAGATTTGTGCGTTTACAGACTTTCTTCGTACCCTAACTTCTTGCCATTCATGTGATCCTAATCAAAATTTTCTGCAATACGTGCGTTGCAATAGATTTGTGCTTTTACAAATTTCTTCGTACCTTAACCTCTTTCCATTCATATGATCCTAATCAAACTTTTCTACAAAACGTGCGTAGGGATAGATTTGTGCTTTTACAAATTTCTTTGTACTCTAACCTCTTTCCATTCATGTGATCCTAATCAAAGTTTTCTATAAAACAATGAATTGGGATAGATTTGTGCTTTTACAAATTTCTTCGTACCCCAACCTCTTGCCATTCATGTGATCCTAATCAAAATTTTCTGCAATACGTGAGTTGCAATAGATTTGTGCTTTTACAAATTTCTTCGTACCTTAACATCTTTCCATTCATATGATCCTAATCAAACTTTTCTACAAAACGTGCGTAGGGATAGATTTGTGCTTTTACAAATTTCATCGTAGTCTAACCTCTTTCCATTCATGTGATCCTAATCAAATTTTTCTACAAAACCTGTGTTGGAATAGATTTGTGCTTTTACATACTTTCTTCGTACCGCAACCTCTTGCCATTCATGTGATCCTAATCAAAATTTTCTGCAATACGTGCGTTGCAATAAATTTGTGTTTTTACATATTTCTTCGTACCTTAACCTCTTTCCATTCATATGATCCTAATCAAACTTTTCTACAAAACGTGCGTAGGGATAGATTTGTGCTATTACAAATTTCTTCGTACTCTAACCTCTTTCCATTCATGTGATCCTAATCAAAATTTTCTACAAAATGGCGTTGGGATAGATTTGTCCTTTTACAAATTTATTCATATTCTAACCTCTTTCCATTCATATGATCCTAATCAAACTTTTCTACAAAACGTGCGTAGGGATAGATTTGTGCTTTTACAAATTTCTTCGTACTCTAACCTCTTTCCATTCATGTGATCCTAATCAAAGTTTTCTATAAAACCATGAATTGGGATAGATTTGTGCTTTTACAAATTTCTTCGTACCCCAACCTCTTGCCATTCATGTGATCCTAATCAAAATTTTCTGCAATACGTGCGTTGCAATAAATTTGTGCTTTTACAAATTTCTTCGTACCTTAACCTCTTTCCATTCATATGATCCTAATCAAACTTTTCTACAAAACGTGCGTAGGGATAGATTTGTGCTTTTACAAATTTCTTCGTACTCTAACCTCTTTCCATTCATGTGATCCTAATCAAAGTTTTCTATAAAACCATGAATTGGGATAGATTTGTGCTTTTACAAATTTCTTCGTACCCCAACCTCTTGCCATTCATGTGATCCTAATCAAAATTTTCTGCAATACGTGAGTTGCAATAGATTTGTGCTTTTACAAATTTCTTCGTACCTTAACATCTTTCCGTTCATATGATCCTAATCAAACTTTTCTACAAAACGTGCGTAGGGATAGATTTGTGCTTTTACAAATTTCATCGTAGTCTAACCTCTTTCCATTCATGTGATCCTAATCAAATTTTTCTACAAAACCTGTGTTGGAATAGATTTGTGTTTTTACATACTTTCTTCGTACCGCAACCTCTTGCCATTCATGTGATCCTAATCAAAATTTTCTGCAATACGTGCGTTGCAATAAATTTGTGTTTTTACATATTTCTTCGTACCTTAACCTCTTTCCATTCATATGATCCTAATCAAACTTTTCTACAAAACGTGCGTAGGGATAGATTTGTGCTATTACAAATTTCTTCGTACTCTAACCTCTTTCCATTCATGTGATCCTAATCAAAATTTTCTACAAAATGGCGTTGGGATAGATTTGTCCTTTTACAAATTTATTCATATTCTAACCTCTTTCCATTCATATGATCCTAATCAAACATTTCTACAAAACGTGCGTAGGGATAGATTTGTGCTTTTACAAATTTCTTCGTAGTCTAACCTCTTTCCATTCATGTGATCCTAATCAAATTTTTCTACAAAACCTGTGTTGGAATAGATTTGTGCTTTAACATACTTTCTTCGTACCCTAACCTCTTTCCATTCATGTGATCCTAATCAAAATTTTCTAGAAAATGTGCGTTGGGATAGATTTGTGCTTTTACAAATTTCTTCGTACTTTAACCTCTTTCCATTCATGTGATCCTAATCAAATTTTTCTACAAAACCTGTGTTGGAATAGATTTGTGCTTTTACATACTTTCTTCGAACCCTAACCTCTTTCCATTCATGTGATCCTAATCAAAATTTTCTACAAAATGTGCGTTGGGATAGATTTGTGCTTTTACAAATTTCTTCGTACTTTAACCTCTTTCCATTCATGTGATCCTAAACAAATTTTTCTACAAAACCTGTGTTGGAATAGATTTGTGCTTTAACATACTTTCTTCGTACCCTAACCTCTTTCCATTCATGTAATCCTAATCAAAATTTTCTACAAAATGTGCGTTGGGAGAGATTTGTGCTTTTACAAATTTCTTCGTACTTTAACGTCTTTCCATTCATGTGATCCTAATCAAATTTTTCTATAAAACCTGTGTTGGAATAGATTTGTGCTTTTACATACTTTCTTCGTACCCTAACCTCTTTCCATTCATGTGATCCTAATCAAAATTTTCTACAAAATGTGCGTTGGGATAGATTTGTGCTTTTACAAATTTCTTCGTACTTTAACCTCTTTCCATTCATGTGATCCTAATCAAATTTTTCTACAAAACCTGTGTTGGAATAGATTTGTGCTTTAACATACTTTCTTCGTACCCTAACCTCTTTCCATTCATGTGATCCTAATCAAAATTTTCTAGAAAATGTGCGTTGGGATAGATTTGTGCTTTTACAAATTTCTTCGTACTTTAACCTCTTTCCATTCATGTGATCCTAATCAAATTTTTCTACAAAACCTGTGTTGGAATAGATTTGTGCTTTTACATACTTTCTTCGAACCCTAACCTCTTTCCATTCATGTGATCCTAATCAAAATTTTCTACAAAATGTGCGTTGGGATAGATTTGTGCTTTTACAAATTTCTTCGTACTTTAACCTCTTTCCATTCATGTGATCCTAAACAAATTTTTCTACAAAACCTGTGTTGGAATAGATTTGTGCTTTAACATACTTTCTTCGTACCCTAACCTCTTTCCATTCATGTAATCCTAATCAAAATTTTCTACAAAATGTGCGTTGGGAGAGATTTGTGCTTTTACAAATTTCTTCGTACTTTAACGTCTTTCCATTCATGTGATCCTAATCAAATTTTTCTATAAAACCTGTGTTGGAATAGATTTGTGCTTTTACATACTTTCTTCGTACTCTAACCTCTTTCCATTCATGTGATCCTAATCAAAATTTTCTACAAAATGTGCGTTGGGATAGATTTGTGCTTTTACAAATTTCTTCGTACTTTAACCTCTTTCCATTCATGTGATCCTAATCAAAATTTTCTACAAAACCTGTGTTGGGATAGATTTGTGCTTTTACATACTTTCTTCGTACCCTAACCTCTTTCCATTAATGTGATCCTAATCAAAATTTTCTACAAAACCCGTGTTGGGATAGATTTGTGCTTTTACATACTTTCTTCGTACCCTAACCTCTTGCCATTCATATGATCCTAATTAAACTTTTCTACAAAACGTGCGTAGGGATAGATTTGTGCTTTTACAAATTTCTTCGTACTCTAACCTCTTTCCATTCATGTGATCCTAATCAAATTTTTCTACAAAACCTGTATTGGAATAGATTTGTACTTTAACATACTTTCTTCGTACCCTAACCACTTTCCATTCATGTGATCCTAATCAAAATTTTCTACAAAATGTGCGTTGGGATAGATTTGTGCTTTTACAAATTTCTTCGTACTTTAACCTCTTTCCATTCATGTGATCCTAACAAAATTTTCTACAAAACCTGTGTTGGGATAGATTTGTGCTTTTACATACTTTCTTCGTACCCTAACCTCTTTCCATTCATGTGATCCTAATCAAAATTTTCTACTAAACGTATGTTGGGATAGATTTGTGCTTTTACAGACTTTCTTCGTACCCTAACCTCTTGCCATTCATATGATCCTAATCAAACTTTTCTACAAAACGTGCGTAGGGATAGATTTGTGCTTTTACAAATTTCTTCGTACTCTAACCTCTTTCCATTCATGTGATCCTAATCAAATTTTTCTACAAAACCTGTGTTGGAATAGATTTGTGCTTTTACATACTTTCTTCGTACCCTAACCTCTTTCCATTCATGTGATCATAATCAAAATTTTCTACAAAATGTGCGTTGGGATAGATTTGTCCTTTTACAAATTTATTCATATTCTAACCTCTTTCCATTCATGTGATCCTAATCAAAGTTTTCTACAAAACGTGCGTAGGGATAGATTTGTGCTTTTACAGACTTTCTTCGTACCCTAACCTCTTGCCATTTATGTGATCCTAATCAAAATTTTCTGCAATACGTGCGTTGCAATAGATTTGTGCTTTTACAAATTTCTTCGTACCTTAACATCTTTCCATTCATATGATCCTAATCAAACTTTTCTACAAAACGTGCGTAGGGATAGATTTGTGCTTTTACAAATTTCATCGTAGTCTAACCTCTTTCCATTCATGTGATCCTAATCAAAATTTTCTACAAAATGGCGTTGGGATAGATTTGTCCTTTTACATACTTTCTTCGTACCGCAACCTCTTGCCATTCATGTGATCCTAATCAAAATTTTCTGCAATACGTGCGTTGCAATAAATTTGTGCTTTTACATATTTCTTCGTACCTTAACCTCTTTCCATTCATATGATCCTAATCAAACTTTTCTACAAAACGTGCGTAGGGATAGATTTGTGCTATTACAAATTTCTTCGTACTCTAACTTCTTTCCATTCATATGATCCTAATCAAACTTTTCTACAAAACGTGCGTAAGGATAGATTTGTGCTTTTACAAATTTCTTCGGACTCTAACCTCTTTCCATTCATGTGATCCTAATCAAAGTTTTCTATAAAACCATGAATTGGGATAGATTTGTGCTTTTACAAATTTCTTCGTACCCCAACCTCTTGCCATTCATGTGATCCTAATCAAAATTTTCTGCAATACGTGCGTTGCAATAAATTTGTGCTTTTACAAATTTCTTCGTACCTTAACCTCTTTCCATTCATATGATCCTAATCAAACTTTTCTACAAAACGTGCGTAGGGATAGATTTGTGCTTTTACAAATTTCTTCGTACTCTAACCTCTTTCCATTCATGTGATCCTAATCAAAGTTTTCTATAAAACCATGAATTGGGATAGATTTGTGCTTTTACAAATTTCTTCGTACCCCAACCTCTTGCCATTCATGTGATCCTAATCAAAATTTTCTGCAATACGTGAGTTGCAATAGATTTGTGCTTTTACAAATTTCTTCGTACCTTAACATCTTTCCATTCATATGATCCTAATCAAACTTTTCTACAAAACGTGCGTAGGGATAGATTTGTGCTTTTACAAATTTCATCGTAGTCTAACCTTTTTCCATTCATGTGATCCTAATCAAATTTTTCTACAAAACCTGTGTTGGAATAGATTTGTGCTTTTACATACTTTCTTCGTACCGCAACCTCTTGCCATTCATGTGATCCTAATCAAAATTTTCTGCAATACGTGCGTTGCAATAAATTTGTGTTTTTACATATTTCTTCGTACCTTAACCTCTTTCCATTCATATGATCCTAATCAAACTTTTCTACAAAACGTGCGTAGGGATAGATTTGTGCTATTACAAATTTCTTCGTACTCTAACCTCTTTCCATTCATGTGATCCTAATCAAAATTTTCTACAAAATGGCGTTGGGATAGATTTTTCCTTTTACAAATTTATTCATATTCTAACCTCTTTCCATTCATATGATCCTAATCAAACATTTCTACAAAACGTGCGTAGGGATAGATTTGTGCTTTTACAAATTTCTTCGTAGTCTAACCTCTTTCCATTCATGTGATCCTAATCAAATTTTTCTACAAAACCTGCGTTGCAATAAATTTGTGCTTTTACATATTTCTTCGTACCTTAACCTCTTTCCATTCATATGATCCTAATCAAACTTTTCTACCTAATGTGCATAGGGATAGATTTGTGCTTTTAAAAAAATTTCTTCGTACTCTAACCTCTTTCCATTCATGTGATCCTAATCAAAATTTTCTACAAAATGTGCGTTGGGATAGATTTGTCCTTTTACAAATTTATTCATATTCTAACCTCTTTCCATTCATATAAACCTAATCAAAATTTTCTACTAAACGTATGTTGGGATAGATTTGTGCGTTTACAGACTTTCTTCGTACCCTAACTTCTTGCCATTCATGTGATCCTAATCAAAATTTTCTGCAATACGTGCGTTGCAATAGATTTGTGCTTTTACAAATTTCTTCGTACCTTAACCTCTTTCCATTCATATGATCCTAATCAAACTTTTCTACAAAACGTGCGTAGGGATAGATTTGTGCTTTTACAAATTTCTTTGTACTCTAACCTCTTTCCATTCATGTGATCCTAATCAAAGTTTTCTATAAAACAATGAATTGGGATAGATTTGTGCTTTTACAAATTTCTTCGTACCCCAACCTCTTGCCATTCATGTGATCCTAATCAAAATTTTCTGCAATACGTGAGTTGCAATAGATTTGTGCTTTTACAAATTTCTTCGTACCTTAACATCTTTCCATTCATATGATCCTAATCAAACTTTTCTACAAAACGTGCGTAGGGATAGATTTGTGCTTTTACAAATTTCATCGTAGTCTAACCTCTTTCCATTCATGTGATCCTAATCAAATTTTTCTACAAAACCTGTGTTGGAATAGATTTGTGCTTTTACATACTTTCTTCGTACCGCAACCTCTTGCCATTCATGTGATCCTAATCAAAATTTTCTGCAATACGTGCGTTGCAATAAATTTGTGTTTTTACATATTTCTTCGTACCTTAACCTCTTTCCATTCATATGATCCTAATCAAACTTTTCTACAAAACGTGCGTAGGGATAGATTTGTGCTATTACAAATTTCTTCGTACTCTAACCTCTTTCCATTCATGTGATCCTAATCAAAATTTTCTACAAAATGGCGTTGGGATAGATTTGTCCTTTTACAAATTTATTCATATTCTAACCTCTTTCCATTCATATGATCCTAATCAAACTTTTCTACAAAACGTGCGTAGGGATAGATTTGTGCTTTTACAAATTTCTTCGGACTCTAACCTCTTTCCATTCATGTGATCCTAATCAAAGTTTTCTATAAAACCATGAATTGGGATAGATTTGTGCTTTTACAAATTTCTTCGTACCCCAACCTCTTGCCATTCATGTGATCCTAATCAAAATTTTCTGCAATACGTGCGTTGCAATAAATTTGTGCTTTTACAAATTTCTTCGTACCTTAACCTCTTTCCATTCATATGATCCTAATCAAACTTTTCTACAAAACGTGCGTAGGGATAGATTTGTGCTTTTACAAATTTCTTCGTACTCTAACCTCTTTCCATTCATGTGATCCTAATCAAAGTTTTCTATAAAACCATGAATTGGGATAGATTTGTGCTTTTACAAATTTCTTCGTACCCCAACCTCTTGCCATTCATGTGATCCTAATCAAAATTTTCTGCAATACGTGAGTTGCAATAGATTTGTGCTTTTACAAATTTCTTCGTACCTTAACATCTTTCCGTTCATATGATCCTAATCAAACTTTTCTACAAAACGTGCGTAGGGATAGATTTGTGCTTTTACAAATTTCATCGTAGTCTAACCTCTTTCCATTCATGTGATCCTAATCAAATTTTTCTACAAAACCTGTGTTGGAATAGATTTGTGTTTTTACATACTTTCTTCGTACCGCAACCTCTTGCCATTCATGTGATCCTAATCAAAATTTTCTGCAATACGTGCGTTGCAATAAATTTGTGTTTTTACATATTTCTTCGTACCTTAACCTCTTTCCATTCATATGATCCTAATCAAACTTTTCTACAAAACGTGCGTAGGGATAGATTTGTGCTATTACAAATTTCTTCGTACTCTAACCTCTTTCCATTCATGTGATCCTAATCAAAATTTTCTACAAAATGGCGTTGGGATAGATTTGTCCTTTTACAAATTTATTCATATTCTAACCTCTTTCCATTCATATGATCCTAATCAAACATTTCTACAAAACGTGCGTAGGGATAGATTTGTGCTTTTACAAATTTCTTCGTAGTCTAACCTCTTTCCATTCATGTGATCCTAATCAAATTTTTCTACAAAACCTGCGTTGCAATAAATTTGTGCTTTTACATATTTCTTCGTACCTTAATCTCTTTCCATTCATATGATCCTAATCAAACTTTTCTACCTAATGTGCATAGGGATAGATTTGTGCTTTTACAAATTTCTTCGTACTCTAACCTCTTTCCATTCATGTGATCCTAATCAAAATTTTCTACAAAATGTGCGTTGGGATAGATTTGTCCTTTTACAAATTTATTCATATTCTAACCTCTTTCCATTCATATGAACCTAATCAAAATTTTCTACTAAACGTATGTCGGGATAGATTTGTGCTTTTACAGACTTTCTTCGTACCCTAACTTCTTGCCATTCATGTGATCCTAACCAAAATTTTCTGCAATACGTGCGTTGCAATAGATTTGTGCTTTTACAAATTTCTTCGTACCTTAACCTCTTTCCATTCATATGATCCTAATCAAACTTTTCTACAAAACGTGCGTAGGGATAGATTTGTGCTTTTACAAATTTCTTTGTACTCTAACCTCTTTCCATTCATGTGATCCTAAGCAAAGTTTTCTATAAAACCATGAATTGGGATAGATTTGTGCTTTTACAAATTTCTTCGTACCCCAACCTCTTGCCATTCATGTGATCCTAATCAAAATTTTCTGCAATACGTGAGTTGCAATAGATTTGTGCTTTTACAAATTTCTTCGTACCTTAACATCTTTCCATTCATATGATCCTAATCAAACTTTTCTACAAAACGTGCGTAGGGATAGATTTGTGCTTTTACAAATTTCATCGTAGTCTAACCTCTTTCCATTCATGTGATCCTAATCAAATTTTTCTACAAAACCTGTGTTGGAATAGATTTGTGCTTTTACATACTTTCTTCGTACCGCAACCTCTTGCCATTCATGTGATCCTAATCAAAATTTTCTGCAATACGTGCGTTGCAATAAATTTGTGTTTTTACATATTTCTTCGTACCTTAACCTCTTTCCATTCATATGATCCTAATCAAACTTTTCTACAAAACGTGCGTAGGGATAGATTTGTGCTATTACAAATTTCTTCGTACTCTAACCTCTTTCCATTCATGTGATCCTAATCAAAATTTTCTACAAAATGGCGTTGGGATAGATTTGTCCTTTTACAAATTTATTCATATTCTAACCTCTTTCCATTCATATGATCCTAATCAAACATTTCTACAAAACGTGCGTAGGGATAGATTTGTGCTTTTACAAATTTCTTCGTAGTCTAACCTCTTTCCATTCATGTGATCCTAATCAAATTTTTCTACAAAACCTGCGTTGCAATAAATTTGTGCTTTTACATATTTCTTCGTACCTTAACTTCTTTCCATTCATATGATCCTAATCAAACTTTTCTACCTAATGTGCATAGGGATAGATTTGTGCTTTTACAAATTTCTTCGTACTCTAACCTCTTTCCATTCATGTGATCCTAATCAAAATTTTCTACAAAATGTGCGTTGGGATAGATTTGTCCTTTTACAAATTTATTCATATTCTAACCTCTTTCCATTCATATGAACCTAATCAAATTTTCTACTAAACGTATGTTGGGATAGATTTGTGCTTTTACAGACTTTCTTCGTACCCTAACTTCTTGCCATTCATGTGATCCTAATCAAAATTTTCTGCAATACGTGCGTTGCAATAGATTTGTGCTTTTACAAATTTCTTCGTACCTTAACCTCTTTCCATTCATATGATCCTAATCAAACTTTTCTACAAAACGTGCGTAGGGATAGATTTGTGCTTTTACAAATTTCTTCGTACTCTAACCTCTTTCCATTCATGTGATCCTAATCAAAGTTTTCTATAAAACCATGAATTGGGATAGATTTGTGCTTTTACAAATTTCTTCGTACCCCAACCTCTTGCCATTCATGTGATCCTAATCAAAATTTTCTGCAATACGTGAGTTGCAATAGATTTGTGCTTTTACAAATTTCTTCGTACCTTAACATCTTTCCATTCATATGATCCTAATCAAACTTTTCTACAAAACGTGCGTAGGGATAGATTTGTGCTTTTACAAATTTCATCGTAGTCTAACCTCTTTCCATTAATGTGATCCTAATCAAATTTTTCTACAAAACCTGTGTTGGAATAGATTTGTGCTTTTACATACTTTCTTCGTACCGCAACCTCTTGCCATTCATGTGATCCTAATCAAAATTTTCTGCAATACGTGCGTTGCAATAAATTTGTGTTTTTACATATTTCTTCGTACCTTAACCTCTTTCCATTCATATGATCCTAATCAAACTTTTCTACAAAACGTGCGTAGGGATAGATTTGTGATATTAAAAATTTCTTCGTACTCTAACCTCTTTCCATTCATGTGATCCTAATCAAAATTTTCTACAAAATGGCGTTGGGATAGATTTGTCCTTTTACAAATTTATTCATATTCTAACCTCTTTCCATTCATATGATCCTAATCAAACATTTCTACAAAACGTGCGTAGGGATAGATTTGTGCTTTTACAAATTTCTTCGTAGTCTAACCTCTTTCCATTCATGTGATCCTAATCAAATTTTTCTACAAAACCTGCGTTGCAATAAATTTGTGCTTTTACATATTTCTTCGTACCTTAACCTCTTTCCATTCATATGATCCTAATCAAACTTTTCTACCAAATGTGCATAGGGATAGATTTGTGCTTTTACAAATTTCTTCGTACTCTAACCTCTTTCCATTCATGTGATCCTAATCAAAATTTTCTACAAAATGTGCGTTGGGATAGATTTATCCTTTTACAAATTTATTAATATTCTAACCTCTTTCCATTCATATGAACCTAATCAAAATTTTCTACTAAACGTATGTTGGGATAGATTTGTGCTTTTACAGACTTTCTTCGTACCCTAACTTCTTGCCATTCATGTGATCCTAATCAAAATTTTCTGCAATACGTGCGTTGCAATAGATTTGTGCTTTTACAAATTTCTTTGTACCTTAACCTCTTTCCATTCATATGATCCTAATCAAACTTTTCTACAAAACGTGCGTAGGGATAGATTTATGCTTTTACAAATTTCTTCGTACTCTAACCTCTTTCCATTCATGTGATCCTAATCAAATTTTTCTACAAAACCTGTGTTGGAATAGATTTGTGCTTTTACATACTTTCTTCGTACCGTAACCTCTTTCCATTCATGTGACCCTAATCATAATTTTCTACAAAATGTGCGTTGGGATAGATTTGTCCTTTTACAAATTTATTCATATTCTAACCTCTTGCCATTCATGTGATCCTAATCAAACTTTTCTACAAAACGTGCGTAGGGATAGATTTGTGCTTTTACAAATTTCTTCGTACTCTAACCTCTTTCCATTCATGTGATCCTAATCAAATTTTTCTACAAAACCTGTGTTGGAATAGATTTGTGCTTTTACATACTTTCTTCGTACCCTAACCTCCTTCCATTCATGTGACCCTAATCAAAGTTTTCTACAAAATGTGCGTTGGGATAGATTAGTCCTTTTACAAATTTATTCATATTCTAACCTCTTGCCATTCATGTGATCCTAATCAAAATTTTCTGCAATACGTGCGTTGCAATAGATTTGTGCTTTTAGAAATTTCTTCGTACCTTAACCTCTTTCCTTTCATATGATCCTAATCAAACTTTTCTACAAAACGTGCGTAGGGATAGATTTGTGCTTTTACAAATTTCTTCGTACTCTAACCTCTTTCCATTCATGTGATCCTAATCAAATTTTTCTACAAAACCTGTGTTGAGATAGATTTGTGCTTTTACATACTTTCTTCGTACCCTAACCTCTTTCCATTCATGTGATCCTAATCAAAATTTTCTACAAAATGTGCGTTGGGATAGATTTGTGCTTTTACAAATTTCTTCGTACTTTAACCTCTTTCCATTCATGTGATCCTAATCAAATTTTTCTACAAAACCTGTGTTGGAATAGATTTGTGCTTTTACATACTTTCTTCGTACCCTAACCTCTTTCCATTCATGTGATCCTAATCAAAACTTTCTACAAAATGTGCGTTGGGATAGATTTGTGCTTTTACAAATTTCTTCGTACTTTAACTTCTTTCCATTCATGTAATCCTAATCAAATTTTTCTACAAAACCTGTGTTGAGATAGATTTGTTCTTTTACATACTTTCTTCGTACCCTAACCTCTTGCCATTCATGTGATCCTAATCAAAATTTTCTGCAATACGTGCGTTGCAATAGATTTGTGATTTTACAAATTTCTTCGTACCTTAACCTCTTTCCATTCATATGATCCTAATCAAACTTTTCTACAAAACGTGCGTAGGGATAGATTTGTGCTTTTACAAATTTCTTCGTAGTCTAACCTCTTTCCATTCATGTGATCCTAATCAAATTTTTGTACAAAACCTGCGTTGCAATAAATTTGTGCTTTTACATATTTCTTCGTACCTTAACCTCTTTCCATTCATATGATCCTAATCAAACTTTTCTACCTAATGTGCATAGGGATAGATTTGTGCTTTTACAAATTTCTTCGTACTCTAACCTCTTTCCATTCATGTGATCCTAATCAAAATTTTCTACAAAATGTGCGTTGGGATAGATTTGTCCTTTTACAAATTTATTCATATTCTAACCTCTTTCCATTCATATGAACCTAATCAAAATTTTCTACTAAACGTATGTTGGGATAGATTTGTGCTTTTACAGACTTTCTTCGTACCCTAACTTCTTGCCATTCATGTGATCCTAATCAAAATTTTCTGCAATACGTGCGTTGCAATAGATTTGTGCTTTTACAAATTTCTTCGTACCTTAACCTCTTTCCATTCATATGATCCTAATCAAACTTTTCTACAAAACGTGCGTAGGGATAGATTTGTGCTTTTACAAATTTCTTCGTACTCTAACCTCTTTCCATTCATGTGATCCTAATCAAAGTTTTCTATAAAACCATGAATTGGGATAGATTTGTGCTTTTACAAATTTCTTCGTACCCCAACCTCTTGCCATTCATGTGATCCTAATCAAAATTTTCTGCAATACGTGAGTTGCAATAGATTTGTGCTTTTACAAATTTCTTCGTACCTTAACATCTTTCCATTCATATGATCCTAATCAAACTTTTCTACAAAACGTGCGTAGGGATAGATTTGTGCTTTTACAAATTTCATCGTAGTCTAACCTCTTTCCATTCATGTGATCCTAATCAAATTTTTCTACAAAACCTGTGTTGGAATAGATTTGTGCTTTTACATACTTTCTTCGTACCGCAACCTCTTGCCATTCATGTGATCCTAATCAAAATTTTCTGCAATACGTGCGTTGCAATAAATTTGTGTTTTCACATATTTCTTCGTACCTTAACCTCTTTCCATTCATATGATCCTAATCAAACATTTCTACAAAACGTGCGTAGGGATAGATTTGTGCTTTTACAAATTTCTTCGTAGTCTAACCTCTTTCCATTCATGTGATCCTAATCAAATTTTTCTACAAAACCTGCGTTGCAATAAATTTGTGCTTTTACATATTTCTTCGTACCTTAACCTCTTTCCATTCATATGATCCTAATCAAACTTTTCTACCAAATGTGCATAGGGATAGATTTGTGCTTTTACAAATTTCTTCGTACTCTAACCTCTTTCCATTCATGTGATCCTAATCAAAATTTTCTACAAAATGTGCGTTGGGATAGATTTGTCCTTTTACAAATTTATTCATATTCTAACCTCTTTCCATTCATATGAACCTAATCAAAATTTTCTACTAAACGTATGTTGGGATAGATTTGTGCTTTTACAGACTTTCTTCGTACCCTAACTTCTTGCCATTCATGTGATCCTAATCAAAATTTTCTGCAATACGTGCGTTGCAATAGATTTGTGCTTTTACAAATTTCTTTGTACCTTAACCTCTTTCCATTCATATGATCCTAATCAAACTTTTCTACAAAACGTGCGTAGGGATAGATTTATGCTTTTACAAATTTCTTCGTACTCTAACCTCTTTCCATTCATGTGATCCTAATCAAATTTTTCTACAAAACCTGTGTTGGAATAGATTTGTGCTTTTACATACTTTCTTCGTACCGTAACCTCTTTCCATTCATGTGACCCTAATCATAATTTTCTACAAAATGTGCGTTGGGATAGATTTGTCCTTTTACAAATTTATTCATATTCTAACCTCTTGCCATTCATGTGATCCTAATCAAACTTTTCTACAAAACGTGCGTAGGGATAGATTTGTGCTTTTACAAATTTCTTCGTACTCTAACCTCTTTCCATTCATGTGATCCTAATCAAATTTTTCTATAAAACCATGAATTGGGATAGATTTGTGCTTTTACAAATTTCTTCGTACCCCAACCTCTTGCCATTCATGTGATCCTAATCAAAATTTTCTGCAATACGTGAGTTGCAATAGATTTGTGCTTTTACAAATTTCTTCGTACCTTAACATCTTTCCATTCATATGATCCTAATCAAACTTTTCTACAAAACGTGCGTAGGGATAGATTTGTGCTTTTACAAATTTCATCGTAGTCTAACCTCTTTCCATTCATGTGATCCTAATCAAATTTTTCTACAAAACCTGTGTTGGAATAGATTTGTGCTTTTACATACTTTCTTCGTACCGCAACCTCTTGCCATTCATGTGATCCTAATCAAAATTTTCTGCAATACGTGCGTTGCAATAAATTTGTGTTTTTACATATTTCTTCGTACCTTAACCTCTTTCCATTCATATGATCCTAATCAAACTTTTCTACAAAACGTGCGTAGGGATAGATTTGTGCTATTACAAATTTCTTCGTACTCTAACCTCTTTCCATTCATGTGATCCTAATCAAAATTTTCTACAAAATGGCGTTGGGATAGATTTGTCCTTTTACAAATTTATTCATATTCTAACCTCTTTCCATTCATATGATCCTAATCAAACATTTCTACAAAACGTGCGTAGGGATAGATTTGTGCTTTTACAAATTTCTTCGTAGTCTAACCTCTTTCCATTCATGTGATCCTAATCAAATTTTTCTACAAAACCTGCGTTGCAATAAATTTGTGCTTTTACATATTTCTTCGTACCTTAACCTCTTTCCATTCATATGATCCTAATCAAACTTTTCTACCAAATGTGCATAGGGATAGATTTGTGCTTTTACAAATTTCTTCGTACTCTAACCTCTTTCCATTCATGTGATCCTAATCAAAATTTTCTACAAAATGTGCGTTGGGATAGATTTGTCCTTTTACAAATTTATTCATATTCTAACCTCTTTCCATTCATATGAACCTAATCAAAATTTTCTACTAAACGTATGTTGGGATAGATTTGTGCTTTTACAGACTTTCTTCGTACCCTAACTTCTTGCCATTCATGTGATCCTAATCAAAATTTTCTGCAATACGTGCGTTGCAATAGATTTGTGCTTTTACAAATTTCTTTGTACCTTAACCTCTTTCCATTCATATGATCCTAATCAAACTTTTCTACAAAACGTGCGTAGGGATAGATTTATGCTTTTACAAATTTCTTCGTACTCTAACCTCTTTCCATTCATGTGATCCTAATCAAATTTTTCTACAAAACCTGTGTTGGAATAGATTTGTGCTTTTACATACTTTCTTCGTACCGTAACCTCTTTCCATTCATGTGACCCTAATCATAATTTTCTACAAAATGTGCGTTGGGATAGATTTGGCCTTTTACAAATTTATTCATATTCTAACCTCTTGCCATTCATGTGATCCTAATCAAACTTTTCTACAAAACGTGCGTAGGGATAGATTTGTGCTTTTACAAATTTCTTCGTACTCTAACCTCTTTCCATTAATGTGATCCTAATCAAATTTTTCTACAAAACCTGTGTTGGAATAGATTTGTGCTTTTACATACTTTCTTCGTACCCTAACCTCCTTCCATTCATGTGACCCTAATCAAAGTTTTCTACAAAATGTGCGTTGGGATAGATTAGTCCTTTTACAAATTTATTCATATTCTAACCTCTTGCCATTCATGTGATCCTAATCAAAATTTTCTGCAATACGTGCGTTGCAATAGATTTGTGCTTTTAGAAATTTCTTCGTACCTTAACCTCTTTCCTTTCATATGATCCTAATCAAACTTTTCTACAAAACGTGCGTAGGGATAGATTTGTGCTTTTACAAATTTCTTCGTACTCTAACCTCTTTCCATTCATGTGATCCTAATCAAATTTTTCTACAAAACCTGTGTTGAGATAGATTTGTGCTTTTACATACTTTCTTCGTACCCTAACCTCTTTCCATTCATGTGATCCTAATCAAAATTTTCTACAAAATGTGCGTTGGGATAGATTTGTGCTTTTACAAATTTCTTCGTACTTTAACCTCTTTCCATTCATGTGATCCTAATCAAATTTTTCTACAAAACCTGTGTTGGAATAGATTTGTGCTTTTACATACTTTCTTCGTACCCTAACCTCTTTCCATTCATGTGATCCTAATCAAAACTTTCTACAAAATGTGCGTTGGGATAGATTTGTGCTTTTACAAATTTCTTCGTACTTTAACTTCTTTCCATTCATGTAATCCTAATCAAATTTTTCTACAAAACCTGTGTTGAGATAGATTTGTTCTTTTACATACTTTCTTCGTACCCTAACCTCTTGCCATTCATGTGATCCTAATCAAAATTTTCTGCAATACGTGCGTTGCAATAGATTTGTGATTTTACAAATTTCTTCGTACCTTAACCTCTTTCCATTCATATGATCCTAATCAAACTTTTCTACAAAACGTGCGTAGGGATAGATTTGTGCTTTTACAAATTTCTTCGTACTCTAACCTCTTTCCATTCAAGTGATCCTAATCACATTTTTCTACAAAACCTGTGTTGGAATAGATTTGTGCTTTTACATACTTTCTTCGTACCCTAACCTCTTTCCATTCATGTGATCCTAATCAAAATTTTCTACAAAATGTGCGTTGGGATAGATTTGTGCTTTTACAAATTTCTTCGTACTTTAACCTCTTTCCATTCATGTGATCCTAATCAAATTTTTCTACAAAACCTGTGTTGGGATAGATTTGTGCTTTAACATACTTTCTTCGTACCCTAACCTCTTTCCATTCATGTGATCCTAATCAAAATTTTCTACAAAATGTGCGTTGGGATAGATTTGTGCTTTTACAAATTTCTTCGTTCTTTAAACTCTTTCCATTCATGTGATCCTAATCAAATTTTTCTACAAAACCTGTGTTGGAATAGATTTGTGCTTTAACATACTTCCTTCGTACCCTAACCTCTTTCCATTCATGTGATCCTAATCAAAATTTTCTACAAAATGTGCGTTGGGATAGATTTGTGCTTTTACAAATTTCTGCGTACTTTAACCTCTTTCCATTCATGTGATCCTAATCAAATTTTTCTACAAAACCTGTGTTGGAATAGATTTGTGCTTTTACATACTTTCTTCGTACCGTAACCTCTTTCCATTCATGTGACCCTAATCATAATTTTCTACAAAATGTGCGTTGGGATAGATTTGTCCTTTTACAAATTTATTCATATTCTAACCTCTTGCCATTCATGTGATCCTAATCAAACTTTTCTACAAAACGTGCGTAGGGATAGATTTGTGCTTTTACAAATTTCTTCGTACTCTAACCTCTTTCCATTCATGTGATCCTAATCAAATTTTTCTACAAAACCTGTGTTGGAATAGATTTGTGCTTTTACATACTTTCTTCGTACCCTAACCTCCTTCCATTCATGTGACCCTAATCAAAGTTTTCTACAAAATGTGCGTTGGGATAGATTTGTCCTTTTACAAATTTATTCATATTCTAACCTCTTGCCATTCATGTGATCCTAATCAAAATTTTCTGCAATACGTGCGTTGCAATAGATTTGTGCTTTTAGAAATTTCTTCGTACCTTAACCTCTTTCCTTTCATATGATCCTAATCAAACTTTTCTACAAAACGTGCGTAGGGATAGATTTGTGCTTTTACAAATTTCTTCGTACTCTAACCTCTTTCCATTCATGTGATCCTAATCAAATTTTTCTACAAAACCTGTGTTGAGATAGATTTGTGCTTTTACATACTTTCTTCGTACCCTAACCTCTTTCCATTCATGTGATCCTAATCAAAATTTTCTACAAAATGTGCGTTGGGATAGATTTGTGCTTTTACAAATTTCTTCGTACTTTAACCTCTTTCCATTCATGTGATCCTAATCAAATTTTTCTACAAAACCTGTGTTGGAATAGATTTGTGCTTTTACATACTTTCTTCGTACCCTAACCTCTTTCCATTCATGTGATCCTAATCAAAACTTTCTACAAAATGTGCGTTGGGATAGATTTGTGCTTTTACAAATTTCTTCGTACTTTAACTTCTTTCCATTCATGTAATCCTAATCAAATTTTTCTACAAAACCTGTGTTGAGATAGATTTGTTCTTTTACATACTTTCTTCGTACCCTAACCTCTTGCCATTCATGTGATCCTAATCAAAATTTTCTGCAATACGTGCGTTGCAATAGATTTGTGATTTTACAAATTTCTTCGTACCTTAACCTCTTTCCATTCATATGATCCTAATCAAACTTTTCTACAAAACGTGCGTAGGGATAGATTTGTGCTTTTACAAATTTCTTCGTACTCTAACCTCTTTCCATTCAAGTGATCCTAATCACATTTTTCTACAAAACCTGTGTTGGAATAGATTTGTGCTTTTACATACTTTCTTCGTACCCTAACCTCTTTCCATTCATGTGATCCTAATCAAAATTTTCTACAAAATGTGCGTTGGGATAGATTTGTGCTTTTACAAATTTCTTCGTACTTTAACCTCTTTCCATTCATGTGATCCTAATCAAATTTTTCTACAAAACCTGTGTTGGGATAGATTTGTGCTTTAACATACTTTCTTCGTACCCTAACCTCTTTCCATTCATGTGATCCTAATCAAAATTTTCTACAAAATGTGCGTTGGGATAGATTTGTGCTTTTACAAATTTCTTCGTTCTTTAAACTCTTTCCATTCATGTGATCCTAATCAAATTTTTCTACAAAACCTGTGTTGGAATAGATTTGTGCTTTAACATACTTCCTTCGTACCCTAACCTCTTTCCATTCATGTGATCCTAATCAAAATTTTCTACAAAATGTGCGTTGGGATAGATTTGTGCTTTTACAAATTTCTGCGTACTTTAACCTCTTTCCATTCATGTGATCCTAATCAAATTTTTCTACAAAACCTGTGTTGGAATAGATTTGTGTTTTTTCATACTTTCTTCGTACCCTAACCTCTTTCCATTCATGTGATCCTAATCATAATTTTCTACAAAATGTACGTTGGGATAGATTTGTGCTTTTACAAATTTCTTCGTACTTTAACCTCTTTCCATTCATGTGATCCTAATCAAATTTTTCTACAAAACCTGTGTTGGGATAGATTTGTGCTTTTACATACTTTCTTCGTACCCTAACCTCTTGCCATTCATGTGACCCTAATCAAAATTTTCTGCAATACGTGCGTTGCAATAGATTTGTGCTTTTACAAATTTCTTCGTACTTTAACCTCTTTCCATTCATGTGATCCTAATCAAATTTTTCTACAAAACCTGTGTTGGGATAGATTTGTGCTTTTACATACTTTCTTCGTACCCTAACCTCTTGCCATTCATGTGATCCTAATCAAAATTTTCTGCAATACGTGCGTTGCAATAGATTTGTGCTTTTACAAATTTCTTCGTACCTTAACCTCTTTCCATTCATATGATCCTAATCAAACTTTTCTACAAAACGTGCGTAGGGATAGATTTGTGCTTTTACAAATTTCTTCGTACTCTAACCTCTTTACATTCATGTGATCCTAATCAAATTTTTCTACAAAACCTGTGTTGGAATAGATTTGTGCTTTAACATACTTTCTTCGTACCCTAACCTCTTTCCATTCATGTGATCCTAATCAAAATTTTCTACAAAATGTGCGTTGGGATAGATTTGTGCTTTTACAAATTTCTTCGTACTTTAAACTCTTTCCATTCATGTGATCCTAATCAAATTTTTCTACAAAACCTGTGTTGGGATAGATTTGTGCTTTTACATACTTTCTTCGTACCCTAACCTCTTTCCATTCATGTGATCCTAATCAAAATTTTCTACAAAATGTGCGTTGGGATAGATTTGTGCTTTTACAAATTTCTTCGTACTTTAAACTCTTTCCATTCATGTGATCCTAATCAAATTTTTCTACAAAACCTGTGTTGAGATAGATTTGTTCTTTTACATACTTTCTTCGTACCCTAACCTCTTGCCATTCATGTGATCCTAATCAAAATTTTCTGCAATACGTGCGTTGCAATAGATTTGTGATTTTACAAATTTCTTCGTACCTTAACCTCTTTCCATTCATATGATCCTAATCAAACTTTTCTACAAAACGTGCGTAGGGATAGATTTGTGCTTTTACAAATTTCTTCGTAGTCTAACCTCTTTCCATTCATGTGATCCTAATCAAATTTTTCTACAAAACCTGCATTGCAATAAATTTGTGCTTTTACATATTTCTTCGTACCTTAACCTCTTTCCATTCATATGATCCTAATCAAACTTTTCTACCTAATGTGCATAGGGATAGATTTGTGCTTTTACAAATTTCTTCGTACTCTAACCTCTTTCCATTCATGTGATCCTAATCAAAATTTTCTACAAAATGTGCGTTGGGATAGATTTGTGCTTTTACAGACTTTCTTCGTACCCTAACTTCTTGCCATTCATGTGATCCTAATCAAAATTTTCTGCAATACGTGCGTTGCAATAGATTTGTGCTTTTACAAATTTCTTCGTACCTTAACCTCTTTCCATTCATATGATCCTAATCAAACTTTTTTAAAAACGTGCGTAGGGATAGATTTGTGCTTTTACAAATTTCTTCGTACTCTAACCTCTTTCCATTCATGTGATCCTAATCAAAGTTTTCTATAAAACCATGAATTGGAATAGATTTGTGCTTTTACAAATTTCTTCGTACCCCAACCTCTTGCCATTCATGTGATCCTAATCAAAATTTTCTGCAATACGTGAGTTGCAATAGATTTGTGCTTTTACAAATTTCTTCGTACCTTAACATCTTTCCATTCATATGATCCTAATCAAACTTTTCTACAAAACGTGCGTAGGGATAGATTTGTGCTTTTACAAATTTCATCGTAGTCTAACCTCTTTCCATTCATGTGATCCTAATCAAATTTTTCTACAAAACCTGTGTTGGAATAGATTTGTGCTTTTACATACTTTCTTCGTACCGCAACCTCTTGCCATTCATGTGATCCTAATCAAAATTTTCTGCAATACGTGCGTTGCAATAAATTTGTGTTTTTACATATTTCTTCGTACCTTAACCTCTTTCCATTCATATGATCCTAATCAAACTTTTCTACAAAACGTGCGTAGGGATAGATTTGTGCTATTACAAATTTCTTCGTACTCTAACCTCTTTCCATTTATGTGATCCTAATCAAAATTTTCTACAAAATGGCGTTGGGATAGATTTGTCCTTTTACAAATTTATTCATATTCTAACCTCTTTCCATTCATATGATCCTAATCAAACATTTCTACAAAACGTGCGTAGGGATAGATTTGTGCTTTTACAGACTTTCTTCGTACCCTAACTTCTTGCCATTCATGTGATCCTAATCAAAATTTTCTGCAATACGTGCGTTGCAATAGATTTGTGCTTTTACAAATTTCTTTGTACCTTAACCTCTTTCCATTCATATGATCCTAATCAAACTTTTCTACAAAACGTGCGTAGGGATAGATTTATGCTTTTACAAATTTCTTCGTACTCTAACCTCTTTCCATTCATGTGATCCTAATCAAATTTTTCTACAAAACCTGTGTTGGAATAGATTTGTGCTTTTACATACTTTCTTCGTACCGTAACCTCTTTCCATTCATGTGACCCTAATCATAATTTTCTACAAAATGTGCGTTGGGATAGATTTGTCCTTTTACAAATTTATTCATATTCTAACCTCTTGCCATTCATGTGATCCTAATCAAACTTTTCTACAAAACGTGCGTAGGGATAGATTTGTGCTTTTACAAATTTCTTCGTACCTTAACATCTTTCCATTCATATGATCCTAATCAAACTTTTCTACAAAACGTGCGTAGGGATAGATTTGTGCTTTTACAAATTTCATCGTAGTCTAACCTCTTTCCATTCATGTGATCCTAATCAAATTTTTCTACAAAACCTGTGTTGGAATAGATTTGTGCTTTTACATACTTTCTTCGTACCGCAACCTCTTGCCATTCATGTGATCCTAATCAAAATTTTCTGCAATACGTGCGTTGCAATAAATTTGTGTTTTTACATATTTCTTCGTACCTTAACCTCTTTCCATTCATATGATCCTAATCAAACTTTTCTACAAAACGTGCGTAGGGATAGATTTGTGCTATTACAAATTTCTTCGTACTCTAACCTCTTTCCATTCATGTGATCCTAATCAAAATTTTCTACAAAATGGCGTTGGGATAGATTTGTCCTTTTACAAATTTATTCATATTCTAACCTCTTTCCATTCATATGATCCTAATCAAACATTTCTACAAAACGTGCGTAGGGATAGATTTGTGCTTTTACAAATTTCTTCGTAGTCTAACCTCTTTCCATTCATGTGATCCTAATCAAATTTTTCTACAAAACCTGCGTTGCAATAAATTTGTGCTTTTACATATTTCTTCGTACCTTAACCTCTTTCCATTCATATGATCCTAATCAAACTTTTCTACCTAATGTGCAGAGGGATAGATTTGTGCTTTTACAAATTTCTTCGTACTCTAACCTCTTTCCATTCATGTGATCCTAATCAAAATTTTCTACAAAATGTGCGTTGGGATAGATTTGTCCTTTTACAAATTTATTCATATTCTAACCTCTTTCCATTCATATGAACCTAATCAAAATTTTCTACTAAACGTATGTTGGGATAGATTTGTGCTTTTACAAATTTCTTTGTACCTTAACCTCTTTCCATTCATATGATCCTAATCAAACTTTTCTACAAAACGTGCGTAGGGATAGATTTATGCTTTTACAAATTTCTTCGTACTCTAACCTCTTTCCATTCATGTGATCCTAATCAAATTTTTCTACAAAACCTGTGTTGGAATAGATTTGTGCTTTTACATACTTTCTTCGTACCGTAACCTCTTTCCATTCATGTGACCCTAATCATAATTTTCTACAAAATGTGCGTTGGGATAGATTTGTCCTTTTACAAATTTATTCATATTCTAACCTCTTGCCATTCATGTGATCCTAATCAAACTTTTCTACAAAACGTGCGTAGGGATAGATTTGTGCTTTTACAAATTTCTTCGTACCTTAACATCTTTCCATTCATATGATCCTAATCAAACTTTTCTACAAAACGTGCGTAGGGATAGATTTGTGCTTTTACAAATTTCATCGTAGTCTAACCTCTTTCCATTCATGTGATCCTAATCAAATTTTTCTACAAAACCTGTGTTGGAATAGATTTGTGCTTTTACATACTTTCTTCGTACCGCAACCTCTTGCCATTCATGTGATCCTAATCAAAATTTTCTGCAATACGTGCGTTGCAATAAATTTGTGTTTTTACATATTTCTTCGTACCTTAACCTCTTTCCATTCATATGATCCTAATCAAACTTTTCTACAAAACGTGCGTAGGGATAGATTTGTGCTATTACAAATTTCTTCGTACTCTAACCTCTTTCCATTCATGTGATCCTAATCAAAATTTTCTACAAAATGGCGTTGGGATAGATTTGTCCTTTTACAAATTTATTCATATTCTAACCTCTTTCCATTCATATGATCCTAATCAAACATTTCTACAAAACGTGCGTAGGGATAGATTTGTGCTTTTACAAATTTCTTCGTACTCTAACCTCTTTCCATTCATGTGATCCTAATCAAAATTTTCTACAAAATGGCGTTGGGATAGATTTGTCCTTTTACAAATTTATTCATATTCTAACCTCTTTCCATTCATGTGATCCTAATCAAATTTTTCTACAAAACCTGCGTTGCAATAAATTTGTGCTTTTACATATTTCTTCGTACCTTAACCTCTTTCCATTCATATGATCCTAATCAAACTTTTCTACCTAATGTGCAGAGGGATAGATTTGTGCTTTTACAAATTTCTTCGTACTCTAACCTCTTTCCATTCATGTGATCCTAATCAAAATTTTCTACAAAATGTGCGTTGGGATAGATTTGTCCTTTTACAAATTTATTCATATTCTAACCTCTTTCCATTCATATGAACCTAATCAAAATTTTCTACTAAACGTATGTTGGGATAGATTTGTGCTTTTACAGACTTTCTTCGTACCCTAACTTCTTGCCATTCATGTGATCCTAATCAAAATTTTCTGCAATACGTGCGTTGCAATAGATTTGTGCTTTTACAAATTTCTTCGTACCTTAACCTCTTTCCATTCATATGATCCTAATCAAACTTTTCTACAAAACGTGCGTAGGGATAGATTTGTGCTTTTACAAATTTCTTCGTACGCTAACCTCTTTCCATTCATGTGATCCTAATCAAAGTTTTCTATAAAACCATGAATTGGGATAGATTTGTGCTTTTACAAATTTCTTCACAAAAATCAAAATCAAATTTTTCTACAAATCCTGTGTTGGAATAGATTTGTGCTTTTACATACTTTCTTCGTACCGTAACCTCTTTCCATTCATGTGACCCTAATCATAATTTTCTACAAAATGTGCGTTGGGATAGATTTGTCCTTTTACAAATTTATTCATATTCTAACCTCTTGCCATTCATGTGATCCTAATCAAACTTTTCTACAAAACGTGCGTAGGGATAGATTTGTGCTTTTACAAATTTCTTCGTACTCTAACCTCTTTCCATTCATGTGATCCTAATCAAATTTTTCTACAAAACCTGTGTTGGAATAGATTTGTGCTTTTACATACTTTCTTCGTACCCTAACCTCCTTCCATCCATGTGACCCTAATCAAAGTTTTCTACAAAATGTGCGTTGGGATAGATTTGTCCTTTTACAAATTTATTCATATTCTAACCTCTTGCCATTCATGTGATCCTAATCAAAATTTTCTGCAATACGTGCGTTGCAATAGATTTGTGCTTTTAGAAATTTCTTCGTACCTTAACCTCTTTCCTTTCATATGATCCTAATCAAACTTTTCTACAAAACGTGCGTAGGGATAGATTTGTGCTTTTACAAATTTCTTCGTACTCTAACCTCTTTCCATTCATGTGATCCTAATCAAATTTTTCTACAAAACCTGTGTTGAGATAGATTTGTGCTTTTACATACTTTCTTCGTACCCTAACCTCTTTCCATTCATGTGATCCTAATCAAAATTTTCTACAAAATGTGCGTTGGGATAGATTTGTGCTTTTACAAATTTCTTCGTACTTTAACCTCTTTCCATTCATGTGATCCTAATCAAATTTTTCTACAAAACCTGTGTTGGAATAGATTTGTGCTTTTACATACTTTCTTCGTACCCTAACCTCTTTCCATTCATGTGATCCTAATCAAAACTTTCTACAAAATGTGCGTTGGGATAGATTTGTGCTTTTACAAATTTCTTCGTACTTTAACTTCTTTCCATTCATGTAATCCTAATCAAATTTTTCTACAAAACCTGTGTTGAGATAGATTTGTTCTTTTACATACTTTCTTCGTACCCTAACCTCTTGCCATTCATGTGATCCTAATCAAAATTTTCTGCAATACGTGCGTTGCAATAGATTTGTGCTTTTACAAATTTCTTCGTACCTTAACCTCTTTCCATTCATATGATCCTAATCAAACTTTTCTACAAAACGTGCGTAGGGATAGATTTGTGCTTTTACAAATTTCTTCGTACTCTAACCTCTTTCCATTCAAGTGATCCTAATCAAATTTTTCTACAAAACCTGTGTTGGAATAGATTTGTGCTTTTACATACTTTCTTCGTACCCTAACCTCTTTCCATTCATGTGATCCTAATCAAAATTTTCTACAAAATGTGCGTTGGGATAGATTTGTGCTTTTACAAATTTCTTCGTACTTTAACCTCTTTCCATTCATGTGATCCTAATCAAATTTTTCTACAAAACCTGTGTTGGGATAGATTTGTGCTTTAACATACTTTCTTCGTACCCTAACCTCTTTCCATTCATGTGATCCTAATCAAAATTTTCTACAAAATGTGCGTTGGGATAGATTTGTGCTTTTACAAATTTCTTCGTTCTTTAAACTCTTTCCATTCATGTGATCCTAATCAAATTTTTCTACAAAACCTGTGTTGGAAAAGATTTGTGCTTTAACATACTTCCTTCGTACCCTAACCTCTTTCCATTCATGTGATCCTAATCAAAATTTTCTACAAAATGTGCGTTGGGATAGATTTGTGCTTTTACAAATTTCTGCGTACTTTAACCTCTTTCCATTCATGTGATCCTAATCAAATTTTTCTACAAAACCTGTGTTGGAATAGATTTGTGTTTTTACATACTTTCTTCGTACCCTAACCTCTTTCCATTCATGTGATCCTAATCAAAATTTTCTACAAAATGTGCGTTGGGATAGATTTGTGCTTTTACAAATTTCTTCGTACTTTAACCTCTTTCCATTCATGTGATCCTAATCAAATTTTTCTACAAAACCTGTGTTGGGATAGCTTTGTGCTTTTACATACTTTCTTCGTACCCTAACCTCTTGCCATTCATGTGATCCTAATCAAAATTTTCTGCAATACGTGCGTTGCAATAGATTTGTGCTTTTACAAATTTCTTCGTACTTTAACCTCTTTCCATTCATGTGATCCTAATCAAATTTTTCTACAAAACCTGTGTTGGGATAGATTTGTGCTTTTACATACTTTCTTCGTACCCTAACCTCTTGCCATTCATGTGATCCTAATCAAAATTTTCTGCAATACGTGCGTTGCAATAGATTTGTGCTTTTACAAATTTCTTCGTACCTTAACCTCTATCCATTCATATGATCCTAATCAAACTTTTCTACAAAACGTGCGTAGGGATAGATTTGTGCTTTTACAAATTTCTTCGTACTCTAACCTCTTTCCATTCATGTGATCCTAATCAAATTTTTCTACAAAACCTGTGCTGGAATAGATTTGTGCTTTTACATACTTTCTTCGTACCCTAACCTCTTTCCATTCATGTGATCCTAATCAAAATTTTCTACAAAATGTGCGTTGGGATAGATTTGTGCTTTTACAAATTTCTACGTACTTTCACCTCTTTCCATTCATGTGATCCTAATCAAATTTTTCTACAAAACCTGTGTTGGGATAGATTTGTGCTTTAACATACTTTCTTCGTACCCTAACCTCTTTCCATTCATGTGATCCTAATCAAAGTTTTCTACAAAATGTGCGTTGGGATAGATTTGTGCTTTTACAAATTTCTTCGTACTTTAACCTCTTTCCATTCATGTGATCCTAATCAAATTTTTCTACAAAACCTGTGTTGGAATAGATTTGTGCTTTAACATACTTTCTTCGTACCCTAACCTCTTTCCATTCATGTGATCCTAATCAAAATTTTCTACAAAATGTGCGTTGGGATAGATTTGTGCTTTTACAAGTTTCTTCGTACTTTAACCTCTTTCCATTCATGTGATCCTAATCAAATTTTTCTACAAAACCTGTGTTGGAATAGATTTGTGCTTTTACATACTTTCTTCGTACCCTAACCTCTTTCCATTCATGTGATCCTAATCAAAATTTTCTACAAAATGTGTGTTGGGAGAGATTTGTGCTTTTATAAATTTCTTCGTACTTTAACCTCTTTCCATTCATGTGATCCTAATCAAATTTTTCTACAAAACCTGTGTTGGAATAGATTTGTGCTTTTACATACTTTCTTCGTACCCTAACCTCTTTCCATTCATGTGATCCTAATCAAAATTTTCTACAAAATGTGCGTTGGGATAGATTTGTGCTTTTACAAATTTCTTCGTACTTTAACCTCTTTCCATTCATGTGATCCTAATCAAAATTTTCTACAAAACCTGTGTTGGGATAGATTTGTGCTTTTACATACTTTCTTCGTACCCTAACCTGTTTCCATTCATGTGATCCTAATCAAAATTTTCTACAAAATGTGTGTTGGGAGAGATTTGTGCTTTTACAAATTTCTTCGTACTTTAACCTCTTTCCATTCATGTGATCCTAATCAAATTTTTCTACAAAACCTGTGTTGGAATAGATTTGTGCTTTAACATACTTTCTTCGTACCCTAACCTCTTTCCATTCATGTGATCCTAATCAAAATTTTCTACAAAATGTGTGTTGGGAGAGATTTGTGCTTTTATAAATTTCTTCGTACTTTAACCTCTTTCCATTCATGTGATCCTAATCAAATTTTTCTACAAAACCTGTGTTGGAATAGATTTGTGCTTTTACATACTTTCTTCGTACCCTAACCTCTTTCCATTCATGTGATCCTATTCAAAATTTTCTACAAAATGTGCGTTGGGATAGATTTGTGCTTTTACAAATTTCTTCGTACTTTAACCTCTTTCCATTCATGTGATCCTAATCAAAATTTTCTACAAAACCTGTGTTGTGATAGATTTGTGCTTTTACATACTTTCTTCGTACCCTAACCTCTTTCCATTCATGTGATCCTAATCAAAATTTTCTACATATCCTGTGTTGGGATAGATTTGTGCTTTTACATACTTTCTTCGTACCCTAACCTCTTGCCATTCATATGATCCTAATCAAACTTTTCTACAAAACGTGCGTAGGGATAGATTTGTGCTTTTACAAATTTCTTCGTACTCTAACCTCTTTCCATTCATGTGATCCTAATCAAATTTTTCTACAAAACCTGTGTTGGAATAGATTTGTGCGTTTACATACTTTCTTCGTACCCTAACCTCTTTCCATTCATGTGATCCTAATCAAAGTTTTCTACAAAACGTGCGTAGGGATAGATTTGTGCTTTTACAAATTTCTTCGTACCTTAACCTCTTTCCATTCATATGATCCTAATCAAACTTTTCAACAAAACGTGCGTAGGGATAGATTTGTGCTTTTTCATACTTTCTTCGTACCCTAACCTATTGCAATTTATGTGATCCTAATAAAAAATTTTTACAAAATGTGCGTTGGGATAGATTTGTCCTTTTACAAATTTATTCATATTCTAACCTCTTTCCATTCATATGATCCTAATCAAAATTTTCTACTAAACGTGCGTTGGGATAGATTTGTGCTTTTACATACTTGCTTCGTACCTTAACCTCTTTCCATTCATAAGATCCTAATCAAACTTTTTTACAAAACGTGCGTAGGTATAGATTTGTGCTTTTACAAATTTCTTCGTATTCTAACCTCTTTCCATTCATGTGATCCTAATCAAATTTTTCTACAAAACCTGTGTTGGAATAGATTTGTGCTTTTACATACTTTCTTCCTACCCTAACCTCTTCCCATTCATGTGATCCTAATCAAAATTTTCTGCAATTCGTGCGTTGCAATAGATTTGTGCTTTTACAAATTTCTTCGTACCTTAACCTCTTTCCATTCATATGATCCTAATTAAACTTTTCTACAAAACGTGCGTAGGGATAGATTTGTGCTTTTACAAATTTCTTCGTACTCTAACCTCTTTCCATTCATGTGATCCTAATCAAATTTTTCTACAAAACCTGTGTTGGAATAGATTTATGCTTTAACATACTTTCTTCGTACCCTAACCTCTTTCCATACATGTGATCCCAATCAAAATTTTCTACAAAATGTGCGTTGGGATAGATTTGTGCTTTTACATACTTTCTTCGTACCCTAACCTGTTTCCATTCATGTGATCCTAATCAAACTTTTCTACAAAATGTGCGTTGGGATAGATTTGTCGTTTTACAAATTTATTCGTATTCTAACCTCTTTCGATTCATACGATCCTAATCAAAATTTTCTATTAAACGTGCGTTGGAATAGATTGTAATTTTACAAAAATTTTTGTACCTTAACCTCTTTCCATTCATGTGATCCTAATCAAAATTTTCTACAAAATGTGCGTTGGGATAGATTTGTGCTTTTACAAATTTCTTCGTACTTTAACCTATTTCCATTCATGTGATCCTAATCAAATTTTTCTACAAAACCTGTGTTGGAATAGATTTGCGCTTTTACATACATTCTTCGTACCCTAACCTCTTTCCATTCATGTAATCCTAATCAAATTTTTCTACAAAACCTGTGTTGGGATAGATTTGTGCTTTTACATACTTTCTTCGTACCCTAACCTCTTGCCATTCATGTGATCCTAATCAAAATTTTCTGCAAAACGTGCGTAGGGATAGATTTGTGCTTTTACAAATTTCTTCGTACTTTAACCTATTTCCATTCATGTGATCCTAATCAAATTTTTCTACAAAACCTGTGTTGGAATAGATTTGCGCTTTTACATACTTTCTTCGTACCCTAACCTCTTTCCATTCATGTAATCCTAATCAAATTTTTCTACAAAACCTGTGTTGAGATAGATTTGTGCTTTTACATACTTTCTTCGTACCCTAACCTCTTTCCATTCATGTGATCCTAATCAAAATTTTCTACAAAATGTGCGTTGGGATAGATTTGTGCTTTTACAAATTTCTTCGTACTTTAACCTCTTTCCATTCATGTGATCCTAATCAAATTTTTCTACAAAACCTGTGTTGGAATAGATTTGTGCTTTTACATACTTTCTTCGTACCCTAACCTCTTTCCATTCATGTGATCCTAATCAAATTTTTCTACAAAACCTGTGTTGAGATAGATTTGTGCTTTTACATACTTTCTTCGTACCCTAACCTCTTTCCATTCATGTGATCCTAATCAAAATTTTCTACAAAATGTGCGTTGGGATAGATTTGTGCTTTTACAAATTTCTTCGTACTTTAACCTCTTTCCATTCATGTGATCCTAATCAAATTTTTCTACAAAACCTGTGTTGGAATAGATTTGTGCTTTTACATACTTTCTTCGTACCCTAACCTCTTTCCATTCATGTGATCCTAATCAAAATTTTCTACAAAATGTGCGTTGGGATAGATTTGTGCTTTTACAAATTTCTTCGTACTTTAACTTCTTTCCATTCATGTAATCCTAATCAAATTTTTCTACAAAACCTGTGTTGAGATAGATTTGTTCTTTTACATACTTTCTTCGTACCCTAACCTCTTGCCATTCATGTGATCCTAATCAAAATTTTCTGCAATACGTGCGTTGCAATAGATTTGTGCTTTTACAAATTTCTTCGTACCTTAACCTCTTTCCATTCATGTGATCCTAATCAAACTTTTCTACAAAACGTGCGTAGGGATAGATTTGTGCTTTTACAAATTTCTTCGTACTCTAACCTCTTTCCATTCATGTGATCCTAATCAAATTTTTCTACAAAACCTGTGTTGGAATAGATTTGTGCTTTTACATACTTTCTTCGTACCCTAACCTCTTTCCATTCATGTGATCCTAATCAAAATTTTCTACAAAATGTGCGTTGAGATAGATTTGTGCTTTTACAAATTTCTTCGTACTTTAACCTCTTTCCATTCATGTGATCCTAATCAAATTTTTCTACAAAACCTGTGTTGGGATAGATTTGTGCTTTAACATACTTTCTTCGTACCCTAACCTCTTTCCATTCATGTGATCCTAATCAAAATTTTCTACAAAATGTGCGTTGGGATAGATTTGTGCTTTTACAAATTTCTTCGTACTTTAACCTCTTTCCATTCATGTGATCCTAATCAAATTTTTCTACAAAACCTGTGTTGGAATAGATTTGTGCTTTAACATACTTTCTTCGTACCCTAACCTCTTTCCTTTCATGTGATCCTAATCAAAATTTTCTACAAAACGTGCGTAGGGATAGATTTGTGCTTTTACAAATTTCATCGTAGTCTAACCTCTTTCCATTCATGTGATCCTAATCAAAATTTTCTGCAATACGTGCGTTGCAATAAATTTGTGCTTTTACATATTTCTTCGTACCTTAACCTCTTTCCATTCATATGATCCTAATCAAACTTTTCTACAAAACGTGCGTAGGGATAGATTTGTGCTATTACAAATTTCTTCGTACTCTAACCTCTTTCCATTCATGTGATCCTAATCAAAATTTTCTACAAAATGGCGTTGGGATAGATTTGTCCTTTTACAAATTTCTTCGTACTCTAACCTCTTTCTATTCATATGATCCTAATCAAACTTTTCTACAAAACGTGCGTAGGGATAGATTTGTGCTTTTACAAATTTCTTCGTACTCTAACCTCTTTCCATTCATGTGATCCTAATCAAAGTTTTCTATAAAACCATGAATTGGGATAGATTTGTGCTTTTACAAATTTCTTCGTACCCCAACCTCTTGCCATTCATGTGATCCTAATCAAAATTTTCTGCAATATGTGCGTTGCAATAAATTTGTGCTTTTACAAATTTCTTCGTACCTTAACATCTTTCCATTCATATGATCCTAATCAAACTTTTCTACAAAACGTGCGTAGGGATAGATTTGTGCTTTTACAAATTTCTTCGTAGTCTAACCTCTTTCCATTTATGTGATCCTAATCAAATTTTTCTACAAAACCTGCGTTGCAATAAATTTGTGCTTTTACATATTTCTTCGTACCTTAACCTCTTTCCATTCATATGATCCTAATCAAACTTTTCTACCAAACGTGCATAGGGATAGATTTGTGCTTTTACAAATTTCTTCGTACTCTAACCTCTTTCCATTCATGTGATCCTAATCAAAATTTTCTACAAAATGTGCGTTGGGATAGATTTGTCCTTTTACAAATTTATTCATATTCTAACCTCTTTCCATTCATATGAACCTAATCAAAATTTTCTACTAAACGTATGTTGGGATAGATTTGTGCTTTTACAGACTTTCTTCGTACCCTAACTTCTTGCCATTCATGTGATCCTAATCAAAATTTTCTGCAATACGTGCGTTGCAATAGATTTGTGCTTTTACAAATTTCTTCGTACCTTAACCTCTTTCCATTCATATGATCCTAATCAAACTTTTCTACAAAACCTGTGTTGGGATAGATTTGTGCTTTTACATACTTTCTTCGTACCCTAACCTCTTTCCATTCATGTGATCCTAATCAAAATTTTCTACAAAATGTGTGTTGGGAGAGATTTGTGCTTTTACAAATTTCTTCGTACTTTAACCTCTTTCCATTCATGTGATCCTAATCAAATTTTTCTACAAAACCTGTGTTGGAATAGATTTGTGCTTTAACATACTTTCTTCGTACCCTAACCTCTTTCCATTCATGTGATCCTAATCAAAATTTTCTACAAAATGTGTGTTGGGAGAGATTTGTGCTTTTATAAATTTCTTCGTACTTTAACCTCTTTCCATTCATGTGATCCTAATCAAATTTTTCTACAAAACCTGTGTTGGAATAGATTTGTGCTTTTACATACTTTCTTCGTACCCTAACCTCTTTCCATTCATGTGATCCTAATCAAAATTTTCTACAAAATGTGCGTTGGGATAGATTTGTGCTTTTACAAATTTCTTCGTACTTTAACCTCTTTCCATTCATGTGATCCTAATCAAAATTTTCTACAAAACCTGTGTTGTGATAGATTTGTGCTTTTACATACTTTCTTCGTACCCTAACCTCTTTCCATTCATGTGATCCTAATCAAAATTTTCTACATATCCTGTGTTGGGATAGATTTGTGCTTTTACATACTTTCTTCGTACCCTAACCTCTTGCCATTCATATGATCCTAATCAAACTTTTCTACAAAACGTGCGTAGGGATAGATTTGTGCTTTTACAAATTTCTTCGTACTCTAACCTCTTTCCATTCATGTGATCCTAATCAAATTTTTCTACAAAACCTGTGTTGGAATAGATGTGTGCGTTTACATACTTTCTTCGTACCCTAACCTCTTTCCATTCATGAGATCCTAATCAAAGTTTTCTACAAAACGTGCGTAGGGATAGATTTGTGCTTTTACAAATTTCTTCGTACCTTAACCTCTTTCCATTCATATGATCCTAATCAAACTTTTCTACAAAACGTGCGTAGGGATAGATTTGTGCTTTTTCATACTTTCTTCGTACCCTAACCTATTGCAATTTATGTGATCCTAATAAAAAATTTTTACAAAATGTGCGTTGGGATAGATTTGTCCTTTTACAAATTTATTCATATTCTAACCTCTTTCCATTCATATGATCCTAATCAAAATTTTCTACTAAACGTGCGTTGGGATAGATTTGTGCTTTTACATACTTGCTTCGTACCTTAACCTCTTTCCATTCATAAGATCCTAATCAAACTTTTTTACAAAACGTGCGTAGGTATAGATTTGTGCTTTTACAAATTTCTTCGTATTCTAACCTCTTTCCATTCATGTGATCCTAATCAAATTTTTCTACAAAACCTGTGTTGGAATAGATTTGTGCTTTTACATACTTTCTTCCTACCCTAACCTCTTGCCATTCATGTGATCCTAATCAAAATTTTCTGCAATTCGTGCGTTGCAATAGATTTGTGCTTTTACAAATTTCTTCGTACCTTAACCTCTTTCCATTCATATGATCCTAATTAAACTTTTCTACAAAACGTGCGTAGGGATAGATTTGTGCTTTTACAAATTTCTTCGTACTCTAACCTCTTTCCATTCATGTGATCCTAATCAAATTTTTCTACAAAACCTGTGTTGGAATAGATTTATGCTTTAACATACTTTCTTCGTACCCTAACCTCTTTCCATACATGTGATCCCAATCAAAATTTTCTACAAAATGTGCGTTGGGATAGATTTGTGCTTTTACATACTTTCTTCTTACCCTAACCTGTTTCCATTCATGTGATCCTAATCAAACTTTTCTACAAAATGTGCGTTGGGATAGATTTGTCGTTTTACAAATTTATTCGTATTCTAACCTCTTTCCATTCATACGATCCTAATCAAAATTTTCTATTAAACGTGCGTTGGAATAGATTGTAATTTTACAAAAATTTTTGTACCTTAACCCGTTTCCATTCATGTGATCCTAACAAATTTTTTTACAAAACGTGCGTTGGGATACATTTGTAGTTTTACAAAAACTTTTCGTATCCTGACCTCTTTCCATTGATGTGACCCTAATCAAAATTTTCTACTAAACGTGTGTTGGGATAGATTTGTCCTTTTACAAATTTATTCATATTCTAACCTCTTGCCATTCATGTGATCCTAATCAAAATTTTCTACAAAATGTGCGTTGGGATAGATTTGTGCTTTTACAAATTTCTTCGTACTTTAACCTATTTCCATTCATGTGATCCTAATCAAATTTTTCTACAAAACCTGTGTTGGAATAGATTTGCGCTTTTACATACATTCTTCGTACCCTAACCTCTTTCCATTCATGTAATCCTAATCAAATTTTTCTACAAAACCTGTGTTGGGATAGATTTGTGCTTTTACATACTTTCTTCGTACCCTAACCTCTTGCCATTCATGTGATCCTAATCAAAATTTTCTGCAAAACGTGCGTAGGGATAGATTTGTGCTTTTACAAATTTCTTCGTACTTTAACCTATTTCCATTCATGTGATCCTAATCAAATTTTTCTACAAAACCTGTGTTGGAATAGATTTGCGCTTTTACATACTTTCTTCGTACCCTAACCTCTTTCCATTCATGTAATCCTAATCAAATTTTTCTACAAAACCTGTGTTGAGATAGATTTGTGCTTTTACATACTTTCTTCGTACCCTAACCTCTTTCCATTCATGTGATCCTAATCAAAATTTTCTACAAAATGTGCGTTGGGATAGATTTGTGCTTTTACAAATTTCTTCGTACTTTAACCTCTTGCCATTCATGTGATCCTAATCAAATTTTTCTACAAAACCTGTGTTGGAATAGATTTGTGCTTTTACATACTTTCTTCGTACCCTAACCTCTTTCCATTCATGTGATCCTAATCAAATTTTTCTACAAAACCTGTGTTGAGATAGATTTGTGCTTTTACATACTTTCTTCGTACCCTAACCTCTTTCCATTCATGTGATCCTAATCAAAATTTTCTACAAAATGTGCGTTGGGATAGATTTGTGCTTTTACAAATTTCTTCGTACTTTAACCTCTTTCCATTCATGTGATCCTAATCAAATTTTTCTACAAAACCTGTGTTGGAATAGATTTGTGCTTTTACATACTTTCTTCGTACCCTAACCTCTTTCCGTTCATGTGATTCTAATCAAAATTTTCTACAAAATGTGCGTTGGGATAGATTTGTGCTTTTACAAATTTCTTCGTACTTTAACCTCTTTCCATTCATGTGATCCTAATCAAATTTTTCTACAAAACCTGTGTTGAGATAGATTTGTTCTTTTACATACTTTCTTCGTACCCTAACCTCTTGCCATTCATGTGATCCTAATCAAAATTTTCTGCAATACGTGCGTTGCAATAGATTTGTGCTTTTACAAATTTCTTCGTACCTTAACCTCTTTCCATTCATATGATCCTAATCAAACTTTTCTACAAAACGTGCGTAGGGATAAATTTGTGCTTTTACAAATTTCTTCGTACTCTAACCTCTTTCCATTCATGTGATCCTAATCAAATTTTTCTACAAAACCTGTGTTGGAATAGATTTGTGCTTTTACATACTTTCTTCGTACCCTAACCTCTTTCCATTCATGTGATCCTAATCAAAATTTTCTACAAAATGTGCGTTGGGATAGATTTGTGCTTTTACAAATTTCTTCGTACTTTAACCTCTTTCCATTCATGTGATCCTAATCAAATTTTTCTACAAAACCTGTGTTGGGATAGATTTGTGCTTTAACATACTTTCTTCGTACCCTAACCTCTTTCCATTCATGTGATCCTAATCAAAATTTTCTACAAAATGTGCGTTGGGATAGATTTGTGCTTTTACAAATTTCTTCGTACTTTAACCTCTTTCCATTCATGTGATCCTAATCAAATTTTTCTACAAAACCTGTGTTGGAATAGATTTGTGCTTTAACATACTTTCTTCGTACCCTAACCTCTTTCCATTCATGTGATCCTAATCAAAATTTTCTACAAAATGTGCGTTGGGATAGATTTGTGCTTTTACAAATTTCTTCGTACTTTAACCTCTTTCCATTCATGTGATCCTAATCAAATTTTTCTACAAAACCTGTGTTGGAATAGATTTGTGTTTTTACATACTTTCTTCGTACCCTAACCTCTTTCCATTCATGTGATCCTAATCAAAATTTTCTACAAAATGTGCGTTGGGATAGATTTGTGCTTTTACAAATTTCTTCGTACTTTAACGTCTTTCCATTCATGTGATCCTAATCAAATTTTTCTACAAAACCTGTGTTGGGATAGATTTGTGCTTTTACATACTTTCTTCGTACCCTAACCTCTTGCCATTCATGTGATCCTAATCAAAATTTTCTGCAATACGTGCGTTGCAATAGATTTGTGCTTTTACAAATTTCTTCGTACTTTAACCTCTTTCCATTCATGTGATCCTAATCAAATTTTTCTACAAAACCTGTGTTGGGATAGATTTGTGCTTTTACATACTTTCTTCGTACCCTAACCTCTTGCCATTCATGTGATCCTAATCAAAATTTTCTGCAATACGTGCGTTGCAATGGATTTGTGCTTTTACATACTTTCTTCGTACCCTAACCTGTTTCCATTCATGTGATCCTAATCAAACTTTTCTACAAAATGTGCGTTGGGATAGATTTGTCGTTTTACAAATTTATTCGTATTCTAACCTCTTTCCATTCATACGATCCTAATCAAAATTTTCTATTAAACGTGCGTTGGAATAGATTGTAATTTTACAAAAATTTTTGTACCTTAACCCGTTTCCATTCATGTGATCCTAACAAATTTTTTTACAAAACGTGCGTTGGGATACATTTGTAGTTTTACAAAAACTTTTCGTATCCTGACCTCTTTCCATTGATGTGACCCTAATCAAAATTTTCTACTAAACGTGTGTTGGGATAGATTTGTGCTTTTACAGACTTTCTTCGTACCCTAACCTCTTGCCATTTATGTGATCCTAATCAAAATTTTCTGCAATACGTGCGTTGCAATAGATTTGTGCTTTTACAAATTTCTTCGTACCTTAACATCTTTCCATTCATATGATCCTAATCAAACTTTTCTACAAAACGTGCGTAGGGATAGATTTGTGCTTTTACAAATTTCATCGTAGTCTAACCTCTTTCCATTCATGTGATCCTAATCAAATTTTTCTACAAAACCTGTGTTGGAATAGATTTGTGCTTTTACATACTTTCTTCGTACCGCAACCTCTTGCCATTCATGTGATCCTAATCAAAATTTTCTGCAATACGTGCATTGCAATAAATTTGTGCTTTTACATATTTCTTCGTACCTTAACCTCTTTCCATTCATATGATCCTAATCAAACTTTTCTACAAAACGTGCGTAGGGATAGATTTGTGCTATTACAAATTTCTTCGTACTCTAACCTCTTTCCATTCATGTGATCCTAATCAAAATTTTCTACAAAATGGCGTTGGGATAGATTTGTCCCTTTACAAATTTCTTCGTACTCTAACCTCTTTCTATTCATATGATCCTAATCAAACTTTTCTACAAAACGTGAGTAGGGATAGATTTGTGCTTTTACAAATTTCTTCGTACTCTAACCTCTTTCCATTCATGTGATCCTAATCAAAGTTTTCTATAAAACCATGAATTGGGATAGATTTGTGCTTTTACAAATTTCTTCGTACCCCAACCTCTTGCCATTCATGTGATCCTAATCAAAATTTTCTGCAATATGTGCGTTGCAATAAATTTGTGCTTTTACAAATTTCTTCGTACCTTAACATCTTTCCATTCATATGATCCTAATCAAACTTTTCTACAAAACGTGCGTAGGGATAGATTTGTGCTTTTACAAATTTCTTCGTACTCTAACCTCTTTCCATTCATGTGATCCTAATCAAAATTTTCTACAAAATGTGCGTTGGGATAGATTTGTCCTTTTACAAATTTATTCATATTCTAACCTCTTTCCATTCATATGAACCTAATCAAAATTTTCTACTAAACGTATGTTGGGATAGATTTGTGCTTTTACAGACTTTCTTCGTACCCTAACTTCTTGCCATTCATGTGATCCTAATCAAAATTTTCTGCAATACGTGCGTTGCAATAGATTTGTGCTTTTACAAATTTCTTCGTACCTTAACCTCTTTCCATTCATATGATCCTAATCAAACTTTTCTACAAAACGTGCGTAGGGATAGATTTATGCTTTTACAAATTTCTTCGTACTCTAACCTCTTTCCATTCATGTGATCCTAATCAAATTTTTCTACAAAACCTGTGTTGGAATAGATTTGTGCTTTTACATACTTTCTTCGTACCGTAACCTCTTTCCATTCATGTGACCCTAATCATAATTTTCTACAAAATGTGCGTTGGGATAGATTTGTCCTTTTACAAATTTATTCATATTCTAACCTCTTGCCATTCATGTGATCCTAATCAAACTTTTCTACAAAACGTGCGTAGGGATAGATTTGTGCTTTTACAAATTTCTTCGTACTCTAACCTCTTTCCATTCATGTGATCCTAATCAAATTTTTCTACAAAACCTGTGTTGGAATAGATTTGTGCTTTTACATACTTTCTTCGTACCCTAACCTCTTTCCATTCATGTGACCCTAATCAAAGTTTTCTACAAAATGTGCGTTGGGATAGATTTGTCCTTTGACAAATTTATTCATATTCTAACCTCTTTCCATTCATATGATCCTAATCAAACTTTTCTACAAAACGTGCGTAGGGATAGATTTGTGCTTTTACATACTTTCTTCGTACCCTAACCTCTTTCCGTTCATATGATCCTAATCAAAGTTTTTTGCAAAATATGCGTTGGGATAGATTTGTCCTTTTACAAATTTATTCATATTCTAACATCTTTCCATTCCATGATCCTAATCAAAATTTTCTATAAACGTGCGTTGGTATAGATTGTAATTTTACAAAAATTTTCGTACCTTAACCCGTTTCCATTCATGTTATCCTAACAAATTTTTTTACAAAACCTGCGTTGGGATACATTTGTAGTTTTACAAAAACTTTTCGTATCCTGACCTCTTTCCATTGATGTGACCCTAATCAGAATTTTCTACTAAACGTGTGTTGGGATACATTGGTAATTTTAACAAATCTTTTCATACTTTAACCTCTTTCCATTTATGTGATCCTGATCAAAATTTTTTACAAAATGTGTGATGGGATAGATTTCTAAATTTACAAATTTCTTCGTTCTCTAACCTCTTTCCATTCATATGATCCTAATCAAAATGTGCGTCGGGATACATTTGTAATTTCAACAAATCTTTTCGTACTATAACCTCTTTCCATTTATGTGATCCTAATCTAATTTTCTACTTAAAGTTTGTTGGGATAGATTTGTAGTTTTACAAATTTCTTCGTACCCTAACCCCTTTCGTTTCATATGATTCTGATCAAACTTTACTACAAAACGTGCATTGGGATACATTTGTAATTTCAACAAATCTTTTTGTACTCTAACCTCTTGCCATTCATGTGATCCTAATCAAAATTTTCTGCAATACGTGCGTTGCAATAGATTTGTGCTTTTACAAATTTCTTCGTACCTTAACCTCTTTCCATTCATATGATCCTAATCAAACTTTTCTACAAAACGTGCGTAGGGATAGATTTGTGCTTTTACAAATTTCTTCGTACTCTAACCTCTTTCCATTCATGTGATCCTAATTAAATTTTCCTACAAAACCTGTGTTGGAATAGATTTGTGCTTTTACATACTTTCTTCGTACCCTAACCTCTTGCCATTCATGTGATCCTAATCAAAATTTTCTACTAAACGTGCGTTGGAATAGATTGTAATTTTACAAAAATTTTCGTACCTTACCCGTTTCCATTCATGTGATCCTAACAAATTTTTTTACAAAACGTGCGTTGGGATACATTTGTAGTTTTACAAAAACTTTTCGTATCCTGACCTCTTTTCCTGACCTCTTTTCATATGGTAAAGTATATGGAGTTTCCGGTATTAATAATATTAAAGTATTTGTTTCAGCCCATCAACCCCTACCACATGTTGATTTCTTGATGTACTGCTTTCTAATTTCAAAAATCTGGTCACCTTTCCTAAATAAGATATTGAACCATATTTTTTCTATGCACATCGAAACATTTTCTATTCCAAACCTGTCAAACATATAAATTACAAACGTCAAAACTGTTTAGCAACTGAATACATTATGATCACATACATTACTAGTTTAAGCTCACTATCCCTAAATTGTTTTATCTCTCTGTTTTAATTTGGGGGAACAAAATTGTGGAATGAATTGGCGGTACTTTGTATAAAGATCTAGTAACCTTAGTCCAAACCAAAGTCAACGGAAGTACCTTATATTGTCTGTGTACAATATAAGGTACTCCAGTTGCCTTAAGTCCAAACGGATATCCGTGTCAATGAATATTCATTGACATCAGTTGAAAGTAAATTGCAATACTTACTATTAGAAAGACATCCGGTATGTCTATATTGACCATAGGACGTCTATTGTACAATGTCCATTGAAAATGAGCTGCATGGGATGTTTAAAACTATTGAAAGCAGATTCAGTTTACCTTCATAGTTCTTTTATTGAAGTAGACTAAAATTAGAATTTGAGATTCCTCAATTGTATCTACTATAATTTAAGTAAAGTGCAATAGGCAACTAGAATAGGTAATTGTAAAATTTGAAATGCCAATTTCTCCTATTGACACCCAAATATTAATCATAATTAAAATATACAAGGTACCTTGTAAGTAGAGCACATTTGCATAAAACAAGAGGAATTATTGACATCAGATTTTACATTTTTGGTGTTTGGTTTCATTGATATTTTATTTGCCTCTGATATGTGCAATATACACATTGGTTACAGTATGTCAAATTAATGTTCCATTTTAATACAATCGTCTTTAAGATTCTATATTTAATTTTATTTATTAACAAGTGGTAAAGAAATTACATTTTTTAGGAATTTGCAACAATATTTCTATTTTATTCACATAAAGGAAGAATTAAAACAATGATGTTACAATAAAATGTTTGAATAAATTTCTACATTTTAACCTATTGTAATTAATAATAATAATTATTATGATTATTATTATTAGGCCCAGGAAAGACCTTGCCGATTGTATAGTTGACTACATAATCCCATGTGGCTGTCTCTAGGAAATTATTTTACACATGGTATTGTATACTTAATTATACAATCAGCAAGGCCATTCGCAGGTCTGATAATTACAGTACACAAAATCTTTAAAAATAATTATATAATTTATACTGTTTTATTATCCTAAGCTTATTCGCTATCTGACTGTCCACCTGATTCAGAGCCTGAACCAGATTTCGATCCTGAAGCAGATCCTGATCTGGAACCAGACTTAGATCTGGACCTAGACCTAGATCGTGATCCTGATGCAGATCTTGATCTTGACCTACTAGGAGATCTGGATTTGCTTTTAGATTGTGATCGTGAACGTGATCGAGATGGAGATCTAGAACGCGATCCTGATGCTGATCGTGAACGAGACCTTGATTTTGATTTGGATGGTGATCTAGATCTTGACACTGACTTTGACTTAGATCTGGATCTTGATCGGGATGCAGATTTGGAACGAGATCTAGATCTTGAACGAGAGGCAGATTTTGAGCGGGATTTTTCAGATTGATTGGATGATCTTGATGAAGATCTTGACCTTTCACTTTCACTATTTTCTGAAAAACAAAAAAGTTTATATACCTAATAGGAGTTTTTAATTTAGATAAATTGATGAAATTGAAAATCTTGAAATCGAAAATGCACATGCACCAGAACTGCCCCAACTAAGTGCAGAAGATGCACTTGTGTGATTTAAACTAGTGATGCACCGAAGTGGCTTTTGGCCAAATCACCAAATACCCAATATTCGACTATTAAAATTTGCCAAAGCGCCAAATATTCGGCCGAAGCAAAATAGAAATTTGAATTTTGATTAATTTTATTGAATATAAAATTATGTCACAAAATGAAAACATTGGTGTCCGAAAAATACGTTTCCTACTACATGTTTTGCTATAATAAAATAATACAAAATTAATAAAAAATAAACAGTACCAGCTTATAAAAAACAGGATGTCAAAAACCTAATTAAAAAATGCTTATTAAAAAACTACAACGTAATAAAATAGCATTTAAAAAACATTTCACTATTTAAAATTTAATTTAAGAAGATTGTGGTAGATAAAAAGTAGGTTTTCGGCATTTTGCAGGAGCAATCATAAGTCAAGCACGTGATCATCGCATGAATCGCGATGCACTTTTCATTTTCTAAATACATGCTATAAATTAAATATTTAGATATTTTTTTTTGTTAAACACTAAATAATGAGTTTTTTAGTTAAAATGCACTCAAATAAGTCAGATTGCGGCACAAAAGATAAATAAAAATCTGCTTTGGCCAAAACCGAATCTGATAAAAATTGACAGAATCTGCCGAATTTTAAAGCAAAACCGAAACTTCGGTGCATCCCTAATTTAGACCGATTAAGTTTTAATTATGCAGTAATTCTTTTCACATTAGCAAAGAAGTCTTTTTGCTGTGCATAGTATGAGCACAGATTATAGGAGATAAATCAGATGTTTCACTTAGCCGTTTTTGGTGATAATCATTGCATCTTTTTCTATTAACTCCCAGTGCTTGCAGTTAGTGTGCACGTAGGCTTTGCGCAGAACTATCCATCCTAGACGTGCGTTTATACACGCACGCAGTCCACATAACCCTAGACAGTCCTCCACATGATAATAAAGGAAGTGAACCGAAAAATAGATTTTTTTAAAAATAAACTAACTGTAATAATTATAAATTATTAATATTTTTTGTGTGGTAATTTGTGAGTAAAAAAAGGGAATGTACAAAGGATCCCACTATTGTGTTGTTGTTAATTGCAGTAGCAATTCTCATTTGGACAGTATTTTAAGTATTACTATGTTTAACTGATTTGTGTACATAGTCTTTTTTACAATACGAATCAATTCTATCAGTGATTTATTTAAGTAATCAATTAATAATTAATCAAACTGACAAGATTTAAGGAGGATAAGGATTCAACAGATTTATATACCAATTATAAAATGTGAAGCCTGCATTTTGAAATAAACATGTTTGCAAGAATGTTACGAAATCGTCTAAAAAAATGGCAATCTCAACAATTGTTTATAAAGGTTGTTTAAATTATTAATGTAGAAAATATTTCACATAATGTAACCTTTAAAGTTATACTATTTGCTTTGGAACTTGTGTGTTATAATGTTATTGTTTTCAGATTCAGATCATTATTCTGAAGTTCCATCTCCAGATGGCACAAATCCTGAAACTGTATCCGCAGCTGGTTTTCAAACTGTATCAGAAGATACATTAATTTCTAAACTAGATACTGGATGTCAGACACATCCATCTTTAACTGCAACAAGTCCTCAAAAACAAACCATGAGACTGTGTATAAGAGGTCTAAAGAGAAAACAATTATTATTCATCTTCCTCCAGAAAGCCGGAAGTTAACGAAGAAGATTTTGTCAAATATTGCAAAACACATTTTCCCAAGAGTTTAGCACAGTTTGTTACAACGCAACTGAAATTGTGCAATAAGGCTGCAAAAGGATGTTGATATTCATCTGAATACAAACAATTTGCTCTGACTGTATGGGTCATTCTCATAAAATGGTCTTTTTTGTGTCTTTGATAGATGTTCATGCATTTTTTTTATGTGAAAAATCATTTTCAAATGCCTAGGCTTCCTCTATTATATTAATTACATGTAATTTTCTATATTTTTGCAGGAACACATATTTATGGTTGCAAAATATAACGAAATATCATATCTGTCCCCTGTCATAAGATTATTTGACTTTGTCGTCTTCAAATATACATAATCTTTGTCCTTCCGAAAGGATTTCCTTAATGTTTCAGAAGGATGTTTTATAAACTATAAAATATAATTAAATCATTTCTTTTTTACACAAGATTTAGTAAAATATTCACTGGTGACAGAACAATCTAAAAGTTAGTGTCATATCTATCCCCGGTACTTTTTAGTGAAACATATGTCTAGTAGATCATGTTATTCTTCAGCTGTACAGGCTCACAGTTGTTAAGTGACAGTGGTGAAATATGGACACCAGTAAGTAATGATATCTACTAATTGTTAGTAGATATGCAGCAACAGTTCTGCGGCAATCCTTATGGAAATTAACATGGGAAATCGCTAAGGTCCAACGTAGTAATTTTTGGTCAATTTCAAGGTCATCAGTGACCAGACTCAACGCGCGCCATCGCACGAAATGACGGCGAGTTGACATACCATATGTTATATATATCTTGGATTACCTAAATGACCGTTTCATCAAACGAGCGTTACCATCGCCGTTCTACTATTTTGTTTTTAATATTGGTAGTAAAGCTGGAATCTTTCTTGTGGTTTTATTGTATTAAGGTAGAAAATCACCCAAACCTTACAACTCAATAATTACATAATTTTAGTATGATTTGTGTGATGTATGTGATTTAAAATTTGTTGCAGCTAGCTTGACTTTAGATTTGGGTGACTTTCTACCTTAATTATAATTAAAATACTGGATCATATGATTAACATTATCTTATGCTAAACTACTTATTAGGAAACAATAATTAAGGAGCACAATGCTTTTATAATATCTTCTCTATAATATCTCTTATAGCAGAAGATCATCATTTGTTTTAACTAATCTACCTATTAAGAAATACTAATTATCAAGCCTGAGTAAGGACTTTTAGTAATATCTTACAGGAAAATAATATTATAGACATTCATTAACGTAGAAACATCAAACTAAACAAATATGTTTAGTAAATATAGTAAGTATACAATAGTAAGTAAATAAGGTATACTTAATTAAATTACTGGATGATATGATTAACATTATCTTATGCTAAACTACTTATTGGGAAACAATAATTAAGGAGCACAATGCTTTTATAATATCTTACATGAAAAGAAGATTTCATTCAATCTATTAGCTCAAATTGAAACATATAACATTAACATAGAAGTCAGATATCATAATAAATATATTACATATTAAAACATACATACAATATACAACAAACATACACAGATTACATTAATATCTAACCTTACAGAATTTTATATTACATATAAGATTTTCGGAGGACATACATCAGTCTACATTCATTTGTTCTAATATCGAATAATGACCCAAAGGCAGGGTATCATATGAGCCGGGTATAATATAACATTTATCGTCATACGGACTAAGAGCAATCTTTTGCTGGGTAATTGAATGAACATTATGCTTATCGGATCGGATTATATTTTGATGTACACGTTTTTCTATATAGTTTTCGAGACATTCTACGTAGTCTTCGAAGGTAATTTTTGTGTGAACAGATTTTTTTAACTCCTTTAGCCTTTTTGGTTAAATTATAATTAGATATAATATCGGAGATTTCATCATCATCATATTCTTCTTCATGTAAACGATTTCTTAACGCTTCTACATCATCTTTTGAAACGGTGGTTTTTATAGTGTATAATTAACATGTGGAATGCCATATACATTATTCGCATGGTAATCGCTCGTATCAAAATACTGAAGGCAATCACGCTTCATATCTTCATATGGATCCTGATTACGAATCTCATATATGAGAGAATCTGTATCAGAATATACAAGAATATACAGAAGACAGAACACCTATCGCCAAATGTTCTCTTCATATAGCCATAATGGAAGTCGTACATGGTAGTTTTAGCGAGATCCAGAATGCTCTTACCAACATAAATCGGTTTGTTCAGGTAGATTTCAGATTTTCTTAACTGGATTGCTATTAGTTTCTCATTAAATATACTACAATTTTTAAATTCAGGCTTGGAGATGTAAGACTCCGCTCCATATCTACCCGCCCATTTAGTTAAAAGACGTATATTTACACGCTTACGCAAATTTTCCATCGTCTTACCAAAGACTGCGTTATTCATGAGCTTAAATAAGTTTTTCTCAAACTCGTTTCTTGAGTTCTGGCGTAGCTTAGTGTTTAAGTCGATATATGACTTTAGCCACGCTGATTGTCTAAATTTAAGTACTTTATGAATTCAATTAATCTTCAACCCATGCTGCAACACCTGTTTTAGAGCTCTATAATGGATAATATACTTTTCTTTGTGATGGAGAGTAGCCATCAACTTAGCTACCTGAGAAGAAGATGCGCAGGGTTTTTCAGTCTTCGAATTAACATGCTGTGGGCAGAAAGGTAGATCTTTCTGAGCATCATGCAGTTCCCTAGGGTATTCCAGATCAATCTCAAATATATAACCCTCAGGAGCATTATCAGGGATGGATAGTACATCAATACTATCAGATTTGACCCATTCGAAACCTCCATATGGAAGGTACTGCGACATCGCCCATCCATACTGATTATTGACATCATAGTACATTAAATGACTTTCAGGACTAGTCGGATCATATGTTGGAATGTATTTATTGTTAGCTGTAGATCTCCTTTTAAAGCAAACTTGACTAAGACCACCTCGAATTTCACGTTCAACAAAGAGAAATTGATCGAGATCGGTTAGGAGCTCTAACTCTTGTTTTGAATGCTTTAACATACAATCCCAGGTGAAACCAGGAAGTGTAAAGTAATGAGCAGGGTCTAACTCATAGGTTTCCAACAACTATTTCTAAATTGTTCAAAAACGTCTGCTAGTAACAGTATATCCGTTTTCATATATAGATCAATGTACTCGCCCAAGCTGCTACAATTAAATTTAGACCATACATCTTTAGCTCTTCTATACAATTTTCTTGAACACTTTTTATTTTCCAACTTATTATAAAAAGCTTCAATAGGTGGTAAGCAAGTTTCACTAAACTTATCAATGCAATCGATATAATCGTACGGCATTATTCCCTTTTTTGTTAACATACTGAAGAGATCCTGAGATATCAGAAAATTGAGATTCCAAATTCGGAAAACTATGTAGGTATGAAGCTAACTTTTCTGAGGGCGCCATAAATCGGAATGAATCGATAAACCGGAACTGAATCAAAGAATCATTTATATGTTTAGTAAAGGAGATATACTTTTCTTTAGTAATTGGTAGTAAATCAACAGCACCCTGCATCCTAGACGCTATATCAGCAATTATAAAATGAGCATCATAACCGCTTAGATTAGGAAAGACAACAGGAATAACCCTTGCATCTTTGTAGTTAATATTGCATTCTTCATGGGCAGGCCCCCTGTAATTATTTTCTGAAATCAGATGCGTATGATCACGTACTTTTTTATCACCCAGTCCAAAAGGTTTTTCACAAATATGACAATGAGTTGATTTTCTAAATTCTGCTTCCTGTTCAGGTGTTATAGCAATATCGTAAGGACAAAGAAATACCGTTTCCAAATCCTCGGCCAACTGCTGCAGCTCATCAGCAAACCATTCCATACAATCGAAACCTCGATGGGAACGGTAAAAAGATAATGAGTCATCATATGAGCATTTCACATAATAACCTACAGCAGCTGGGACGTGTTCTTGATATTGGTTTTTGGTATTACAGGGTTTCAGGATACTCTCCAAATCGGTGTATACAACGAAAGGAGCCTACTCTTTGTTTTTAAAATTCTTAAACTTCAACAGGTTCTCACCTAATTTAGGCATTTTGATCGCGCAATCGTTGACCTGCTGACAGTTTTTCATATGCGCGCACAATTTCGTCTGTGTACGGAAATAGTGAAGACATCGATCGCAGAAATATTTTCTACCATCTTCTTTACTAAGTTGAGAGGACAACGGTCGGCTTAGATTCTTTATTCAAACGAAGTGATAACGAATAGGCGTAGTGCAGTTTTCATTTCCATCTTTTTCATCACAGTGCTTGTCCTGAATAAGTAGTAAATTCACATGTCGCTCTACTTTGCTTTTAGTAAGAAATGTTGGTAATGTTACATAATCATCATTTTTCTTTTGTAGAACATAAACATTAACCAATAGGTCATTCTGTTTTTAGAAATTAGGTATCTGCCTGATTGTCATTGGAAATTGAATACCCTTAAGTTTTAAAACCTTAGAGTAGTGAGGGTAGCTACTCACCCTTTTAGCTATATCACTAGGCGCAGGATACAGGACCGAGACCACGGACTATACAAAACAAGCGGCATCTTGGTTCTGTACATTGACGCAGGCTTTCTTCATTTTTATTTGCTTTGGCAGTTTGATGTACGACGATCCTAGCTGAGGTGTATATTTATTAATATTAACTTGAAGGTTAATAATCGATTTAAGTGTCCAACCACTCTCTCGCTCTTGGAATTCTTCCAGTTCAGTTAATATCGGTTTTATTACATTATCATCAAACCAAGAATCTAAATTGGTGTCTATATATCGGAAAGTTCGAGGTCGTAAAATATTTTGTTTTCATTTAGAAGCAGGTGTCCCCTCTTACAATCAAATTCTCCTACGAAAATGACATTAACTTTTACTGCTTCATACTCTCTCAGGATATTAGGAATTCTTCGTTTAAAAAGAGTCTTACAATCCGTGAAGAACTCTTGAGGATTCTTATGTTTAAGGTTACTGATTACACCACTTCGAATTCTATTATCAAAATCTGATATGGAATCATCCTAGTGAACTCGATGTTTAGCGGTTTCTTTAGTTACCTTCTTAGATCCAGTACCACTTCTCTGAAGCGTTTTTAACTGACATTTAAAAGTTTTTACTTGAGCCAATTGAGTCATGAGATGCTGCTTTTCACCTACAGACTTAACACACTTCAGCTCACGATGGATTTTTCTAATATACTCCAGATCCTGTAAGTTCCGATGCACGTCATCAATAATTTTTTCAAATTCTTTAAGGGCGGTTTTTTGTTGTAAACTTGACAAAAATAAATATAGGAGTGCTTGTTTTTAAAGGTTTTTTGAGTTATTATTTTGCACATGTAAATTTTACTGCAATCCAGTAAAATCATCTTATTTATTCCCATCTATTATATTTTGAATTTATATAGTCGAAATAAAAACTGTAAAGGAATTAACTGCGTATGACTTTCATATTTGTCTTTCGACTTTGGTAATCCTGCTGTTTCTCGTTTGCTCGTTTACATATCGGTCTACAATCGATTTATATTTTCATTGTTTTCATTTGTGTTTTGGCGTTTGTTGGTTGTGGTCATAGGGTTGAGGTCGATGGTTATATTTTTGTGACTGTGCTTCGCGAGATAGTTTGTACACGTGTCTACATGTTGCATAACTATTAAAAACCGTTTTTCAAAACTAAATAACTCGTTATCTTGCGTAATTTCTTCGATTTGCACGAATATTAAAGTGAGGTTAGGATGACACCCCCCCGCTTTTTTGACAGTCAAAGTAGCTAATATTATCCTTAGTAAATTATTTTGAGGAAGAACGTAATAATGGTGCCCCAATCTTACCACTCACTGCAGTAAGAGAGGCAGGTACGTTTAAGAATGTTATACAATGGATATGTGTATCCATGTAATTCAATTATAATTTAAATGGTTGTTTACAGAGCTGCAAATGCACTTAACATCAACATTTGCACAAGAAGTGGTATTTCTAAAACATCAAGAAACAATCATCTTGTGAGAAGTCCTAAACGGAAAAGAATACGCATGAATCCTGTTAGAAACATAAACAATTTTGACCAAGTAGCTATCTGTAATGTTGTTTATGAGATGCATCAGAAACGTTCGTATAAATAATTTGACTGTTCTCCAGCTCAAGTTCGCCACCCGCAGCCGTACATGGTATATTTCACTCGATGCGTCCCATAGAGCTGAAGAATAGTGTTCATAGTAAAGTTGCAAGGGGGGAACAGTAGTTTTCGAGATAATCGCCAAAGACTTCTTTGGAAGATGAGCTAGGTATGTCGATTGTCATGGTGAAATGAACAAAAATAGCTTCTTGAAGTGGTTTAAGCACCAACTGCTAAAGAATTTAGAAGAGCTTTTAATAATTACTTTAGACAACACCAGTTATAACCGATGTATTGAAAACAAGCCGCCCAATAAGGACAATAAAAAAGCAGAGATACAAGAATGGGTACAGAAGATGAATATACCATTCGATGACCATCTTACTTAAGGCAGAATTGCTTCATATAATGGAACGGTAGCTTTAAGTTTATGTTTTAGTTAATTATAATCTAATACATAATATTAATCTTCGCTGCAAAAAGGCTGACTTTGCAGTAGGGTCACAGAGTATGTACTCTTTCTTCCACCATATCACTGCATCTATAAAGCAATCGAAAACAATATATTAACAAAGACGAACAAACAATAAACAAGCAATGGGAGAAGGAAGTTCGATTTGATATTGATACCCAACCCCTTATAATACATGTCGGCGATTCGAACGATGACAGCAGCTGCTACGGCGATGGTGGTGAAGACAGTTAGAATTTAAATGTATTTTTGTATATTTTAGAATAAATGTATATTTCTGTATATTGTTTGTTTATTATTATACTGTATTATCTTATTTGTTTTTTTAGAAATTAAATAAAATTATGTAGTTGTGTTATTTTAAGTATTTTCACAATATGCTATATACCTACTTAGTTCAGTTACTTATGTTCAAAAAATCTTTTTATTTTGTTTTAATCGCTTTATTTTATCGTTTTACAAACTTAAACACATCTGGCGTTTTGTTAGTTCATGGTAAGGTACGTACTTCAGCAAAACAGACAAATAATTCTTGGAAATGCCTATTTAATCTTAACCTATCCTAATTCCAGTGACACCCAATAAGCTTTTGTAAATTATACGAAAAGCCTTTTTCGCGTTTATTATTCATTTTTCTCTCTTACTTGTATAATGAAAATGGCTTATTTTTCTTTGCACTATTTGCCATTTCAATTAATGATCCAAGTGCCATAACATCCTATATACATGTGCTAAATTGGTTGCATACACATAAGTAGTCATTCCACTCATGCAAATAATGTAAACATACTAATTTAATGACGTTATTTGAGGTTATGACGTAGGATGTGACGTGCATTGGAACTTACAGGATCTGGAGTATAGTTCGCGTACATTCCTTAATCCCTTCTCCGATACGATTATTAGCCGGAGTGATTGATAGAATACCCACCAAAGCTCCAATACTACTGACTGCAGCATCAATTAAAGGCATCTTCGATATTATTATGATAAGCGAACTAATAACTGTTAATGAACGTAACAACTGATGTTGTCAACACGAAGGTTGTATTAACAATAAGCTAGCGCAGATGACAACGCTTCTTAGATACTCTCTACACGTACCGCCGAGAAAGCGATGCAAAGATGTGTCACCACCAGCTACCAGCTCCAGGACGCCAGCAGCCTGCAATTGGAGAATCCGGCCGACCAACCACGATGCAGCACCAGCCTGGAGGAGGGACCGACATCCTAACATATTTAAGAGCTTCACGCGAGACACTCGTTCTCATTATTATTCCTAACCTACCTTAACCATTATCATACTTTGTTATCGTATATATTTGGATTAATATATGACTTTATTTTGTGTTATAATACTGCTGTATTATTTCTTTGGCCTCTCTTTCCTTTTAATAGCTTTATTTGGTAACTCTGAATATCTACGAGTCGTTCAACGGTAACAATTGGCGCCCAACTACAGTGTGTTTGGATAAACACAACAACCGACGACCCAGCCTATGGTGAACACCCGATCGCACCGCTCTAACACCGACGGCAGTCAACCCAGCCCTACCGACCTACGGCGGCCACGACGATGAAGACCTGGAGGACTTCATCTCCCAGATGACTGCCAACATCGCGACATCTCCGGACCAGCTGAGGCTCATCATGGTCCAACTGCGGGAACCAGCAGGCGCCCTCGCCCAGAAGCAGCAGCCCAGGACTCCGGAACACCTGTTCGAGCTTCTACGTAGGGCCTACGACTCCCCCGTGCAGCGCGTCCAGCTGTACCAGGAGTTATACGCTAAGACCCAGGCCGACCGTCAACCCACCGCGGATTTTTTAATCCGGAAGATGTCCTTGTTTCAGAAGCTGGCACCAGGTATGCGGGAAACCGACAAGATCCACCTTCTACGGAAGCTGCTCCGTCCCGAGGTAGCGGTCTACCTTAGCGGCCACTTCAACAGCGTGCGAGACCTAGCAGACGCAGCCATCGCCACAGCGGACACCCTCTAGTCCACCAAGGCGACCAACCCCTTCATCAGCGCGGATCAACTTCCGAAATGCCGCTTCTGTCCGGAAACACTTCCACCGCGACTGCCCCGTTAGGAATTCGGGAAAAGACGCAAGGGGGGATTAGGCCGGCATAAACCCTCCTTAACCGCCATGTCCGGCATACAAGTACCCAGAATTCAGGTGAGTATAAATAATGGCATTTGTTTCAGAGCGCTAGTGGACACCGGCGCCTCCATCAATGTCATCAACGCGAAGTTCGCCCCGGGAGCCCGTAAAATCGCCACCAAACTCCCACTGGCTAGCGGTAGCCAGAAGATGTCCTGCAGCGGGGAAGCGGAACTCGACATCATCTCCGAATACGAACACGCCGCCAAGTTCATCGTTAGTCGCGACCTCCGAGAGGACTGCATTCTGGGGATGCCATGGTTACAAGAGCAGCAAGCGACGGTGGACATCGTCAGAGGCTGCCTGTACCTGGGAATCGGGGAACGGAAGACCGTCTTCTGGACCAAACCACCCCCTAAGACGGAATCAATAAGTATCGGGGAAATTGATCACAGTTTCCCAACGGACGCGCAAACCCGGTTTAAAAATCTAATTTCAGATTTCCCCGCGCCATTCAACACCACCCAGGGGATGACGACAACGAGCAGCACCAGGCATAAGATCGACGTGACAGAACGGAAGCCAGTCTGCCAACGCCCCTATCGCGTGTCGGACGAAAAGAAGCGGATCATCCAAGAACAGGTGGAAGAAATGCTGTCCCAAGGCATCATCGAGGCTTCCACATCGCCGTACTCCAGCCCGGTGGGCCTGATGAAGAAATCCGACGGCACACCCCGGTTCTGCGTGGACTACCGCAAGATGAACGCGATCACCACCAGCGAGCCATCACCGATGCCCATCATCCAAGAGACCCTGCGTGACCTGGGGGATGCAGCAGTGTTCACCCGTCTGGGCTTGAAGAGCGGCTACTGGCAGATTCCTATGGACGAGGGATCCAAGCAGCTCACCGCCTTCAGCACCCCAGATGGAGGCCACTACCACTTCAAGGTCATGCCCTTCGCACTCCGCAACGCCCCGGCGACGTTTCAACGCCTGATGAGCCAGGAAGTACTCGCAGGATACCTCCGCAAGTTCTGCATGGTCTACCTGGACATCATCGTGTACAGCCCCGACTACGAGACCCACCTCCGACATCTCGCGTTAGTTCTGGAGAGACTATCGCAACACCGCCTTCGTTTGTCCATCAAGAAGTGCGCCTTTGGAAAGGCGTCCCTCGACTTCCTCGGTCACACCATCCACCCGGGAATCATCACGCCCCAGCGGAAGCACGTAGAGCAGATCCGGCAGCTGCCCGTACCGACCAACAAGAACAAACTCCGGAGTTTCCTTGGCGTCTGTGGATGGATCCGCCAATACATCCCGGACTTCGCGATCATCGCGGCACCACTAACCGATTTGTTACAGGCAAAGAAAACGTGGGAGATCACACCGGAAGTCATGGTGGCATTCAACCGACTGAAAACCGCATGCAGCCAACCGCTCCAGCTACACCATCCTCGCCCCAACCAGCCCAGACCGACGCGAGCTCCATCGGCATCGGGGCCATAGTCTACCAGGAGGACGACGACGGAACCAAGAGGATCATCTGCTTCGACAGCGCGCGCCTTTCACCAACGGAGCAGCGGTACCACATCAACGAGCAAGAATGCCTGGCCCTGACATGGGCCCTCCGACGCTACCGACCGCTACTAGAGGGGAAACGTTTAAAGTCCGGACGGACAGTAAAGCCCTTACCTGGCTACAATCGTTCAAGGAGGAAAAGGCAAAATTACTCAGATGGGCTGTTTTTACAGGAATTCGACTTCGACCTGGAGCATTGCCGCGGTACCCAGAACGAATTCGCGGACGTTCTATCGCGAGACCCCGAGAACGAGACCACCCACGACGCCCTAACCGACGCGCGACCAGCAACGCCGGAGCTCCAGGCCCTACCAACAGCGGAGACAGAGGTGGCAAACGCCTTGACCACCATCGTCGACGAGATCAAGCGGGCCCAAGACCAGGACGAGGAGACGCAGGAGTTCCTGAGACGCTGGCGAAACCCCTTCACCGCCGAAGATGAAGGCATCCGATCCGCGTACGAACAATTCGAGGGATACCTTTACCGCGCCGCCACCGACACCGATCCGCAGACGTGCTGTACGTGCCACCCGCAGCCCGAGAAAAGATACTGAAGCAATACCACGACGACAGTAGACACCCCGGCCGGGACGAGACCCACACCGCCATCCGCCGGAGATACTGCTGGCTGCAACTAGCCCGCAACGTCGCCCTCCACGTCTAACAATGCGTGACCTGCGCCGCCGTGAAAACAGGTAAGTTACAGACTAACGCTCCTTTACAGGCACGACAACCAACCCGACCCTGGCACACCGTCAACATCGACATCATGGAGCCCTATCCACCAACAGTTTCTGGAAGAAGATACATCCTGGTGATCGAAGACGCCTTCACGAGATGGGTCGAGGCATTCGCGATGCGGGACGCCACCAGCCAGTTCATGTGTCGACTAGCGGAAGAGGAAGTCTTTCATCGGTTCGGCTTCCCGAAAGTCATCCTCACGGACAACGGTACCCAGTTCACCAGCGACCTCTGGAGAACCACGTGCAGAAGATGGGGCGCGACCCACCACACGACGGCGATCTACCACCCCCGGTCGAACGACGCAACCAGGAGATCAAGAAGGCCCTCCGCACGCGACTTCAGGGACAACCCCACGACGAATGGGTCCGCCATCTACCCCGAGTCCTCCACGATCTCCGCCTCCGGACCAACGCCGCCACGCGATCGAGCCCTGCCAAGCTGCTGTTCGGGTACGAGTCACTTCAGCCAGGGGACCAACAGCTTCCGGAACAACAGGAACCGCCATCCACCGAGGACCGACAGAGGGAAGCCAACGCCAACCAACTTCGGTATCACCGGAGATACCAGGGGCAGCCGGCTGCACCAGTCGCCCGGGTAGGAGAGGATGTCATGGTACGCGCCCACATCCAATCCAACGAGCAGCGGAAGATCCACGCCGGTTTCGCGCCGAAATGGTTGGGACCCTACAACATCCGGAACATCTTCGACGGGAGGGTCTACACGGTCGACAAAGGGGGACAGCAGGTGAAGTACCACGCAGACCACATCCGGCCAGCACCACGACGCCCAGCGCTTCGCACACCGCCTCCGGCATCACCACCACCGCACCCGGAAGAAGACGAAGAAGACGCTTTGCAGGGCATGTCGTCGTCTCCGGGGGGGGGGGCGAATTGTTACCACCAGCGACCAGCTCCAGGACACCAGCAGCCTGCAATTGGAGAATCCGGCCGACCAACCACGATGCAGCACCAGCCTGGAGGAGGGACCGACATCCTAACATATTTAAGCGCTTCACGCGAGACACTCGTTCTCATTATTATTCCTAACCTACCTTAACCATTATCACATACTTTGTTATCGTATATATTTGGATTAATATATGACTTTATTTTGTGTTATAATACTGCTGTATTATTTCTTTAACCTCTCTTTCCTTTTAATAGCTTTATTTGGTAACTCTGAATAACTACGAGCCGTTCAACGGTAAAACATCTGTTACCGTTGAACGGCTCGTAGATATTCAGAGTTACCAAATAAAGCTATTAAAAGGAAAGAGAGGTTAAAGAAATAATACGGCAGTATTATAACACAAAATAAAGTCATATATTTATCCAAATATATACGATAACATAAGTATGATAATAGTTAAGGTAAAGTCGGAAAAATAATGAGAGCGAGCGTCTCGCGTGAAGCGCTTATATGTTACGATGTCGGTCCCTCCTCCAGGCGGGTGCTGCATCGTGGTTGGCTGGCCGGATTCTCCAATTGCAGGCTGCTGGCGTCCTGGAGCACGTGGTTGTCGGTGTCACATCTTTGCATCGTTTTCTCGGCGGTACGTATAGAGAGTATCTAAGAAACGTTGTCATCTGCGCTAGCTTATTGTTAATACCTTCAAGTTAATATTAATAAATATACACCTCAGCTAGGATCGTCGTACATCAAACTGCCAAAGCAAATACAAATGAAGAAAGCCTGCGCCAATGTACAGAACCAAGATGCCGCTTGTTTTGTATGGTCCGTGGTCTCGTTCCTGTATCCTGCGCCTAGTGATATAGCTAAAAGGGTGAGTAGCTACTCTCACTACTCTAGGGTTTTAAAACTTAAGGGTATTCAATTTTCAATGACAATCAGGCAGATACCTAATTTCGAAAAACAGAATGACCTATCGGTTAATGTTTATGTTCTACAAAAGAAAAATTATGATTATGTAACATTACCAACATTTCTTGCTAAAAACAAAGTAGAGCGACATGTGAATTTACTACTTATTCAGGACAAGTAGTGTGATGAAAAAGATGGAAATGAAAACTGCACTACGCCTATTCGTTATCACTTCGTTTGGATAAAGAATCTAAGCCGACCGTTGTCCTCTCAACTTAGTAAAGAAGATGGTAGAAAATATTTCTGCGATCGATGTCTTCACTATTTCCGTACACAGACGAAATTGTGCGCGCATATAGAAGACTGTCAGCAGGTCAATGATTGCGCGATCAAAATGCCTAAAGTAGGTGAGAACCTGTTGAAGTTTAAGAATTTTAAAAACAAAGAGTAGGCTCCTTTCGTTGTATACACCGATTTGGAGAGTATCCTGAAACCCTGTAATACCAAAAACCAATATCAAGAACACGTCCCAGCTGCTGTAGGTTATTATGTGAAATGCTCATATGATGACTCATTATCTTTTTACCGTTCCCATCGAGGTTTCGATTGTATGGAATGGTTTGCTGATGAGCTGCAGCAGTTGGCCGAGGATTTGGAAACGGTATTTCTTTGTCCTTACGATATTGCTATAACACCTGAACAGGAAGCAGAATTTAGAAAATCAACTCATTGTCATATTTGTGAAAAACCTTTTGGACTGGGTGATAAAAAAGTACGTGATCATACGCATCTGATTTCAGAAAATAATTACAGGGGGCCTGCCCATGAAGAATGCAATATTAACTACAAAGATGCAAGGGTTATTCCTGTTGTCTTTCATAATCTAAGCGGTTACGATGCTCATTTTATAATTGCCGATATAGCATCTAGGATGCAGGGTGCTGTTGATTTACTACCAATTACTAAAGAAAAGTATATCTCCTTTACTAAACATATAAACGATTCTCTGATTCATTTCCGGTTTATCGATTCATTCCGATTTATGGCGTCCTCCTTAGAAAAGTTAGCTTCATACCTACATAGTTTTCCGAATTTGGAATCTCAATTTTCTGATATCTCAGGATCTCTTCAGTATGTTAACAAAAAAGGGTATAATGCCATACCATTATATCGATTGCCTTGATAAGTTTAGTGAAACTTGCTTACCACCTATTGAAGCTTTTTATAATAAGTTGGAAAATAAAAAGTGTTCAAGAAAATTGTATAGAAGAGCTAAAGATGTATGGTCTAAATTTAATTGTAGCAGCTTGGGCGAGTACATTGATCTATATATGAAAACGGATATACTGTTACTAGCAGACGTTTTTGAACAATTTAGAAATAGTTGTTAGAAACCTATGAGTTAGACCCTGCTCATTACTTTACACTTCCTGGTTTCACCTGGGATTGTATGTTAAAGCATTCAAAACAAGAGTTAGAGCTCCTAACCGATCTCGATCAATTTCTCTTTGTTGAACGTGGAATTCGAGGTGGTCTTAGTCAAGTTTGCTCTAAAAGGAGATCTACAGCTAACAATAAATACATTCCAACATATGATCCGACTAGTCCTGAAAGTCATTTAATGTACTATGATGTCAATAATCAGTATGGATGGGCGATGTCGTAGTACCTTCCATATGGAGGTTTCGAATGGGTCAAATCTGATAGTATTCATGTACTATCCATCCCTGATAATGCTCCTGAGGGTTATATATTTGAGATTGATCTGGAATACCCTAGGCAACTGCATGATGCTCATAAAGATCTACCTTTCTGCCCACAGCATGTTAATTCGAAGACTGAAAAACCCTGCGCATCTTCTTCTCAGGTAGCTAAGTTGATAGCTACTCTCCATCACAAAGAAAAGTATATTATCCATTATAGAGCTCTAAAACAGGTGTTGCAGCATGGGTTGAAGATTAATCGAATTCATAGAGTACTTAAATTTTGATTGCCTTCAGTATTTTGATATGAGCGATTACCCTGCGAATAATGTATACGGCATTCCACATGTTAATAAAAAAGTATTGGAAACAATAAACAAGATTAAATTTAGACAATCAGCGTGGCTAAAGTCATATATCGACTTAAACACTAAGCTACGCCAGAACTCAAGAAATGAGTTTGAGAAAAACTTATTTAAGCTCATGAATAACGCAGTCTTCGGTAAGACGATGGACAATTTGCGTAAGCGTATAAATATACGTCTTTTAACTAAATGGGCGGGTAGATATGGAGCGGAGTCTTACATCTCCAAGCCTGAATTTAAAAATTGTAGTATATTTAATAAGAATCTAATAGCAATCGAGTTAAGAAAATCTGAAATCTACCTGAACAAACCGATTTATGTTGGTAAGAGCATTCTGGATCTCGCTAAAACTACCATCTACGACTCCCATTATGGCTATATGAAGAGAACATTTGGCGATAGGTGTTCTGTCTTATATTCTGATACAGATTCTCTCATATATGAGATTCGTAATCAGGATCCATATGAAGATATGAAGCGTGATTGCCTTCAGTATTTTGATATGAGCGATTACCCTGCGAATAATGTATACGGCATTCCACATGTTAATAAAAAAGTATTGGGCATGATGAAGGATGAGTGTAATGGGGTAACAATGACTCATTACGTAGGGCTCCGATAAAAATTATACACTATAAAAACCACCGTTTCAAAAGATGACGTAGAAGCGTTAAGAAATCGTTTACATGAAGAAGAATATGATGATGATGAAATCTCCGATATTATATCTAATTATAATTTAACCAAAAAGGCTAAAGGAGTTAAAAAAATCTGTTGTTCACACAAAAATTACCTTCGAAGACTACGTAGAATGTCTCGAAAACTATATAGAAAAACGTGTACATCAAAATATAATCCGATCCGATAAGCATAATGTTCATTCAATTACCCAGCAAAAGATTGCTCTTAGTCCGTATGACGATAAATGTTATATTATACCCGGCTCATATGATACCCTGCCTTTGGGTCATTATTCGATATTAGAACAAATGAATGTAGACTGATGTATGTCCTCACCGAAAATCTTATGTGTAATAAAATTCTGTAAGGTTAGATATTAATATAATCTGTGTATGTTTGTTGTGTATTGTATGTATGTTTTAATATGTAATATATTTATTATGATATCTGACTTCTATGTTAATGTTATATGTTTCAATTTGAGCTAATAGATTGAATGAAATCTTCTTTTCATGTAAGATATTATAAAAGCATTGTGCTCCTTAATTATTGTTTCCCAATAAGTAGTTTAGCATAAGATAATGTTAATCATATCATCCAGTAATTTAATTAAGTATACCTTATTTACTTACTATTGTATACTTACTATATTTACTAAACATATTTGTTTAGTTTGATGTTTCTACGTTAATGAATGTCTATAATATTATTTTCCTGTAAGATATTACTAAAAGTCCTTACTCAGGCTTGATAATTAGTATTTCTTAATAGGTAGATTAGTTAAAACAAATGATGATCTTCTGCTATAACATTTTAATTATGGTTAGTTGAGTATATATTTAGCTTGAAATGTACAATAGCTAAATAAAATAAAAGTGTATAAACCATATTTGTGAGTTTTATTTACAGCTCATTATTAAATAATATATGTATAGCCATATGAGTATTACATGCCGAGTGAGAATAGATAGCCAGCTCTGTCATGTAGTTGATGTCGTCAGCACATGATTAGTATTTATTAACATAGTAATTATATAATATTAATATTATATAGGCATATAATCTGTCCCTCAGATGTATCGATGTTCCAACTGAAGTTAGCATGCCTCATTGTTTACTTATGACTTAACCTTAACAGAGAAGCTATTTTTATGTTAGAATAGAACATACTTTGATGCAAACACATATTAATTTGAAAATATAAACCAAATCATCATTACTGTTCCCGTCATATCTGTCCCCTGTTGAAATAATTTTAAAGGGACAGATATGACGGTCTGGGACAGAAATCATGAAAAACGCATATAGTCACATTGTTTAAGCCGTTTTCATGTAATGTCTCAGATAATCAATTTTGTGCTTGGCAAATTAAAAAATTATGCATTCAAAATTAGTAATTTTCACTTTGTTGTGGTTTGTGTAGAAAAATTGATGGATTTAAAAATTAAATTGCAAAAAGCCTGAGAAAAGGGTTTAGCTTTACGTAGGGTGGAGAGCAACAAGCAAACTGAAGAGCAACAAAATATCAGAAACAGCAAACGATGGAAGAGATACAAACTTCATATTAAAGAAACAAATAAACTTTTGGAAACATGTACGCCAAACACTAGGCAATCACCACCATTAGTGTGTAATTCTCCAATCATGTTTCGATATGAACGACAACTAAATATTGATCAGGTCACAACTCCAAAACAAGATATTTTCAAGAAAAAAACGTATGCCAATCAAGAAGATTCTGATTATGGAAAAGCAGTTGAGGAAAACGAAAATATGAGTGAAAATAAAAGAAGCAAAGGGCTAAAAGTTAGCTGAAGAGAATTAGAAAAAATCAGAAACACTTGGAAGTAAAAGACATCACCAAGAATGGAATAAATAAGCAAAATAGATACCACTAGTGATAGTGATTTATTTAGCAGATCATATAGTGTTTAACTGAATAAAAAAAATGTGTTTTGTACAAGAGCTTTTTTAAAATTAGATCATATCTGTCCCTTACTTAAATCATAAGTGTCCCCATAAATCATATCTGTTCCTCGCAACTTTATGGTCTTGGCCCTTTTGTTTGTCATCAGGTAAGATTTAAAATAAGTTAATTAGGTGCCTATTGTAGTTTTACATGTAAAACAGTGACATTGCGATATTTAAATTACCAGGGAATGATTTTTTGAAAACTTACTAAAAACTCTCAAAAAAAAAAAAAGGAAAATTCTGCTAAAAAGGAAGTCATTTTTATGTTCCTTGTATATTTTTAGTGATTATTTCATTCTACTTGGTTTTTGACCAATCGCAAGGCTTTATTTTTTGGATTACAGCGATAATTCGATAATTTTTTATTGTCCTTTTCGACTGTTTTTATCTTCGTGACAACGCTGAAAACTAGTGTCACATGTGTCCCATTTTTTACTTTCATGTCAAATACTAATCTTTATGTTAATAAGTAGATGCTTAAATAAACAACTGTATCATGAAATAATCTTACCGAATTACATGCTCGTGCTTCTGAAATTATCTGTTGTAATACTCAAGTTGATTAAAACGCAACACTCGTGTCATTTTTTGACAAATTTCCCTCCGTTGCACGTCGGGAAATTAAAACGTCAAAAAATGACACTCGTGGTTGCTAATCAACGTTCGTATTACAAATCGATAATTTCGAAGCACTCGTGTAATTACAAGTAAAAATACGATTTGGTGATTACTTTGATACCTTAAGCCACTAAATTCCTGGGAAGAAAATGGCATTAGAAAATACAAACGGTAGATAAACAGATAACCAACGACGACAGAAATGATGATTTTATGAACTTTGTCTTCTTTTGAACCAAAAAAATATGTGTTCCAATATTTTGTTCCTTGTGCCGGTGTCGTCGCCGTCTTATTAGTTTATATAACTTTCACAAACATTGACCGTAAAAGAAAAATTAATAAATTTTTTTTTATTTTTTATTCTTGAATTAGACCATTTTTTGAGAATGACCCATATACTTTTTGGGGCCAAACGTTTACAAATTTTTATGGAAAACATTCAGGCTGCCTTCAAAAAGTACATTGTGTAGAATAACACATAAATGGGAAATAGTTTCTGTCTGAACAATTTTATGTTTGATGTCATTAAAACAATGATTTTATCCTTACAAGATAAAGGTCGAGATTGTGTTTTGTGTATGGATGAAATGTCCATCAAGTGGTTTTTGTTTTATCGCCGCGATACTGACAACATTATTCCTCATACAAAAAAAAATTATCAACCAGCCAAGAACGTTCTAGTTCTGATGGCAAGAGGAATCGCACGTAATTGGAAACAACCAATTGTATACTTCTTTTTGAGTAACAGTAGTCCAGTGGAGGAATTAAAGCCAATAATGCATCACTCAGTTCGAAAATTGAGTGATTGTGGCCTGAATGTATATGCCTTAATAAGTGATCAAGGATCAAATTTTATACAGTTTGTAAACCAAAATATCTCATACAAACCGTATTTTTATGTAGATCACTACAAAGTCTTCTTTATGTTTGATGTTCCACATCTCTTGAAATCAACAAGAAATAACTTTTTAGCACATTATTTCGAAGTTCTTGGGGGCATTACAAATAAAGAATATATTGAACAACTATATTTGAGGGATAAAAATCAAAACTTGCGGCTGGTGCCAAAACTAACTGACGATTATTTGCATCCTTCTGCCTTTCAGAAGATGAAAGTAAAGTTAGCAGCACAATTATTTAGTGCATCAGTAGCAGCAGCACTTGATATGTATGAATCACTAGGTGTATTACCAGCAAGTACAACTATAATAATAATAATAATTGCTACAACCCATAACCTGGAAACCAGGCCCCAGAAGTTATAAGCTTGTGCAGGAGGGAGGGGGCGATTATTATTACGATTTTATTGTAAAAATGGACAAACATTTTGACCTACTAAATTCAACTAAAGTACTAGGAAGCAAAGAATTTAATAGGCCATTTATGGGAACTGAGATGCAAATAAACTTTTTAAAGCAAATGTTTAATGTTTTTGATGCAATGAAGATTAAAGACAAAATAACAAAGACATTACGAACTCAATGAAATTTATTAATGGTTGGGAATTAACCATAATGTCTCTTTTGAGCGAGATGTGGGACATACTTAATAAGTTTTCCATACACAAGACGGCTTAACCAAGACTGCTTGAAATTTTTTTGCAAAATTTGCCAACAAGGGGGTAATTCCAGAAATCCTACACCAAAACAAGAAGTTATTTGCTCTAAACTATTTCTTTCTTACAGATGGGGCAAATCGTATAGAAGATTTCGACCAACTATTGGCATCTGTAAATGAAGAACAACTTGATAGTTATAAAGTAATATTTCAGCCAAAACAGATGCTCAGGAATAATGTGACTGTAGATTCTACAGATTATATTAAGTTAGATGTACCAGAAAAGAATGCCTTAGTGTATATTAGGGTGGTCCTTAAAAAGTAAATTTCAGAATTCCATGCGTCCCACCTCCCACCCCGTAGATTCTCTCTTAAAAACAAAAATTTTTGAGCAAATAACGTCAAAAAATATTAATATTAACCCGTGCCCCACGACCATGAAGTTTAAATAGGATTTAATGTGGGTTTTACACACTTGTCGATACTATAAGGTATAACACTGTTGGTTTTCAATTTTTTGACATCAGCACATGTCCTCAAAGTTTTCTTGGGATGTTGATTCCAAACTTGGGGTTAAAAATGTATTTTGACACATGACAGCTGTCAAGAATGCTGTCAAAAAATAAATTTTGGTATATATATTCACATTTTTTACAATTTTTTACCACTTTCCAAGGTTTTCAGGGTCGCTGATTATAAATCTGAGGTTGAAAATGTATTTTGACACATGACAGCTGTCAAAAATGGCGTCAAAAAATAAATATTGCTAAGTATTCGCATTTTTTATTACTGTGGTCGAGCGATGGACTGTATGGCACTCCTTCGATAACTTTGTAATTTTAATTAGCCAATAGTAAAATGCAAGAAGCTCAATATAAGTAAATCAGTCTGTAAAAAAGGTACAGCTAATGTTGCATATTAAAGGATATTACTTATGATCTTCATTTTACTCCTTGGACTAACTTTTCTTTAGTATTCAGACAATCCAAACAAGTCTTCAGTTATAATTTTCATCTACTGACATGTAAAAACCACGACCTTCTTGATTTCACGAGACGAAGTCTCTTATCCGGCCTGGGCACTTTTACGATTTCCCATATAACTTTGTTTCTGAGAAAACCCAAAATTTCGCCGTTTTGGTGCTAGCTAACACGCTGATGTTTATTTGTCACTTGAAGATATATAGGTTAGATAACCCTTACAAATGTCAAGCATTGCATGTTTACGTAAATATTTTGCGAATTAATTAAATAAATTTATATAATTAAATTAATTATGTTATTAAAATTAATTTACAAGTTCAATAACATTATTGAAATTACAATTTTATAACTTCCCGTGAGCTGGATTTAGGATATAGAGATAGTGAGCAGTAAGTACATTATCTGTTCACGTTTTTGCAATGTTTCTGTTTGCCAAACAAGGTTTTAGCAATTTTTAAAGAATTATATTACTAAGTTCCTGCTTGTGGTCGTGGCAAACCAAAAACTGTGAAAAAGCAATTGGAGTTAGAAATACCTAGCGATGTTAGAATATTAGACGGATTACATTCTCCAGGTAAATGTTCTACAATATGTATTACAAGTTCGATTATTTGGTTGATTAAAAGTGTAAATCTTTTAGTGGAGTATTTTAAGGCACCTCTGTTTTGAAGATTTACAAATCCTAACAGTGAATTTGAACACAAGGCAGCTAACAGAGAATCTAATAGGCTATTGACATTCAATTCTTTCTTCAGTTTTTCTGCAATGTATCCTGCCAGAAGGGCTACAGATGCTGAAAGAATTAGCAATCGAGATGCATAGATAAGATTTGGAGTTCTTTTATTAATTATGTTATATTTTTAGGAAGTTCGATGTAGAAATTGAGTCTTTCAGATATCTGTAATTGTTGATCTGTCGAAATAAAGAAGTATATATTATTTTGCTGTTGAGTGTTGGTGTCCATAACCCCAACGTAAGATTTGAAACCATTTTTCTCGTAAGGTAGGTATAATTTGAAGGAAATTCATGAAATGATATTGTAGGATCAGTACTATTACACATTGCATTGCAGCAGTTATACTTTTTTCTGCTAGTGTTTGCCATTACTAAAGTGAACGAAAAAACAGCAACAAAACTACGAAAATTTAAACAAATAAGGAAATAACGTAATTATATTAAAAAATTAAGAAAACTGCCTTAAAAGATTAGGAAAATATAATTTATTGACGATACGCGCAAAACCGACAAAAAGTATAAAAGCGCGCGAAGTTAGCGTACTTTGAAATTGGCGTTTACGTGTTATATATCCGTTTCCGCATTTTCGTGTTTGGTGGCGCCAGCGGAGAAACACTTGAACTAATGGAGTGCGCAGGCCGGATAAGAGACTTCGTCTCGTGAAATCTAGAAGGTCGTGGTAATAACAATGCAACAAACTATTTGACATACAATACAACAACTTTATTTTATTTTTCTGACTACTTAGATATATTTTTCCATTGCTACTCCACTGCTTCGCTTTCTCTCATTCACAATTACTTTCAAGGTTTTCGCGATGGCTGATTACAAATTTGAGGTTGAAAATGTGTTTTGACCCATGACAACTGTCAAAAATGCTGCCAACATAAAAAATTTTGAAGTAAATTCGCATTTTTACACGTTATTACTGGTTTCATGGTTTTTGGATCGCTGAATTTGATTTCGAGATTTAAAATCTTATTTGACACATTAAAGCTGTCAAGTATGCTGTCAAAATAAGAAATTTCGATGAAGATTTGCATTATATATACTTTTTTTACTACTTTTAAGGTTTTTGGGGTCGCTGAATACGAATTCGAAGTTGATGTATGTATTTCGACATATGACAGGAGTAAAAAATGCTGTATATAGTTAAAAACAAGATAATGAATTTTGCCGGACACAAGGCTTTCTTTAAAATAAGCAAAGGCTGTTTTTCACCTTTCGTAAATTTACCGTGGCAAACCTCCATTAATTTTATCGCCCTTTCTGCACAGTCATTGGCAACTTTTAATTTGTGAACAAAAGCGGATGCTTCTATATAACTTTGATTTTGTATCCAGTCCGTTGGATGGAGTTGAAGAAATTTTGTTGTCAAATCAAATCTATTGAAAAAAAAATACTATACCCTATGTCGAACTACATTTTCAACCTCGAATTCGTATTCAGTGACCCTTATAACCTTAAAAATAGATAAAGTGTAAAAAATGCAAATCTACATCGAAATTTTTCATTTTGACAGCATTCTTGACAGCTTGAGTGTGTCAAATTAGATTTTGAATTTCAAAATCGCATTCTGCGACCCAAAAACACACAAGGTTTTTTTGGGTAAAAATAGTGTAAACGTGTAAAAATGTGAATTCACATCAAAACTTTTCATGTTGACAGCATTTTTGACAGTTGTCATGTGTACAAACACATTTTCAACCTCAGATTTGTAATCAGTGACCCCGAAAACCTTGAAAGTAGTAAAAAATGCGAACATATACCAAAATTTATTTTTTGACAGCTGTCATGTGTCAAAAGACATTTTCAACCTCAAATTTGTAATCAGCAACTCCGAAAACCTTGCAAGTAGTAAAGATTTGTAAAAAATGCGAATATATACCAAGATGTATTCTTTGGCAGCATTTTTGACAGCTGTTATGTGTCAAAACACATTTTTAAATTCGGATTCAGCGACCCCGAAAACACTTAGAGGACATGTGCTGATGTCAAAACATTGAAAACCAACAGTGTTATACCTTATAGTATCCAAAAGTGTGTAAAACCCATGTTAAATACCATTTAAACTTCAACCGTCGTGGGGCACGGGTTAATAATAATATTTTGGGACGTTATTTCCCCCAAAATGTTTGTTTTTTAATACAGTCAATCTAGAGGTGGGACGCATGAAATTCAAAAATTTACTTTTTAAGGACCACCCTAGTGTATATATGTGGGTATTTGACTAGAAAATGTTTATCCAAACATGCTTGTCATGTATGTACTAATTATTGCAACTCCAGTACAGAGCTACAACAAGAAAATATGTTTACCTCATTCAAAGTGTTTCCGAATAAAAACATTGATGTCTTTGGAAACTTAATAGTTCCACCAAAAGATTTTATAAAGTATATTATATATTAACAGCCTTGGTAGTGTAATGTCTAGCGTGCTGGACTTTCACCCAAGCGGTCCGAGATCGATTCACGGTGCCGGCAGATCTGGTTAAAGTTTTCTGCAGTTTTCCTTAGCTGTGACACAAATGTGGGATTAGTGCTGTTCCATCTGTAAGTTGACTGCAGACGCACTTAGGGCCTACATAATAATAATACTAGCCCTCTCCCTCCCGCACAAGCTTATAGCTTCTGGGGCCTGGTTTCCAGGTTATGGGTTGTAGCAATTATTATTATTATATATTGAAATTTTAGAAAATTAGTTTTGTGCGGTATTTCCGCAGTATTCCCTAAGTGATCGGGTAGCCTATAAAATAAAACAACATCTGACTGTAAAAAAACTTAAACATTCTTGTGAGAGTTTTCTAAACGATTATTTACTTTCATTATTTGTTAGAGCAAGAATTTTTTTTTACTTTAAAATTCTTAAACAGAAATCTAAAATTTAAGAGATTCAGTAAAAATTATAAACTTACAACATTTGTAAATAATACTGTATATAATTAATTATACTATAAATACTATATAATAAATTTATTTGTTTTAAAAATCTGTTTTAAGAACCTAGATCTCCGAAGAAAGCGAGTGTTGCCAGAATTAAAGTTTGGAACACTAATAGTCCGGTCAAAATAGACAATTCAATTTACAATAATTTGCATAGAGCTAAATTGATACAGGTCTTAGGTACACCATTACAAATAAAATTTTAAAAATCCCCACCGATCCTACGTCTGCTAAAAAATGTATTCAAGGTCAAAGGTCAAAAGTATCGGTTTTTTGCATTTTTCTCGTAAACGGTAAGTGTTATTATAAAAATAGGTCAGACAAAAGTTGTAGATTATGCCATTATCTACAAAGATTGTTCTTATACTTTTTGTCCTAGGAATCACCATTTCTGAGATATCACCATTTGAAACATCGAAAATAATAATATGAACGTCTACGCCGCCTTGAAATACTTTTATGTGTGCATATTATGTAGAATACGTCTTCTTAAACTTTTAGAATCGCGATATTTCAAGAATGGTGATTCGTAGGACAAAAAGTACAAAAACAATTTTTGTAGATAAGTGCATAATCTACAACTTTTGCCTGAACTATTTTTATAATAACACTTACCGTTTATGAGAAAAATGCAAAAAAAAACATACTTTTGACCTTTGACCTTGAATAAATTTTTTAGTAGACGTAGGATCAGTGGGGATTTTTAAAATTTTATTTGTAATAGTGTACCTAAGACCTGTACCAATTTTCAGCTCTATGCGAATTAATGTAAACTTATCACTATTTTTTCGTCTATTTTGACCGGACTATAAGCAAATCATAAATAGAATAATCTAGTAGCAACAAGTGAAATCCCATCAGGGTGTAACAAAATATATTTATACCATAATATGGACTTCTTTGTTTTATTAGCTACAGCTGGTTAGCAAAGTGGGCTTTTCGTCATTCAAATGGGTAGATACGATAAGAAGTGTTATTGGTACCCGTTGACCATCATGTATACCCGCCCCTGAACACACTCGGACATCCCTCGAGGTTAACAAAATGCGCATGGCGCTTTGTAGTATCGATGCCCAGACAAAAACTCGTGCCACTAACATCAAAGGTGCCGACACGAAGTGAAACATCTGATTTATCTCCTATAATCTGTGGTATGAGGTTCAAGATTATAGAAATCAAATTTCATTTGATTGTTCACGTATAACGTTAGTTGCCTACTCAACATGCATATATCCTCATTTGAGAAGAGTATATCAATTTCTACCTGCAGCAAAGTGTTAATTAATATAACATCGTTAATTAGAAATAGTCAGAATTGACATCTATCAACTTATAAAAATTAGGTTATATTAGCATCACAAACCAGGTAAAAATTATAATACAAGCTTTTGATTTAAATATTATACATTATCACTTACTCTCATTGTCACTATCATTTTCACCTTTATCTTGCTTTTCTGTTTCTGATTCATCAGCCTGACTCTCATCTGCTTGTTCTTGTTGGGCTTCCTCTTCAGCCTGTTCTTGTTCCAAATCCATCTCATCATCTTCATCACCTAGATTAACAACAAATCACTATGTCTTACGAAACTAGTAATTCATTAATAAACTAACCTGCTGGTTCGAGTTGTTTTTCCCTGTAGCGCTGCATTCTAAATTCACTAGCATCCATTGGCCGATGTTTAACAATAAGCCGTGTATTACTTGGTGTCTGACCTGCCTTTTGTCTCCTTTTGCTCAGTCTTACACGTGTTTCTAATTCATTGTAATATACACCACTTTGACGCATGACCAAGAAATAATTTTCTTCGTAACCTTTACTGGCTTTACTTTTAACATTCCAATTGTATTCACGAGCCATTTTGTATTCATATTCCTCATCATCTTGATATGAAACACCACTAGTAAAGTCATCACGGCGTTTCTGTAATGTATCATCTGTTGGAAGAAAGTATGCTACAAATTGTTCCCCGCTTTCATCCATCACACCTCTAAAAATTAAAAAAATTAAGTATTTTACAAGTATCAGAATCGTCAAAACTTTTACCTTATCATAGCTTGAGACATTTCCTCAATTTGGGCTGGTACTTGTTTGCCTACAGGTGCAGGATCTGAATCGAAAATAACTTGAGCACAGGGATATTTCCATAAAGCAAAATCTGGATAAATTGGAAGAATTTCAACTGGAACAACATTAGGTTTACTGTAATGTTTCTCAATTGGAACTTTGGCATCCTCAAATGTCTTTTCAATAGCTCGGATTTGTGAATCACGGTCCATATATAAAGTTTCATTTTGAAGATTTTTCTTAATACTATAACCAACTTTCGCTTCAACTTTATCCATAGTTTGAGGTTGAAACCGTGTTTGTTCCGTGGAGATATATTCGGTACGTCGTAACCAAGAAACTGATCTGGCATGATGCCGTGATCGTTTTGAATCCTGTGGTGTAAGAACATCTTCTTCAAGTAATTTTTCATCGGCTGGATCTAATAATGATCCAGGTTCAATTGCATAAACATCTTTGTTTATCAAATCTATACTAACACCTAAATCATGTTCTGTTAATACTTCATAACGATAATTGCGTTCTAATGATGTGGGATTGTACTGTATAAACCTTAAAAAGACGTTTTTATTTTTCTTATAGAAAACTCGAAGAATTATAAATATTATTCTTACCTTGACGATTCAAACGGATAAGAGATAAATTTTAAATCAAAAGGGATATCAGGTAGTGTGTTGCAATATTTTACGCGACATATTAACTCGGATCTGGAAGATGTTTAATGTTAAATTTTTATAATATTCGGAAATTAGAACTTACTTTCGATCTCCAGGTTTGATAGTACGCTGTTTTTCTTGTTGGTTTGTTGCATTTTGTATCGTCGGAGGCATTTTTTCAATTTAAATTGTTATGCACATACTACAAGCTTATTAAACCTAACCTCACTAAAAATAACGTCAAGTAAACTTGGCAATATAAACCGTATTATAAACAGGTAGATATAAGTGTCTCTATAATTGCATCAGGCAATCCAACGACCTGCCAAATGGTGTCTTTGTGGCGCCGACGGGAATGTTTGTTTACAGCGGTCATCATGATGGATTTTAGAATATAAATTTTATATTTAATATTTTAAACAAACGAATACTTACTTATGAAATGTAATTTCCTTTTTCGTATTTGTCGGTGTTTGAGAGAAAATCAGAATTAGGTGGTGTCTAATGGCGGCCAGTATGACGTCATATTCGTTGCTTTTAAAGTTAAAGTTACGCTCTTTCCTGCAGTTTTATATTCTAAGATTTGGATAGATTAGGCCAATTACACGGCAGGCTTTAGTATAGCAGGCAGGAACAGTAAAAATGCATTGCTGTAATTTTACCCAAATTTAAAAAAAATCCAAAACAAAAGTCAGAAATTTATTTCCGGTGGATTTTGGGAGAATTTATTTTCTGGGGGAAGCAGAATAGAAAAATAATTTTATTTTTCTTGTCATTTTATTAATATTAAGTTTAGTTTCGGGGGAGGGGTTCAGACTCCCTAAACCCCCTTTGAATACGGCCTTAATCAGTCACTATTAATTTTTTCAAGGACCATTAGATTATAGATACCTGTGAAAATTTTACTGTCTGGGTATTTTTGAGTTTCGCATACAAGTTTCGCATACGAGATGACGTAATTCTTTATTACCTTCTAACATTTGATTGACTAAGTTGCATCTTATGACGTAAAAATTACGTCATCTCGTATGCGACACTTGTTAAGCGAAACTCAAGAATACGTGCCCTGGTCAGTGTTCTACTGAATAAATGATTTTTTTGGCTTAAAGGATTATTGATTATTCTTTAATTTATCTGTGTCTAACGGAAATACTTTAATATATCAGGGCCCGTATTCTTGAACTCATACAAACTAGTTTCGCATACGAGATGACTAATTTTGTAATGTAATTTTTACGTCATAAGATACAACTTAGCCAATTAAATGTTAGAAGTTAATAGAAAATTACGTCATCTCGTATGCGAAACTCAAGAATACGGGCCGGCCCAGCCATTTAATTAACAATTATCAATTAACAATGAAAATACAAATGACTTGAAACATTTGAATTTTTAACATTTTTAACACAAAAACATTTAAACACAAATGTTGTAACCCTAATAGCACACCGACGTCCGATGGACGTTTGAGCAATGTCCTCGGCGGACTTAATGAACGTCCAACGGACGATCGGATATAGTCCGTGGGACGTTATATGAACGTCCATGGGAAGCCCAAATGTCACAAAGTTGGACATTATTAAAACGTTCCAGACGGACGTTTTGCGTACGTCTTCCAAGAACTTGACGAACGTTTTAAAAACGTCCATATTATGTCCAAGGGACGTAATAAACGTTCGATGTATACTACGTGGGACGTTATATGGACGTCCACGGGAAGTCCAAATGTCATGAACTTGCGACGTTCTTAAAATGTCATGAACTTGCGACGTTCTTAAAATGTCCCGGGCGGACGTTTTGCGTACGTCTTTGTATGTCCTCGGAAGACTTAATGAACGTCCAACGGACGATCGGTTATAGTCCGTGAGACGTTATATGAACGTCCATGGGAAGTCCAAATGTCACAAAGTTGGACATTATTAAAACTTTCCAGACGGACGTTTTGCGTACGTCTTCCAAGAAATTGACGAACGTTTTAAAAACGTCCAAGGGTGGTAATAGACGTTCGATTTATACAACGTGGGACGTTACATGGACGTCCACTGGAAGTCCAAATGTCACGAACTTGCGACGTTTTTAAAATGTCCCGGGCGGACGTTTTAAAAGCCCCCATTATACGTCCAACAGACGTAATAGACTTTTGATTATACTGGGTCGGACGTTCTTTTACTCAGATGGGTTTATGCAACTCACGTATCACTTAACAGTTAACAAGTACATTTCCTAATTGGATTTATTTTAAATTCTACTTGTTACTTGTTAAATGAATCGTTAGTGCGCATGTCGGCTAGGAATAAAAACAGGTTAGCCAATACATTATCATGTAATTGCCCTTAAAAAATTCAAATTTTTGTGGCGGTATTGCAAACATAAGTATGTCAGTATGCGCACGCGTATATATTAAATTTATAATTGCTGTATAAACCGGCACTACTTTTCTTTACTCCTTACGTGTTAAATTAGATGTACTTGTTAAATGATAAGTGGCTGTATAAACCAGACATAAGTAAAATTTTGTGCTAAATACTTTCAATTTTTAATATATTTCAATTATTTAAGGTTGCGTTAATAATGGGATTCTGTGGTGCCTGCCGAAGAGATGAATTGACCAACATGTTATTAGACGATATTGTGGTCAAAGATGATGTGTTCACTGTGACTGTAACAAAAACAAAAAATAAAGTTCGAAGAGAATTCTAAATTACAGAGAAACTGTGGATTTATTTAATTAAGCAATAATTGAGCCTAAGGCCTAAGAAAATAAACCACAGGCGGTTTTTTATAACCTACCGCAATGGAAAATGTATTTCTACTCCTATCGGTATAAACACCATGGGAAAAGTTCCTTTTATTATTGCCACTTATTTGCATTTAGCCAACCCGAAGCTTTTTACAGGTCATTGCTTTCGACGTTCAAGTGCTTCCCAATTGGCAAACAAAGGTGGCGATTTAATAACTATAAAACGGCATGGAGGTTGAAGTCTTCAGCTGTGGCTGAGGGCTGTATTGATGCTTAAGTTAAAAAAAATTGAGGTAGCTGAATTGCTATCTAATAAACCATGTACTTCAATGCATTTTAATATTCCCAAGACTGACTGTCTACTTACAGCGCTTGCTTTGTCATGTTTTGGAACTAAATATCCTCCCTATACCTGATTACTATGCCACCAACAGTCAGTCGAGTTTCATAAAATTTGCTATGGAGCATTTTCACGAAATTCGATATCTCTATCTGACTCTTTGAGTGTGTATTTTTTGAAGATTGGGATATTTGATGAAAAAACAGAATAGGAATGTCTATGTACTAATGTTTTATCTCTTAAGGAAAATAGACAAAATGACCGACAAAGTTTAGAAAGCTGGTATATTAAGCATATGATATATGAATTCAATGTAGAATTTTATGGTACGTAAGGTGGGTAAGTCGAGGGAGGCGTCTGAGGGACAGTTAGTCGGAGGGGGTAAGTCAGAGATGGTGATAAGTCGTGGCGGAGGGTATGCCGGGAGAGGGGAGGTAAATCTAAGATACAGAGGGGTCAATTGGAAAAAGGATTAAGATGGTGGTAACTAAGGAAGTAGGTGGGATAAGTCATTTGTTAAATAACGCGTTCAAAAGTTCGTCTGAGAATGATAATAAGCTTAGTATTTTTAACTGTTTTGTTCAATTGCGTTTATTCAATAAATATATGTAACCAAAAACAGAACATTGATTGAAATCATCGGTTTACTTTATCTTACAAGATGGCGTTACTTTATTTAATTAGCAAGAAGAAATGTAATGAATAGAACATTCAGATATCAAATGGATTTAGGAATTGTGTAGATATAAAAAACAAACGTCTCTTAACTGGTATACTTTATTTTAGTGTAATACATAAGCATCAAAAATTTATAAAATGCTCAAATACATTTTTATTGAAGATAATAATTCAGAAATGTACAATAATAGTAGTATTCATTTGAATCAGAGAAAACAGGGATGTAATAAACAATTTATACGTAAAATGAAGTTGATTACATTTTCTTATGTGTTTCATAAGTTCTTAACTTGTAATAAATATAAAAATATGTGATTAGTTAGGTGCTTTTCTTAAATTTAATAATTTGATTGGTGCAAGTCATACATCGATATATGTGCAATTGAATCATCATTATTATTATTATTATTCATTATTATTATTTGCTTTTTTTAATGCATTCTAAGTATACCTCGTTTTTTGTTTATAACTTATAACACCCCTAGCATATGAAATAATCAAAGTCCTAAAGTTCCAAACAATATCACTAATAGTAGGTACATTAGTAATAACCAGCAAGTTAAACTTATTAAAACAGTGATGTAAAAAAAGAACTCAAGATAAGACAAATTCGAAAAGCATTGAGTCTATGATAAACTCGGTATTTTCTTTTTATATCTGATTACAATTATAGTAGCAAAAATTACTAATGACATAGTTACTTTTGATTAAACAGTTATTGCCAACAATAGTTTCTTGTTAACATATAACATCAATGCCTTTCATATTGTCTTTCTTTAACACATTCTTTCGGATAATACAGGTTCTTGTATGATAATGCAGAATTGCAAATTTATACCTTAACAACTAGATTATACACGTTTGGACCCTCGGTTTAACTAACTGGACAGGTGTTTTAAAAATATTCGATATATATATATATATTATAATGTATGTATATAATGTTCCTCAAAAGGTCTAAAATGTCATCATAATATGGAATAATAAAATGCTTCCAAACGAAATTCCAAATATTTTAACGCTTAGTAAAGGTTTTGTATGTAGAATACTTTTACATCAGTACTGATTCATAGTAGTAACAGCTATAATATATATATAGTTTGGTGTTAAATTGTTTTTACTTGTGTGTTTTTGTTTAAATGTACTGGAATTATTTATATAAAAAGTTGCATGTTGGAGTTTTGTAGCAGTTTTAATTTCAAATAAGACTGGAAATTTATAAATACATATAGTTTTATCTTAGTTCATTGGTGGGTAGACAATTTTAGATGTATATGTTTCAATATGTTTTCTTCATCAGGGCTAAAAATATATCATGTAAAGAAATCAATTGACATAAATATTTTGTTTTAGTCGAAAGGAATGTCAAACTAAAACAAGACTGTCAATTGATCCTGATACGAAATATATGCATCTAAAATAAAATAATAGGTCTGATTGATAAATGAGAATCCACGAGTGAATAAATAATGTATAGTTTGAATAACACGCTGTTAGATAATAAGTACAATGTTGCCACTATGCACAACGAACAATGTTGATACTACAGTAGAATTTTCTGTGAAGTTGGGAGAAGTTTATTCATTTATTTAAACTATTTAACAGCATATTTGTTCAAAATAAACTTTAGTTTTTAAAAGCAGCTTCTACTGAACAGCTACAATGTTTTATGTTTCTTTTTGGTAGCTTTCCCCATAAATGCAACTTTTATTTAATTAATTCTAGTACCAGAAATTGCATACACTTTGAGAATTCATTCTTTAAATATGTAAACATTTGTAATCCTCTCCAAGGAAACCTGGCTTATACTAGAAACTGATTTTGAAAAAGTAAGGTCAACAAGAGGTAAAAAAGGTTCTGAACTCAGAGCAGTAAGATTTTAGTGTTGACAAAATCCATACGAAGTTGCATCGGAAGTCCTGATGTTGTCAACTACCTAAATGAAATAGTTCTCACATAACTTTTTATCTTCTGCTATTAATTTGTAAAATAATTAAGTATTTGAGTTAATACCTCTTTGAGATTTATTAATATTAATCTGTCTGATTCGCTTTCTTTTTACATTAAGGTGCACAACTAAGAAACAAGTTTTTATGATCTGTACACAATACGAAATACATAGTTATTTATACAAGTTGCAAAATTAAAGTATTCTTTTCACTAATTGTAAAAAATGAATGGAAAAAGCATTTACATGCAAAAACTCATTTTGCATATATATACTACTTCTCACAATTTTTCAAAAAGAGTGGAAAAAAAAGTACTTTTAATTCAGCACACATCCAAATTTCCAACATAAATGTTAAATATACAACACATTGTATGCAAAAGTCTCCTAAATCGTATTTGTCAAATGACACAGACTTAATTAAAAAATAATACTGACACCAAAATAAAAAAAATGTATAAAGTTGTTTTGACTTTAAGAGTTTTTTATTGCACTTGTCCTTTGAATTTATCCAATTCAAAGGACACGAGTTTATTGAAACATAAACTCATGTGGTAAAAACTTGCCTTACAGAGCTTGTTAATATACTCTTATCTTTTCAATCAAAATAGTGAAAAATAGTAAGTATATTTCGTAATCAAAGTGTGGAAAGGTATTGCAAAAAAAAGAAGTATGAAAGTTGGAGCACAAGCAACAGCAAGTGCTCTGATTATACACATTTTGCAATGAGCCTTTCTACAAGTGTGTTACATATTATTTTTTTGAATGTTGAAATACAGGGTTTTGTGTGGAAAATCTTTTCTGCACTTATGTAACAAAAGTCTACTTTTAAGTCTTTCTGAACTTTCATAGAAAAAGCTTGTCCACTATTTTAAAAAAGTAGAGAAAAGAACATTGTTTTGATATTAAAAATGACTATAAAGAGTAACAATTCATAAGGCAAATTTTTATCACACATGTAAGTAATTAAAGAACCAGTAAGAGCTATCTTGTAAATTAAACATTTTATGAGTCATATTCACATCTCACTATTAAGTTAATAGCATGTTTAATTACCATGGCAACCAATTCTAATCTTTTCTCGGCTATTAGATTTAGATAAAGCTATCTCTTTTCTTGTTAATCTTAATCATAACTTTAGTTAAAAACACCTTTAATGATGGTATGAGAATACGGCCCATATTATCTTTAATGTAAATGTACATTTTTAAATCTTTCTAGACCCTCACTCAAAGCACATCAAAGTCATAGATGATACTTCTAAGTTAAGTTTTGTGAATTTAATTTCAAACAAAATAGGCATTAATGGAAATTGAATCAGGTTGATCAGATTACTATTTCTGCCTTTGTCATTAACATTAGCTAGAAAATGAGAGAAATAGTGATCTAATGGGACAGGGTGATGGGATCTCGATACTATCTGGATGTCGTGACACTCGAGAATTGCAACAACTTGACGAGTGAAGTGTCGACTCTTTGTGATACTTTAACGACACTTCGCATTTACATCATGCATGCACCTAGTGTAAATGTAATCCAATTGAAACAAGAAGCAGTCAAGATTCATAGCTACATAAATCATAAACAAACTATGGATTAAAAAACAGTTATACGAGTAAATTCTGTTATGGTTATTATCAAGCCCAACCAACTGGGTGCTGAATGGGTAGTTAAGTGCACAATTTCGTGTAGTCGAATGTATAGGTATAAAATTATGGCGAGTCCAGGTTTTTAAACTGTAATAACTAGAAACAGTAAATCAACTGTTCAACAATTCTTTATAATCATAGAATAAATTACGCAAAAAATTAAGGCATTTAAGGTTTAATAGTTTCCCTATCTATAATTTAAATTATAATTTTTCCACCTCCTCAGCCCAGGAATACTTTACGATGTATAAATTTCAAAATTTAAATCAATTTCGAGAAGAAACATTTCTGTCTATGGAATTAAAAAGGTTCGTTAAAAAAACAGGTCGCTACATTTTGTTTTAACAAAGATGCAATAATTTAAAATTCGTAAATTGGCGTATAATATATCAATGAGAATTCTTCAAACCAGTTACCTATACTTTGTTATGGGTACTTACGATTATGTAAACTGAAGTACGGAATGCTTATTCCGATAGCAATATTTAGAAAAAGATAAATTATTTAGTGGATTAATTTTTAAAACTTACTATGCATTTCGCATGTGGAAACGATACGGTCCAGACCGGCTGATAATGCATTTTATTCTTTGTTTTAAATTCCCTAGTCGACGAGACGACGACGCCAATTTACTTTTTTATAATTATATTTTAAATAACCTTTTTAATTCCGTTCAGTTATGTATTTTTTTAACCATATTTAACTAATTTCTGTGCACGACTGTATGCTTACTGTAAAGCAATATTTAAACAAAGACGGATAATTTATTACAATTATTGAATTAAATTTTTAAATAAGATTTTAAATCTTACTGAACTTACCTGGTATGCATTTCGTATATGCAAACAATACGGCCCAGACCAGTTGATTATGCAACTTATTGTTTTATATATTGTTTTACATTAGTCGGTGAGACGACGCCGACACGATGATGCCAATTTACAAATTTTAAATTATTGCATCTTTGTTAAAACAAAATGTAGCAACCTGTTTTTTTAACGAACCTTTTTAATTCCGTAGACAGAAATGTTTCTTCTCGAAATTGATTTAAATTTTGAAATTTATACATCGTAAAGTATTCCTGGGCTGAAGAGGTGGAAAAATTATAATTTAAATTATAGATAGGGAAACTATTAAACCTTAAATGCCTTAATTTTTTGCGTAATTTATTATATGATTATAAAGAATTGTTGAACAGTTGATTTACTGTTTCTATTTATTATAGTTTAAAAACCTGGACTCGCCGTAATTTTATACCTATACATTCGACTACACGAAATTGTGCACTTAACTACCCATTCAGCACCCAGTTGGTTGGGCTTGGTTATTATGCATTAAGTACATTAAAAAATATTCAATTATTTATGAAAGCAAATACATACTATGAAACAGAAACTTAAAAGAAAAGAAACAAATTCTATAAATAACTTGTAATTCTATAAATTGGATTTATTATAAAAACTATTTAAAAATGTAATTTCGCTGACAACGTTGGTCTTTAGTCGAAAACATTTTGTTTGTTAAGATTGAAGATGATACTTTTATTTTGAGTTTTCAACAAAATAAATTTAATTAAGTAAAATCAATAATCATTGTATTTACTGTTTGGACAGTAGTCTTTTTCAAAATACATTATTTATAAGGTTTAAACAAAAAAAGCTGAAATAGTAATTAGGTACATGACGAACTTATTCGACTTTTCAATTATTGATTTTAATTTATTTTGCTGAAAATCCAAGATAAAAGTATCACCCTCAATATTATACTAATACAAAAGAATCTTAGAAAAAGAAAAAAAATCCACACCATAATATTTTTATATGTACGTGTGCCATTCAATGATTCTTGGCCAGTTCAACGAATCTGCCTTTAATTTCTTTGTAAGAATGATCAAGAATCTTAGAATTACACTCTAACATTCGTGAACTGTGTCACGACACTTCAAGTGTCACGACCATAAATAGTAGCGCGATATCCAACACCCAAGTTCAACTCTCATAAATGCCTAAAAGGTTTTGGTTCAAATCTCAGCCTACTACAAATCATGAAAATTATTCTGAGGGGAGAGGGAATGATGAAAAACAGAAAATAAAAACTTGCAATTAATAAAACATTTTGTCTATTAGGTTACCAAATCCACTTGAAAGCTCAACTGGAGAAAAAGTCTGTTGGCGACCCGGCATGGAGGGCCGGGTGCGAAATATAAAAAACAAGTATATAAAACAAAATACTGGACAACAAACGAAATCGACAGAAATAGGAGACAGGACAGGACAATCGTTTATAGGGAGGAAATGACACACATTATACATAGTACTTATTAAGTAATAATATAAATTATTTTCTGTAAAGATCAATTTCAGTAGGCTCTGTATTAAATAAATTAAAAAATGAATTCTCAAAAATGTATATGAAATTTCTGACTTTTTTTAAACGGTTACATGCACAATTCTAACAAGTCTAGAATAGTATATTTTACAATTGTCTATTTTATGTCTAATTTATTTATACAATTTTTAATGATATTTTTATTTATTATTAATGAAAATTCAACAATGTTTTTTTTAATAAGATTTGCTAGTTGTAAATAAACTCTATGCCAAGACTAAAAAGAAAAATCACATGGAGAGAAGACAGAGCAAATAGGGGGTAAAGTAAGTATAGTAATCTCATTGTACCTTCTATACACACCTGACTAAGTAAGTTAAATTTATAAATGTGAATACAGATAAATTCATACGATTAAATCACATTTGATAAATATGTATATATTTATATAGCTAACTAGTGAAAGATTTAACGAGCGAGATTTTCATCCATATGCAAATGGATCTTGTTTAATAATATCAATAAAACTATTAAAAAACAATGGAGTAGTATGTGAATGCAGATGAAAAAAGGAAAAAACAGTGCCCCGATTAAGAATTTCAGCTAATTGACATTGGCACTGACTTTATTTCGAAAAATATAATACATAAAAGATAAGCGAGTTAATTCTAGATACTTGGAGAATTGACACATTAGCTGTATTCAACAGGAGTTAGTATAAATAGCTTGTACTTAGAAGTGCTTCAAACTTATCATAACATACATTCTTTGTTTTGTTTTCATATTTCTAGAAATCGAGAAGTTGAAAACAGCATTTTTTATAATTGGGACACGCCAAAGATTGACCTGCTTTTTAGCGGAACTTTATTAAATCTAATTATGCGGTTAGATAATTGTCATATTTGAAGGTTATGTTACAACTAAAGCATGCATCTTAGTTGCAAGCATAATTACCTACCGTATATCGACGTTATTATGTCTAATTTTGTTGCTGTAAAAACGCTATCTATATTTATTGGTGCGTCCCAATAGTGAAATATTAACTGAAACATCATATGATTCAAAAGTTTTTAATGTTAACTCATATCATTAAACAGTTATGCTAATTTATTTGGCTATGTTAGCTTGCTAACTTAAAAAAAGGCTTTTATTTACTGCTAATTATGCTGATAGATGCTTCAATACCAATTTAGTCCTGTTGAACATGGCCATTCATTGTTGTTTACACGCTTCTTGATTAATTCACATTATGTTGAATCTGATATTATAGATTATTTAACAATTCAGTTTTTAATTTCACTTAATTGGTCTTTCTTAATAGTTTAGAATTTAAAAAATAAATTTGTACTAAAATGCTAAAACCTGCATGGCTAACTTCATTTTTTCTGGTTTACTGAAATGAATTAGAAAGATTTTTACCCAACCATGACTTCCTAAATTAAAAAAGAAAATTGAAAATAAAAACAAAATTTGATTGTAATTCCACTCGTAAATTACAAAAAATGTAAAATATACAGAATACAAGTTCCATTTAGAAAATCCAAGTTATTGGCACTTCCGTTAAAACTGGAAGTCGGCCATTTTGTCTCTACCATCAGTAGATACAAAATTGTGCCTAATATCTCTTACATAATACCAAATTTTACATAAATTGGTTCATAAATAAACGAGATGTAAACTCGGCCCCGGTTTCATTGTCACCCTGTAATAAAACCGGTTAAAGTATGTGCACTCTTGGGTTTTAACACCCACCACTAGCATTTCTTCACTGCGTGTGATATATGTTCTAAATCTTTGAATGTGTCCATTTTTTACTTTTGACTTTTCGTGGAGCTTCTGAAATATTTAATTGGGGAAGGAATAAAAATTTTATTGAAGATTTTATTAAAATTGCGGGGAAGACTAAATGTTTTATTAACCCCCAATTAAGTAAGCCTAGTAACAATTTTGTAACACATTTTATGACAGTAAATAATTAGTTTTAATAAGCAGATATTTCTTTAATTTATTTTATAAAAAAAAGTTACATTAACCACTAATTAGAATTTTTTTTAGTTAATTATAACTTCAAATCACCTATTCAATGACCTAAATCTAGAGTACCTTACCTGCTTATAGTATTCGTCTCTCATCATGAGCTCCACAGGTTTACATTGGAAGGGTGTCGAGTGCACACACTTTAACCCTTCTAAGTCTACTTTGGCCAAATCTAAACCTACTTTGAATTATGTGGAAATCTTCTCGTCTTGTAATTCTAATTGGTAAAATATTTCTTGCTATCGCCTATCTGTATAAAATAACGCTGTTACACTAAAGATTACAACTGCAAATACACATTTAATATAAAGTTTCCTCTATTATATAATATTTCATTAATGCTAATTAAATTTAAAATAAAATGCCATTAGTTCAAAAGTCGCATACCAATATTATGATTTATTGAAGTTAGCGTACTTTATGCATTCTCATATCACTCCATTGTATCTACATCTATGGACAATAAATATTTAAAAATAAAAACTATTATAATTAGAAAATCCTATTTTTTAATAATTTTTATTTAAACTAAACTCTACTATGTACAAACTATTTATAAAATCTCAAATCCTAGATGCTTGTATGCAGTTTTCTCTTCAAAATGTTTTAAATTTAACAATTTCTTTTTTTTCAAAACGACAAATAAACCTTTTTTTGGTATATATATTATTTATAATAATTTACATCTACTTGCTAAAAATATTTACAGTAAAAATCGAAACAACTATCAGATTGTCTTTTTTTGGAAAGTTCGTTGAAAAGGCATTATATACAAGAGTTTTTAATAACAAAATGAAAAATAATAACAATAATAAAACTTAAAAATTTATTTCTAACAATAAACAAAAAGAAAAACAAATACCCTGTTCACATTAACCTCATACTACTAATTATATACAGGGACTTGAAAATTTTACAACAATTTAAGTGACCCGGGTGTTAGCCTCTCTAACCACTTCAACCATCTAAATTAAAAATATACGTCATAATAATTAAAATTAAGTCATGGAATGTTCTTTAATGATATGTGCAGTACGATAATACCACTAAAACGTTTATATACTCATGTAAATATCTAAAGAAATTGATTATTTTGGAAGTCTTTGTAAAATTTTATTTTAAGGAAAAAATATCTAAAAGTTGGAAGAAAAAGTAATAATAATTACATATAATTAGGAAACGTTGTTTTAAGGTTTCATCCAGATTATCAAACTCACAGTTTTGCATAGATAGTAATAGTGAAAATTTTGATATTCAAATTAAATTTTGCCATAATACAGTTCTTTGCATATTCAAATATCACATTGTTTATAGTTATTCTCTACATTGAAAATACAATAATAAGGCAATCACTGAGAAAGAAGAATATTATTCATTTTCTTTACGCTTTTTTTTTTAATATTAGACAAAGAAGAATATTACTTAATTATTGCTATCTTCATACACAAGTCTCCAAATCATTAGAAACCATCTGCAGAAAATGTTCTTGACCTATAAAAAACATAATAAAACAAAAAATCCAATAAATTTAGTTTTTTTTTTTCTATAATCCATTCCAGAGTATTTTAGATAATGATTGAGCATCATTTAATTCTATATTTAAAAATTTTAAACCAAGGATAAAAGTGACATTTACACTTACACGTAAAAACAAGAAAATACAAGAATTTCATATCTTTTTTAATAAAAACCAAATTCTGAAAAGACTAATTTAAAACTTGAAAACGTTTAAAAGGAGTTTAGAAGAATTTTATTTTATACATATCATATGGACATCTTTATAGTTGGACACAAAAACCGCTGAAGATTTCTAGTATAAATTTTAGCATTTCAAATGCTAAATTTTCTAAGTAAATTTTAAATATTATTAAACAGATATTCTAAAATATAGTTTTTGAATTTCCATAAATATTTATTTTCAAACAGTATTTAAATCTGAATTGCTTACATTTTATAAATCTCAAATTAAAATTGCCAATGCTAGAATAAAAATCAAACTTTCAAAAAAGACATGTTTATTACTTACGAACCAAAAGTTCTGAAATAAACCTTGAGTTTCATACCTTTTCATTAAATAAACTCAGCTTTAAAATAATTTTCATAAATAATGACTTATTTATCATCCTAAAAAACAGTTAAAAATTTCTAAATCAATATTTAAGAATTTTACCACAACTATCGTATGATCAAAAAGTCTTTAGATCGCAATAGCTATGGAATGTAAAAACCATCTATAGAATTATTTACTTCTACTGCCCGTAGTTTTTGTGAACTGTACAGAGTAGCGCCAATGTATATTGAGTAGCGCTAATGGGGACACAGCCACCTGTGTCAAGAAAATACGACCCTCCGACACCACTAAACAGAGCCACCCATAGTACACAGAAAATGTTAGGTTAGCATACGCTATTATTATTTCTTGTGCTTACAGTTATTTTAAGCATTACTTAATAATATGTATAAAATGAACACAGAATGGAATTTATCTGAACTATTATCTATTGACATGACAGTTGTGAAGTAAATGTCAAAAATGATAGAAATAAATAATTTCATAGATAGCTTGTTAATTTCATGTCAACCCTAATACAAAGATTTTTTGATCATACTATATTACACAACTCGTGTAAAAGAATAACTATTTCAAGATAAAGGAAACCCTTAGAAAAAAACTTTAAAATCTTTTTACATATCAATCAAATATCATATTACATATCATCATATCAAATTACATATCATATCAAAATAGCTGAAATACTCATAATATTTTCATAAACCATGAATTCTTTACAGTACTGGAATACAGCTGAAAACTTTCTTCTATAACATGATATTTCATAATTTTCCAGAAAAAATAACAATTTTAACCCATTAACACCCAAACTTTTAACACCAAAAATTTTTTTTGTAAGAATTTGAAATGTTGCTAATATTTAGTTTTTCAAACCATTTATAATCACAAAATAAGCTTATAAATACAAGAATTTTGAGCAAGGTCATTTTGCTTATAGATTCATTGATTATAAGTCAAATAATGTTCCGAAATTTGGAGGATGCTGTGGAGTATTTGTCTTCGAATGAAATACAGGCTGATATAGCAGCAATTTCTCCAGATGTGGATGAAATATCAGATGAGGAAGATACCCATGAAGGCCGGCATTGCAGAAGTTGTAGACATCCAAGGAGTATTAAAACTTTTGCACCTTATCATGGCTGCAGTGACTCCGATGCAGAAAAAGTCTAGTCCTTCAGTTTAGTTTCCACCAGTGAAAAGAAGATAGACAGAAAAATCTTTCCTGAAAAACTGGAAGAAAGAACTAATAATATATGGTTTTCGTGACACAAAAGATACTTATGTTGAAAATATAAAACAAAATACGAAAAGATATAATATTCTACAGTTTTTCCTTTCAGTTTCTTTTATAGTTTCAATATTTCCAACATCAGTATCGTCTGAGTCAGGAAAATTATATGTAGTTAGTTCTTTCTTCCAGTTTCTCAAGAAAGATTTTTCTGTCTTTCTTATTTTCGCTGGCAGAAACTAAGTTGAAGGTCCAGGCTGTTTTTTTGCATCGGAGTCACTGCAGTCATGATCAGTTTTAGAAATCTTAACACTTCCAGGGATGTCTACAACTTCTGCAATGTCAGTATCGTCTTCATAGTACCATCCTCATCTATCAATTCATCCTCATCCGGATGAGGTACTGGTATATCAGTCTCTATTTCATACGAAAACAAGTAATCCACAACATCCCTTAAGTTTCGAAACGTTTTTGATTCATAATCAATGAGTCGATATGAAAAATAAACTTGCTTGAAATTTCCGTATTGATAAACTTAACGTCCAGCGTCCTATTTATAGGACACTAAGTCTGAGATGTCATAAACATTAGTAAAAATTGCAAAAACAAATTCATTTTATTTCAAATAATACATTACATATTCAACAAATAAGTGAATACAAAAAAAGGCACTTACTACTGTTGTTTTTTTAATTAGAACAAAAACTAAGTAAATACTACAGGGATGCATAAAAGCAACAATCTTTGCTGTGGCACAAAGGTCACTAAAGTGAAAGCTAGTAAACAAACACTTTGAAAAGAGCTGCAGCAGTAATGACTGATAACATTTAAGTGGAAATTTTTCATTGCTTCCTCTTCAATGAGTTCTCAGAAGGCCTAACGTAAACTGTCCTATAAATAGGACGCTGGGTGTTAATGGGTTAATAAAATAAAACCAAAATATTAAATACAACAAAAGTTCTGAAATAAAGGTTAAGCTGTTGGAATTTAAATCTCTGTTATTTTATAGTTTTTGTAATAAAAGCAACAATCTTGTCATAAAAGTAAAACTTTAGAAAACTTAATTTTGAATTTCAGAGTTTTCTAAAATGTAAAACAACCTGGAATGGATTAAACAAGGTGTAATAAAAATTTCTCTTACTTTCAAGATATGCAGCCAGATCTTGATCGTCAGATTGTAGTGCTAACAATCTAGGAGTTAAGCCACGGTGATCAGTTATGTCTAGAGATGCACCAGCTGCTACTAACATGCAGCATATACCTCTGCATTTATATGCAGCTGCTTTATGTAGTGGAGTTTGACCTCTGAAAGAGACATGTATCTTAAAAATAGTTGAAAGCTATGTTTAAGAATTATTTTCATTAGAGGCAGCATTAACATATATGTACAGTGTGTGCGTGAATTCTCTTGCCAAACTCTTTAGAAAAAGTTTTGCTTCCTGAAAACCTCAAATGTAGCCATTAAAATTAACCTATCGAATACAGGGTGATCAAAAAAAGGTGCCTTTGATTTTAATGGTTGCACTTTTTTTAATTTTACTTTCTTTTGAGCAACATGACATCTTTACTCATCTGGATGGGAATTTTCACCTGCTATATTATTCGAAATATATTTTGATAAGATGATATTTACAAAATTTATATATCTTATTAAATTATTAGCAAACTCTTATACAGTGCAAAGGAGGCAATGGAGCTACATATTGCAGCAAGTACATTATGCTACTCCATGCTTTATCAATAGCCTTTAAGAACGAGAATGGACAAAGAATAAATGATGAAGAACAAATAATTGTAGACTGGTAAAGATGTTTTCTAGTAAAGATCTGCTGAACGGAGAAGAAAAAATTAGCCAAAAGACAAAAAAAAAGTATGGGGGAGAGGAATTAATCACAAAGAAATACAATCTAGTTATTAAAATCTGGCAACCATAGGAGATTAAAAAAAATGGAAGAAAGCAATTTATTTATTTTTATTTATTTATAGCCTTACAGGCATCAGCAAAAGATTCAGTATGCGGCCGGCCAAAGTGGATATTTTATTTGTATCACAATCTGACTTATTTGAATGCATGATGTCTTGAACATCAATGTTTTTATTTTGTTGGCATAATTTTGTATTAATCAATAAAATTAATCAAAACTCAAATTTCTATTTTGTTTCGATCAAATATTCGTTGCTGCGATAAATGCTAATGGCGAATTATTCAGTATTCGGTGAAAAGGAAATCCATTTCGGTGTATCATTAGTTAGGGCACAGGCAGCATATGAAAAATCTCAGAATGGCCAAGATAGTAGTGATAACTAAACCATTACACACTGTAAGGGCTAGAGGGAGGCCAAGAAGTAGATCAGTGGTCGGCAGCCTCTTTACTAAATAACACCATCCTCCATGGTTGAGTTACAGGGTCTGCGAGCACTTCGGTTTCTCCCAACAATGCCGGGTGTGCAGGTTTAAATTAAAAAATGCTTATTGAACACACTGGCTTTTGTTTTCTATTGTGTCCTGTATATCCTAGATTACAAATCTGTGGGCCATGCTTAACTAAATATTTATTGCATATCTGACTTTTTCATGGGTAGTGACAGATATACTAAATGCTAACTGCAGCATCCTGGATAAATGGTCAAGTTGAGAGACACAATCGAACTATTCTCTTACAACAAACACAGAAATGGGATAAAATGATAAACCAGATACAGTGAGGCCTAAATTCGAGTGTGAACAAAATGGTTGTTCCTAGGTTAAGTATCTCATGGAATGAAGAATGCATTTCCAGTCACTATGATCAGTACATAACAGAAGTGCAAAGACAGATATAATAAAAAATGCAGATACAATGTGTTGACCAACATGTGATGATAAGTCCTCAAATGAAGACCTCTGCAGAGAGATCATTGATCAGAATTAAGATTATTTTTCAAGTGTAACACATGTAGATAGGGGTTATTTGAGGTGACAAGAACGGTTGAACTAATTGAAGGCAAAGGTCTTATTTAGAATTAAAGTTAAAATAGTATAGAACACTTATTTCCAGCCACTATAGTGACTGGCTTTTCTTAATTTTTAAGGTGTTCTATACTAGTATGAGAACCATTAATTTTTTAAACTAAGAATCGCTTGCGTATATATTAACAACATAGGTAAGTGCTTTGGACTGGAACATTATCAGGTACTTCTCATAACTTGTCTGCGATCCTGCCTATCAGTTCCGAGCTTTTCAGTGTGTCAGATGTAATTTCTCAGTCAGTGATATTTCATTAACCATGTCTATCATTAATCCTGCTGATTACCAGGTGTGATTGGTAATTAGTTTTTAAGTGCTTCTACTCAACTGGAATTCGTTGACAGCTAGTTAAAGTGTAAGGTAAAGTTATAATTAATGAAGCAAGATCTGGATGCCTGTCTGTCATCATCAAAGAATTGGAAACTGCTGTTGATGCACACATTCGGCAGAACAATTTACAACTGATGAGCTTTATGCTTACTCTAACGTTTCTTGTTTGATGATAATGTCCACAAAACTGTTAACTGGATCAAGAAACAGGTGGAACTTCAGAAAGAAGTGATTATCAAGCTCGTCTCTCGTTCTCAGAAATACTTGGAGGTCACTGCGGATTATGTTGAAAAGTAGTTTAAAACATATTTTTCTTGTAATTAAAAAGTCTTTGAGTTGCAATAAATTGTTATGAGTTTACGACAAAATTCGTACTTTAAAAATGGCCCACGTATATACTGAATACATTCAATATACATTTCAATTAATTAACAAAGCAGAATACTTACAAACTGCAGTCTTTAAGATCTAAAAGTTCAGCTGGACCATAACTCAAAAGATATTTGACAATATCTTTATGTCCATATCGAGCTGCATAATGTAAAACTGTTTGCCCAGATGAATCTTTTGTTAATAATGAAAATCTTTGATTGTGCAACTGCTTGATCTGCAAAAGTTTTAAATTCAATCAATTAATCAAAAATATAACTCTCCTTTTGAGTTTTGTTTTACCAATTGTAAATCCCCAGTTTTTGCTGCTTTCAATAAATCTTCGTTTGGTTTCTCCTCCAAATTGCTTGAAAAGAAAAACTTGATGTTAATATTGGAATGGAACATTTTTATAAATCAAAAAGTAGATTGTAAGTAAAATGGGTGCATCTCAATATTTTTGTAAAATTCTTTACACCTTACCTATAAGGCCTGTAACACTCTTGATTCAAACCAAACAATCTGTCAGAAATGCTGCATGCACAAAATCGGAAAAGTGTATAAGAAGAGATATATGAGAAAAGTGTGCAGCTGTTGCATTAATTATAAAAAAAAATCAAGATTGAGATATCTGTTTATAATTTATTATAAAATATAAGCAAAATCATATAGTAGGGGTGTTATTTATCTGAATGGACAATGTTATGCTCTGCCTTATACCCCCCTCAGCTTAGCTCTCTTTAAGTATGTCTTTTGTGTAAGAGATTCTGTTGCATTTGTTTAAGGAATATTCAGAGATACATCAAATAATTTTGTACCTTTCCCAAAAGCAAAATATACTGAAAATTGTATCGTCTCGTACAACTATATAGATAAATTATTTATCTTAATCTTTTGTGAACAATACAATTTGTAGTAAAACAAATACGAATTTTAAAGTTCGTTTGAAATATTGTAGAAAGTATGGCAGATTATGGTCTAATGAAAATTTTATGTATCAAGTCTGAGCAGAATGTAATCAGACTTTAATCTACACCTTTATTCACCTGATGCCTGTTCACTTAACATTGTCCATTGTATATAGAGGAAGTAGAGAGAAAAGGTGCAAAAGTTATTTTGCAAAACAATTTTATTGTGACAATAAATATGTATATAAGAGAACAACTGATTGTGAGACTTAACGACAAACATGCTTAAATATTTTTTATTAAGTTATAACATTTCATATTTATTTAATATCAGTTCTAACAAGATTAGTCTGCATATGCATCTATAGTATAATAAATAATAGGAATTGGCAATGATCTAAATAGATATAACTCTAAAACTAGTAAATAAGGCTCTAAACTTGGTCCAATCTTTTAAATATTTATGTAGTAAGAGTAAGTACTACTATATTCCAATTTAATAGTAAAAACAGAGAAAAAAAAACAAAAGTACACTACCTAATAAATTGGCAAAGTTTAACTGTGATTGAAGAGATACTATAAGATATAGTGTATAGTAAGTAGTATAAGTACTTGGTCAATATACTAGGATATTTCTATAAGTGGCTTTGTATAAAAGTATGCTACTGCTAAAATAAATTTAAGGTACCTTCTAAATTTAATGTTTGTGTTAGATGATATGTGTAGTAGTGGTTTTTCACCATTTTGTTTATCTACTGGCACATTTTGTTGTTGGGTGGCTTGCGGTTTTTGTTCGTCGGGCGATTGAGCAACTTTCGGTGACATTGGAGGATGATCACTTGGTGAATCTAAGCTTCCTTCATCACTGGAAACAAAAGAAAAAATCATATTAAACAATTAAAAAAAGCCTGTAAGAGTTTAGTAAATGGAGTATCCTAATCTCACTTCTACTAACATTTAATGAGGTTGTGTCGGATATACACATAGATAACAGAAAAAAACCTAATTCTTAAACGATTACATAATACATAGTAGGTAGTAATAAATAACCAACTAGTTCCAAAAAGGTGAGGTATATACAGGGTGATTCAGAAATAACTGATATCCTTTAAATGGTAGGTAGAGGGGAGGCAGTAGAGCTAATTTACCTTGACAAGTATAGGTCAAAAACGAAGTTTTCCAGAAAATTAATTTTAAGGTTTTATTGAATTTTGGATCCAGTCCTGACCTCGGATCCTTTTGGATCAAGATAAATTAGCTCTACTACCTACCATTTAAAGGATTACCTTTATTCCTGAATCACCCTGTATAGAATTAATAAAGGATACTGAAAGATAGATACTGAAGGATACAAATTCATGAATTTTGGATCCGGTCCTGATCTTGGATCCTTTTGGATCCAAAATTCATTAAACTTTAAAATTCATTTTCTGGAAAACTATTTGTTTTTGATCTATGCGTGTCAAGGTAAATTAGCTCTACTGCCTCCTCTCTACCTACCATTCAAAGGATATCAGTTACTTCTGAAACATCCTGTATAAGTATATAATAAATTTGTGTTAAACTATTAACTTCTTACTAATAATGGATTGTAAGGATGGTGGTTTATCACAACACTATATATAATAACGGTGTCTCCTCTCCTTTCATGGTGAGAGAAAGGTAACATCGTTAGCGAAATACGTATTAGCAATTAGTCAAATACAATGTGTGGTTAGGAGACACCGTTGTATATAGTGTTATTAACTTCTGCGTTAGCTTCAATTCAAGAGCTAGTATCTACTGCCTACATAAAAAGAAACTTGATGCAGGGGAACGGTTCCAAAAAGAAATAGAGAATAAGTTCGAAAATGCTATCTAGTACTAAATAGAGGAACAATCGATTAAAAGTATAGGATTAGAGACTAAAACTTTCTACTAAAACTTTTATTTCATACTGTATCGTATTCTCCATGTTTACGGTAGCGATTACAGTCAGGAAAATGCGATTTTACGATCTAGTATGACTATAAAACTTTTTACCGGACTCAAATAAAATAAATCGACTAAACAATGCTTTAGTATTCAGTTACCATGGACACTCGTTCTATGTTTTGAATTCGACTAATAGTTGCCATAGATGCTCGTTGTTCATAAATGTCCATATTTTAAATTAGGAAATTTATTTTGTATATATTTTTTAAATTAAACCAATAATCCAATATTTGCAGTATGAAATAAAACACATTACGTCATACGTCCTGGAAATGATCTTACAGTCTCGTTTCGATGTTCCGGACTCGGCTCCTTCGTCGCCTTGTCTGGAACATTTTACTAGACTGTAATATTCCATTTCCAGGACTTATAACGTAATAGTGTATTACATTACAAGTCATGAAAGTGAAACTTTGCAGAAGAGGAGGCTTATTGAAGAGTACGAGGATGCGTAGCATCCGAGTATCTCTTTAAAGCCTCCGAGTCAAGCAGAGACACTTTCATGACCAGTGATGTATTATATTTTTTCTGAAATCGTTTTTCAAAACTAAAAATAGATTTAAACTGAAAAAATATATCAACATCAGAGTCGTATGAGAAGTTAATATCCATGACAATGAATCAACAACAAATTAAAAATATTTTGTTGTATTTGATTGTTAGTGTTTTTAATTATATTAAATAAACGTTTCATAAGATAAGTGACGATTTCTAATTCAATTGCAGTCTAAAAATGACAGATGAGTCTTGTAAAGTGACAGGAGTCTTGTAAAAATCATGAAAGTGACTAGTCTTTAAAGTGACACTTTCATGACCAACCTGAGTTCTGTCATGACAAGCTTTCTTGACGATTTCAGAAAAATAACTATAACAAATCAGCTGTTAGTTTTACAAGTCAGTAGCTCTTAAAGTAACTTTTTGTTGTTTGTGTCCTATTACATTCAATGACGTATACGAGTGAGTAACAAATAAAATTAATTTAAAGTAAATCCAGTGATTTAATTAATTTCTATATACTAATCAAAGTTTGAGAGATGGTATTCACCAATTGAAATTCACGATCACCCTGTTTAAGATGGGTCAAAGTAGGGTCTGATAAAAATATGAATCCCCCATGAAAAATTCCAAGAAAATACCAAATTGAGCAACAGGGATCCCAATAAAATCCATCCAGTTGTTTAGCAGGGATGTCATTTGAATTTACTGCAGGATTGGGCTACCTAAAAATCTAAAGTTATAGGAAAATTTTCAGATAAAATTGAGTTACTGTGAATTGGGCTGTTTGTGCACCTATTGGGGCCCTCCAATGGCAAGCACCCATAGGGAACATGGACGTACACATTATTTTAGACTAAAACTAACACACGTATCTAACACTTCGTATTTGACATATTGTAAGAAAAAACACGTTTTTAAAATTTTAAAGTTTCCATATTTAGTAATTTAGTCCATTTAGTCATTGTTATTTTACTACTTGCTCCTAGAGAATGTTTTATCTAAGGGCCAAGAGCCGTTATACTATAGTTTAGTGTTAGTATTGAAGGACCAAGTACCCAAGTACCAGAATCATTTTGTGTTCCTAAAAGTAGGTCTTTAAGTAAACAGGGTTTTGTTTTCTATTTAGTGCAATAAAGTTTTTCTAATCTTTTACTTTAATTTTAGTTACCTAATGTATCGGGCCATGTGGCTACATAACTTTGTTTTTGATTTCTGTAGTCTTTAATTTTAGTTTTAGTAATATTAGGTACTTACTGAAAATCTTTTTGTGTCGTTTTTTGTCGACTAGATTGTACTAATAAAAATAAAGGAATGAAAAACTTGTGTTTAAATTTTAAGGTGTTATCTTAGTTAGGTGGATTATTAGTGTAGTGCCCATACTCCTGCACCCATTGAGATTCTGAAAAGTCGGCGCCGCTGCATATCATTGTTCCCCCTTAATACTAGTTTCAAGAATAGTGCATATTCAGCATTATTTCTCTCTATTTGCGTGCTTTCATTTGGTGTTCTTGCAGGTTCCTGTGAATCTGCCACAACAAAACACCTGCGTAAAGCAAATTTCATAAAGTCCTTACCATTTAAATTTGTCAGTACAAGTTTGATAAAAAGAACAACCTCCATGTTCATACATGTTATATTACTACTAACTACTTATCTGTAAATTAGACAGTTTTCGTCTATCTTTCTGTCATTTGTGACATGAGCTGATTGAATACATCTGGAAACCCTGGGTAAGTTCGGCATTCAGATCTATTTAATTCGAAAAGCTTGGTTTCCATAGTATCCATTTTTGCAAACAATTGTAACAATGAAATAAATAAAGATTAGTAAAATGTTTCACAGTATTTATTAAAATACAGGGTGTATTTAGTATAAGTGCCATTATTAAAACAGGTGATAAAGGACATCAAAACAAACAAAAAAGTCTTATAAAGTGGTGGTCTACCTTTGCAGGTTTATGCAAAAAAAATTAGTAAAGTTGCAAACTTCGACGTCACATTATCACGTTATTAAGTATAGGTACTGTGATTGTCAGATTTTGAGAGAAGGTTTATCTTATCAATCACAATAAAAAATCTAAATACGATTTTTCTGTAAACATGATCGTTTAAGCAAAATTACAAATTTTATAAACCACATTCTGTTACACAATCGATTTGACAACCCTACAATTAGTTAGCAATTTTTAACCCACTTAGAAAGTTCATTCAAGTTCAAGTTTACACATTTATTGTCATAATTACAGTATTTATTATCTTTAGGGTATCGACCTTTTCCAGTGGTATTATTTGAACAAAAGACAGATGGTTGTCTGCAGTTTACCTAATTTTTAAAGGGTAATGTACTAAATAATAAATAAAAAATGAATAAACAAGAATATGTGCGAATTATTTTATTGGCTGAATTATTATTTAAAAATTACTATTAATTATGGTTACAATGAGTACATGATTACAATAATATGCAAATGTATTAAATTATTAGCTGTTAACTGAAGCGCCCAAAACAGATTAATAGCTCATTTGAGTGCTTTAATAGCCCAACTTTTTCAAAGTTGGTAGCATTGAAAAAAACAGAAAACTGACAAAAACTTCACTCTAAAACTTTCAATTTTCAAATGTTACATCAGTGTTGGTAACTACCACAAAATTCCCTAAATTTTGAAATTGCGATTTTTTTTATTTAAAACGGGAATAAAAGGCGCAAAATAGAAAAAATAGCATAAAAAACTCGTTTCATAACTCATTATTGCACTAGTCCTTTAGAAAACTCGCCGCAACCGGCTCGTTTTCAAAATTTGGACTCCTGCAATAAATCTCGCCTTATGAAACTCGTTCTTTAATATAATATTTCATTGACATAATAGGAAGATCTGGACAAATAAATAGAATAATTATAAAAAGCTGGAAATGATAAAAGAAAAGTGGTTCAATGTAATAAAAGCTTAAATAAGCCATAATTAAAATGTAATAAACAACGAAACGTCGGCGAAATCTATGTGTTTAAATTCCCCATGTCCCACTTCCAACAAACACTTAGTACCAACTTATAATAAGTGTTGAAAATGACCTCCGTTGCTGTCCACACATCCCTGACATCGCGGAATCCAGTTAGCCCGGATCTGTTGAAATATTTCTGGACCGGTTCTTATTTGCTCCGCAGCTGCGAAGATGCGTTCGCGAAGAATTTCTTCATTGGGAATTTCCGTTTCATACACGATACCTTTTAAATGCCCCCACAAATAAAAATCTAATGGATTAAGATCTGGTGATCGTGCAGGCCATCGTGTGGGCCCGTATCGTCCTATCCAGCGGTTGTGGAAAACTTGAGTAAGATAATTTAGAACATCTCGTGAGACATGAGGGGGTGCTCCATCATGTAAATACCACATGTTTCTGGTTACATTTAGTGGAAGCTCTCCGAGTAATGGCCCCAGCTCATTACGCAGAAATTCCAAGTAGTGAGCTCCGGTTAGTCTATCGGGCAATATAAATGGTCCAATTAAATAATCGTCAATTATTCCAGCCCATACGTTTATTGAGAATCTGTGCTGAAAGATTTTGTGGGGGTTTTCATCTGCCCAAACATGGGTATTGTGAAAGTTAAAAATACTATTGCGAGTGAAACATGCTTCATCCGTTGTTAAAATACGGGATAAGAAATGCTGATTTCTGTTACATTTTCTGAGCAACCACTCGCAGAAGGCCCTTCTCGGCAGATAATCATTTGGTGTAGGAGCTTGCACACGTTGAACATGATACGGGTATAACAATTGCTCCCGCAAAGTGCGATGAACCACCGAATGTGAAGTACCAACTTCTCGAGCAATGCTTCTCGTGCTACGCATTGGTTGGTCTGAAACAATTTCTAATATTTCCTCTTCCATTTGTAGAGTTTCAGCCGAACACTGCGGTCCGCGGTTTTCAGCACGAGGGTGAAGGCTACCGGTGTCGAGTAATCTCTGAGATACCGCGACAAAAGTGCTTCGATTTGGCACTCGTCTTCTTGGAAATTGTTGCCTGTAGAGGCAAACTGCTGCATTAGAATTGCAACGAGCTTCTCCATAAATCAGTAGCATATCGTGCATTTCCCGAATACTAAACCGGTCCATGGTTAGCAGTAGATCACACCTTTACCGAAATAAATAACACAAGATCAACACAAAGAACAAGTACAAAGAACAACACAAATTAATAAAACCAACAGTAGATAACAGGAACAAACAGCAAATAATAACAACAATAACAACACAAACACAAGAAAGCAACAAATCGACAAACTGAACAAGAGAACACTTTCTGTACGAATGACGCAGAACATGTCTGGTGGTGCACACAAAGTTCAATTTTTAAAATTTAGTTAGAAATAGTCATAAAACATCAGAAATCCAGGTACAACCCCTTTGTGTACACCGAATGGAATGTCTAGGTATGTATTGTAAGTTTGCAATTTAATCCTTTGTTTAGGTTAACAAACAGATTATAAAAGAAATACGACATAACGGTACTAAATCTTCCAAATCTTCTTTAATTCAGGTAATGCATTCATATGCATTTAATACATGCTTTGAAATAGAGCCGCAAACAAATACAAAACTTATAGGAGTAATTATCAATTTCCGTCTGGTTTTCACTTATTTATTTGAAACCTGTGACAACTTTTCTGATTAACATTAGTTTACAGACTAGTTTTTCAATATTGTAATTTTTACTTCAACTATTTACCAACATGCAATTTCATGCTGAAAAAATGGATGCAACCCCCCTACACTAATCAGATAATAAACAATTTCTTGTTTCTTCTTTATTCATTCATTATTTAGTACATAGTACATTACCCTTTAAGAAATAGGTGAACTGCAGACAACCATCTGTGTTTTTGTTCAAATAATATCACTGGAAAAGATCGATACCCTACAGATAATAAATTCTCATAATATTTGAAACTTGCATTTTAAGCTTGGGAAACCCAACAAGTTTAAAGTTTTTGAAGCTTTTATTTCCAATGTATTGCCGATTCTTTTAAAAGAAACTCAAAACTGTTTTAGACGTTCTGGAATCTGTCACCTTTTTGCTGTTTTATTGTTTAGCGGTAGTAAAATTGTCTGAGAAACCAACCTGTTAATAGTCATATTTTAAGGCTCCCAAAATAATACAATACCCACCACGACCACAATGTGTATGTAAACAAACTTCTTCATTTGTCAATGAAAAACACAGTAAATACTTTTGTTTATTTTTTTTATGGTCAATCCAATGATTTTCAGTGAGTGCTCTGTTGCCATTTCATTCGCCAGTTTTATTCAAATAACGCGAAAAGTAATGTTGATAGGAAAAAAATTGATTGGAGTTTTTTGTTGGCATTAATGTCACCTATCACCTGTTTTAATAATGACAGTTATGCTAAATACACCCTGTATAACCTGACAATATAAATACTGTGAAACTTTTTACTAATCTTTATTTCATGATTATGGAGTTCCACAAAGTAAGGCTGGAAACAATAAACAAAATTGTAACTATGACAATAGAGCTTTTGGAGCAAAAAGAGTTACAATGCCGAACTTACCCCCTATTGTTTAGAAGGATATATCCCGAAGATAGTCTGTGTGTTGCATAAAGGCAAATGTTAGCTCATTATAGTATTAACAATTTTTAAAAGTCTAAGGTTCCTTATTTAAATGGTTGAAGGAGTAGTATGGAATAAAAATCAATTTTTTAATGAAATATCTTCCTTTTCAAATTGTGATTCTAGGAAGAATGGCGTTAGTCGTGCGCCGATACCTTCAGTCATTCTCCAGGGAAGTTGGTTTTAAGTGGAAGGTGTAACGTGATCTCCAGTCAACTATTACGAAAGCGAAGCATTGCACGTAATGTCGAAAAACTGGACAGAAAATTAATTTTTTAAGGGTCTTTTTACCTTAGAATGCTTAAAACTACATTTTTTTAATACAATTCCTGTAAAAGAGGGACTGTTAATCAAGAATAATTTGTATTTAAAAAAATTTATCAGACAAGACAAACATTGCAAATGCAAATAATAATACTTTTAAACACGATTAATGAGAATATCAGTTTTTCTACCTCAACAATCGTATTGTATTAATATCTTTGCTTTCCAGTATGTCAAATTATGCCAACAAATTATTTTAAAATATGTCCTATTTTTCTACAAAACAATTGGTTGTTCAATTATGTATTTAATTTTTAAATAATTTTATAAAAACAGTTTTGTATTATTCTTCAGTAAGATAATTAATTATACTAAAGTTATAAAGCAAGCATAGAAAGATAGGTCGTCTCATTAGATGCCATTTTCTTGCCCATTGACATTGCTTAGCGAAGCCACCCTGATTGTCGTTCGACATTATTACTGTCTTTTTATACTTCAGGTACTACCTATATGTTGATTAATTTTATAATCAAAGCTGATAATTATCACATTAAAATTATTAAAAAATCACAAGTTGATAAAATATTTAGTTCTTTGTTAAAAGAAAATATAAATATACATCATTGACAATTTGCAACGATTGTAGATCCATTAATGCCATAGCAAATAATGCATCATTAAAATTAAACGTAACAGTCCTAGTATGTAGTAGTATATTAGGATATGAGATCGGTAAGTGCTTTATAATAGGGGGTGTAATTGAAGGGTCGAGTTTTTACAATTTTCGATATCTGTTGTAAGCACTTCTTGATGAGTGTCATATATTTTTTGCGCTAACAACACTATTTAATAAACAAAAGAATTTATTTATAATGAGTTTTTTTAAATTTCCAGTCGATGTTGGCTAGGAATAGTTTATCGTGGACATACCGCAAAATATACTAACCTTAATTTTGTAATGTCAAATTCAAGTGTTAGCTGTCACCAAATTACAAAAGTAACATTAGGCGTGTCTTGCGGTATGTTCACAATGAAAGCTATTTTAATCATTTTATACTTATTTGTTTTCATAACAGCACCCCGATACGTTATGAATTAGAATAGTTCTGTGTTGTCATAGCAACAGGCAACAAAGTTGTTAGTAGCTGATATTATAGTAAATCTCATCCAAGCCATTATCTGTTGGATGTATTTGTAAAATGGATGTGGCATTGCCACGTTGTGAAGCTATACTTAAATTGTTGACGAAGATAACTATAGTTGTCTTAGGTTCACATGTTATGCTTTCAATCCTCTTCCCCAGGTTTGAATAAATGATTTATGGTCCTACCCCCATGACCCAAATGTTTCAAAGACAAGAGGGGCAAAGTAATAATTTGAAGTCAATAATTTGCATTTACGCTCTCTCTGATTTTGTTGAATTTTTGCTGCTGCACCAGCATTACATGACATTTGATTTAGCTAGGTCTTGGCCATAGTATTGCAACAGGTTACATCCTGAAGTAATGCCTTTCCTCGAGACCAAAGTATCAGTGTCATACCTTCCGCTGCTTTCCTATCATCCTTTAGACTCAAGTTTTGAATGAATGTTTGCAGAAGAAAAACATCTGCAAATAATTTCATTTAGATGAGAATATGTCGTTCTTCTTCCAGCTACTTTTTTAGCAATTTTACAAAAAAATTTACTATATTTTAAAACTTGGCAAGCACGCAAAAAGTATCTTTCTCACATGTATGTTATTCGTTATTTTTCCTTTGTTCACACATGAAAATCCAAACTCAAAGTGAAGTTTTGCCAATACTGTATATTGTTGGTTGTATTAAATATAATTATTAATTACCTTTTAGTTTAACTTTCTTCAAATCAATTAATTTAACGAAAGATTATATAGAAAATGACACTTTTTGTAACTATTTTATTGAACATTTTTATGTTATAAGCAACAGCAAAATTGCGACTTATCAACTCGGCAGTTGTAAATTGTGAAGTTCTTTTTGTCCAAATTCAAGGTACAAGGTATTAATATAAAAAATTGTTAATTGGATTTGATTAGCTTTGTATTAAATGTAATTCTAAAATCTTGCAAGGAACATATCAGAACACCTTTAGTTTTTTTAATAAATAGATCATGGGAGCAAGGATAATTTCTTTTTGAACTTAAAATGGTGTAATCATGCTAGTCTTAAAAAAGACTCATTCTGAACCTGAGTCTATTAAAAACTATAGGCTGATTACAATTTTAATGTAGCTAAAATATTCAAAAAAGCAGTTTATAATCATGTTGGTACTCTTTAATAAATGATTTAATCAGTAGCTGTCAAAATTGATTAGACAAGGCAGGCTGATGGAAAGCGCATGGCTGTGATTTTTTGAATGTGTTTAGATCGACATAAATATGTGAGTGAGCTTTTCTTTGACTTATCTAGAGTGTTAAGAAAGATAGAGTATATGCAACATGCCAAATTGGCTTATATCCTATTTGCAATAGGATGAGTTTTCTAGTATAAACAATGTTGGGGTTCTTAGGGTTCTGTATAGATCTTTTTGCTCTATATTAATGATTTACCTATATAGGTACACTGTCTCAAAGTTAGGAGGAGTGATTCGTTGAAATCCACTAAATTTACTAATTTTGTTTACATGAAGGATTAGATATGTAGTCTAGCAATGTGTGTACATTGGCAGCAGACGTTTTTGAAATCCCTATATTATAGTATATTATGTAGTAAGGGCTTAATTGAGTGTGTTAGAGCCCACAGAGACATTTAGCGCCTGAGGCAAAAGCCGAAGGCGCTAAGACGATAAGGGGCTCTAAAACAGTAATTAAGCCCGAAATGCATATGTTATTTTATGTCCGGTCTAAGTTTAAACTAATATCTAATTTTAAAATAAAAATAATTTGAAAAGTACAAAACTTCATGTAGGTAGGTGTAGTGGTCTTCGTTACTATTATTACTATGGAGATGGCACGGCGTAAAAAAGGGTAGCCGTTTTTTTAGCTCTAAACACTCTTGAGTGGGCTCTAAAAAGTTTTACAGCCCTAAAGCTCTAATCCAGAAACTTACACGTTAAAAACATGCTTATAAACGGATCAAAATCGCCCGACCGGACATAATAGTTATTTAAGTATTAAGGGTGGTAGGTACGCTTTACCAGTCGAGGCTAATAGTGTGGAAACCGACGCGTAGCGGAGGTCTCCATATTACCCGAGACTGGTAAAGCGTACCTAATGCCCGTAATGCTTACACTATTTTTTGCCCGATTGGATCTATGAGTGAATTTTAAATATATTTAGTAAACATTAAAAACATCACACTGAAAATGTGAATTTTCAGTCGGTTAATGTGCCTGGTTGTTATGGAGTTGAATAAACAAAAACAATTTTTGTCTCAATCCGGACGAATTTTAGAATGATAGTGAGTGTTTTTTGACTTAATTGATGAGGTACTTTATTACCGAGCCTTGGGCGGTAAGTTGAACTTACCGCCCTGAGAGCAGAGCTTGTAAATGAACCAAAACGCCCGATCGGGCAAAAAATAATTTACATAATCTTATATTGACTATCTGAATAAACCATGTTGCTTATTTTGACAACTTGTTATGCTTTTGAGGTTATACTCCTTTATTTTGAGTTTTTCAAATAATTAATTAATATTTAATGTTTGCATTGAAAACAAGGAATTACATATTTTGAACATTTATTATAATTCAATAATTTGAGAATTATTCTTTAGTTGTAATTTAAATTTCATATTTTTGTATCCCAAAATTTATCGTTAGTGACGGCAATAATTTTTTATTCAGCACCTTTCTGAAAGGCTGCCAACAATTTTTGACTCTGATCTCACTGTATGTAATTTGTACTGTATGTAACATGTATTGTATGTAATATAATCAAGTCTGTCACTAAAATGTTTTCTATTAAAGCTAAAGCTATGTAAACCTGCCTGTCTCAGCTACTAGGGCATGCAATTAGTAAAATTTGCATTTCTAAGATCTTTTGATGTACACCTACACACACATTTCGGCTTCTTGTGGTGGCAGAAGATTTGTTATGCAAGCTATAACGTTCCTCACAAGATCAAAATGTCATTCAAAAAATTATAGCTAGACAGCACTCTTAAGCAGGGCCGGATTAGCCAATAGACCCAAGAGGCCCAGTCCTAGGGCGGCAAATTTTATGGGGCGGTAGATTTTTAACGATTAATTTTAAAATAGAGATTTTTTTATTGTTTTATAGTGTTTTCTAATTTAACAAAAACAGAAAATGTCCTATTATATGCTTCGCAGAAATCTGATGCTTTACATTTTTGATGGTTTTTGTTTATACAACATTTATTATTTTATTATCAATACATAGCAGTTAATGAAAGGGGTAAGGCTGACACGATTTAAGAAATACATAAACGTCATATAACCTTCACGCGTATATTTAATATTAGTGGGTTAATATGATTCTTTTCTCTTAAGGAAGAAATGATAATTTGACTTTTACTAAAATTTAATAGCAAAATATTGCAAATAAATTTTAATATAGGACAATCTTTCTCTTGCGTGTTTAGATTGTTTATTGTTAAACTTTGATCATTTGACTTGTTTTGATTGAATTAGTTAATATTATTTTCAAGTGGGAAATATTAAAGTTTATGAACTTGAGCTACTTTTCTTTAATTTGACTTTGCTTCTGCAGAATAAGTTGAACAAAAATTAGTGGAAAACATCTTCAATGGTAAGCTGTGTTTAGGTTGGTGGTTATTTCCAGTAACTAGCTATCTTGAACCAGTCACGAGTTACTCCATAAATATTTTTATGGAAATCTTATGTTTCTTAGCGACTATTATAAATTTCATGAAAAATCATACTATGCCTAAAGCTGGATTAAACCCACTCCCCAGTGGTAGCTGAAGCACTTCTAACACCTTAAAACCATCTACAGTCAAGGTTAATAAACATAGGCATTTTAAGTTGTAAGGTCGCAAAATTGCAAGCTGTTCAGACCAGTGGAAATGGTCCAGCCATACCAATGTATTTATTTATTTCACATTTCAACTAAATTGTTAAAACTGGTTTAAACACGGACAAGCTTAACGAGGCCGTTACCAGCAGTAACCGGCTAGTATAAGCAGTAACCTGGCCCATACAACTAGCATTTTTTGTCAGGGATCTTGACAGCTATCAATCGCATTTTAGATTCTTAAAGCTTCTTTTTCAAGGATACATTATGTTTTAATGAATCTTTGCAATAGCATTTCTATACTTGGAATATTACCACAAGTTAGCTTTTGATGCGGCACAAAATTTTTTTAAATCTGATATTAAATACCAAACCATACTTTAACTTCCCAAATTGAACAGTTTGATTATTGTCATTATCATTAACTTGGTTTTATATTCGTTTTTTGTTCTGTAATTAGTAAAGAAGTGAATAAATGGCCGAGGGCTTATTAAGGCACAAGTATCAACCATAATGCAGAACAAGAAGGAATAGAAAAAAAATTATCTATGGCAGGAGAAACATATGAATCAAGAAACTGAATTTGAGTAATGTGTCAATCTGACAGTAACTATAGCATTATGTGCATGAAGTATAAAAATACACTTGCAAATGGTAACTAAAAAAAAGGCACATTCTAACTGCACTAACTTGGCTTATTATTTAATCTATACAAGCAAGTAAAAATTGACTTTGTATAGTGTTAGCATGGTGTGAAGAATAATACTGCCAAAAAAATCTAAATAACTATTGTACTCATACTTCAGACTTCAGATTTAAAAAATGTATAAAATTTTATTCAAAATAAAATATGTACACAACATTAATTTAATCTGGATTTTTTAAATCAAACGTTCCATACCTAACTTTCATTTCTGGTATAACGTAGGGTGTGTGATGATTTGAACTAGGAGAAGGAGCTGCTGTTTCATCTTCAGGTGTCTGAGGTATTGTACCACCGCCACAATCTAAGATGTATAATACTTCATATGCCACATCGGAAATATAATGGAGGTGCTCTTGAGCTCTGTCAATTCGGAAAAATCTTTCTGCAGTACATGCTGAAACAACAATTACAATCATAATGTTATGTTTTTAATAAGAATTAAATGAAAAGTCATACTGTTGCAGTTAGACAAGACTCTAAAATACTTTACTTTACAGTTCGGTTCTAATAAGAAAAAAGTTATAGCGCAAGCCGATTGTATATTCATGTGTTCACGGCGACCCGTGAGGTGTTTGAAGCTTCAAGTACAGATCACGCTGAAAATATCCGGGCGAAGTATGCCTTATATTTTATAAGTAGTTATATTTTGTAATTATAGTATAAGATACATCAAACGCATTAAAAATTTCGATTAGTTACATATAAAATCTAACTGAACAATGCATCCGATGTAGCTCTAGATTTTTATGTAGCATAGATATCTAGACCGTTTATGTAGCGAAGAGCTGTAAGCAAATGAAAATATAAAAATTAATACGGTTTGTAAATAATTTGAATATCAATGTATTGTTTATTATAATAATAATAGTAATAGTAATAATAATAAATTTATTTGTACTAGGGACGATATACAAAGTATGTCGTATAATACACGTCAGAGAAAAGTGAAGTAGGGAAAAAGATTGATGCTAATGTCAGTTGCTGGATGAATATAATTGAGTGAGCTAGGGCAACTTAATTAATAAGAATTAGCATGGTACATTTGCCGAGACTACAACAGGAAAACGTAGCAAAACCTGCAGTACCACTGCTTGCAACTGATGTTTACATCAATCTTAATCTATCTTAACATAGAATTACTTCCAATTAGTATTAAACATAATAAATTAATACTTAGAGTTGTTTTTCAGATTCTTGCTCTGATCTCAACTAATCCTAGAAGTTCACATGAATTCAACATACTTATATTTGTAACATCGTCAATACAGTAGGGTTCAATTTCGATTAAGATCTGCTTAATTATTGTTTTGAATCTATGTGTATTTTTAATGTTTTTTATGTGTCTTGGGAGCATATTATAAAATTGTAGGCACTTATAATAACAACCTTTTTCAAATAATGTTGTCTTATGAATTGGCAAACTAAAATTGTCTATATTGCGGGTATCATGTAAATGATTTAAAAGGTTGTCTATAAAATGGGCTGGATTTTCAAACACAAAATTAATGCATGCATATACATAAGCACCTGTAACTGCCATTAAATTTAGTTTTTTGAAATAGCTTCTGAATGAAGCTCCAAGGTTCAGATTAGCTAGAGTTCTTAATGCTCGTTTCTGTATCACAAAGACCTCTTGACTGTGTGTGCCGCCCCAGAAAATAATTCCATAGTACATAATGGAAAAGAAATGTCCAAAATATGCAGATCTCAGAGTGTTTTGTCTACTACCTTTTTAGCATATTTAAAGCAAAGCAGGCTTTAGTAATCCTACCACAGAGATTGTCTATGTGATTTGTCCACCCTAGACTCTCATCCACCGTAACACCAAGAAACTTCGTTGAGTTTACATAATTAATAACTGCGTTATTTAGATTAATATCACCTCCATAATCAACCTTATTTCTACTATGTCTAAATAAAATACAATTAGTTTTGGACATATTTAACACTAGAGAATTCTGATGGAACCATTCCGCTATGACTGAAACCGTATTTATTGTATCCTGTTTTAAAATATTATGGTCCTTTCTTGCTATTAGAATATTTGTATCGTCAGCATAGTTTGTTAGTGTTACAGAAGATGAGTCTATCTTGTTTGGTAAGTCATTTATATACAGGAGAAATAATATAGAACCTAAGACACTACCCTGTGGTACGCCCATGTTTATGTCTTTAGATTCTGAGAGAAAGTTGCCAACTTCGGATTTTATACAAACCCTCTGAGATCTAGCATTTAAATATGATTTAAACCATTTCTGTACTGTTCCACGTATTCCCATGATATTTAATTTTTTCAATAGTATTTGGTGATTAACACAGTCGAATGCCTTTGACAAGTCCAAAAATACACTATGTACAATATACCCATTATCCAAGTGATAAATAATGCGTTCTATAAATGAAAAAATTGCTGTAATTGTGGATCCACCCTTTTGGAAGCCATGTTGAGTATTGGTAATAATATTGTTTCTGTCTAGAAAATGAATAAGACGTTTGCACATAACAATTTCAAAGATTTTTGAAAAACTTGATAAGAGGCTTATAGGCCTATAATTTTCTATCAACAATGGATCGCCTTTTTTCAAAATTGGTCTCACAATTGCAGATTTTAGTTTTGAGGGAAAGATACCATTTCTAAAAGATTCATTTATTATATAACAAAGAGGATCGACAATTTGTAAAGCAGCATTTTTAATAAGCATATTATTAATATTATCATCACCAGCAGACAGTGTATTTTTTAAATTATTTATTACTTCATATAATTCCTCTGTTGTGACATCTGACAAGTATAAAGAGTTATGACATTCTTGTATACATCTAGTGTATCAACATTGGCATTGTCTAAAATTTGCGAAGCCGCTGTAATAAAATAATCATTGAAAAGATTGCAAGCTTGTTCTGGTGATGTTGTTATCTGTTCATTAATTTTAACTCCATTAATAGTAATTTATGCAACAAGTGCATAAAGTAGTACTTTTTTTCACGAATGGGAAGTTTGACCGCACGAGCCGCAGGCGAGTGCAGCAATCCCATGAGTGAAAAAAAGACACTTTATGCATGAGTTTCATACAATATTTTTTCTACGACTGTCGGCAGTTAGAAAAAAAATGATGTATAGTGTTTACATTTTATTTTTGTATTATAACAATTACATTAAAGAACAGCAATTACGAAACAACAAATTAACATTTAAGAAACAGATTATAATTCTTTGGTAATAGTAATATTAAAAGTACAGTTTTTGGGATTGTTAATATTAATTTTTGATCCAAGCAATTTATTTTCTGACTGATTTAGGCATATTGATTCGTGTACACTGTTGCTTGTGTTTGGAATATTCAAGTTGTTTTCGTTATCATTTATGTTTGAAGTGGATGGTTGATTGAAAATATCGCTATTAGTTTCATGTCCGCGCAGAATCCTTGATGCACAATCCATTTTAGTGTTAAAAGAATTGTCCACATACCCTTCGGCAACCGTAGTGGATTTCCAGCCGCCATGCTGTTTTAATTTAAGTATATCTCCACCGGAATCCACCAAAAGTGATGACGAAGTACGTCTAAAGGTATGACCTGTATATGTATCTGGTTGTGGTAAATTAAGATATTTGGCAATTAATGATGGAATTTTTGAAAACGTATTTATGCCTACAACTTGTTTAGTACATTTCCCGTTTCTATATGAAAGAAAGAAATGTTTGGTGTCTGCATTTTCCGGCCTATTTAACACATATTTTCTATAAATATCCAACAAATTCAAATTAGTAATTCCGGTCTCTCCAATAACAGTGAAGCGCCGTTGTGTATGTGTCTTTGAATCTGGCATTGTTACAAGTAAAACTTCCCCCTTGTCTTCAATATTGTCAATGAGTGTTTTATACAACTCGTCTCTTCGGCAAGCCCCAGCAATGCCTAATATTAATGCAACCTAAAAGTTTACAAGCCGTTAAATAATGAAAGAAATTTAGCAACAATTTTACCTTAAACATTAAATACTTCTCATCCGGCGCTTCCAGTAAGAACTTATTTATTTTGCTCCTTGAAAATGTTCGAGATTTTTTCGGTTTATACCCAACAGATTGCCGCTTTAAATAGGCTATTAGCTTCGAATATTTGCTTATATCCACATTATTATTAATAATTAATGTCTCCTTTAACTTTGAATAGCAGGTTGATGATTTAAAATTTTTTGATTTTTCCTCAAAAAATGCTAATAATACTCTTTCTGTAAAGCTATGAATTCCATTTTGATTACGCCATTCCATAAATGTGTTATAACACTTTTAGATAAATTTCCCTTGATTTCTCTGGCAATAAGTTAAGCGTTGCTACATTTGCTTTTTCGATAATTTCTTCCGGCGTTAATATTTCGTGTTCAGAATCTTGCTCGATTTCCATATTTAAATTAATTTAAATAAATAACTATAATATCTCACAACATACACAAACAATCTAAATAGAAAATTTGACGTTTCTAAAGCCAAAATTGCGAGACAACTTCAATTGTTTTCAAAGCAATCTTTGATTCGGCTATTTCGGTGCATGTATTTGCAAACGCCAGAGTGAAATAATGACACGCTACCACACTTTTTTTTATGCTTTTTACTTTTTTTCATTATTACCATAAACTGATATTTTACACCAAAAATAATGAAATATAGTGCAGTTTTTTAACAGCCGTAGAAAAAAGTATTTATGTTCTTGTTAGATCTGCCTAGTTCAGTATTGATAATATTCCAGATTGTCTTAATTTTATTATCTGATTCATTTATCTTTTTGTTATAGAACTGTTTTTTCTCAGAGAGCAGCAGTTGGGAATAGTAAGATTTATATGTATTGAATTGATCTTTACTTATAAGATTTTGTAAATACATTTCTGATAAAAGATTCAGAGTGTTCTTTGCTTCATGGGTTGTATCAGAAGCCCATTTAATTTTTTTTTTATTCTGTTGGTTCAATTTCTTTAAAGAAAAGCTGCATTAAAATGTTTTAGGAAGGTTTCAATAAAGCAATCATAAATTCTATCTACGGTCTGTGCTTCATACATACCTAACCACGTTTCAGTGTGTATTATGTTAGAAAACTTAATGTAATTTTGCTTACTGAAACTTTAATTCGAATGAATTTCTTAGCAATGGTTCCCCACTGAATACAACACTAGTTGACCCTTATGGTCTGAGAGGTTTGTATTTAACACTTTAAACATGGTAATCTAAGAACTGGGAAATGTAAATGTTATCGAGGCAAGTGCTTGTAGTAGGTGTGACTGTAGTTGGTTCCAATATGCTAACTTCCATATTGTAGGCATTTAACAAATTTTTTAACATAGTTAGGTGTTTCAGGTTTGTAGTACTAAGCATATCTACATTAAAATCTCCTGCAACTAAAACATATTTATTACCTTGGGAGGCTGTTTCCATCATTTGATCTAACAAATTTAAAAAAATGTCTATATCTGTTGTAGGTGGTTTATATACAACACAAAGTACGTAATGCTTACAACCCATTGCAAATTCAACTGCACAACATTCAAACACATACTCTTCTGTTAGCACATTTATGTCATTTCTGATGTATGGCATGAGATCACAGCGTGAGTATAACACAACACCTCCATGGGCTCCTACATTCGAACGGCAGAAAGATGACACAGTTTTATAATTTTCCATCTGAAATGCTTCTAAACTATGGCATGTTTGCCAGTGTTCACTAATTGCTACAAATTGTGGCTGTAGTTCATTAACACATAGAATTAACTGGTTAATACTGGTTGAGATGCATTCAACATTTTGGTGTAGTACACTAAAGATGGTATTCTCTTTTTCACTGTTAGAAACTTCATTAGGTTTCACTGGTTGCTATATCTTCTTGGTTTTTTCATTTCAAGTTCCCTTAAGCGTATATAGCAGGGACATTCAGGGTCAGTAGCAGAATGATCAGTTTTCAGTGATTTTCTTAATCTATTATTTGTTTCTATGCAGTTGATGCACTTCTTTTCTAATGTATTAGCACAATCTTTTGTAGTATGTGTCTTAGCACAATTGTAACATGTTATACTGTTCTGGCATTTTGATTGGATATGGCCATATCTACTACACTTGAAGCATCGTACAATGCTATAGTATTCAGTTACAAGGCATCGTCTCCAGCCAACATTCAGGTGACCAGGTTCACACAAGTTCTTGCCCAATTTAACATCGACCTCAAGTATAATATTCCCTTTGTTATGTTTGTTTCTTTGTTTGAATTTATTTAGTACTTGTAGGACTGATTCATTATTTAGATTTAATTCATTTTGATTTTTTATTGAGTTCAAAATGTCTTCGTTTTCTCCTTCTATGAATTCGTTTTCTACTCCACAGATGATAACTTTGGGATTTTTCTGCTGGCCCTCCATCACTTTATATTTAGTACTTAATTCATTTTCTACCTTTCTTATAATTTTCTCATTACAAATTACAAAACACACAAGTTTTTAAGATTAAATAACAATGAATAATTAATGTACTCATGACATGATATTACTACCCACTTAATAGATGTAGAAACTTTGAAAATAGTTTTAAACTCATTAGCATGAGAAAGTCACCGGTCTCGACTAGTTCCTGTACTCATTTCTTAACACTGTATTTAATATAAAATAATTATAACAGATAACAACTCGCACTTTAACAACAAAAACCTCGTTAGCGCGTCAAGTCGGTAACTAACGTTAATTGAATGGCTAGTAACACACTTAAGTGTAGGACCTACCACGTGGGTTGTTATGGAAACTGACGATGCAGACTACTGCGCAACTATTTTCTTATAAGAGCCTACCTATACTTTCTATCTATATTTACCCATAGTTATGTGACAATTTTTGTTCAATGTATTATTGATTTATACCAAATTTCATATAGTAACCACCTACCTAATATGTAATGCTACATAGCTATATGTAAACTAGGTAGAGTTTCCATACCCCTCTAACCCCTCCCTACCTTGTCTAATTACAAAAACAAGATATCTATTCCATAACATATTGGATAGTAACCTTAACCAAAATACTTACAGTCCAAGAAGCACCAATCTGTAATTTTCGGCTGTTCCTTGCAATCCTCAAGGAATTTATTAACTAGTAACCTGATTTGTTCTAAATCTGACGCTGGATTAACTTCTATTGCACCAATACTTATTGCTAGAACAATTAAATAAAAATTACAGTTGACTGAACTAACCGAATACAAATAAAGCGTATTTTACCAGCTTGAGCCAAGAGATCCTTGTCATAATGATGTTGTTCATAATCGTTCATACTAATTCTATTAATTGTAATATTAAGATTGTCCAAAGCAGTCTGTGGTATATTAGGCTTACCACCTTTTCGTTTGGCAAGCATAGTGGCTTTATTTAACAATATTAGATTTATAACTGATGGCGTTAGCTTGCAAGCTTCTCCATCCACTTGCATCGGAATCGTTTTTGACGTAACAATACGAGCTGATCGACATTGTGTTATACAAGTACCATGTCCACCCGCCTGAAGTAATGGCTAAAACAACAAACATATTATTGATTAATAAAATAATTTTTAAATTAAGAATCAATATGATCAAAATATTTTAGTTGTAATCTATATGTGATGAGGAAGAAGAAAAGATAAAGAATGATTAATCATTTTTATAGACAGATTGTAATTTACTGCATATGTTAATTCTCTCATTTCATTATTAAACTTGCCATTAAGGTAATATTAAAAATATAATCAGTCTATTCACCGATATTTGAGATAGATATTCAAGCAAGCATGATTTAATTAAGTTGAAGAAACAAAAAAACCAGTTTGTGTTTCTAATTGTCAAATTCTGACAACTTGTGTAGTTGATCATACATTATTCTACAAGATCTTTAAATAAAAAAATAGAATTATTAACTTCCTCATGCTTTTTCATAAAAATACAACTTATTTGTAAAACTTTAACAATCAGATATAATGAAAAATATAATTTTTATACAAACCCTATTAAAAGTAGAAGTTTTGAAAATGTCATTTTATGCCACCAGTGTCTAAAGCAAGATCTAAAGTACAGCCTACTTACAATTTTACAATAAAGATATTTGAAGTCAGAGCTCAGTCGTTAATTTTTAGGTTGTACTTTATGTCAATTCCCTAGTAGCACACAATATTTCTTTAATATTTAAAAAATATAAATATAATATTATATGTTTTTTAAATATTTAAAAGATTAACAATAATATGCATACCCTACCTAATAATTACCATTTTGTTAATGAGTTAATAGGGATGTTTTCAATGAACATCATAAAAATCACGTATTTGTATTTGGTGTCTTTTCGTGGACGTTACCTTCCCTTAGGTATGTTATGTGCTTTCCATCATTCTTTTGTTATAAGCAGTGTTATAGTTACAAATTGCTCATGTAAGAATCTTTTATTATATTAATCAATTAATCAGGTGTGTATATTGCAATAATTTGAAATTGTTTTATATGACATTGTTAGTTATTTATTTCTAGATAGGTGAATTCAACTTGTTTATTTTCTTAATTCTATACACTATTATATGTTTTTACGGAAACATGTAATCTTTTTCTATGGTTTATTTTAAATATACTTCGGGCCAACCACTTGTTAGTGGATATTAGTAGGATATGCATGAACGTAAATATTGACTTTATTGAATATTTAATTATTTGATTTATTTTAGGATAATTTGTCCTTGTGTATTCTTAGTTAAATTTGTATATTTAACAATTTGTTCAAAATGTTCATATTTTAACATGTATGTATATGTAGATAATGTGTAATGTCTATAATAACATACTATATGTATTATCTATAATAAATATTTTCTTATAATACCATTTGATATTTTATTCTAATAGTATAATAATATCAATGTGAACATTCATAAGATATCCTAACTAGAATGTTAAAAAATATTATTAAAAAAATATTAAAGCAATATTTTAAATAATGTATTAGCTAAATATTTAGGCGGATGTCGAAAAAGATATATTGTAACGTTCTTTTTAAAATAATAACCAAAATGCTGTTTAAATCGTCTATTCATAAGAGAAATATTAATTTACATACACTTAATTAAAAACACTATAACTATAAACTATTTAACAAACCATTTAAATGCTAAGTATTTACAAATTTATATGAGGAATATTTATATAAAAACTGTTTACGTATTACAATAATTATTGACATTTATTTATTCAGAGTACATTTCACTATGCCGGTTAAACATTAACTGCCCCCGTCTATCGCGATATCAATTTATATCTTTCATACGATGACTCATACATCTAGAATGTTCGATGACGTGTTGATTAGTCATACATGCAGCTGTTGTTAAGTCACGTTGATGAGGCGTGTCAATGAGTCATACTCGCAGGTGTTATTGATGAGTCATTCAGTTGATGACTCATACATCTAGAATGTTTGATGGCGTCATATGTGGGTTTACTATTCGTTACAATATTTTAAATATTTGAAAACGAATATTTATATAATATATATATATGTGCTACTATGGTTGTTTCAAACTGCCCCAGATTAAAGAGACTGTTTTTTCAATAAGTAAAGTTAATTAATAAATTTATTTCTTCAGATGTTAACAGTAATTAATTGTTGAGAAATTTCTTAACAACGATCAAATACATTATTAGATTATATGCATTCAAAAGCAACACATTGTATTACATTATAGAACGTTACATTAAAAGATTACCTACATTAAAACTAAAAAGCATACTTTAACAATCACTTTACAGATACACCTATCTTTATACTCTCTAAGTAATCAATCTTGTGGATTGGATTGTCTCAACTCTACATCTCTTCATTCTTTTCAGTATTCTGCCAGTCTTTTCAATTCTCTACAGCTGAAGCAGCCTAAGGGTGGTAGCTCAGTCATTCCTTAAGGACTCCTTTAAGCAACCTTCATAAAGGTCGCCTTTAAGCTAAAGGCTTCCTTAAACTGAATTTCATATGCAAAGTTATTCCTTATTTTCAATGAAGTAAGGAAAGCAAAAGGGAGGTTGAAGGAAAGGAGGAGATATTTTTTAAAAAATATCAATAAAACAACATTTAAAAAGCAACTTTAATATTATTTTGAGTTGTTTTTAATAGTAGTGATACTACAAATTGTTTGTCCTTATAGTTTAACGTGATTTTGACAAAATAAAACCTCCCATATTTAATTTATTGTTGAGGTACACTTTTTTATATGTTTATTGCAATGTGAACTTGAGGAGTTGACCAATTAATAATAAACGGTTTCCGAGTTCCGATGCGTTTAGTAGAAACGTTGTCGTGTGAATTTAGTTTTTAAGCTTATTGCTTCTATTCATTTTTTGCGTTTTTATAGATTTTTATTCGTATTATATCGTAGATTTATTTTAATTTTACAAATAGAAATAAATGACGTCCTCAGTGGTAATTTATAGTTATGTATGAGATCTATGCTACGGATCACTGACGTGAGGTCACTACTAGGGGTAGGTGATATCAAAAAGGTTATCGATATTGTCTACATATCGATAAGTATCAATAAATATATATAAATGACTATTAATTGATATTTTCAACCACTGATATAGTCATTCGAAATATCGATAATTAACGGTAACAATCAATATATCTATAAAAAGATTCCTCAGCCCTACTCGCAACTGTACTTATGTCGTTACTTACTGTTTAGAAATAATACACGTAATACTTTTAGTATTTGTTATTATTCTATTATTCATATTCAGTGGAAAGGTCTTTATATGAATGCATTTCTCATCGCATTTCCTCGTCTGTGTCTTCGATTTGAATTTGGATCTACAACTACTTCATCTTCATTAACAAGATTCTGCCAATGATGTGTAACACTACACAAGCAGCAATTATTACTTGAATGTTTTGTTATTTATTCAGTAATTTTCGGGTTAAACGTGGAAAACGTTTCTTTCAAATTCCAAAGCGCCTTTCTATTGGCATCCTTGTTGTTTTATGTACATTATTATAGGGAATCCCTGGATTAAGCAAAGGCGTGAAAAGGTATTCCATCTGCATGTATCCTGAATCTCCTAGTAAGGATTCTGACAATCTACCTTCATCAAACCATAGTTTAATTTTACTTTTCTCAAATATGCGACTGTCGTGTGTTGAGCCAGGCCATCTAATAACAATGTTCTGAATCTCACTGTTTGGCCTACCTATCACTTGAATCTTCAAGGACATCCAGCCTATTCAAAAGATATTCCGAAAAGATTTTTCGGAAAAGAAAAGATTCTGTTCCTCCAGGACTCTTGATTGGTATGTGGCTGGAATCAGTACACCCTAGTACAGTTGGAAATCCAGCAATTAAACGAAAAAAGCATAAAGATCGTAATGAAAAACTAATTATTGTTTCATAAAAACAAAATTTTTGCAATTTTATTTTAATTCTTGCATTGATTATAGAAGTTTTGACCATTCCAAATCACTTTTCGCTAACTGCATAGAATAATCTATAACTCTGGCTGTCAGAAATTTGGGATTCAACAAATTTGGGATTCACTCTTTTATCCGAATCGTTACTCGTTTAATGACGATTTTTTTCGAAACTATAAATACATTTTAAAAATACTACGACGCAAATATTATATAAAAATCAATTATTTACAGCTACTAAAATGTTCACGTTGCTAAAAATATGGTTGGGGTGCATTTGTACCCCGCTTGGCAGTTTAAGGGTTAAACTAAATAAACAATACACTAGAACATAATAAACAATTTCAATACACCATAAATAGTCCAAACACGTAAATAACTGATGAAAAACTGAAAAATGCAAAGGTTAGCAAAGTTTAAGGAGGATAAAAGGTAGCTCACGAGCTACCTTAGAAATTAAGGAGCACTCCTTTCATTTAAAGGAAAGCTGATTTAAAGCCTCCTTTAGAGTTCCTTACCTTTATTTTAAGGATGGTCTATGCAATCAAAAATGCATGTAAGGACGTTTAAAGGCAGATTAAAGGTTAAGGAAGGCTAAAGGAACGACTGAGCATACCACCCTCTATTATTTGGAGTATAAAGTGCAGTCTACGTCTAGATAGGGTGTTCTTTCCTTCGATCATGCCTTCTCTGCTTCTCGTGGTCTCCTTGATTACCCTTCTTTCTTCTTGTATCCTTTGTAGTATTTTGTTTGGTATTCGGTCAATCTGTCTCTACATTAGCATCTTTCTACAGCACCATAACTCAAAAGCCTGTATACGTCTCTTTTCACTCTTTGCTATTGTCCAAGTTTCAGACCCTTCCTTTCTCATTCCTAAAGTTGCTCATTCTTACTACAAAATCTGCTAAGACATCATACCAAACTCGTTATTTAATTATCGTTATTCTAGATTCCTAACCACCCTTCAAAATTTCTAAATACATTCTCCGACATAGCTTTTGAGTTATATCATGGGTAAGTTCGGCATTCAGATCTATTTAACTCGAAGAGCTCGGTTTCCATAGCATCCATTATTGCAAATAATTGTAACTATGTCATAGAGTTTTTGGAGCAAAAAGAGTTACAATGCCGAACTTATAATACCCCCATATAAACCAAATTCTATATTATAAAACTAATGCCTTATGTGACAAATTTTATCAGTTTCATATTTCTTTTACTAAAACAATTGGCCTTAAGACAAGTCGATTTCACCAGCTTTTATGTCTAAAAAATATTTACTTTTAGTAATGACTGTCACATCGAATGTCATGGTTGTTTTACGTGGGGTACCTGTGTGAACTTACCCCCATGTTCCCTTCCAGAAGGAAGTGATTGGGATACGCCCAATCAGCGTGCAAGTTGCATAACCGGCAGTACAGCAATTGCTACCAGATCAGCTCACTGGTCGGATCGAGGTTGCCTATCCACCCTCTACTAGCTAACTCAGGACTAGTGCCGGAACAATTGACTTAACACGTTGCTCACCCGCCGGTACCGAAGTACCTCGTCCAGCAATAGGACTATTCCCCAGCTATGCGCTATTGCAAAGTGGGACCACTGCCCGATCAAATTCAACCTCAATTGTGGCGGGACTTCGTTTTTTTAATGGTTTTGCCACCGCGATCTACCAATTTTAGGCTTGGTGGGCCCTCGACAGAGCTTCGTTTAAGTCTACACGTTATAGACTCCCGGTGTGTACCCGTATTTGGTGAAGTTGCCTTGATTGTGAGAGGCTATGTATTCGCTTCAACTCTCCTTAAGTATAATGGCTTTCAGAGCTTCTCCCAATCACTGTACCCGGCTGCAGTCCGGATTATAGGGTGGTCGGGATAGCTCCTAAGCACATTTACCTGGCGGCCTGCAGTTTCCCATTAGCCCAAAAGCAGGGTAAACCTCACTTCGATTCTCCGCTCTTGAGATTCAGTCAAACAGCGGGTTCCTTTGGTGACCATAAATGACCTCGGTTAAACAGCGGGTTCCGTTGGTAACCATAAATGACAACGGTCAAGTAGCGGGTTCCGTTGGTGACCATAAATGACCTCGGTCAAGTAGCGGGTTCCATTGGTGACCATAAATAACCTTGGTCAAGCAGCGGGTTCCTTGGTGACCATAAATGACCTTATCCCAGGCGAGATTCGAATCCGCCTACACCAGTCTCATCTACCAGGGCTCCCCCTGATTGGTATGAGTTACCGTCAAGAATTCTCACGAATTTCTCTACCACACACTTAATCTGACAGCTTCATCCATTACCCTTTATAGGGGTAGGGTAGAAGACAGCCAGTTTTATGGGTGAACGTCGTGTGGTCTCCCGAACACCCCAAATAACTGTCACAGTGAGATTTCTTCATTCTATGTTATTCTTTTTCATAGCTTCAGTTCATAGATCGTGCATTAACATTTGGTGTCTACAACATCTGCTGTGGTAATTCACGTGCTACAAAACCCAAAAGAGCATTTGTAATTTGCGAAATATGAAACTGCACTTACTTATATTGCGGCTATCATGTAGTTATTAAAGTGTTTCTAGTCTAAGAATTGTGGAATCAGTAAATATTATATAAACATACTGTAACATATTTTTGCCATATTTATGTACGTTATATCGAAATATATATGTACAAATGCCAATAAATTAATATTACACAATAGGAAATGACAATTACTGGCATGATGTATAACTTAAGAATTAACCACTGCAGTCTGACTAGACATCTAAGTTGCAAAGCATCATAAGTGAGCGCCACTTAACGTACGAATCTGTAGTTTTTGGATCCTAATTTCAACAATGAAAAAACGAGACGGCCGTATATATGTGACGTTTATATAAATCCAGTAGGCCATGATCTAAAGTAACACTTTAGACATCAGTATAAAAAGCACGACCTCCTCGATTCGACGCCGACGTTTGACGTCTTTATGCGGCCTGTTCATTTGCCAGTTTTCGGCGTTCTCCACTTGGCGCCACGTCCCGGGGGCATGGACGCGTTCAACCGTTCGATTTTATCCGACGCGTTCACACATCCAAATGTACACTTTGCAAAATGCTTGAAATGTTTATAATCTGTGATAATATTTTAAAATGAAATCCGGACTCTTTTGAAGGTTATTGTTAAATATTTGACTTTTCTAAACTTTATTCAGTAATTATTCGATATAGCGCTACGGGTTTCCGTTCGAAAAACGTCATAAAAACAGTTAAAGATTATAAAATATTCTTATCAGATGACACAAACACCATGTTTAAGCCATTTTCACGTAAATACAGCCAACTTTTATTCTAACCTCAAAATAGCCATTATAACATTGTTTTTCTTATTAATTACCGGCGACCAGCGCGATGTTTTTTCGGATTATTGTTCTCGAAGTTATCCTCTACAACTCAATATAATTGGTTTACCTGGGTTCAGAAGGGTCCGTATATCGAATAATTAATCTTTATTCTACTTTATAACGAATTTAGTGCGTTTGCTTTTGTTTGATAAGTTTTTGATTTAAAAATAGTAATTTTACTGAAAAAAAATGCCAATTCACAACAAGAAGTGCTATGTGTTACTTACAGAAATTACAAAAATGCAACGAGTTTCTTTGCATTTTCTTCCAGTATTAGCTTACGAAATAGGTGGATTGAAAATTTACACCTTTCTTCTAGTAGGATTAAAACATATACTTTAGTAAAATGTTCATTTATTTTACTTTATACATTTTCTAAATTACATCGTATTTAGTGCATTGTACAGTAGAAAGGGACAGTCCGGACAGTATAGTTAACGTAGAATTTTAATTTATTTCAGATACGAAAATACCCGAAAGTACTGTTATCTGTAAATTACACTTTAAAAGCAGTTGCTATAAAGACGGATCTTCTGGTTGAAAGTTATTAAAATGTAATGTGGTGCCCTACAGTACATAGGTACAGTAATTTCTGAAATATATTTAAAAAAAATCTTTTATCATAACACATTTTAGACATGTTTCTCGAACACTCCTCATGATGTACAGTATGTATTGACCAATTCCTTGAGCAATTGCTCCTCAAATCACTCTTAGGATTAATCAATCAACAAGATTGTGGAGATTTGAAATGCCCTAGTAAAAATTTCATATTAATAAACGAAATAACAGAACTGGTTTTAAATAGATTTCAATATTTACCTCAAGAATGCAATCATTGCAGTATTTTAGCTGATCTTGACTTCAGAATTCTTTATCTTAGAATTCTTCTTTATCTATTCTCAAGATTTACGACAAGGACCTTTGAAGAATAATTTTAAATATACTTCTAAAAAAGCACCAACAACATATCTGGAACGCGATTGTACATTAAACTTTTTTCTAAAAAAGTACTCAAACATTGACAAATAAATACTTTTCAACAGTAAGATCATAAGTGCTCAACTCTTGTCGGCAAGATTTTTATTTTGTATGAGCATTGGTTGCTTGGCAATTAAACGAGATCAAATTGACGAAAAGACTCGAGCACGGAGCACGAGGGTTCTTTTCCCAAGAATTTGATCGAGTTTAATTGCCTTTTAGCAATCAATGTGAATAAAAAAAATAAAAATCTTGCCTGACAAGAGTTGAGAACGAATGATCTTCGGTTGGAGAATTAACTGAATGAAGCGTTAAATACGTCAAATTGTTTGCAGCTGCTTGCGTTTGGTGTTCCTCGCTTCTCGTGCAGCTTTGAAGACTATATCCGAGAATGGGTCAATTCTTCTATTATATTTGTTAAAATATAAGTCTTGCACTAACTTGGCGGTTGTATTCCATATCGTTTTGACACAAGATTCCTTATAATCTTCTCCATTACGTTTCCGCATATTAAATGCATAATCTTTTAAAATACTTGCAATCATATCAGTGGACAAAGATTCGCTTAATTCATATTTGCGTTGTTGGCAAAATTCTGCAAATTGATTCCACACACTTTCTCTACACTGAGTTGTCTTTCTCGGAATCGAATTTTGAATGTTTTCATTAATTGAAGCGTCAGGAATGTTGCCGAAGCGCGATATTTTTACTTTTGTCAAAATGACATTTGATTTTTTAAATATTAATGGTTGCTAAAATAATGCTAAAACCACGACCTTCTAGATTTTATGAGACGAAGTCTCTTATCCGGCCTGGGCACTTTTACGATTTCCCATATAAACTTTGTTTCTGAGAAAACGCAAAATTTCGCCGTTTTGGCGCTAGCTGACACGCTGATGTTTATTTGTCACTTGAAGATATATAGGTTAGATAACCCTTACAAATGTCAAGCATTGCATGTTTACGTAAATATTTTGCAAATTAATTAAATAAATTTATATAATTAAATTAATTATGTTATTAAAATTAATTTACAAGTTCAATAACATTATTGAAATTACAATTTTATAACTTCCCGTGAGCTGGATTTAGGATATAGAGATAGTGAGCAGTAAGTACATTATCTGTTCACGTTTTTGCTTGCCAAACAAGGTTTTAGCAATTTCTAAAGAATTATATTACTAAGTTCCTGCTTGTGGTCGTGGCAAACCAAAAACTGTGAAAAAGCAATTGGAGTTAGAAACACCTAGTGATGTTAGAATATTAGACGAATTACATTCTCCAGGTAAATGTTCTACAATATGTATTAGAAGTTCGATTATTTGGTTGAATAAAAGTGTAAATCTTCTAGTGGAGTATTTTAAGGCACCTCGGTTTTGAAGATTTACAAATCCTATCAGTGAATTTGAACACGAGGCAGCTAACAGAGAATCTAATAGGCTATTGACATTCAATCCTTTCTTCAGTTTTTTTGGAATGTATCCTGCCAGAAGGGCTACAGAGGCTGAAATAATTCGCAATCGAGATGCTTAGATAAGGTTTGGAATTCTTTTATTAATTCTGTTATATTTTTAGGAAGTTCGATGTAGAAATTGACTCTTTCAGGTAGGTATCTGTAATTGTTGATCTGTCGAAATAAGGAAGTATATATTATTTTGCTGTTGAGTGTTGGTGTCCATAACCCCAACGTAAGATTTGAAACCATTTTTCTCGTAAGGTAGGTATAATTTGAAGGAAATTCATGAAATGATATTGTAGGATCAGTACTATTACACATTGCATTGCGGCAGTTATACTTTTTTCTGCTAGTGTTTGCCATTACTAAAGTGAACGAAAAAACAGCAACAAAACTACGAAAATTTAAACAAATAAGGAAATAACGTAATTATATTAAAAAATAAAGAAAACTGCCTTAAAAGATTAGGAAAATATAATTTATTGACGATACGCGCATATCCTACAAAAAGTATAAAAGCGCGCGAAGTTAGCGTAGTTTGAAATTGGCGTTTACGTGTTATATATCCGTTTCCGCATTTTCGTGTTTGGTGGCGCCAGCGGAGAAACACTTGAACTAATGGAGTGCGCAGGCCGGATAAGAGACTTCGTCTCGTGAAATCTAGAAGGTCGTGGCTAAAACAATGAGGTAGCGGCAAGAAAAGTAGCATACATTCTTTTCAATTAAAGAAATCATTTCTAACTTGTGATTGGTGCATGTGACACTGTTTTTAATGTCTCATTGGTCTACAACACTATGAAGTTAATTATCATTAAAAAAATGCTTTTTCTTAGAATTACCACTGCCGATGGCATACATTGTAATTTATTTGAAGTATGTTAACTGTCAAAAGTGTAAAAATTTAAGCTAATCTTCGAACCATTTCAAATTACCGGCGCGGTTCTGATCTCCAATCCCCCGGTAGCTAGCGGCAGAACATGTGCATAACGATATTTTTAAAATTTGAACTGGCCGTATTAAGACGTCAAACGTCGAATCGAGGAGGTCGTGATAAAAAGTAAAGCCAATAATAGTTATTTACGTGCCAAGCTTTGTAAATTAATCTTTACGGGCGAGTTGGAAAGTTTGTGGGGCGAGCGACGAAGGAGCGAGCCTCCATAATCCAGCGAGCCCAGTAACGATTATTTGCAAAGCGTGTCGCGTACAAACTTTTATTTCCACCTTCACCAGCATTTTTGTATGAATTGTATATTTTTTATAAAAAGACATTTTGGAATCAAAGGCGGTAGCACAATTTATAGCTAGGCGTTGCCATGGTGTTGTGGTTAAGCAACATATTAGTTGCCATAGCTTTTTGTTGATGAGCATAGTAAAATTCTCTTTTAGGAGCCCGTAAAATTGTACAGGGCTGTGGCTGTAATTACTCATTTACTTAGTTACATAAAGGCCTGTAAAGTGGCATTTACATAGAAGGGGGAAATAAATAAATATACTAGAGGACTGGAGATCAGAACTGCGCCGGATATTTGAAAGTTAGCTTACATCTCGATACTTTTGACAGTAAATACACTTCAAATAAAATACATGTTTATGGCAACGGCAATGGTAGTAGTTTATTCTAAGAAAAGCATTTTTCTACAAAAAGTATTTATTTGTCAAACTTTGAGTATTTTCTCAGAAAGAGGTTTAATGTGAAGTGGCATTTCAGATATGCCATTGGTGCTTATTTTGGCAAGGTTAGTTAATATTGGTTTTAGAAGTTTACTTATAATTATACTTCAAAGGTCCTTGTTGTAAATCTTACAGATACAAAATTTTCTGAAATAGTTAGTGGTTAAAGAAGAAGATCAGCTAATGTACTGCAAGGAATTTGATTGCATTCTTGAGGTAAATATTGAAATATATTCTAAATTAGCTCGGTTAACTGGTTTATTAATAATATGAAAATTTTACTAGGGTATTTCAAGCATCTATCATTTTATAGATTAATCAGACCTAGGAATATAGATTTGAGGAGGAATTGATCAAGGAATTGGCCAATACTGTATTTTATCAGGAGTGTTTGAAAAAACTTGTCTACTAAAAGGTGTTATGCTGATAAAATATATTTTAGAAATTACTGTAAGTAATTTAGGCATTGCAAGTGTAGTTTACAGATAACAGCACTTTTGGGTATTTTCTAGGTTAACTATACTGTCCCGTTCTACTGTACGTGCACTAGATAAGATGTAATTTATAAAACGTATAATAAAATGTATAAAATAGAACAAATTAATATATTAAAGTATATGCTTTAGTTCTACCAGGAGGAATATGTAGGTTTTCTGTATATCTAAATTAATAATGCAAATCTCACTCACCATGAAGTAATATAGAACTGGTTATTATTACCATTACCAAACAACCCTAAACATAAAAAATTATGGAGGTCAAAGTTTAAGATAAACGGGTAGGATTTCAGTTCTGGGAAATTGCACGAGAGGACATGGGGGGGTCCAATTAAAACCTCCTAAGGGGAGTCGATTGGTACAATTGAATTACTAAGCAGCCCTAAAGATTGAAACTTATACAGACTTATTAATCGAAAACTTAAGCCAAGATTGGTATCCTCAAATTACCAAGCAGACCTAGGGTTGAAAAGTTATAAGGGTTAAAATATAACATGGGCGAAATCAATTAAAAGCTTTTAGGCCAAGGGGAGTCTATTGGTACTCTTAAATTATCAAGCAGCCCTAACAGTCGACAGTTATGGAAGATCAAGGTTTAATATGGAGTGGTAAAATTCTGTTTCCAGAATATAACGCTGGAGATCAAAAGGAGTGTTAAAACGAAAACTTTTAGGACAAGAGGAGTCGATTAGTGCCTTCAAATTATCAAGCAGCCCTAGAGATCAAAAGTAATGGGGGTCAAAGTTTAACATGGAGTTCTATTTGATCCCCATTATAGTCTATAGGCCTTTGAATTTTAATGAAGTTAGAAGGTGTAGTTTTAAGTCAAAATAAAACTCCAGGAAATTTTGTTTATGTCCACTAGAATTTAAAGATTTTAGAAAATTACTAAGTTTATACCGTGCCTGAAACCCTAATACATAGGTACTATATGGCTGAAGTGAGCAAAGTGATCTGCTGAGAGATCAATTGGGTGGAAGTGGCTTAGACAAATCCCTTGTTGTATGTACATACTATATGCTTTAACATCCGTATAACTTTAATTTATATAATTTAGTAACAGCAATATTTCTGTTTCCTTTATAAACCCCTTAAAGAGCTTACAAGCTTAAATGGAGCAGTTTATAAGGGTTTCGAAAATCTTTATTTAGTCAGAATTTATAAACAGTATAGTAACAGAAACGTTTTTTTTACCAGTACATAAGTTCATATATAACAGCAATTTAAAGAAACCTGTCATGATAAAATGTAGTTTTGTATCTGTTGCAGTTACTTTTATCACTTTGCATATAGTGGTGTTGGTAATACATATATCGGTTATCAAACTTTCATTACTCGTTCTATCTTGCAATCACACCTTTTCTCTCTTGGATACTTGAGAAATATTATATTATGTTTTCTCACTTTCTGATTTCCACACTAAAATTCTTAGTTAACATTGTATCTTGTTTGTTAAATATAATAAAAATAATGGGCATGTTACAAGTACTTATAGGTAATTCAACTACTCTAGAAACATGCTATAACTACTACTTTAGTCATAATGTGGACAAAAACATCAACTTTTAGATACAAACATCTATTGACATTAGGAACAACTTTATTACTACTGGCAAAAACATGATTTTATAAACAATTCACAAGGGGTATTAAAAAAGTCTTGTTTGTTCTAAACAACTCTCAAACTATTTTTGACAAAACACCAATGTAAAGTTTCTAATTTTTCTTTTGTATACATTATTAATTAATAAACTTATTTTAAGAAATAAGCAAATTTCTTGTAAATCAGGTCATTATATTTAGTTTAAAAAATAATCCCTTTTTTTAAATCAGCTGTCAAAATAGGTCAGATTAGTTGGACCACATTATATGCTGTTATTACAGAACTGTTGGCTGCTATAAAACCCAAGTGATATAACGTCACTGAAAATAATTGTTATAAAACTTGAAAGTCTCCCTGAAGTTGAAGTCTCTTGAAAGTATTTTAAAAATATAATAGTCAAAATTACCTTAAGTGATGTTATAAATCCTTAGGTAGGCAGTGATACATAGAAAAAAAAACCTAACCTCAATACATTTTAGAGTTTAATGTTTTGTGTGGTCTTGGGCTTATAAATGGGCTGAAATACTTCTATTCTAAACAAATGCGCTTTCGGCGTAAGAAAAAGAGTACACTACACTGTTTTGGCCTGTAAAAAAAGAAAGGATGAGGAAAGATTCTTTTGAAACTTTCTGCTGTATTTAACTTTTTTTCTAAGTTTTTAATACGGCACTATCCATGTTTAAATTATAACATTTAACAAAAATTACGCTTATGAACAAAAACTGACATATTGCAGCTATCATATTTATACTAAAAAAAGCATGACCCAATATTTAACCCATAAAATGGTTTGTGAGGTTAATTTGTAGGCACGAAAAGTAAAGTAAGTTTATAAAGAAGGTATTGGTTACCAAATTGCTCACCAAAAGTTATTATTTCTTAGGATTTATAAAAATAATTAACAGTACCACTACCTATACGATATCGTCGGTAAAATGGCGACGAGTATATTTATATCGCTTCATTTAATAGTAAGAGATTATAAAACTCTAATAAACCTTGTGGAACCTTCTTATATACTTTCAATACCTTTATATATTCTTTACATAATTAAGTGTTACCATATAAGTAGGTACTGAATAAAAAAAAATGTATATTGGGTATCTGTATAGACTGTACATTTTAAGATGAGATGATAAAAACAAAACAAGGTTTACATTCACTGAAAATCTAAAATAAATATAGGAAGAAAATGAACAGAATGTGTTAGCCCTAAACTTACTCACAAGCTGATATGTCGTAAGACCAACAACTTCTATAAGTCCATCTTCTGTGCTAGGCTCTGTAGTACCCATAGCTCTATTCCAAGGGCGTGTACCACCACCATAACTAAACAAAAAACTAAATTTATTAAGCTGACATAATGCAATAAAAGTCTTGCAAACCTTGGAATATTAAGGAAAACAATCGCGTGCACCTTTAATTCTTTTAACTTAGGGGTCAGATCACGACCATCACATTCTAACGAAACAAATTCAGCAAGGCCTTTCCATTTCCTTTTGAGCAAGTCTTTTCCACCCATTTGACCATAGAACATTTTGTTCCTCAAGCGGGAGTTGAACTTTTCTGGATGGGCTTCTATATTTGGTAAAAAAGTTCAAATTAGTTTCAATAATCTCTATATTGTCACTTTTTATGTGATTAAATACACGCTATTTACTGGCGTATAGAACAACATAAACTGATAATAGCAGAGTTCGCGAAGATTAAGAAATGTCGAAAGCTGTAGTACTAACTAACCTCTGGCTTCATGAAATTCTAAAGCAATGTGAGCATCAACACCCAATGAAAAGTAATTATTTACAACATTTAATGGAAGGTTTTCTTTTCCGTCCTCGTTCGGTTCGGCGTCTGTATTTTTCTTAACTTCTAAGGACCATCTATCTAATAATATAGTATCGCTGCTATTTACGTTTGCCAGGATTTTCGAAATTGGTTCATCTGTATAACCCTACAATAAAAAGTAATTTGTTTTGTAATTAAATCTTATATGAAATTAAATATGATGATTGTTAACGTACCCCACCCCATCCAAGAGCTCTAGCTAAGTCGTTACCAGTACCCAGAGGCAAAACTCCTACAGCTGGTGCGGGTATAATACCTATTTGGTCAATCACACTAAGCACCCAACCGACAGTTCCGTCACCGCCACAAGCCAAAACTCGCAGATTGGGAACTTTTCTAAACATTTCCAGTCCCATTTTTGGCCCGCCTTGTGTTAAATCGAAAACCTGTCTGGGATTCAACAGCCATTGGAATTTTTGCAACAACTTTGCACCCTGATTACCGCCCGATTTTGGATTTATAAAAACTATGACAGGCGTTACAGTTGCTGTTGGTATTGGTTTTATAACAAAAGCTCTATGGTCCTTATCCTATAACGAAAAAAAAACATAACCCAACGTACAAGTGATTGTATGTACTAGGGGTAAATTACCTTTTCCTTGCTTTTTTTCTTATTGGAAGCTCTCTTCTTATTAGATTTTCGAAGACTAGACTTAAAGCTGCCCTTTTTAGGCAATTTAACGATCCACGACGGAGGAACTATAATACTGCTATGTACACCTGAAATCATTTGACATTCTCAAGTTTGAACTTATTCGAAGATTTCCGAATTTACCTAATTTACATTCTTCCTCTATTCGTTGAATATTGAAACAAGTCTCTTTGTTATGATATGCTGCCTTACACCACGAACAACTCAGTGCTACTATCTCTTTAGAACTAAAAGAAAGTTTCGACTGGAATGACTGAAAGGGAAACAACGATGAAGATTAATTGCCAGTTTCGAGCGTAAAATAATATATTTCTCTTTTGTGTTTCTTAAGAAGCACACAACATTCGTTAGCAGCAGGGATAATTAAGAAATGAGAGATATAAAAGTGTAAAATAAGCAATGTTGTTAATTGCAACATTACCTTCCCACATTGCATACATTTTCCTTTTTCAGACCGTCTATGTACCCAGTGATGATGAATAATGGTCTGCTCACGGTACTGGCGAACTCCAACATCCCGGAAAGTAGGTTTGCAAGTAAAACGTATCCGATCTGTTAATATCGTGATGCAATTTTGATGCGCCACCACGTTACAGGCGGAACATTTCATGCGTGATCCATGTTTCTGAAAATAAGGACAATATTGTATTTTATAAGAAAAAAAATCATGGCTTTAGGGGAAAGGTCACATTTTAAAATTTATATTGTAAAAATTTTAAAAAGAAATTGTACGCTATGTACGTCATCACGTTTCGCACGTTTAGTAGATGCATGTATTGTTCTACCTACACAATATCTTGAGTATTTTGCTTTCATTAGAGTTACGTGTATTATTACGGGCTTCGCTTACGTTCATAGTGAATTGCGGCAATTTTACATAATTTAAGACAAAAACAAACTAGAACAAAACTACATGCACTCTATTTTATTGTAATTTATATTTTGCTTTAATTTGCGATGTATAAAGGAATTTTGGTTTTATGCAAATTAATAATTACACTAGTTAGGTTAGTTAATATAATTCGTCTAGAAAGAAAAATTCTAGAACTTTATTTAGCAGCAGCAATTCACAGCATGTTCCCCTCCAGTTAAAAAATAAACTTTTTTTTTTCTCATATGCATTACTTAAATTGCTCTAATGTTCTAACTAGTAAAAGCCTAAAAACCTAAAACATTTAAAGGAAATCTTTATTCCTGCATAGTAAAGCAAAATAATTTGATAGGTACTTATATAACATTCAAAAACATGAAAAAGTATCTACTGTCGTCTATCAATCAACATATAAAATAGTAAAATTAAAATTCCTGAATTTTGCAGTTAGATTTAAAAAATAAAATATATGCTCTTTTAAATCGTAATCGTAAACGTCTGTCGGAACAAATGTATCGATGCATTTGGGTGCTTATTTGTATTTTATTACCCAGTCGCCTCTTCCATTGTTTCTATAGTATTGTACAGTCTCAAAAGCCCTCAAAATCCTATACGCTTAGAATTTGAAAATCTAAAACCGACCGTTCTTGTGGGATGTCGCTTATCGTGTTTCCTTTACCTCAACCTTGCATGACATTTTGTTTTTAAGTTGACGCTCTACGCAAGTGTCTCTCTTAGACGCTACCAATTTCTGTTTACCAGTCAATGTTTCATTGGCGTTACCAATAGCACCGAAATCCATTATCGCCAACAGAGAGCCAACCAACAGTTAGAATAATTGCCACTTCTTCCGCAATACAACTACTTTCATCTGTAGAATCGCGACGACAATCTTTCAATTCAACTAACGACCCTACTTCACAGGGCTAAAAGTAATTATTTACATTCCAACATCTGCCGCAAAAAGTAGTGTTAGGGCAGCAACCTTTTGTCTGAGTCGGTGATGCATGTCAACGTTTCCTTATTCAAACTCCCGGACATCAACTTCGTACCTTTCAAACTTTCATTTCTGTTGCATACAACATGCCACAATTCAACCGATAGCTACCGTCTTTAGTTCCTCAAACAGCACAAGCTGGTTTGTCATCAGTAACAGCAAACACTTCAAAACAATATTTAAAAAGACTGCTACCTCTAGTTTCAGCGCAACTGAGTATTCAAATCATCATAGTCTTTTAAATATATCCACCAAGTTAGCTTTCAGTATATTTATAAGGATGTTTCACTTAAGATTAGTGAGATAGTACTCGTCAATAGGAATAAAAAATCCTTATGCCATTTTTGATTTTACGCTATCGAAAAACATTTGCTAAAAAAGGTCAACTTTTGGGAACAGCTGGAAATAATAGTCAAAACAAACTGTGACGTTACCTAGCATCAGCAGTACAATTTCTCAGATAGCACGTGGAGAATGCAGTTAGGTACATCCCGCTCCAACAACTATTCTAAAACGAGTGACCACCAACCCACTTTTCAAAAACATTTTTTTTCTAGGTTATTGTTAAAGATAGTTACTAATGATATAAAACTTTTTTGTTGCATGTTATGTGTGTACTGTTACCTGTCTAGAGGATACGAATCTTAAGTGAAACACGTCGTATATTTATTTTTGGGCGAAGAATCATATTTATTTTTGGGCGAAGAATCAGAGTAGCATCCCTTGTACCTCACGGCACCGATTACTAGATCATTTGGTGGACGCTACTTAAATTTGGCCAAATCTGGGGGACTTCCACGCCGATTGGGGATTTTTGAGAAAATGACCAGTTCGACCGCGGTCGAACCTGCGACCCTTGCACTGGTTCACTAAAATGTTTAAAAGCAAAAATTGACACGTTTACTATTATTAAACCATTATAATCAGAAAAACATCTTTGTTTATTATATTTATTTATTACAAATATGCAACGCACGTTGGGTCTACGTAATAATAATAATCGCCCCTTCTCTCCCGCACAAGCTTCTTGTTACTTTACTTGTGAGAGTTGCTTATGTTTAAGTGCTTTATTGTTGGTCTACTTGTTTAGCATCTCTTTATGTGTTTCGGGTTGTTTATATTAGCAGTTTAATTCTACAACAATTCTAATTAAAACAATCATCTACTAAACTCTAGTTATCGATGATTAATCTTTGGGTCCATATTCTTTGGCTCGACAAACTGACACGACTTTTCTTCAACCAACGACTCGTCTGTTACTCTTCGGGGTGCGGATACGCTTAACTGACCCAAAAATTAAAAAGTATGGGCTTATAGAAAATTTTCGTTATTTTTTTTATTTATTTTTTTCAGTTATCCAAATTGATGATATATTTTAGTACAAAAGCAGAAAATAGATGTCAAAGCATACTGAGATGTTTGCACGAAGTGAAAATAGCCACTAAAGCTTTGGCTGCACTTGGATGTAATGGACCAACTGGAAATAGGCGCTATCAGAAGCAGTGAAAAAGGTTGTCAGCGACCACTGCACTGGCTTACATCATTTGTTTTGACTAATCAGTGATTCCAAAGAATATACTCTGGTTCCAATCGTAAATCTTTGGAAAACTGTGAAAACTTACCAATTAGTGAAATTTAAGAAAACAACAAGTGACTGTGACAGGAAGACTCGTTCACTCTATGTGGATCTTGCTTTAAAATATACCATACCATACGTAATTGTGTTTACGTTATCAGCAATCACAGTCTAAAATGTTACTCAAAGTTAAAAAAGTTTTTAAATCGATTATGAAAACGGCCTTCAAAGCCTCGACTAAAAGGTAGTAAATATCACTTAATCCCGTACCCTTGCAACATGCAAGCGGTGGAGTGGACTGTTAAGTTGAACACTGAGGCAGCCAAATCTAAATTTGGCTATGAAAATCGCAACGGGTACATCCTCACAAAGTTGTAATAAAAAAGCCTAAATTTACAATCAAGCAATAGGGACCACTGTGCCCATAAGGTGACGAATCCCGGTAATCTAACATAAAATAGGCAAAAGTAAGTTAAAATCTGCAGAAAGCGCATTTTGAGGCGAATTGAGCCATGAACTGTTGGAGCATAATTTTAGGCCTCATATCTTCTGAACTCAATATTTTCTAAAGAATTTAAGATATATATATATATATATATATATATATATATATATACAGGGTGGGGCAAAAGTCCCGCAACGGCCAAATATCTCCCGAGGGGAAGGTTTTTTAAAAAAATGTTTCAGGCAAAAGTTGTATGGCTTTGAAAGAGGAATCATTTGCATACAAAACCATCTCCCACCCCTTCACCCCCTCCTGAGGGGTGGGGGTAACTTTTAAATTTTAAATGGCCAACCCTATTTTTTTTTGCTGATTAATATTCTCTAAGAAAAAACAAGAACTTTTGTCCGAAAAATTTTTTTTAAAAAGACGAATTTCGCGATTGACCCAACGAACAAACTTTGGATATTCCAAAATATTCCGACTCTTTTACGCGAAAATGACGGGGTTTTCAGAAAAATTACAAGAGGTAAAAAAGGCTTAGAATTTTGCAAAAAATCTAGGAAAAAAAAATAAACAAAAAAATGTCTTGTTTTTTTTTTCAAAAATTGTTCAAAAATTTTTTTGTTTATTTTTTTTTCCTAGATTTTTTGCAAAATTCTAAGCCTTTTTTACCTCTTGTAATTTTTCTGAAAACCCCGTCATTTTCGCGTAAAAGAGTCGGAATATTTTGGAATATCCAAAGTTTGTTCGTTGGGTCAATCGCGAAATTCGTCTTTTTAAAAAAAAATTTTTCGGACAAAAGTTCTTGTTTTTTCTTAGAGAATATTAATCAGCAAAAAAAAATAGGGTTGGCCATTTAAAATTTAAAAGTTACCCCCACCCCTCAGGAGGGGGTGAAGGGGTGGGAGATGGTTTTGTATGCAAATGATTCCTCTTTCAAAGCCATACAACTTTTGCCTGAAACATTTTTTTAAAAAACCTTCCCCTCGGGAGATATTTGGCCGTTGCGGGACTTTTGCCCCACCCGTATATATATATATATATATATATATATATATATATATATATATATATATATATATATATATATATATATATATATATATATATATATATATATATATATATATATATATATATATATATATATATATATATATATATATATATATATATATATATATATATATATATATATATATATATATATATATATATATATATATATATATATATATATATATATATATATAACAAAGGGATAATAATGGGAATTCGCGCAATATCCCTTTATTATATGTTTATATACGCGCATTAATCTTTCTATTCATATTTATATATATATATACGAGGGTAGATTGAAAAGTTTCCGGAATGGGCAAGAAAACGCAGTAATTGAACAGGTTTTTGTTTTTATTTTTCAACATAATATCCTTGCAGGGCGATACACTTTTCCCAGCGGTGCTCCAACTTTTTTAAGCCTTCAGAAAAATATGATTTCGGGAACTCTGCAAAATAAGCTTTAGTGGCGGCGATGACCTCCTCATTTGACGTAAAGCGCTTGCCTCCGAGCCAAGTCTTCATGTTTGTGAACAAAAAGAAGTCGCACGGGGCCAGGTCTGGAGAGTACGGGGGATGCGGCACCACCTCGTAGCCCAATTCAACCAATTTAGCATTGGCGATTCGGGATGAATGGGCCGGCGCGTTGTCGTGATGGAAGAGCACTTTCTTTCGCTGCAAATGAGGCCGTTTCTCCTTCAAAATGCCGTTGAATTGATCCAATAAATCGCTGTAGTATTGTCCCGTGATAGTTCTTCCCTTCTGCAAAAAGTCGATGTGTATCACACCTTGCGAATCCCAAAAAACGGTGGCCATGACCTTTCCAGCAGATGGGACAGTCTTTGCCTTCTTCGGAGCAGATTCGCCTGGAGAAATCCACTGTTTCGACTGCTGCTTGGTTTCTGGTGTGTAGTGGTGGATCCATGTTTCGTCCACGGTCACGAATCGGCGAAAAAAATCCGTTGGATTACGATTTAACAAGGCCAAACACTCTTTCGAAGTGGTCACACGATTTCGCTTGTTGTCCATAGTCAGCAAACGCGGCACCCATCGCGCCGAGAGCTTCCTCATGCCCAAATGTTCGTGCACGATATTTTGCACACGTTCATATGAGATGCCCGTGGTCTCTACTATTTCGCGCAACTTCACTCGTCGATCGGCTAACACGAGATCATGGACTTTATCGACCATTTCTTCATTTGTGGCCGTTTTTGGACGTCCACTGCGTGGTTCATCCTTGGTGCTCGTACGGCCACGTTTGAACTCGCTCACCCAGAAACTAATAGTCGAAAATGAAGGTGTGGATGTGCCATGAACTTTCTGCAAAATATCTCGTATCTCCGTCGCCGTTTTCCCGTCCATCCAGAAATGTTTGATGACTGCACGAAATTCGTTTTTATCCATTTTTGCAAAAGTGCCTGAATTGCTTCACAAGATATCCTAGTAAACATAAACGGAACGACGCACGTGTCTGAAAATTTGACAGCTTTCCTAAAATAGGTTAGCCTTGACAACCATCATAACAATTTCACGATACGCGCGCCATCTCTTGCCCATTCCGGAAACTTTTCAATCTACCCTCGTATATATATATATATATATATATATATATATATATATATATATATATATATATATATATATTATAACACTTTTGAAATATTTTATCAACTTTTCCATTTAAAAGTAAATTTAAGTTATTTAATGGTGTGTCATTGATTATACAATCAATGTGTATACTTTTTAATAAGGTTAAATAATCCATATTTCTTTATTTATTATCAAACAGTTTAATCACCAAATTACTCAAGTATACGTAACATCCAGTTGTGCGCAAGTTATTGTTATTATCTAATTCATTTATGTATAATTTCAAATGAGTATATCGACGGGTTATGTGATTCTTTTAAGGTTTTTGTTTATGTAAATAGATCGTTATTATTGCGTAAAAATGTTGTGTAATAATCTGTAATAGATGTGTCACTGTGACAAATTATGTTTTAATCTGCTATTATGTTTGTAAATAGTGTATAATCTCTGTATTAGATGGTAAGGTGACGTCAAATTGTGTAATATAATTATGTAAATAGGAAATAGTATATAAGCTTAGAAAATCATATTTTTAGGACACTTCAAGAAATAAAGCGACAGAGTAAAGTCGTGACACTTCCTGATATAAAGCGACGCAGTAAAGTCGTGTAACAAATATAGTATTAATGTAATTAGACACAGAGTAAAGTGTATATTTGCTATAAATTGTAAAAAGTTAAATAGTCTAGTCTTAAATAGACAGTTAAATTGGTTGGTGATTTGAATACGGCGAAAAACAGTTATAAATGGTAAAAGTGTATATAAGTTGTTAAAGAACCACCTTCAAGTTAAATTACTTACTAAAGTTAAGCAAGATAATAAATCTACGTTAAAACCATAAACTGGTGTGTTATTTAATATTAAACACATAAAAATACCACAAAATATTCTTCGATAAAGGGAAAAAGTACCCGCTATTAATAAAACAAAAATGAGTTACCAAAACCAAGTTCTGGATTGTGTTATATGGGAAATCCAAATTGCCAACCAGCACTGGGACAACATAAGGTGACTCTGCAAATGGTTTGGAACGAGGACTAGTAAAAAGGAAAGAAGCAATATTATAAAAAGGTAGGAAGTTATTTCCTTTTGTATTGGCATTTTCTGAAGAAAAGACTATCGTTTGTAAAGTGTAGTAAAGTGACTTGAACAATTTAGTAATAGTTAAAAATTAATTAAGATTTCTATTTTAAAAGTGATTTCAAATTTCAATTTGTATATTTGTTAATACCACAAGAATCCACATTCACCCTGAGATGAGTCTCTATTAAATTTAATTATGTTATTTTAAGTTATTTAACTGGCGCCCAACTCTCTTACGTAAACTTGAATTAGTCAAGAACTAACTTAACATTAATTTTATATAACTATTGTATTATTTAAAACTATTAAAAGGTATTTTCTAATCATATTAGAATTTATAAAAGAGGGAAGTTGAAAAGCATTTCCAAAGTTCACAGTTAAATTAAAAAGCAATTTAATTATAAAGTAATTTTCTACGATCGAACGGCAATTATTCACAGTTTCAAAATATATAATAAAATATTTAAAAATAATTTATTATTTTTAATTAACCAATATTACAGTATTTATTTATGGCTGTCAACGTGGCATTTGTTAATGTGGGGCAAAATACTATTTTTTTTAATGCAATATCACTGCATTTATATATATATATATATATATATATATATATATATATATATATATATATATATATATATATATATATATATATATATATATATATATATATATATTAATTAAATGTTGATATAATATGGAAAAATTATTTATCTCGGACCAGGAATCGAACCTGGGGTCTTCTGCTATCCGGGCAGATGCTCTACCGCTGAGCTATCCAAGAACTGATTGCTGGGGAAATTATATATATATATATATATATATATATATATATATATATATATATATATATATATATATATATATATATATATATATATATAATATCAATGTTTAATTTTATTTATTGTTCTTACTACGAGACTGTTAATTCGATCATCTAACTTTGGGTTCTTTTATTAAATGATCCAAAAACTTTACCTATTTGTGGTTATTGAATTTTATTAAATAAGGTGGGGTTAGTGACAACCATTGACACATATACCAGCAATGTCATACATGACAGTTCCCAAATTAAAGTATATAAGATCAAGTAAGCATAACATAAAATAAATATTTATTCAATCTCTATATTTACCACTCTTTTGTTTAGGATGTTAAAAGAAAGAAATCTTACCCTGTCAACTTACAGTTATTCCTTCCTTTAGTTAAATCTGCAATGTATGATTTTCCAAGTAGGTTAACTGATAGACCACTCCCTTTTAAACCTTCTATAACTGCACTTTCACAGCACATACGCTTCTTACACTTTTCAATCTTCCTCCTCTGCACTCTATAATGATGGACCACCAAACCTTCCAACTCTTCAATCTTTCCCTGCTGGATAGGCAACTCTATACTTCTTTCATATAAGCCACCCGTTACTATCTTCTTTGACAGGACTATTATTACGGCCACACTTCTTCAGCACCTCCGGTAAGTAACTAATGTGAATATTGGAAATGGCCTCTCACCCTATTGGTACTCCTCCGGTACAGGAACTGCTGCTGACTACTATTCTTCCACACCTCGGTAAGTATTGATGATGATTTTCTTAAATTGTCTCACCCTTATGGTTCTTTACTTATTCCTGAACCACTTAAAAAGTTCTTCCACTCTTTTGTATATATTTCTTTATTACTTCTTATTTGTGTTAACTTTTTCCCCCTTTTATGTTTTATTCTAAATTTTCTTCTATTTTCTCCTTTTTAGTAGTATTTTAATAATTTATATTTCTTCCTTCAATTCTTACTCTTAACTCTCCTTTTTCAATAAAACACTAGACTTTCATTTAATATTTATTAACTTATAATCCTTTTTTTAAGAGCTTTTTACAATTACAACCATCTTTTTTCCAAAAACAAAAAAAATTATTTAATCTCTCTGAGAAACCTCTATTTCATTTATTTTATTTGTTATATTTATTTCCCCCAGAAATATCACCTTTCTATGATCATTCTTACTGCCCTTTCAATAACAATGCATATTTCTATAGTTATGAAAAACTAATTTCTTTATTTAAAATTTCAAATTTGCATTATTATTGAAGGTGCAGTTTTGATTTTCATATGATCCTTTAATATCCTTAACTAATATACCTAATTTTCTTTTTCAGGTTGACGTTTGACTAAGATCTCCTTCCACCTACCATCCTAATTTGTATTTAATATTGTAAACTGTTATACTTTAATAAAGATATGCTATTCCAACTTGATTTATCGTATTTCAATTTTATATTGAGTTTTCTAATCTTAGTATAACGTTAAGACATTATTTATGTTTTATTTAACGATATCCAAGAACCACAGACTTGGTTGGAATTATTGTTCAAATGAACAATGAATCTCCAAGTTTATAATCGAATGCACTTTCTCATATTATTTGCTGTTTAGCTCAAAAGTGACCATTGCACAATGTAATAATAATACACATTGAATAGGTACAAACGCATGTAACTACGAATTTTAGTACGTTTTGGCAAAAGGAAACGAATAAATTAAGCATTATGACAGAAAGTGAGTTCATTTCTCGCCCCATGGCGCCTAACGAAATTATATAAATATTAAACGTAATTGGAGTTTATGTAATCGTTTCTTCTATAGAGAATTAAATTGTGCGCAAACACAATTTAGTCTTATTTAATATAGTTTAGTAACATAATTTGCGAAAACTCTTACTGCTGGGATTATTTCTACCAAAAACGGATGCGATGGCGAAAAAGGAGAGATTTGGAAATATTCGCATTTTAAAGAATCTAAACAATGCAATTAAAACTTCTGGCAACTTTATCCTAATTATTTTATAACTGGATGGTTATATCATACAACTGAATTATTCCGCCGATTGGATTAACTCAAAAATTAGGCGTGCGCGTTGTGTTATTAGATCGTTCAGAAGCTTTAAGGAATCGATTACTAGAAGGAATACCTACCATATTAATGCCATATTTCATTTAGTAGATTTCTGATTGCTGTATAGAGTGCCATCGTCATAAAAAGGTGCAGTTTCAGAATTTTAGAAGAAAAAACTACTTACATAGGCTTAAAATTCAGATTTAAAAGATTTATTATCTTTTCAGATCTTGCTAAACTTGTTTAATGAGATGCTCGAAGCGCCTTGCCATTTTTTTGGAAACACAAATTAACATTAATTTGATTTCATGCTGACTTTTATCGGGATGGCCAATAATTAATTAAAAATGGGATTGGAATTGGAATTCAGGATTGAGCTTGCTATGTATTATTTACACGTACCTGTACATGTAAATAATACATTTATATGTATTATTAAAACTACGAAAGTATCTATTTACAATCACGAACGGTCACCCCAACCGTTTTCTCTTAAAGCCTCTAACCAACTAAGAAAAACTTAAAATTTATTGTAAAATTGTCAACTATTATTTTCCCTTATTTAAAACTTCCTGTCTTTAACAAAACTTACAATAGCTGACCATTCACACTCTGTAAAGTAATACCATCCCTTTGCAGAAGGCGGATTCGACCAGCGTCTCATCCCTTAAATATCCATAACACAACCCAACAGTAAATATGTTTCAAATATGAGTATTAACATCTTTGTAACAAGAGTAGCAGATTAATTCTGGACCAATGAATTTCATAACAAATATTACAATTTCATTAAACTGGATGTATTGTTTATAATTGTCTTCCACCTTCCTTATACTACAATAAAGCATTCAAAGCCAACTTAAAATTAAGTAAATTCAGCTTTTCCCAGGCCTGACGAGAAGGGTGGGGGGGAAGCAGGGCTCCAGCCCGGAGCCCGGCCCGACACGATCACCATTATGTAATAACATTTTTGTATCGATTAATATATTAATTATTATAAATAAGAATATATTATTTTATTTTTATCAATTAAAATTCAGGAGGGAATCGCCGAGAATCGATGCATCGTGTGAGACCTTTCACTTGCAGGTATTTCATCAGTTTATCTTGCGAATCACTGATATCTCTATAAGTACATATATTATGTATTACATGCTATTACTATATAAACATCTGATATTGGACTGACTGAATCAAATTTTACGTGTGAACGGCTCTCTCAGTCCCATAGGCCCACACTCATCTTCATGACTCATCACCCGCTCCAGAACGACTCGTCATTTGGTTATTTTACTTTTATTGGGAATATATATCGGCATGTGTTTCTTCTCAGTTCTCCCTTTGACTCTGTCAGACGTATTTTATGCTGTGTTTTGTGATGTAGTAAAAGAATACAATAACGCATTGTATTCATGATTTTCCATACAATTTAGGTAATTTTCCTTATCCAACTAACGTCATACTTAATGCAAGAATTAACCTAAAACAGACAAGGTGTGTTGTAATGGGAAGGTATACAAGTAATTACTACCTAACCTGAGCATTTTATAAGTAATAAATAAGTTTCCAAGTTAACAAAATCATTGATTTTATTACTTTTGATGGAGGCTTGTGAAGTTGTTTCTTCAAAACATAACAAACTATCTTAAATGTAGGGGTTGCTTTTTACAAATAATATCAGTAAAACAACATACAATAAGTATGTGCGGTTATGCATCGTACACTAAAAAAATTTAATTGGCTTGAATTTTCATTTTGTTGATATCTGAAATTATGTAAATAATGTTCAATAGCATATAAAGTTGATATTTGTGAAGATAGGAAGGCGTGAAAAGGTATTTTTATGTAAATAAATTAATAAATAGTTGTGTAAAGATGAGATTTCATCGACATTCAATGGAAGCTTTGTATTCAATGGAAGTTGATTGCACAAGAAGTATGTGGGGTTATGCAACGTACACTAAAAAAATGTAATTGGCTTGACTTTTCATATCATATCAACATATTTTCATATGTTGATATCTGAAACTATGTAAATAATGTTTGATAGCATGTAAATTTGCGAAGATACGAAGGTGTGAAAAGGTATTTTTATGTAAAGAAGTTAATAAATAGTTGTGTAAAGATGAGATTTCATCGACATTCAATGGAAGCTTTGTATTCAATAGAAGCTCATTGCACAATAACTATGTGCGGTTATGCGACGTACACTAAAAAAATGTAATTCGCTTGAATTTTCATTTTGTTGATATCTGAAACTATGTAAATAATGTTTGATAGCATGTAAAGTTGAAATTTGTGAAGATACGAAGGTGTGAAAAGGGATACTTATGTAAATAAGTTAATAAATAGTTGTGTAAAAATGAGATTTTATCGACACTCAGTGGAAACTTTGTATTCAATAGAAGTTTATTGCACAAGAAGTATGTGCGGTTATGCAACGTACACTAAAAAATGGAATTGGCTTGAATTTTCATTTTGTTGATATCTGAAATTATGTAAATAATGTTTGACAGCATATAAAGTTGAAATCTGTGAAGATAGGAAGGTGTGTAAAGGTATTTATACGTAAATAAGTTAATAAATAGTCGTGTAAAGATAAGATTTCATTGACATTCAATGGAAGCTTTGTATTCAATGGAAGTTCATTGCACAAGAAGTATGTGCGGTTATGTAACGTACATTAAAAAATGTAGTTGGCTTGAATCTTCATTTTGTTGATATCTGAAATCATGTAAATAATGTTTGATAGCATGTAAAGTTGAAATTTGTAAAGATAGGAAGCTGTTAAAAGGTATTTTTATGTAAATAAGTTAACAAATAGTTGTGTAAAGATGAGATTTCATCGACAGCTATGTTGTGAAATGAAAACATGTATGTTATATGCCATTAGATAGGGAATTTAATAATCTATCAGTTTATCTAATTAGTTTTAGGATTAGTTAATAGTTATAAACAATAATCTGGTTATAAATCAAATGTTAAGAGTTCTTTTGTTTCATGCAAAATTCCCAAAAGTGTTCAAAGGTTATTAATTTTTTTTAAATAAAAATAATCATCACGTAATTAATACTAAATCGATAAATCTCAATACTAATTCATTCTTTGAAACATAACATCAAATGTGTTGTATGTAAAATGACTTACTTTTATCAAATAAATAATCACAATGAAAAACTTCATTTAGTTAAAACACAACAAAATGAATGATTTCCATTTGAAATTACATAATAAATAGAAAATTAGTCACTAAACATTTCTATAAATAAATTTCATCGACATAATCTAGTATTAGTAGTTTTATTATTTATTAAACAAAAGATATAACAACGCAAAACGTATACGCACTCAATATCTTTTACTAAATAAACAACTTAACTGCTACTTTTGTTTCTAAGTAAAACTACCCGACCTTTCAAGAGAATTTGAAAGTTGAATATTTCATTGAGAAGCTGTCTATGAAGCAGAATTTTATAGAGTTTACAAACATCTGTTTTTAATGTTTATAAAATTTATAAAGACACGCTCCTTTCTAAAGGAAACGGCTTCAGCACATACATTTTTAAGATTTATTTTTTCAAAATATCGAAAAACTATCAGACTTTGTCCTTTGGATATATTTTTAATAAGAAAAAAATGATCTATTATAAATTTTGAAAAAAAATAGTTGTAGGAACAAATGGTTAAAATACCTGCAAATAACTTCTTAAAACAATATTATTATTGGTAATTTTATTTCTTGAGATAAAATTTAGCAAATACTTTGATTTCCTGCATAACTGTTAATTATCCCTTGTGTTACAGTTACATTGCTTTAAACATGGAGTATAATTAATTAATCATATAATTAATTAAGCCAGTAATATTGTTTGCATCGACAAACCAAAAATTCAAAACAATACTGTAAAATCTACTCCCTGGAAGATCCTGGAGATCAGATCAGATCAGCTGACAATAGTTTAGGTTTTGGTAAACTAAATAGACGAAGCAAACTGTAACATAACCTACCATCAGCTGCATCAATGTATCATTTACCATGTTAAAAATGCAGTTCGGCACATTCAGCTCCAACTGTGATTCTTAAACCAGTGACCACCAAACCCACTTTTCAAAAACAATATTTTTTTTTGATTATTACGAAAACTAGGCATTTATGATACCAAGCTATTTTGTTGCTTTTATGCGTACTATCACCTGTTAAAATGATGCTGATGTTGGTGAAACACCCTGTATATCATTGTATGTTCTATTCAGCGTTCCATTTAAGTAAAAAATTTAAGTATACCTATAATTTGCGAAATTTGGCAACACTGTGTAATCAATTTAAAATTTTAATAGAAATAATGAAGAGGATCATTGAAATGATTTTCATGCTTCCGTCTCCTCCCTCATTGCTTCCTTATTTACCACAATATTTCACGGTATACCAAACACTGCTTGGTAATTAAGAAATTATGTTTATAATGCCATGGCCATCCAAACAATTAAGAAACATTCCCGAACGCAGATCCTTCTTCAATGAATTCCTCGATTTCGACTCCCCCCTTTCCTGGACCAATTCACTACTTCCTAGGAGATACATTTTCAAAAATCGAGAGTTAGGCCCATTTAAACATTTTAAACTCTGGATTTGCCTGTTTTTGGCACCAAGTGCACGCCATGCTACGCTGGTGTATCAAAGTACCGTAAACGACGCCATATTTTAACGAAGTCAGTATGGCCTAGTTGATTAAATGTAGTGACTCTGCAAATGCGCAAATGTATAGTGTCCATTAAACCTAAAAATACAAAATATATTACGACTTTGGCTGAAAAATACGTCACTAAGAGGAATTTCGGCTTTTATGCTAATCTCGTAGCAGAGTCCAATAGGGTGTAAAATAACGATGCCACTTCTGTTACAGATTCAAGTAAATACATTGTTGAGAAGAATGATTTTGCTCCGCAAAATTTTCAAATTTCGGTAAAATAACCAGACCGTTCCTACAATAAACATTTCTTTATGTATGTGTAAGAATTTATCTTAGTGTATATTATAAGGCACACCTATTATAAAATATTTAATTCTACCGAAATAAAATATAAAAATAAATTTAGCAATAAAATTGAAGGGCCAGCGCAGTTTTTGCAATTTCTCAAATATTTGAATAACGAAACCAAAAATAAAACGCCCGTAACTTCCGTGGAGGTCTGATAACTTTTTTGCCCATCTAATTTGTTTAATCAACGTCTGTTAGAGCAACAGGTTTAGTAGGAGGGGATTAGATATGTATTAGTTGAAATAAACGTCTGTAAAGAGTTTACTAGTTTAAGAGTCTAAAAGAGTTGCGGGGCATTATAGCTTATTTTAAATAAGATTATTAGTATTCTTTATAAATATAGTGGATTTTTTAATTGCTATTGGATTCTTTTCTCGTTTTTTTTTCTCTTGATATTCTAGTATCATCCGATTTTTAATTATTAATTAACTATCAAGATTTTTATATGACGTATTTACGAAGCAAATTATGGAAATAACAGCAATATAATACACATATTAGAGCATCCGTTCCTATCTATCGTGGGAAAATTATAACGTTTAAAACAATTATGTTAAAAAATTGACTTCTCTTCTAAAAAGTCGCTTAATTTTGTAATAATGCACTTAAAGCTAAAAAAAGAAAAATAAAATTCATTTAATTTTTTTTATAAACTCCCGTATTATACAATCTGTCATATTATACAGAGGACAATAAATATTTAGTGTGGTATGTAACAATTAGTGCAAGTAGCAGCTGGAGCTGCCACATGCTTATGGGCATGTAGAGTAGGGCTCCAAAAAACCACTCTATTACAAAATTTCACTAGTGTATAAAACATGCGAGTATTTGAACAGCTATTTAAGAGGAAGGAGGAGAAGGAAAACTTAAATTAATTTTAAATTAAGATTAACACTATGGTTAATGCTAAGATTAAAAACGCGTTAGATGTTCATTGGGTTTAAATTGCTTTAGGCGTTTTGGTTCATCAGAATCATCCATTAAAGTATTCACTAGTTGGTTTGGGTGTACTCGGTCTTATATTTTTGAGCAGTTCTTTGTATTTCTTCTTGCACGATGGGAATACACAAATCACTCAATATCACTTTGTCTGGCACATACCACGGAGCACTGACTAAAGTGCGTAGCATTTTATTTTGAAATCTCTCGATGATTGCCAAATTGGAGATGCTAGCAGTTCCCCACAGAGAGAGATCATATGACCAGATAGGTTTTAACCTAACCTTGTAAGTAATAATTTGTTTTCTAGTGATAGTGCAGACCTCCGTCCGATCATCCAGTATAGTTTTCTGAAAACATTTTCAACGTTTATTGAAAATGTGGGTAGTTCAAGTCAGGCGTCGATACAGGTGGAGTTCCAGATATTTTGCGGAATCGGCATGTTTTAGTTGTTGCCCCTTGAGTGTAATAGTCGGCCAGTTATCACGATTCATGGTGAAAGTGACATGTTGGGATTTATTTTCGTTCACCTTAATTCTCCATACTTTGAGCCATGGTTGGATTTTATTAAGAGAGTCTTGCAGGTGTGCGAAGCAGTGGTAGGATTAATATGTGACGATAGGGTAGCCGTGTCATCGGCGAAAATGGTAGTTGTGGTTAAGTTTGTAGTTGGTAAGTCAGCTGTGAATAGAAGATAAATAACGGGTCCCAGTACACTGCTTTGGGGTACTCCAGATATGGCAGGTTGAAGAGTCGTGGACTGGCCTTGATAGTTCACAAAGAAGTGCCTATGCGATAGGTATGATTTTAATATTTCATAAATTTGGTATGGCAGATACGTTTTTAATTTATAGTGCCAAACTTTACCAAAAGCCTGGAAAATATCTAGAAACGCAGCAGAGCAATATCTATATTCGTCAAGGTCGTTGTGCATTTGATCAACTAGTCTATGGATTTATTCGATTGTTGAAAATCCGAATTGGTGGTTGGGAATTAATTTTTATTCTTCTAGTACTGTCTAGAGTCGTTTTAATAGTAATTTTTCAAATGACTTTAGAGAAGACTGGTAGGGGGCTGGGGGGGGGTCATATGGATCTATATGATGTTGGATCAGTAGGTATATTTCCAGGCTTCTGTACCATTTTCCAGGTACTAGGAAAGTACCTAATAGCATGGATAGCATTGTATATTTGGGTGCTCGTATTGCCCGTATTGCAGCATCTGGTAGCTGTTGAAGAATTTTTCCAGCAATAAGGTCGAGATCTGGGGCCTTTTTAGGGTTAATTTCTTTATTGATTACTTCTTGTACTTCCGAAAGATTGAATGCATTGATCGGTAGGCTCATTTGTTGAGGGGATTCAAGAAACTCGATTATTTTAGCTGGACATTGACTGGGGAAAGTTCTTCTTTGGCAATGCGGCCAGTGAAAACTTTTGCTTTCTCTTTGCTGTTACGTGCCCATCGGCCATCTGGTTTGGTAATAGCGGGTATTCATTTAATTATACTCCTATATTTTCATTTACAGTGCAACACAAAGGTCTATAAATTGTTTATTTGATGGCGCGAACAAAGTCAACTCTCTACCACTGGCCGAAGACCTGTTACTGTAGTAGACATTAGCTCAACTAGACAATGTAAAGACAGCTACTGGAGTTTTATTGAGTCGTAAATAATAGGGTTTATCTAAATATCTAAAATTAAATATGACAAAAATGATACTACCAAAATTACCTTAAATTAATTTAATTTTTTCTAGTAAGGTTGGCACTTAAGTAAGACAACAACGCTGAACGGAGCTGCCTGGTTCTTGGATCTTGAGAATTATTGTGTGGTAACTAAGCAGCAGAGTGAAACTAACGCCGCAAAATTATTAATTCCATTATTTTTGGTACCTAGCAGCTAGTACTAAACTGGTTAGGCAGTAGGTACCAAAAGTACTAAAATAAAGCAAAAATACGTGTTTCTAAATTTTAATTACAGTTTTAATTTCCGCAATAAGAAACGTGTAATGTTCTAGTCTACTCTCTAGAATTGTTTTCCAATCTGGGAGACAAATTATGAAAATTTCAATCGTGCGAATAGATGGCACTATTATAGGATCTTGGAAAGAGTCACTACATCTAGTCACCTAGGTCGCGCTGTTCGATCAGAGTACCGCAAAACGCCGCCATATTGGGGCAGAGAAGGGTGATTTTAATAATGGACAAATTAAAACCACGTTTTACATATTTGACATATTAGGAGTTTGATTTTTTAGAATAAGAAAAACCTTTTAAAGTAAACGTGGATTTGATTAAATGCAATCAGATACAAATAATGAACAATTTCGTGCTTCTTTTGCCCCAATATGGAGGGATTTCACGGTACTCTGATCGACCAGCACGGCCTAGGTAACTAGATGTAGTGACTCTAATCTTGGACAACTGACCGTCCAGGCAATAGACCGTCGGGGTAAATAAACTAAGCAAAATACACGTGCGGGTAAGCATACACACGAATGTCAAAAAACGTCCACATTGCGCATGCGCTGCTTATTTTCTTTGAGAAGCTACCAAAAATACCGACAAGAAATGGCTCTCATCATGCGTCTTCGTAGCCTCGCGTGAGTCAGATACATGGTCTCAGACGGAACGAATGCACCGTCCACATTAGCATATGCGTGCGTTCTCTTCTCATGTGCTCTCAGATGTGTACCCACCTTAATGTGATTAGGTGTAAATATTTCGTGTAAATAAACGTCAAACAAACCAATGTTTTATTTTAATATACATAAGTGTAACAATCCTAGTACCATAAAAGCAAATACCACTTAAGTAGTAACTGATGAAAGAAAAAGTAGACAATGATAGACGTTTCCAATGACACTGAAAGAAATACCTGTCCAAGTGGTATCTTGTTAAGTAAGTCGTATAGTAGTGGAAAAAATACTTTAGTGAACCTATTTACATTAATAGACATGCATAAAACACTCCGATCGTGTGAATGAATATAAAATCAGATGTCGTATTTTTGTACGTCAACGTACTATTTTCAATAAATCCTTTATATGAGGCTGTATTATACCTATATGTGACGTGGAACCAAAAGGGGTAGTTAGCGAAAAGTCGACCTTCATTTTTTTTTATCGAGTCTAGAGGGAAAAAATACTACGCTTTTTGGAATGGTACAAGTTCCAAGTCTACGAAATTTCAGTCCCTAACTCACTTTCTTGATTACACGTCACATATACGGACTCTACCGTGTATTTTGAGAAATTTATATTTGCACAATCTCACGTTCTTTCTTTTAATTTATAGAAGTTATTAATATATTATTATATATTTAATTTTTGGAAAATTTAAAAATTAATTTAGAACAAAATTCTTGGCGCCTACAACCCTTCAGATTATTTGCCAATCAGGTTGGATATTGCCTGATTTTAGATGCTCCCACCTAGAAGGCAAGCACACTTCTTCACCAAAACTTGTTTTGGCTACAAGATGTAGTGAGATTGTTTTGTAAAATTTTGCAAAAAAGTTGTTCTTAGTGGCTGTTCCATCGCTAAAGCATTTAGTTTTGATTCCATCGCATTTAGTTTTGAAAGGACCACAAATTTAATATTACATAGTTTGCCTTAGTCAGACTAAGTTTGCACTCTTTGCTGGGAAATAGTAGATTGTTCAATAAGTAAAGAAAAGTGATAGTTTTCCAGCGAGTGTAATTTCGCGAGAATGGTAAAGCACTTTTCTTACGCGTTGAACATGCAATTTTTTCGTGTACTTGATGGAAATCACGTTCATTTAAAAAAATAAATATCATCAAAAATAATTTTTCAAAGTACGTCAAGCGTGTGCTGAGATGGCTGACATGGTAACAAAACATCTAACAATAAACAAGTAAAATAATAATTTGTGAAAAATTGTTCATTTAAAATGAATCAATTAAAAGCAGATAATGAAGATATATTGCAATCAGTATCAGAAGCGACGACGAGTTTGTTACCATTGAAGTCCAGAGAAAAATACGAGACAACTTACCAACACATTCAAACTATTACATTCAAACACCAATATTTAAATATTCTTATGCCTAGGTGAAAACTCTTAAAGCTTCAACACTCTGGTCAGTGTACTCAATGCTGAGAAGCACTCTACAAGTAAATGAAAACGTGGACATTTCTGCGTATAAAAAGTTACTGGCCTATCTGAAACGTCAAAATCACGGCTATGTACCCAAAAAATCGAAAGTTTTCTCAATGGATAATGTGAAGGATTTTTTAAAACAAGCCCCTGATGACAGCTTTCTACTTATGAAGGTAGTGACGATTATTGCGTTACACGGAGCCTGTTGTGCGGAAGAATTACGGCTATTGAAGGTGGATGATGTAGAAGATTCCGGGCGTATTTTGGTGATAACATTACATGACACGAAAACAAAAAAAAAAGCGTGTCCTCGCAGTTACATCGAAAGATGGAATGAATGGAATTGAGCTCTACAGAAAGTATTTGAATTTGAGACCCAAACATGTGGACCATCGCAGATTATTTATATTTTATAAACAAGGCAAGTGCACGGTACAACCAATTGGTATAAACACTTTGTACAGTGTATCAAAGAAAATTGCTGTGTACTTAGGGCTACCGGATCCAAACAGCTACACCGGACATTGTTTTCGGCGAACGTCAGCAACCTTTTTCATGGCGATCAAGTGGAGTCGCGGAATCCTATGTCGAAGATAGCATCGGCAACAAAGTAAAAATTTCGAAAAGTTTATTTAGCGTATCAAGTGAAGAGCAACCGTCCACATCAACAGTACCAGCAAGGTTGTCAGTTGCTGAGTTCCAGTCACTATCTTCATCTTCCTCTAATATAACTTTTAATAATTTGAACAATTGTATATTTAACAGTTCTACAAATAAATTGAAAATATGAAAAAAAGTGTTGCTAACAAGAAAACTACCATTTTTCTTTATGATTTTTGATTGAACAATGTGCTTCATTTCCATCAAGTACACGAAAAATACTTTTATTTTGTCTGTATGTTTAATAAATGCATAAAAATTATTGTTGTATGTTTTTTATTTATAATATTATTTATGCACAGATGCATTATAATTAGACTATTAGGAAGTTTAAATAGGGGGAAGTGGCATAAGAGGTGTGCACATGAAGCCTCAAGTGTGCACAACTTGTCAAGTGTTAAATTTGGCTGCAAACGGTGCCATAAAGATTTTATTTGTTAAAAACTAAATTAAAAACAAATAAAAACGTCGGGGCACTCGATTAGATGGTGTAGAAGTGATATTACATATCACAAAAAACAAAAACCTCGAGTAATAATGCACCATTAAGTAGATTTTCCTTATATTTGCGTCATTAATAACTTTTTACTCGGACATCAGGTCCGTAGTACTTAATTTGTATTTATATTGGGAATGTTATCACGTATTATATAAAAATGTTCTTTTTTTAATTAAATAATTACAGAACCATCTCTAAAACGGTTTATGAAGTATACATAACGTGACCATTTATTTTTTGACTCAAAACGGGACATCGGTTTATTTATGTCAATTATTTAGTAGGGCCGATTCATAAAGGAAACTCAATTTTGATTTTGCTACTTAAGCTCGCCCATCTCATACATTTTGACGAGCTTAAGTAGCGATATCCCACTTGAGTTTCCTTCATGAATACCGGGCTTGGTTCTCAATGAAAAAAAAATCCCAAAACAATAAATTTCAAGTTAGTTACCATTACAAATATTGCGCTAGTATCAAACTACTGAAGACAATAACAATGCGAGAAATGCTCGTGACCACATAGCCTTCCCTCTCCGCGTTGCTAGGTAACAGACAGCACCCGCGGCCGAATCGGCTATCGTCGACTCGCTCCCGGCAATGTCCGCGCCAAGCCGGCCCGCCAATTTTCGCGCGGTTTGGGAGAACGGGACAATTTTGCATCCCGAGGTTTTTTTCGGGGACACCGGGACGGAGAACTAAAAAAAGGGACGGTCCCGTTCGAAACGGGACGTATGGTCACGTTAAGTATACATGCATTGTCATCGCTACGCGGTAAACTTTTAAATTCGTACTGGCGGAGTTATTCTCCGTTTAGGGGAATCACTCGGCGCGGCGTTTACATGTAAAAACTACTTACATACAGATAATCAATAATCGTGAAATTTAAAATTAAAAATTTAGAAATAATCATTTTTTTACAGAATTTGCAAATTTCTTAGAAATGTTACGATTATGTATTTCAATTTAATAATTTAGTAATTAAGGTGACAAATAAATTAAAGTAATTAATGGAAAAAATAAAAGAGTTTCATATTAACGGTGTCCCAAATAGCATTTTAAACAATTTACTGAACCCAACGCTGCATTGTATTTACATGTGTGCTGTCAAATTTGTAGTCCCCTTACTCCTCTGCAGGCTTCACTTTTACAGCCCAGCAAGTGCATCATGCCTCTTCCCCCTACTTAAACTTCCTTGCTATTATTGCAAGACTCAGCTAAACATAAACGTCTTTTTATGGCCCAAGGGCATTTTTATGGTCAGACGGGCAATAACGAATATTCAATTAAATGTCAGAAGTTTTTTTTGTAGAACTTGATTGGTTCTTAATATAATTTGTAAACTTATCACCAATGAAAATAAACTGAAATTAAATATTTTGGAATAGTAACTATAGTAACGAACTTCGTATAATCACAAAGTATACGCACAGCTGCTTGATGTACCTACGTACTCATTTAATTATATTTTTACACAATAATAGATTTGACATTAAAAACTTAATCTGTGCATAAAATAGTGTATGTATAGCGGGCATAACTTGCTTTTAGGGCCCTACAGCCTTTTCCTAGCCCTCGGCTGACGCCTCGGGCTAGAAATAACGCTACTGGCCATAAAAGCTTCATTATGCCCTTAACACATAAATAACTATAAGGATTACATTCCGAAGGTTTTATCGTTTCAATTTAGAACGAATCTTTCCAAAATCGTTTTAAGAAAGAGGAATTTATTTAAACGTAACCTTTTGTCAAACTAGGTGGCGCTCATAGGCAACTATGGTAATTATTCGATATACGGATCCCTATGTAACATGCTTTTAAAAAAACAAGGAAAACTTTGAAGAAAATCAGAAAAACATGCAAAAACTATGAATTCTAGAACCAGCTGTCAGAAAGTACAGCCATGTTATGACGTAAACGCAGCTAACTTCGTGTCCGTGTTTGAAACGACGCCCCCGGCAATCTCAAACAACCGGATATTAAAGGTCATTCACCTACATACTTCTTGTTTGCAATTATTACAGGAACATGCTAATATTTACTTTTGTTTTTCAAAAGAATCGTAGAGTTAACTTTTAAACTAACTTCAAAACCTAGTCGGAGAGTACCTCCTGGTGCTCGCAACCCTGAGCAATGATTAACAGTCATTGACTACCTATTATTACAGGAACGTGATAATTACTGTGTTTTACAAAAGAATCGTAGAGTTAACTTTTAGATTAACTTCAAAACCTAGTCGGAGAGTACCTCCTCCTGGTGCCCGCATCCCAGAGCAATGATTAACAGTCATTGACTACCTATTATTACAGGAACGTGATAATTACTGTGTTTTACAAAAGAATCGTAGAGTTAACTTTTAGATTAACTTCAAAACCTAGTCGGAGAGTACCTCCTCCTGGTGCCCGCATCCCAGAGCAATGATTAACAGTCATTGACTACCTATTATTACAGGAATGTGATAATTACTTCGCACGACGCAGCCATCTTGGAAAGAATGAGTTAGTTAGAGGGAGGCATTCCAAATACCTGAAACCATTATGACGTCACATCTCGTCAGTCAGTGAGACCAACCTGACAACTGCAAACAAATTTAATACGTAGCCAACTTCATTATTTACATCGGTTATTTTAAGTTAAAAATTACCAACTTTGATGTTAATTTTCTCATTAATTACGAGCGATCGGCGCGATTTTTTCCAGATTGTTGTTCTCTGAGTTACTCTCTACAACCCAGTATCATTGGTTTACCTGGGTTCAGAGGGATCCGTATATCGAATAATTAGGTAATGTCTTCACTTAAATTAAATTAAATCAATCACAATTCTTTGATTTTATGTTTTAAAAACGAAAACAAATCTTCTTGTTTCTTTTATGAATGAAGGTAAATATCCAACTTGAGTAATATTGACGTTTGTTTACAAACGAAAACAGATGGGTCAAACTCTAGCTCTACTTTAATTTTCTGAAATTCCTTGCAGAGTCGACGTAGGTTCACCCTTACGCTTTTATCGACTGACTTTGTTCCTTTTCGAGGTGCATTTATACGTTTAGCGAAAAACATATGAAAAACCAAATGAAATCGTACTAAAATTCTGAACACCGAAAAATCATGACGTCACAAATAAAAACATGTGTTAAAAATTAACACCAATCTTAATTCTCAACAGATGAAAAGAAAGCTGGCGGAAAGGCAATCAAAACAACATAACACACTTATGGTCTAAATTTAACAATTACAGAGAATATCAATAAAACCAATCAGCTGTCACCAATCTGATTAAAACTTAATTACATTCAAAATTACACCAGCTCCAGCTATCTCATTACATGGAATATTTATATAGTTGCTCAAGGTAACCCAATCATATGGAGTTTACACAAATTACATTTACATACTAGAAAGGATTTAATTTATAGGTCTGACTACACCGTTCTTGCAATCAAAAGGTGCATTTACAAGTCCCAAATAAATAAAAACAAAAACTGAATAAAACTTCAACTATTCTCATCCAGAATACAGTACTCCAGATGACTGATTGTAAGCAGTGATAAAAATCATCAAATTGATATTAAAATTTCCAAACTCTTAATAAATATCAATACTACCGAATATCTTCATTTACATGACATGACTTCTACCAAATACAGGAATCTGTAAGTTAATTGTAACCTTGTATACATCAAGACAATGATCTGTTTTAACTATTTCCAGTGAAATATTTACCCGAAACTGATTTAGTTTTGTGGGAAAAGAAAATTCCGTTCTACGTTAACCTAACGTCAATCTGAAATCTAATGAGAAGATAAACATTCAAGAAAAGTGGATACACTATCCTGAACTTGCAACCTGAGTTATATAAACTATGTTTAATTATAAAACAACACAATTAACTCATATCCTTTTAAAAACTATAAAAACCTTTTATAAATATTTAGGTTATGTTTACATAAGAATCGCCCTGCTATAAATTCTATTTTAACTTGATAAATCCATCTGTAACCTAGTCAATAAATAAAACTAGTATCCTAGCATGTCTATCTTCCTTTTTAATTGCATGAATACTTTATACTATAACATAATCCTGATTATTTTTGTGTTTCCGATCTTAACATAGCCTATAAATATTCTTAATGTGTATTAAATTGATAACATTTTCAAATTGATGATACGATATCATCTCAATATATACACTCTGTTTTTTGTAAATGATAATATAGGAAATCCAACGGAATTTTATTATTTTTCTCCTAAACTATGCCCTTGCAAATGTAAGTAGAAATTTTGGTATCGATCGAAAGAAGAATTCATTTTACGTCAAAAACATATTAAACTTTATGAAGAAAACCAAAAACTATTTAGAAAAATACTTAAAAATCTTATTAATTTAATGCTTTCAGAAATAAGCTATAAAGAAAATCTGGAAGCTGTACGCCGATTGGTCTAGCGGTTAAAGCATTAGATTCGTAATCAGAAATCGCGGGTTCGAGCCCCATTCTTGTATACTTTTTTTAACTGTATTGCTAGCGTTTACTGTCTCCAGCCTTACTTTGTGGAACTCCATAATCGTGAAATATAATATAAATACAAAGATTAGTTAAAGTTTCACAAGTTTTATTAATATCTTAACTTAATATATATAATATCTTAATAATATATATTGTTACGTTCTTTTTAACATAATAACCAAAATGCTGTTTAAATTCGTCTATTAATAAAGAGAAGATTATTTACAATGCACTTAATTAAAAACACTATAACTATAAACTATTTAACAAACTATTTAAATGCTAGGTATTTACAAATTTATATGAGGACCATTTATATAAAAACTATTTATGTATTACAATAATTATTAACATTTATTTATTCAGAGTACATTTCAACACGACGCCGGTTAAACATTAACTGCTGTACTTCTACCCGCGAACTCAATTTATATCGTTCATACGATGACTCATACATCTAGAATATTCGATGACGTGTCGATGGGTCATACTTGCACGTGTTGATTGATGTCATACAGTTAATGACTCATATATCTAGAATGTTTGACGACGTCATATGTGGGTTTACTATTCGTTACAATATAATATATTAAATTGCTTACTAATTATTATTTTTAGTACATTATTACAGTTATTATAAGCTTTTTGATTATTAGATATTTTTTCTACGGGGTTTACCGTTACCTTTTTTACAATTCTAACTACCGATCAGAAAAGCAAATGAAAAAAGGGCATAAAACTAATAATAGTTGTAATAAAGTTCTAAAAATAATAATTAGTAAGCAATAAAATTTAAAAAAAGTACACGAGGATTGGACTTGAACCCGCTATTTCTGATTACGAATCTGATGCTATAACCACTAGGCCAATCAGCGTACAGCTTTTCTTTATAGCTTACTACCAAAAGCAAAAAATCAATAAGGTTTTTATTTTTCTAAATTGATTTTGGTTTTCTTCATAAAGTTTAATATGTTTTTGACATAAAATGAATTCTTCTTTCGAATGATACTAAAATTTCTAGTTACATATCAAGGGTACAAATTTAGGAGGAAAATGATAAAATTGCATTGGATTTCCTATATTATCGTTTACAAAAAACACACTGTATATATTTATACGCGAATCGAAAACTATCCTGAAATCTAAAAAATTATACTACTGAAACTAGACTTGAGACGTAACAAGCTTCCTGTTTCTTTTAAGACAGCAATATACCTACAAATATGTACCTCTTTCACATTTGATTTTTATTAACTAGCTAAAAATAATACTCCTCTAGAATATTATTCTTGATATAAAACTCACTAGATATGCATTCCACTTTAATTTGAAAAAGGGTATACTACGTGTATGTTATGAAAGGTTATAAATGTCACAAAAAAGGTCACCTCTTCAACGTCCATACAAAAATATGCATGGTATTTCATTAAGATAAATATATACGAATAAATGAAATACTTTTCATCATTACTTGACATTTCTAGTATTCTCTCCTTCACGGTAGACATGAAAATTATGAAAAAGCTCACAACACGAAACGTTTCGATCTTTCGTTATTTCACAAAACAACTGCCAAGTTTGGAAAATAGGGTGCAAAAATTACGAGGGGACCGGCCATCACTTTCTACATTTTTTTTCTCTCTTGTCATCTCCATCAATAATACAAATTACATCTTGTTGGGGAAGGAATAATAATTCCTTCCTTAAATCGATATCTTTTTATTTTCAAATCCGTTCTTAAAGTTAACGAAGTTAAACTCAACCTAAAAACTTGATCACAAAATGGACTCTTATTCCTTCATTCATTATTCAGCTGTAGCATAGCAATGATCCATTTAAAGAAGTTCAGAAAATAACGATGTTCTATAAAGGAAGAGGAAACGCGGTTTAGACGAGATATATTTTAGCTCGAGCGTACTAATTTACAATGCTGTTGTGACAGTGACGTACATCGTTCAACAATAGCTTTACATTATCAAATCTGTTTCGCATTCGCAAACAATAAACTTAGTCTCTGGTTCTCGATTCCCTCATTCTGTAGCCGGAATGTTTAAGCTGTGATTCTATTTCATACGCATGTGTATCATTATCAATCTATTGTGCACGGGCACGAGATAATCAAATGAAACTATTAAATTCGTGCTATTTTAATTATTCATAAACCCCGCCATTCTGCGTAATTTACGTTTACATCTACATATATATAAATGTATAGTACAGTTTCTCTTGGTTTTCAAATTCCCGCTTTCAATAAAATAGAATAATGAATTAGTAGAATATTGTAAATGCGCGAATTTGCGGTATTACTGAAATATCAGATTTCCATCATACCACCATCAACACCGCCGACGCCGCCGCCGTCGTCGTCGTCGCAATCATCATCAAACGACACGTCAATTAGCGGTAGGAGCGCGATACTCGGAGTTGACATGTGTCATTTCCAAAGCCACTTTTTCGTTATTTATAAACGGTTTTTATATTTTATCGCTGTTGTAAACTGTTTACCTGAAATTTTTAATGCAATGTCAGAATAATAACAGTTATGGCTGAAGATATAACATACATTTTATGCTTAAGTTAATTTAATGTTTAAGCTCGACGAACCGCTGTTATCCAACTTTCAAGTTGTAGAGGATTCCGAAACCCAAATACTCATTATAAATTTAGAATGGATCTATTTATTTAAGGTAAATTGAGCAAACTGGAAGGGTTAGGTTGTTGGATGATGTTGGCAAAAGAGATATTTCACATAAACAAATTTTAGCATGTCACGGATTACATCCATTTTTTTTAGCTCGCCTCGGCGTGACCTAATATTTACTTTTCTTTTATTGAAACGTTGGAAATACGGTATATGTTTTTCAGTTTAGTTGAACTTTTAGATGAGATGATATAATTAAGAGAAAGTAGCAAAACATTTTTATATTTATAAATATTTCCAATATTAGTAAGTAATGAGCAATGACATGTATTTTTATAAATGATTCATATTTTAAATTTCATAATTATTTATACTATTGTGGGCCCAATTTATGATTAATATTTTAAAGATTTTCATTACTTTAGAATAAGCAGATTCAATAAAAATAGAAGTAACAAGATTAATAATCTTCTAAATAATAGTAATTTTCACCTTTTCAGGACAAATGTTTGTAATATATTTCCTAAATAAAGACGATTTATTATTATTATTATTATTTATTAGGAAATCCAGGACAACGGTAAACGGTAGATACGGGTAACTACTAATTTGTATTAAGAACCACGACTTTAAATAGTTTAAATCCTAATTTACATAATATTGTTTATATCCGGGCGGGCGATTATGACCTATCTAGCGGCCTGTTTTTAGAGCGTAAGTTGCTAAATTAGAGCTCTAGGGCTCTAAAACTTTTTAGAGCCCATTAGAAAAATAGCTACCCTTGTTTACGCCGTCTCCATAGTAACAACAGTAATTATATACCATTGCACCTACCTACTTGAAGTTTTGCACTTTTCAAATTATTTTATGTTAAATTAAATATTAATTTAAACTTAGACCGGATATAAACTAACGTATGCATTTCGGGAATAATTAGTGTTTTAGAGCCCTTTATCGTCTTCGGCTTTCGCCTCAAGCGCGGGCTCTAAGACACTCAATCAAGCCCTTAATACAATTTGTCAAATTCAGCTTGGCCGACGAAGTTTTGATGCGCATAATATTTATGGCATTAGGGTAGGGATAGCTCATTTCACCTAACGTTCTCGTCTAGTACAGATCAGTATATTCTATGAAAAAGTATAAAATATATAAAAGAATTTTAATTCTTCTACCTGAAAAGTCTTATTTTTGGATTGTTGATAATTTTACACATGGGTATAATAAAAATTTGTATCGCTAAAGCAAATTCCAAACAAAATTCATTCAAACTTCAAAACAAAAAAAAGCAAATTCACAGCTTCGTGAAGCAATGAAAAATCGAGATTCGTGCCATATGTTATTTTATCGTGGCGAGCTCCGTTCGAATACTACCGAAGACGATTTCTTTCGTGTTTTGCTTTACTTTTCAAAATCGTATTTTAACATGATTAACTGGTATGCTATATAAGCTGCTTTTATAAGGTATTCACGGGAACATTTAGGTATATTAGTGAAAAAACTCGGAGATTTTAATTAAACAGATAGTAACACAGCATATTTAAATACAATTTTATACAATGAGAATGTAAAAAAAATCGGCAACTTATGTGCTATTTAATTGACGTTACAATTTTATTAGGCAGTCAGATATTGCCATTTCGGGGCTATGATGAATCGACTACTTTAGATAATCGTGGCAATTTTAAATAAACATTTGAGTGCTTGATTAAGCTCAATGTAGAAATTAGCGAACATGCTGAAAAAGTTAAAAACATTTTTAATGGTCAGTCAAAAACAATTCAAAATCAATTAATTTCTTGTTGGAATAATTATTATTTAAGAGAATCTATTGACAGTGAAATAATGCAAATTATTTTGCAATAATTGCCGATGATACAACAGACATTAGTGAAAAATCACAACCCCCATTACTATCCGGTTTGTAAATAATGGAAATTTAAAAGAACGATTTTTAGGGTTTTTTGACGTAAGTGCTGACAGAATTGCAAATGCATTATTCGATCTAATAGCTAACGTTTTATAACCCTTTAATTTAAAAAAAAAATTAGTTACTCAATGTTAGCGATTATGCTAGCGTTATGGCCGGAGAGTTAAACTGTTTGAAATTGGATCTGGTGCACCTTTAGCATTATTTACACATTTCATCGCCCAAAGATTCAATTGGGTTTTGCAGTAGGAGTTTTTTTTCGAGCCTCACCTTCCTAGGAAGGCACGAGCTGCCACTGGAACAACACTACGTTTGGTGGTAATATTAACATAGTTGTACAAAGTAACAATCTAACAATATTATAAAAACGGTTACACGATTTTAAAATTAACAAAATTTTATTAATCTAAATTGTCAACTTCAAGTTACTATTTTAAAATTATAAAAAATATGCATTAAAGTTTTATTTATTAATCGTAAATCAAAGTTTTCTATTCAAATAAGAAAACTTATTCGATTCTAAAAAACGATTAGGTTAATGCAAAATTAACAGATTGTTTGAGTTCTAATTTTAGATGCAAGATTAAGATTAAAATTTCTTCTGAGATTATGTAAAATAGTAATTTTATTTTGAGATAAAACAAGATAGTTTCTAAGAGTTCTCATTGGTATTAATAGAATCGTAATTCTCAGATTTTTATATCAAACAATTCTTGAGAACTGTTTCTTCCATCTTAAAACAGTTGTTATTGTAAAGACAGGCAAAAAATACTGCTAAGGAAAGTTTAGTCTTCCAATCTATGATTTTCCAACGGAACTGTGAATTTTCGAAAATCATTTTGACATATAATTTTGTAATCTATGTTATTTCAGCTATGATGTCTTTTCAAATCTAAATTTCAGTAGTTACACAACATTTATACAACATAATAAATTATTTTTAATAAATTACGCTTTAAAATTAATTCCAGTAAAAATTAATTAAGGTATTTTCAGAAACGGGCTGCAAAAAATCTAAACTATTAAAAGAGCTCTTGTTTCAATATAACTTTGAAATGTGTAATATATAATATTCTTTGACAATTAATAAAAAGTAAATCATTATTACATCACAATTAATTGATTTAAATTTTAAGATTTCATTGAAATTAATTGTAAGATTTAAATTAGTTTGGTTGTAAAGAATTTGAATTGAAATGAGGTGTACCTATGTATAAATTGGAGTCCATATATTTTGAATTGTGTGTGTCAAGCTTAGTGCCAACTAAAATTCACTTCTGGTTAATTTAAAATTTTTAAATTCGTCGTATTTCCATAACATTATCAGCAACTTGATATAACTAATTTTAAGTGAATTATGTTTTCTAAAAAATTTCGTTGTTAATGTATAAAAACTTACGGTATTAGAAAATTGAGTTCCAAAAATAACTATAGTAGAAAATCCGATTATTTCTGCTAATCGCAGAGGTGACACAGTTGGATACTCGAAAAACACGGATAATTGAATAAGTTCATAAAATATATTAAAAGACACGAAAAAAGATGTTTTAATCTATTTATATGCTACATATGTCTATACCCAATAAACATACATATATATCACTGTTATATATGTCACTTAGTTATGTGCATATGATTTTTTTTAACTCGTTTTATTTTTATATTCTAGTTTTACTTTAGAAAATATTTCAATGCTGGGTTCCTGATTGAACTCTTTCTTCATTTGTCGGTTATGAGAATTAAATATATTACCATTTGCATCTGTCCGTAGTTTGCCACAATGAGAGATTTTATTTGAGATATGTCAAAATATTTTAACGACAGCTGTCAACCTCAACTGAAGCCAACTCACTATGATTGGACAGATATAAACTTTCTCTTTCTTAATCTGAAAGGATATTTAAAAATATTGTTTTCCTTTTTTAGTTATCAGGATGAAACTCACCAGCACTTTACAAATCAAATTTGTAACTAAGTAAGTAAACTAATTCTTTCTAAATCTTGTGCTTGTCACAATATTTTACCTTGTATGACGGATGCTTGTTCCTTATCTTTGTTTACACCATTTTAAACTTGTCAATATCGTTTTATTTTTACCGACTATTTATTTTCACACTCCTAAAACACACTACCTGGTTTATGATGGATAGTACCTCCTCGTGATAACTTTGATTTACTATGTTTCTCTTGCCGACCTGCATTCAGTTAGTAAATCGTTAGTCCTCTCGTTCTCGTTGACGTTTTGACCATGAATACCTTTGATGGATAATCGGAGAGCTTCTATTTACATCTTTATAATATCGAGAGTATCATTCTCATAGCCAGTACGTTTGGTTGTAATTTTCATTTACTTTGGATATTTTCTTTTTATTTACCATTAACATTGACAACTACTATTTACATTTTCCACATACATTGGTAATATATTTAATATTCTATAAACTCTTTTAATCAATTTTATATCGATTGTATTAATTTTTCCATTCGCTAACTTTTACAAAAACCCAACAGTACTTATTTATAATTTACCCCTAGTAACTCTTCCTTTCTTAAAAGCATTCAATTTTTTTTCATTCTCAGGCAGATTCTCAAGAATGTGAGACCAAGATAAAATATTATATTCTCAATCATATTATAGTCTGAACAATTATAATTCAAGTTTCTTAGAAACTAATGTAATGTTCATTGCTTGTCGTGCTTCACTACTGGTGGTGATTTTATTATAGAAATATATTATTTGAAATATTTAATTTATTGACAATGTGTTTTCCTATTTTTCGGGAATAGTTGCTTGTGAGGTCATACCGAAATGCACATCCTATTAATAAAGATTTTACTAATTTTATCGAACATCACATATGTTTCCTTTCCATGTATTTATAGGTTCAAATTGTCTCTATCATGAACTATCCTTTTATTTTAACATTATCTCAATATCTTGATTCTTTCATTGCAATATGTAGAACTATCTCAGTTACATGTCTGTACTTACATATTATTATGATATAACATATTTGATGCAGGATGTGTTGCCTATCTGACAGGCTACTGAATTTTTAATTTAAAAAAATAGATTTAATTTATTTAAATTTGGTTCAATTTTTGAAGAATACACACTACAACACTGTGATATGAGAAGGAATAATTTTAAACAGATTCATCACTTGAATTTTACAAACTCAATTTCATGATGGACGATCCTATGTCGTTGGTTGCTAGTCTTACATTTACATATTTCAAAACCATTTTAAGGCCTGTTTTCACCTAAAAATTATTAAAGGAATGGGTAAGAAGGTATACCCAAGTATTCATTACCTTACTTACAGTTTTTGTTATTGAATTTCAAACAAATGTTCTATTTCACTGACGATTCTTGATTTTCCATAGTAATTGGATGTTATTTGAATTCCAACTAAAATGTTTTACTGCAATGTTGTTAAGTAAGTTCTGGAGTGCTTTTGACATTAAAAGCTCAAAATGGACAACTTTTTTAAGAGAAGGTTTAGGCCTTTGAAATCCCAAAATTGTAACGTTTCAGCATGGTCTACTAGAATGTTAAAATTTAGTTCATATTTATAATTTTGGTGTCAAAAGAACCCCGCACGTTTCTTATGGAAAATGCCTTTCGCTCAAAGTGACTGAAAATACTATCACTTTGTAGGTCTTTTAGCACAGAACAAAAGTCTCCTACTCATGAAATGCGATATTTTTTTAGAAAAATCCAAAAAACATTTTGCAAATCGAAAAATTGTAGCTTGCTGTATGAACGTATTTTGTGTGTAAATACGTCAATATAGTTTATGTTTGAATCAAATATAAATGTTTTAGTTACTCTTTAACGCCTTCTTACTTATAAATCATGAAGAAACGTGTAACATAGTTTATAAAAACTACAGTTTTACATGAATTGACATAAATATACACACAAAGTACGTTCATACAGCAAGCTACAATTTTTCGATTTGCAAAACGTTTTTTGGATTTTTTTAAAAAATATCGCATTTCATGAGTAGTACCCATGGACACTTTTGTTCTGTGCTAAAAGACCTACAAAGTGATAATATTTTCAGTCACTTTGAGCGAAAGGCATTTTCCATAAGAAACGTGCGGGGTTCTTTACGTAATTTTTGTTTGATAGGATCTTAGGATTAATTTTATGATCAGAAAAGGATGTAGTAAGATGTTAAAATGTTTTTATTTGAATTTTTGTGAAGTAATGATTGTGAGGAAATTCAAGATGATTGTTATTGAATCCTCGAGTTAATTTTGCATCAGGACATTAATGTTGGGTATTGTTCTAACAATACCCAGTAGAAATTCTCCTCTTTCGTTTTATAACATTTGTTTAAACAATTAGTTGAATTTATTATTAACAATGTGGTTATGTTAGTGTAAAAGACACTCTTTTGTTTCTAGTAACTTACTAAATTAATCTAGTTCCTAACTAGGAAAATCACTAGCGATTCTCAATTGTTTTCCAATTATTATAGAAACAGTACAAAAATTTGGTTACTTTCTCTTGAGATCCCATGCAGAGCAGAAGTCATGTCAGGTTGTACGTTATTTTGATAAAATCTCGAGGTTATGTTAGTAAATTTTACGTCACTTAACTGTCAACAAAGTGAGGTTAGGACAAATGTCATCTTGTTTTTAATTTTTTTTATAAGTTCTCAATAATTTAATTAATAATAATTATAATGAACAATCAAAATGAACGAAAAGTGAAATAAAACAAAAAGTGAAGTGTTAATCTGGTGTACAGACTGATCTAATAAATTGAAGGATCTTTTTGGAATTTTATTTTGAATGGAACGAATTAAAGGAAGGTAATGAAATCTTGTTGCAAATAACCGAATTATTTTATGTACTCACGTCATGTTTCACGATGCATGTTTCACCTTTAATAATTATAATTATCTTTTCATAAATCACAAATAAAATCAATTTGAAGGATGATATGGAATGTGCACATCTTGTCAACAATAAGCAGGTAATTTTACCAACTATAACAGGAATCTGCTAACCTTAGTTAGGGTGATTATTTTTTTGCGTCGCGCCAAATAATTTTAAAATTTAAAATAATTTTTTAAGTAGTAATATAAGATTGTTGGATTAATCAAATAAAAATTAAAAAGGACAAAGAGAATTAGAATGACTTTTAATTCTTATTTTCTTAAATCCATTTGACACCAAGATTTAATTGATTTTGTTTCATGTTTGTTTAATTAATTTAAATTTAAGATGTTAATGATTGTTTTCATTTCTCTCCAATGAATTTAAAATTTTTATTTCTTTTGTGTTCATAAATAAAATTATCCATTTAAATGTTTAAAAAGAAATTTATTTGTGTCTGGTCCATTAACAATGTATTACAGATTTAATTTAAATAGCTTCCTAATTAATTAGCGACCCGCCTGATTTCGTCTCACGCACTTATGGATCTTGTTTTCCAGTTTAGAAATTATATCTTTTTTTTATTTTTTATTTTTATTTTTATTTTTTATGATAAAGGTAAGTAATATTTAGTTTTGTATATTTTCAGACTGTTTTACCATGATTTTGTGTTTGTGAATTTCAACAATAATAAATTTATTTTGGAATTTGTAACCTTTTCATCTTTCATCAAGTGTTGGAGGGTTTATTATTCCAACAATTAATATTAATCTAGCCCCATTAAAATATCATATCAATATATTCTTGTTTAAGTACTATTTTGTAAAAAATGCAGTTAAAAGTGTTTGGCACTTAGCCTGATACTGTTTTTACTTGATTGATATCCGGATTTTAGACATTTTAGACACCTACAGGTTGATCGGAGCACGGATAATCTAGATTCTACTATATTTAAGATTTGTTTGTTTCAACAAATACGAACTTTATAAGTTTAGGAAGGTTACGTCTCTCATTTAAAGACGACATAAGAATCTCCTGTACATTAAGGGTTACGTAAGGATTACAAACTCAATTTTCTAAAAGTGTTCTTTTTTTTACAAATTAAGTATGTAATAGTTTAATATTTCTGAAACTTTTACCATGTACTACAGCATTTATGTTATTTTAAAATACGATTTGAAAAGCGAACTGTTGCTTTTGAATCTTAAATAATTCTTGTTTTAAAAAGATTTAAAATTTCAAACTTTATTTGTTTATATTATTTTAACATGTTTAAATATTTGTTAATGTTTATAGTTTAACTTGCAGCTATGTTTAAATAATAACTTTTTCCGAACGTTCACTAATATTAAAAGGATTAATGACTATTAATACAAACAATACCGTTTTAGCTTACTTTTGTTTTATTGAAAATAAGTTACTGTTTGATTTCTATTTCTTGTAAAACAGTTAAGTTATTCTAAATTAATTTAATTTATGAGTTTAAATTCTTAATTGAAATTTTTTAGAATTCCTTATAATACTTATTACTGCTATATTTTTCAATTTTATTGCAAGATAATTCGTCCTTTCTAAAAATTCTCGTACTATTAAAAAAATTAATCAGCATCAGTCAGTATTCTTAGAACAATTTCAAATACTTTTTACTTTATGATTATTCCAATTATTTGTTGAACATCAATTCTTGCAATTCTAGTGTTGTATAATTTGGATTTAATTTAATTAATAATGGTTCATAATTTTTTGAAATATAAAATTGTAAATCCATCTAAATTACAAAATACGTTACTTATTAATTATTATTAAATTCTTAATTTAATTTACAATTAGTTAGATTCTGACTTACAGCAGATAGCTCAATCTTAACAAACTTTGTTCCTAATTTGTTATCAAGGATATTGTTCACATCAACCAACTTTAATTAGTTATCTTAGTTAAATAATTTAACTTTTCTTTGAAAATTATATTGATAAAATTGTAACATCCAATTTTGAAACAAATAATTCGTGAAATTCATTAATTATCATTCATATTACTTTTTTCAACTTCACTCATGACATGTCTGACATCAAAGTAATTTAATTAAGTAATTCTTAAATATTAGAATACTTCAGGTTTTCTTTCAATGATATCGTTAAGTATTAGCTAAACTAATAGTTCCGAAGTTAACTATTAAGAATTCTGTTAATATTTCACGAAATTATAAAATTTAATAAAATTAAGATAATATGCATTTTAACATTTTTATTTCCACTTAAATTCTGAATTTACAATTTTAGATATTCGTAGTTTTTCTATCAATTTTTATTAGAAATAATCAAAAATTAAGTACTAAATAAATTATTATTATGAAATAAAGATTAGCAAAAAGTTTCACAGTATTTATTAAAATATAACCTGACAATATTGTTTAGACAGCTACGCTGTCATTATCAAAGGTAATATAAATATAAACAAACACGTCGCTAAGGTAGATAGAAAAATAGGTAACTAGATAAAATAATAATAATCAGAATTAAATATCGAACACTTCCAGTAACAGAGAATTACTGAGCTCAAGTTGTTCATTCATTAAAGGTACCCTGAGTTTGTGTTTGTATATCTCAAAGGCTTCTAAAATGTCTAATTTGCGTTTGTTATTATAAAAATGTAGGAATTTAATATTATTTTGAGGAGTCATTCAAATAGATTGTGTGCGTTAATCTTGATAGTTAAGTTTAGGAAGTTTATAGCCCTGTTATGTTCTGTTTCTAGTGTAAAATTTATGTTGTGGTGGATACTGTTAATAAGAATTAAAGATTCAAACCTCAAAAGAACTGTCAAAACAAGCTAAAATGTCATCAACATAACGAAACCAGACGATAATGTGTTTAGAGAGGTTTAATTCAAATATTAATTAATTACCCATAGGTTTACCTATGGGTAATTCTCTAAGTCCTCTATTAGCTAACATATTTATGGACAAGTTAGAAGAATAAATATTTGAATTAAACCTCTCTAAACACATTGGACCGTATTACGTCCAAGATTAAAAGTGTCTCTAACTAAAATTTCGTTTAAAATCAACAAAAATAGAGATAGCTTTATCTCATTCTAATAAGTAGGAAAAGATTAGAATTGGTCACCATGGTAATTAAACATGCTATTAATTTAATAACGAGATGCTAATACGGCTCATCATTTTCTGGTTTCGTTATGTTGATGACATTTTAGCTTGTTTTGACAGTAGTTTTAAGGTTATCAATGAATTTTTAATTCTTATTAATAGTATCCACCAAAACATAAATTTTACACTAGAAATAGAACAAAACATGGCTATAAACTTCCTAGACTTAACTATCAAGATTAACGCACACAATGTATTTGAATTTTCCATATACATAAAACCAACACAAACGGACATAATAATACCAAATGAATCTTGTCACCATAAAGCACATAAAATAGCAGCCTACAGATCATTAGTACACAGAGCTTTAACTATTCCGCTAACAAAACCAGATTTTAAGAAAGAGATATCAACTATTAAACAACTAGCACATTCAAATCATTATAATCCGAACATGATTGACACTTTAATTAAACAAAAAGATTATAGGTTAGCTATCAAAAGAATATATCCCATTGACAATCAAACAGAAGACACAAATTACATATCTATACCATATTTTGGCAAAATATCAGAAAAAATTGCACATATACTAAGAAAAACCACCAATTATAAAATAACATTTAAAACCAACACTAACACTTTTTCATTTTTATTTAATGCTAAAGACAGAACACATGATATCATGAAATCGGGCATTTACCGTTTAAATTGTTCTTTTTGTAGTTCGGTATATATTGGTCAAACACTTAGAAATTCTGATATAAGATATAAAGAACAAGTACGTCATTACAAAAATAAACATCCTGAAAAATCTAATTATGCCAAACACCTTTTAGAACAAAATCACATAATGACTCCTCAAAATAATATTAAATTCCTAAATTTTTGTAATAACAAACGCAAATTAGACATTTTAGAAGCCTGTGAGATACACCGTGACCCATTAAGACATACTCAGACTTTGCCAGTGGTTAGATAACCATTAGAGAAAGAAAATTCCCATATACCATTTTTCTCGTATTTCTATATTTTTGGAGAAAAACGGCATCGAAGTTCAGCCGAATGTTTTCAAATTTAATAGTATGAATGCACATGACACATATTTTAGTTCAAGCAGATATTCAATACTACTAGAATGTGCAAGGATAGCGTAAAGTAATAAAAACGTCTTTATTTTGGCCAAGTGTTTCGTAGAATAACAACAGATAAACAGAATTAAATAAACAAAGCATGTTGAGAACGACCTCTCGATGGATATTGTTTCAAAAATGGTATTTTTGTTTTGTGTTGTTTCTGATGACTAAGACAATTTCAAATTCTTTTAATAGACACATTAACCCCTATGTGTAATACAATACTGCAGGTTTGTGAATAAAAAATTATAGTACTCGTGATAGGACTATAGTACTCGGGACACATCTTTTGAGGTCAAGATCAAGGAGATACCCGATACTATTTGGTTTCTCAAATGATAACAAACTGCAAACCCCTTACACTGCAGCTTTTAGTAATAAAACGTATAACAGTACTTGTACTTGACTATGTAAACAAATCCATCAATCATTCAGGGACGTTGAATTAAAACATCAAAAAAAATAATGTTTTAATAATGAAACATTCTAGAATTCCAATAAAAATAACAAGACCTATTGATGGATAGATCAAATTAGCTAAACATGTCTTTACTTAATTAAAACTAATATCTGTTTATTAACGCATACACATCGAATTTAATGATACATTAAATGGGTCAGTATTAAAATGATGTCATTTCTGTCTGCGTTTACTATTAGAATAAAGGGGAATCCCCCGGATTAATAGATCGTTTTGTTTTAACATCTAAAAAATGGAATGTGCGTCGTTTGCATCCTTGTACTTGTTTAAACAGATGTCACGTTTTTACTGATGGTGTCAATTTCTAAAGATCTTGCATTTATTTCTATTCGACTTAACTACACTGACCTGCATCAATTATACGTACTTTTCTGAAAACGTCGGTCAAAATTTTCAGGTTCATTTAATCAAAAAAAGTTACTAAGGTTTTATGTTTCTAATAACCAGAGAAGCTTATCCTCAAAGTCCGATCATTGAGTACTGAATCACCGTGTATACAAACACAAACTCAGGGTACCTTTAATGAATGAACAACTTGAGCTCAGTAATTCTCCGTTACTGGAAGTTTAGATATTTAATTCTGATTATTATTTTATCTAGTTACCTATTATTGTATCTACCTTAGAGACATGTTTGCTTATATTTGTATTACCGTTGATAATGACAGCATAGCTGTCGAAACAATATTGTCAGGTTATATTTTATTAAATACTGTGAAACTTTTTACTAATCTTTATTTATTTCATGATTATGGAGTTCCACAAAGTAAGGCTGGAAACAATAAACAAAATTATTATTAGTTTTTTTTTATATTTTATACCTATCATGTATTATGAAAATCCAATACCTATAGTATCTTATACACTGTAACAATATTAGTGGATGTCGGCAGACGCTGTTTAAAGATTTACCTCCCTATATTGAATACTAAAATTTACCTTACCTACGTAGTGTTTTGTAAATTGTTTCTATAAATATCATTTCAAATTTAAATCTTGTGGTAAAATAGTTTATTCAATTGCTATAAAACTGTTTTTGAAAATATAGCGTGAAATAGTTCAATATTTCTGAATATTAGTATGTTGATTTATTTTTAAATTTTAATTTTCAAAAGTTAACGTTAAATAACGCAATGTTCCAAAAATATAACTAATTTAAGTTACAATATTTAACAAAATATTTTAATTCTAACCGCTAAAAGAAACTTAAGCTTATTAAGATGCTTATTATTATTACTGTTGCAAATCTAATTTATTTAAATCTTATTTTAAATTCAAAATTGATGAAAATGATCCAGTACTTCTGTAAAACATAATTTGTCCTTGCGTGTAAATAACTAACTTAAGAGTTAAACCTTGAACATTAAATTTGTAATAGTAAAAAGAGTAAATATTTAAGTTACAAACGGAACTCGATTTTAATAATACTCCTAGTCAGCGGCGGTTCGTACGTACCCTTTAGGAGGTTCTGTCAGCGAGCGGCAAGCGTTGTATCCTGCTAAGTGCAGCAAAGCAACCGGTTAATTCACTTGCCGCTCGCAGATAGATCTAAACGTACATATAAACCGCCACTGATCGATTATATTTTCAAGTTGGGAATTGTAAAATACGCGATTGTAGACGCAACGCTTTTGTCTCATTTTTACCGTGCAATAATACTCGAATGCAAAAACTATTAACAAATTCAAAAGTGTTTTCTGAAGTTTTAGTTAGCACTAAATATATGTGTGAATGAGACTGTTTTTATTCTCTTCCCCACTCTTCTTCAATTTATTAAGTGTAATTTAGAATTCTAGTTATGTCTGGATGCTTTCAATAAATATTTTTTCTAGAATTGTAGACTCATCATACATCTAAATTTATAGATGGTTACAGAAGATATTTAACAAGTAAATTATATGTTGGCAGACTCTCAATTTAAGGACTGCAAACTTTTTATATCAAAATATTATGATTTTTTTAATTATATTCCTCTGCGAATATTAGTTAGTTTGATTTAAAAAATATATCAGTATACACCTAAATAGCGTATTTGCAAATTGATTGATTGATATACGTTTCTATCAGTGGCGGTTTATATGTACGTTTAGATCTATCTGCGAGCGGCAAGTGAATTAACCGGTTGCTTTGCTGCACTTAGCAGGATACAACGCTTGCCGCTCGCTGACAGAACCTCCTAAAGGGTACGTACGAACCGCCGCTGCTCCTAGTTAATACAGAATAATAAATGTATCTGAAAAGTAACACACCTCCTCCTATTCAAAAGGCATTGCAAACAACGACACTTTGCCGCAATTTACAGTTTACACAATCACATTCAAATAAAAAGAAAGGTCATGGTTTAAATACCACTTGCAGCGGTAGAACTTTTGTAAATTAGAAAATTCGGTCACCCCCAACTAGGGTGTGTGAGATTGTGTTGATATGACTTTTTAAATGTTGGTTCCCCCGTGGTGTTGGGGTAAAATTAAATAATAACATAATACTAAAGCAAAAAAAGGAATTTAAAATATATAAAAAAATGTGCCGCGCTGCTATTTTCTTTGACTGTACAAAAAATTTAAAGAAAATCAAATTAAAACTTTTCTTTAAAAGTATCGAGTTTATTTTAATAACAAAGCTAGATATCGATAACTAAAACTTTTAAACAAGATTTTTTTGACGATTGTTTAGAATTTGTTCACTATTGAATTGTCATTTAGTGGAAAAAACACGCTAGTGAACTGTTAAACAAGTTAAAACAATAGATATAATCTAATTGTAAATTCCAATGTTTGTTTTAATTCAAACAACTCGATCAAATGCTAGTTAAACAAAAGCCCTCTTGTATAAATATAGCTAGTTGTTTTTATGAAATAAATCGTATCAAAATGCGCAACTCAATATGATAACAACTTGGTGCTATTTGTACCAATTGTTTTTTTGAGCACTCGTTAATTACGACTCTCCCAGAATCAGATAGAGTTTGATCTACTATTACCTGCTTGCTGCACTCTAATATCTTAATACCTCCTCCTAATGGGGGATAAACAAGGCGCTTAAAACCTCAACTGATCGATAACAAGAGTTAACTTTAGCAACCTTTAGAACTTTCTCGATGTTGCTCTACCTGGCCGTCAGTTTAACAATTTCCATGTTCGTATAATCTCGGCGGATGTTTCTGTCATGTGAGAGCCCTAACGGCAAAGGCAAAATTATGTAATTGTGTAATTATGCGAGTAGCCGAAATATATTCAAATTCTTTTGGATAAGTATATCATTTATTATTAATGTTACTTTTTTATTTTAGTTCAAACAAAAGAAAACCAAATCCCGTATCCATTTTGAATAATCTAAAAAACCATCTTCCGTTTTCAAGTATTTCAACAGAGGCATTGTTTAAAAAAATTCGTTTTTAATCAATTATTCCTCTTTTAATTAAAACAAAACAGTTTTCACATCGGTAAGCACGAACAAAACGGACGACGTACATCTTTGCAAATACACGCGCGCGCGCGCACGCACATATACAAAGCTTCAAGTTAACGTTAAACGAACTGAAAAGTTCAAAAACAACAAAAAGGTGTTGAAAAAAGAGAAGAGTCTCTTTCGATTATATAATGAGCAACATGTAATATTTAATAATGTCTCAAATAATTTAGTGAAACTTTCTTACCGTGCAATCTGGGTCGCCTACGTAGCAAAAGTCCCCGGAAACTGACGTGGGTACCCACAGGTGGTCCCCATTGACAGCCAGCTCACCCCAGTCCGGAGTGCTGCGAAGAGTTCGCTCTCCAACATCGCCTACTTGTTTCCTGCAAATAACGACACTTTTAGCCTGCGCTGCTGATACTGCTGGATATCAGTTAAAAGTTTCTCTGACTTATTTATTCCATAATGCATTTTGTATTATTTTAGATGGTATGTTGGCGTTTTGTGTATTTCCAACCTTTCTAACATTATACATTTTCAATAAAGACGAAACGTTCGACTAGACTGGCTGAAACTTTAGAACGCCTCAGTTAATATTGGCAGTAGACGTACTAAAAAAAAGAAAATTCAATTGTATTTTGCTAGACGGCTATTTTTCATGTTAAATCTAACGCCTATACGTCTAGAACTTGGAAAAATGTGATTTTTGTTCGTTTTTTACTTAAGGCAGAAATAGAAAATTCAATATTGAGGGTATCTGAAACGATAGGTAAGGTGTTAAGCAGCACGTCTGCCTTTTAAATATATGAGGATCCTAATTTTTTGTTATAAAGTTTAATCCCCTTTTTTTTAATAAAATATGATCTACCACTTGATATTCCTTTTAGTGGTACTTATAATTTGTATAATTACTATTAGAATTATTTGTATAATTTGTTCGAAATTACTAACTGCTTGCTGCGAATTCTTTCAAATTCCAGCGTTTACTTTATATATTTCTAACAACTCAAATTCCCTAAAATTCTAATAATAATTACTTTAAATTTCTTGACGATATCGTCAATTTTGGGCAATTCACTTACATCATCAATTTCATCGAAATGTTTTAAAAATACCTTCGTTTCTATAATTTAATTGTTTTAATTTCCTTTAAATGCTACTGGCCTACCGCCGATTCTATACAGTTGATATATTCTAATTCTATACAATTCAGTGCAATTCCGGCAGATACTTTGCAGGTGCTTTAAATTCATTTCGAATTCGTTATATCTCCAACAGTTCCAATAAATTGAGCAATTGTGATTGTAGGCAAATTCCCTAAAATTCCTTTGTATTTCCAATAATCTTTTGTAAATTCCCTACTTTCCCTATCCATGTATTTCTCAATTCTATATAATTCCGGCAGATACTTTGCAAGTACCTTTAAATTCTTCTCGATTTCTTTATTTCCTCGACAATTCCAATAAGTCCAATTACAACTAAACGCCAATTCATTTAAATTTCCTAACGGTTCCATAAAATTTCTAGAATTTCTTACAATCCATCAGAATACAATTCTTCAAAATTTGTTTATATTTCCAATATTTTTTTGCAAATTTCCTACTTTCTCCATCCCATACATTTCGATTCTGTACAATTGCAGTAGATATCTTGGAAGTGCTTTAGATTCATCTTAATTGTTTTATATCTCTAACAGTTTCAATAAACTCAATTACATTTAAACGACAATTTCGTTAAATTTCCCAATAATTCCATTAAATTCCTAGGATATCTTGCAATTCCTCAGAATGATTGCCAGGTGTACAACTTTATGCTTCAAATTTTAAACTGATGTTATACAATTCCACAAAATTCGTTTATATTTCCAATAACTTTTTGCAAATTCTCTACTTTCTCAACCCCCTACTTTTCAATTTTATAGAACTCCGACAGATACTTTGCAACTGCTTTAAATTTGCTTAGATTTTTTTATATCTCCAACAATTCCAATAAATTCAATTACAACTAAACCAAAATTCCGTTAAAATTTCCAATAATCCCATTAAATTCCTAGGATATCTTGCAATTCCTCAGAGTGATTGCCAGGTGTACAACTTTATGCTTCAGATTTTAAACTGATGCTATACAATTCCACAAAATTCGTTTTATATTTCCAATAATCGTTTGCAAATTGCCTAGTTTCTCTATCCTCTATTTTTCAATTTTATTGAATTCCGATAGATACTTTACAACTGCGTTAAATTTACTTCAAATTCCAATACATTAAATTACAATTAAACTGAAATTCCGTTAAAGTTTACAACAATCCCATTAAATTCCAAAAAAACAGCAGTTCGTTGAGCCTAACTCTATCAATCAATAAATAAATTGAAATCTGTATATTAAAACATAAAAGAAAAATCAAAAAGTTATCATTCCTAGAAGTTAATTAATTTCGGAATCCCAAATAAATTTTACATAAAAAACTTAATTATTAAAAAATCAATACCTTAAAACATTTCAACAAGTTCAACAAACAAAGTTCAAAAATTCCTTGGAAAATTTCAAACACAATACACTATAAAAACAATAATGACCTTACACAAAAACACAATAACAAACTGCTGACCTGGACGTTGCGGGAACACATTATTATTTTAAATTCTGAACTATTTTGTCTTAACGAGATTCATCAAACTTTAACATAATTATTTGCAATAAATTCTTCATGAATTATAATGATAACGGTACTTTAACTGTACATACTTGAAGGCTGCTTAACAAACTTTTAATCGATAATACGGAATTATAATTAATTTTCCGATATAACGAGACGATATTATTTTTCTTCACTAAGCTAACTAAACCTGCGAAATAATCCTTGTATTGGATTAATTTCCAAACAATGAAATCGGTATGATATAACACTAAACCTAAATTGAGGCGTAAACGGTAGTACGGAATGTTTTATCGAATTTACTAATTCCAAACTAAATACTTAATAATAAGGGCATACATTCACTGTAACGACCCTTTTAAAATACTCTCGGGGCGCAAAGCGCCCGGAGAAGCCTCGAGGGACCAGCCGCTTTGATGATTGTCTTCGACCGCCCTGTTAAAAAACTAAATACATTTTAGGAACTGAAGTCCTTTTTAAGAAAGGCGGTATTAGTTTAAGATATTTATAAATTAAGATGTTATCAAGGTTCTTTTCTACGAAATAACTTTTATAACTGGGAACGTCTTGAACTGAACTTTAACATTTATAAAGACGTCAACATGTTGCTTTTAGAAGCATTAGTTTAGAAGGAATGTCGTTTAGACGAAAACATTTTAGGGTACCCCTGGCATTTTAAGAAAGCACCATTTGAAATAAACTAAAGTCTGCAGATTTTTAACTCAACTAAAAATACATTGAAGAATGTAGGACCGCACCAGAGTTTCTTTATCATTTATACATATAAAATTATATTTCTATAAAATTGAAAATTTGAATACGTTACAAATTCGTTTATATTTCTAATAATCTTTTGCAAATCTCCTATGTTCTACATACCATGCTTTTTGATTCTACACAATTACGGCAGATACATTCCTTACATTCCCAACAATTCGAATAAATTAAAATATGTACAATTAAATGGCAATGCTTTTGAATTTCTCAAGAATTCCATTAACTTTCCAGAATTTTTTTGCAATTCCACAGAATTACTTTCAAGTCTACTAATTCTATGCTTCAGATTCTGTATTTAAATAGATTCTATACAATTCCTCAAAATTTATTATTATTTCCAATAATTACATTCAATGCTATACCTTTTGAGTCATGCTGTATCCAACTATATATATAGGAGGGTATGACGATTAACCGTATTAAAGTTTTCTAATTAAAAGGTTATGTATAATTTATTGTTTCGAATAGATATTCCTTCTGATTAAGATCTATTTTCTGAATTACTATATTCAGGCAAAATATTTTAGAAGTGGCATCTGCTGACATTTATCTTTTTAATTTATTGATCTTTGTGTGATACTGTTTACCGTTCTGTGAAAAACTGTTGTATCTCTCTTCTTCCCACATAGACCCTTTTCATCTTCCTTCTCTGTCATCGCCATTTACGTTTTGTACAACGTCTTCATATAAAGAGCCGGTAACGTTCTAAATAAAACATCAAATGCTAATCAAACCTAGTCTTTTTTTCCACCGTTTCCCCAACCTAACCCAACCCAAACCTAGATTTTTCCAAACACTGTTCTTAACGTGTAGATCTTGATTATTTTAATTATTTGCTGTAACAGAATTGAGATTCCGATTGTAAATGTGTAGCAGATAGTTTTTATAATCTGATATATCTGCATGTCGTTAATCCCAGTTTTCGATATTTTCTTTTTAAAGTTTATAATGTTATAAATCGCATGGCCAGATAAACCCAACCGTGTTATTCTTTCTCTTATATTAGCGTTAAGTAATTTCCTAGTGGAAATTTTTTCAATTTCTTACTACATTTTTTTTTCTTAGTATAGGTATTACTTTTTTCTTTTAACACCAACAATCAACTAACCAAACGACAGTACTGAATTAGGTTGAGTATGATAATTTTGGATGTAATTTTAGTTTGGAAGGAATCTTGAAAGATTCTGTGGATAGAACAAATGTAGAAAATCCTGACACACAGTGAAAAACTCAACAAATAATAAGATAAGCCAGGATAGATATTGCCCATAGACTTAATAGGCAGTTTTGTTGATAAGCCCTGGTTGCCAATTTCCATGACGCATCTGAATATTGAATATAAGGCCAATATTGGCTTCAGTCACATTAAAGTCTTTGACAACGTACCAGCGATCCAAACAGGTTGTTTCAGAATTCAGAATTAAGAGTGAAATTAACCAAATAGTATCTAAATTACATCTAAAAATATCAGAAACGAACAAAATCTTTTCGAACAAAGACAAATAAAAGGATCTACATAATTAGAGACAATTAGACATTTATAGTGTTACATCTTTAAGGTGTAGCGATTGTTTTGGAGGATTAATGTAGTATTTTAGCATTTTTTTCCAAAAACCTAAAAAGCTGGTCTGTGTTTATAGCAATTTCGTTGGTATGTAGTAATTTCGGATTTATATTTATATGAATAGTCTCAATATCCACTGTCCTATTTTTAACCGGCCAGAGACGATAAATTCCAGCTAAACATAGTCTGAAATCCTTACACAAGTGTTTAAAATCTTACCTGTGGATTTATCAAGAGCGCAGCCTACTCGGTTTTTGTTAATCTTTCAGTACATAGTTCGCGACAAAACAAAAGAGACAACGAGAAGTCTCGTCTTAAGCACTATTCTCTTAAGGGTTATAACTACTAACAATTCTCCATTCGTATACTATACATATATAACAAGTGGATCGATACAATACCATGCGCTACACACAGCTTTAATCGCTGGCGATGATCTTATCATAAAGTATACGATGATGTCTAAAGCTTTACTTGACAAAATTTAGAAGGTATTAATGAATTATTCATATTTGATTAAAAACTAAAATAAGAATGAAAATTGAATTTTTAATATAAAATTTGATAAAACTTTCATAGAAAAAAAGGTAAGCTAATTGGCCTGAAATTGGGAGTGGATAATTTCACAAAGGTTTAACGAAAAGGAAGGAAGTAATATTGTGGAAAATCTTGATATAAAAGAAATTTTAAAATTTGCCATAACGAGTACACGAGTTCATGGCCGAAGAACACATCAATTGTATTTCCGGATTTGAATTCCCTAAGGTGAAAGTGGCTGATAATGGTGCTCCCCGTAATTTTTTAAAATTTTCTAGATTCATATAGTATATACACAGGGATCAAACTTAATATTTACTATTTTCAAAGGGATTTCCTAAAATAGGAAATAATATGTGTTTATCTCAAATTTTAGATAAAGGCTAATTTTCTATTTTGTAAATTAATAATGTTTTACATTAAATTATAATTAGAAAGAAAATTTTCAAATATATCACTCCGGCTGAGAATCTAACCCAGGACTTTCCGCTATCTAGGCGGCATCTCTACCTCTGAACTACCTGGGGCGACAGCCGAGTGACAGATTTTTTCATATGAATTAGATATCTAGCAAACATACAAAGCATCTAGAATATTATTATTAAATTATAATTGATGAAAAACCCGCGCGCGGCAGTCTTGCGACGCATAGCTGAAGCATAGCGTAGCCCACACCAGGTAAGACTAAAAAAATTGTGTTGGAAAGAAAATGAATGGAAAAGAATGGCAGTTGGAGGTCTGCAATAGAATACAGGTCGAGAAGTGATTGGTTTTGGTGGTGTTTCTTTCTGAGTTATCAGGTCTATAAGTAGAATTTATTCAAGCGAGAGTCTCAAAAAGTCGTACAAATCTCTTGTATGATTCTATAATTATAGTAGCGTTTTATTTAAACCTATTGTTATGTCGGCCAGGTCCGGGCTTACGCCCGGACCTGGCCTCCCCTTCTCCACTAGTCGAGCTCTTCTCTGGCCCATTCTTGAGAATTAAGGGAATTATTGGAATTATTCAATAACTGTTTCAAATTTTGGATATATGTTTTAAATGGGTCAGGGGGGGAGGGGGGAAACACTTTTTTTTAGCTTAAATACACATTTTAGTTCAAATGCATTTTTTAGTTCAAATGAACTTTTTTTAGTTGAAATGTAGCATTTAGGTCAGGTTAGGTTAGGTTAGGTCAGGTTAGGTTAGGTCAGGTCAGGTTAGTTCAAACGTGCTTTTTTAGTTCAAATGCAATTTTTAGTTCAAATGAACTTTTTAGTTCAAATGTACTTTTTTAGTTCAAATGCACTTTTTTTAGTTGAAATGTAGCATTTAGGTCAGGTTAGGTTAGGTTAGGTCAGGTTAGGTTAGTTCAAACGTGCTTTTTTAGTTCAAATGCAATTTTTAGTTCAAATGCACTTTTTTTAGTTGAAATGTAGCATTTAGGTCAGGTTAGGTTAGGTTAGGTTAGGTTAGTTCAAACGTGCATTTTTAGTTCAAATGCAATTTTTAGTTCAAATGAACTTTTTAGCTCAAATAAACTTTTTAGTTCAATGAACTTTTTTAGTTCAAATGCACTTTTTTTAGTTGCAATGTAGTATTTTTAGTATTTAGGTCAGGTGAGGTTAGGTTAGGTTAGGTTAGTTCAAACGTGCTTTTTTAGTTCAAATGAACTTTTTAGTTCAAATGCGCTTTTTTAGGTAAAATGTAGTATTTAGGTTAGGTCAGGTTAGGTTAGTTCAAATGCAATTTTTAGTTCAAATGAACTTTTTAGTTCAAATTCAATTTTTGGTTTAAATGACCTTTTTAGTTCAAATGCAATTTTTAGTTCAAATGAACTTTTTAGGTCAAATTAACTTTTTAGTTCAATGAACTTTTTTAGTTCAGGTTAGGTTAGGTCAGGTTAGGTTAGTTCAAACGAGCTTTTTTCAGTTAAAATTCATTTTTTAGTTCAAATGCACTGTTTAGTTTTTAGTTCAAATGTCCTCTATAGCTCAAACGTACATTTTAGTTCAAATAGACTTTCTTAGTTTAAATGTAGTATTTAGGTTAGATTAGACTAAGTCAGGTTAGGTTAGGTTAGATTAAGTGGGGTTAGGTTAGGTTAGGTTAGTTCAAATGCACTTTTCAGTTCAAATGAACTTTTTATTAATTCAAACGTAACATTTAGGTTAGGTTGGATTAGGTTAGGTTAGGTTAGATTAAGTTAGGTTAGATTAGGACGGGTGAAGTTAGGTTAGGTCAGGTGAGGTTAGGTTAGGCCAGGTGAGGTTAGGTTAGCTCAGAATGGCTTAAGATAGGTTAGGTTAGGTCAGTTTAAAAGTTCAGAGGTACTTTAGTTCAAATTCCATAGTAGCTGGATAAAGCTGAAAATTTTGCAAGAATAGAAATAATTAAGGAGAAGGGCGTAATCAGAAGTCACAAATGAGCAGGAATAAGATACAAGGAATAATATAGTTACATAGGAATAAATAATTACAGTTTTTTCAAATCTTTATTGATATTTAAATACACACGTGCCTAATAGAGAAGCTTGCAGAGCTTATGCCTATTGTCGACACAATTTTACTCTTTTCAAATAGTTTTTCGAATCTGTCACTAGTAGATTTTCTAAACTTAATTCACAAGTAAATCTAACCTGAATTATTAATCCAAATTGCAAAGTTATAAATATACCTTAATATAAATACTTACAGCACGACACGCCGTATAAACGAACTCGGGTGCACTTATATCGGCCTAAATTTTGATAGTAAGAAAAGAAGCAATTTTACGAATATGAAGATTGAGAAAGCAAATTTCGGGCGGGGAAATGGGCGGGGGAAGGGGGGAGAGAGAGAGAAACAGGGAGGGAGAAATACACTCTCTTACTTTTTATAAGAGGTAGAACTCTGCCGGCCAGTACGAGTGGGTGGGACGGCGATGGTTGGGCGGGGGGAGGGGAGAAGAGGGGCGATGTAGAGAGAGTCCCATACTGCCCATATCCCCCTCCCTTTAATTTTTTTTTCTTTAATTCTGCCGGCCAGTACGAGTGGGTGGGTCGGCGTGGGTTGGGTTGGGGGAGGGGAGAGGAGGGGCGATGGAGAGAGACTCACATACTGTACATCCCCCTCCCTTTAACTTTTTTTTTTTTTTTTTTTTTTAAGTCCAGAGGTCAAAGGTTTTTCGCGAATATCTCGGCCCCCGCCGCTCCGACCCCGACGCGGTTTTCGCCTTTGTTCGGGACCTCGGCGCGGCGCGTCCGACCGTCGAGGTCCCGACCCCGTCCGACCCCCCGCTCCCGAGATAATCGACCTTTGTCGAAGTTCAAGGTCAAATTTCGAAAACGTCATAACATTGAAGCTCGCTTCCTACCGACCAACTTTGATATTAAACTTTTTTCCGTAGCTCTTACGGTTTCCGAGATATGGTACAATGTCATCTTGCTGCCTAGTACATGTAAAATGCTTGTTGCAGAGGTATCTTTGAAAAATCGCAGCATCTTTGTTTATTATTTCGTACGAACGAAACTAGGCAGTTCTATAGAGAAACGTCTGGGCTATCATTTCCGCCTGACTGCAGCATAAAATTCCGACTAGGTTTCGATCCAATGGCGTGCAAAGATGATAAAAAATAGTACACGTTTTGAATCACCCTGTAGAAACCGGAGGTGCTAGGAAGCGAACAAACACACTTTTGGACTCTCCTCGGTGCCCTCTTTCACGTAGAATTCAATTTTGTTGTAGCTCTAACAATTTCTAAAATAAGGCAGACTCTCATCTTACCTCGGCTACCTCGTACATGTGAAATGCTTGTTGCATTTTACCTTTGAAAAATCGCAGCGTCTTTGTTTATCATACCGTACCAATCAAACTTGGCAGTTGCATAGAGAAATGTCTGGGCTATCATTTCCGCCTAATTGCAAAATAAAAGTCCGATGAGGTTTCGCTACAGTGGCGTGCAAAGAGGTCACAAAACTGTACACGTTTTGTATCACCCTGTAGAAACCGTAGGTGCTAGGAAGAGAACAAAGACACTTTTGGACACTCCTCGCTGCCCTCTTTCGTCTACAATCTTTTGCAGTAGCTCTTACAATTTCTAAAATAAGGTACACTGTCATCTTACCTAGCTACTTTGTAGTTACATGTAAAATGCTTGTTGCAGAGGTACATTTGAAAAATCGCAGCGTCTTTGGTTATTATATCGTACGAACTAAACTTGGCAGTGCTATAGAGGAAAGTCGGATCTATAATTCCCGCTTAACGAGAATATAAAAGTCCGATTAGGTTTCGCTCCAGCGGCGTGCAAATAGTACCAAAAATGGGACACGTTTTGAATCACCCTGTATGAACGGGTAGTGCTAGAACGGAAACAAAGACACTGTTTGATACTCCTCGACGCCCTCTATCGCGTGGAATTTCCAAATCCGAGCTAGCTGTTACCGATCTTCCCCAACAGTTTTCCTAACCTAACATTTTTTGAGGGCACACCATAGTAATGGGTCAACAATATAATGTAGCCGCCGTCCCAAGGAATCGTTTGGTATGCTAATCTTGATTTTGGGTTAATAAATAGGCCTGCTAGGAGGGGTCAAAGCGTAAATAGGGGGGGTCGGTGCATGCTACCTCCGTACCGGGCGTTTTTGAAAGTCGCGGTTTTTTTTACGGAATCGGCCTTATCAAGGCCGGTTTAGTTGACCGGTGGCAGTTTCGATCGACTGGCTGCTTTAGTTAGGCCCTTTCCGCACTTGTTTCGGTTTTTGCACGTTTCGACCCTGAAGATGGTTTCTGTCGGAAAAAATGCATATTAGCTTTCGTATAGAGAATACACAGGGCTATCTTCTGGTATAACTTGTTTCGTTGCAGGTCCGCAATTACAGCCGCCACGATCTTTCAAAGTTCGAAAAAGTCGGTTTTTTGGCCACAACTGTACCTAGAAATGTCCGACTATCGACGATGCCCCGGTATGTCATGCAGGGTCTCAGATGCTATCTACCAGTAAAAATCCCATGTCGATGCGACGTTTGGTTCCCGAGAAAAAGGCGATAACGCGTTTTTAGGGGTGGGGGAAAGGAAACAAAAGCGAATCGGACCAAACCTAGTCTGATCGGTAGAGGGGTTAAGTATATACTACATGCTATAATTTCAGGACGCTCCGACGTTTTAGACAATTCTGGCGACAGTCCGATTTTCTACAGATCATGACGGACCTGTAGAAAACCAGAATGTCCTGGGACGATGGTCTTTTTGTCTTTTGTCGAAACTTGACACATATCTGGTCACGAAAGGGTTTATCCCACACCGCATGCCGCAAACTACGTCTCCGCAGGCCCTATAGTTTCCGAGCTATGACCATTTGAATTTTGACTAACCCAGAAAATTGCCCCCCCTCTAGCGACGCCACTGTAAATGGGAAAAAAATATTTTTGATATGGCTATAAGCAGACCGGTACTGGCTATACGCTCACCGATTTCCATGGCGATATCTCTAAAAAAATCCATACGTCCCCCCCCCCTCCCTACGCCTATGGAACCAAACCGGACTTTGTTGGGCTTAAAATGTTCAGCGGAAGCGGTGGTTCATCACGGTACCTTCATTTTCTGGATTGTATGGCGCATAAGCCCACAACTAATTTTTCACAATATCTCCCCCCCTTTTGTCGAAGGGGGGTGGTGACGGTACCAGAAGGTGCCGGACTCCGGGAGGGATATTCCAGTTGAAACCTATTAAAATCGGTGCTTTGGTAGCTGAGAAACAAGCAAAACAAATCTCTCGAAATTAAGAAAATGGCAACTTTGGCCCCCTCGTTCTCCGAACCTATTCGGACTTTAATCGAAATACGTTGGATTTGAACTATACTCGACAGTACCTTTTCCCTGGCAAAGCGGCATCCGAAGGGGAGAATGAGTTTTGTTTTATTATTATATTAATATTAGGGGCTTTTGTATGGTTCGAGTCTGATTGGGATGATCGTCAAAAAACTAGTTTTTTGCCACCTCCATACCATCCGGTTTGGAAAATTGGATGTTTTTTACGGAATCGGCTTCCCCGTATCAGACTTAGTTACCTCGTACTAATTTTGACCCTGCCACTTCATTTGTTTCAGAATTATGCAGTTGTTTCGGATTTTCCGATTTTTTACCCTGAAGATGACCTTCGACGGGGACGACGCTCCTGAGCTTTTTTATAGAGAACACATGGGGCTATCGTATGGTATAACTTTCCTCGCTACAAACCTGTAAATAGAAACGCTGCGATTTTTCAAATTTCAAGAAATTTTTAAAAACTGAGTTTTTTTGCCGTAACTGTACCTAAAAACAATCGATGATCGACGATGCATAAGTATGTTACGTCAGGTCCTAAATGATATCCGACAGTAAAAGTCCCATGTCGCTGCGACGTTTCGATCTCGAGATAATGTCGAATAAGTCCAAAATTGGGGTTTTTGAGGGTGGGGGGAGTAAAACAAAAGCAAATGGAACCAAACCGGGACAGATGGATAGAGGGACAAATTATTTGTTAGTCACTATAGTTTCAGGTCGCTGCGAAGTTTTATGCAATTTTGGCGTGTTTTCAAACCCGAACAAACCCTTAAAAACGGAGCATGCTTGGGAATGATAGTGAATTCTTTTTTATAGGAAATCTGTTACCATCAAGCAATATATATGTAAATCTCAATTCGAATGCCGCAAACTACGTCTCTGTAGGCCTTATAATTTCCGAGCTATGACTATTTGAATTTTAAAAACCCATAAATTGCCCCCCCTTCTAGCTACGCCACTGTAATTGCTAAAACAATATTTTTTCTGTGTCTATAAACAGACCGGCTGTGGCTAACCGTCCGTCGAATTTCGCGACGATATCTACAAAAAAAATCACACGTCCCCCCCCCACTCCACGCCTATGGAACTAAACCGGATTTCTTAAGGTGCAAAATGATCAGTGGGCATAGTGAAACACACCCGTATCGCGATTTTCCCATTTTACGTCGCACAAGGTCACAACAGACTTTTTGCAATAATCCCCCCCCCTTTCGTCGGAGGGGGGTGGTCAGAGTACCAAAAAATGCAGAATCCCGGTCCGGACCACCTTCCCAAGTACCATCGAAATCGACGTAAAAACTCCCGAGATTTAAGCAAAACAATATTGCAAATATTGAAAAAACCAAAACTTTGACCCCACCCCCCCCCTCTCCTATTCGGACTTTAATCGAATGCTTCCGGTTTCGGACTACACTTGGCCTGGGCTTCGCCCAGGCCAAGTGTCGTCCGAAGGGGACAATGAGTTTTGTTTTTTCTTAATTTTAATCTTACCTTGTGTAATCTTGCGACGCATAGCTGAAGCATAGCGTAGCCCACACCAGGAAAGATTAAAATTATTGTGTTGGAAAGAAATAGAATGGAATAGAATGGCAGTTGAAGGTCTTTGCAATAGAATACAGGTCGAGAAGTGATTGGTTTCGGTGGTGTTTCTTTCTGAGTTATCAGCTCTATAAGTAGAATTTATTCAAGCGAGAGTCTCAAAAAGTTGTACAAATCTCTTGTATGATTCTATAATTATAGTAGCGTTTTATTTAAACCTATTTTTGTTATGCATTTGTCGAAGTCCAAGGTCAAACGTCCAAAATGCTATAAAATGAAAGCTCGTTTCCTACCGACCAACTTTGGTCTTAAACTTTTTTCCGTAGCTCTTACAGTTTCCAAGATATCGTACAATGTCATCTTACTGCCTAGTACATGTAAAATGCTTGTTGCAGAGGTATCTTTGAAAATCGCAGCGTCTTCGTTTATTATACGGTACCAACGAAACTAGGCAGTTGTATAGAGAAATGTCTGGGCTATCATATCCGCCTATCCGCAGTATAAAATTCCGGTATAGGTTTCGATCCAGTGGCGTTCAAAGATGATAAGATGTAGTACACGTTTTGAATCACCCTGTAGAAACCAGAGGTGCTAGGAAGCGAACAAAATCACTTTTGGACCCTCCTCAGTGCCCTCTTTCACGTAGAATTCAATTTTGTTGTAGCTCTTACAATTTTTAAAATAAGGCAGACCGTATTCTTACCTCAACTACCTTGTACATGTAAAATGCTTGTTGCATTTTACCTTTGAAAAATCGCAGCGTCTTTGTTTATCATACCGTACCAACCAAACTTGGCAGTTGCATAGAGAAATGTCTGGGCTATCATTTCCGCCTAATTGCAAAATAAAAGTCCGATGAAGTTTCGCTACAGTGGCGTGCAAAGAGGACACATAATTGTACACGTTTTGTATCACCCTGTAGAAACCGGAGGTGCTAAGAAGAGAACAAAAACACTTTTGGACACTCCTCGCTGCCCTATTTCATGTAAAATCAAATGTTTGCTGTAGCTCTTACAATTTCTAAAATAAGGTACACTGTCATCTTTCCTCAGCTACTTTGTAGTTACATGTAAAATGCTTGTTGCAGAGGAACATTTGAAAAATCGCAGCGTCTCTCGTTATTATATGGTATGAACTAAACTTGGCAGTGTTATAGAGGAAAGTTGGAGCTATCATTCCCGCTTAACGAGAACAGAAAAGTCTAATTAGGTTTCGCTCCAGTGGCGTGCAAAGAAGACCAAAACTGGGGCATGTTTTGAATCACCCTGTATGAACGGGTAGTGCTAGAAAGGAAACAAAAACAGTATTTCACACTCCTCGACGTCCTCCATCGCCTGGAATTTTCAAATCGAAGCTAGCTGCTACCGATCTCCCCCTCCAGTTTTCCTAACCTAACATTTTTTGAAGGCTCGCCATTTCGACGGGTCAACTGTATAATGTAGCCGGCGTGCCAAGGAATCGCCCGGTGTGCTTAACTTCATTTAGTGTTAATAAATAGGCGAGCTAGGAGGGGTCAAAGCTTAAATGCAGGGGGTCGGTCCATGTTACCTCCGTACCGAACGTTTTTGAAAGTCTCGATTTTTTTTACGGAATCGGCTTTATCAAGGTAGGTTTGGTTGACCAGTGGTAGTTTCGATCGACTGGCTGCTACGGTTAGGCCCTTTCCGCACTTGTTTCGGTTTTTGCACTTTTTGACCCTGAAGATGGTCTCTGTCGAGGAAGATGTATATAGGCTTTCTTATAGCCGATACACAGGGCTATCTTCCAGTATAACTTGTTTCGTTACAAGTCTGCAATTATAGGCTGCACGATCTTCCAAAGTTCGAAAAAGTCGGTTTTTTGGCCACAACTGTACCTAAAAACGATGGACTATCGACGATGCCCCGATATGTAATGCAGGATCCCAGATGCTATCCATCAGTAAAAATCCCATGCAGATGCGACGTTCCGTTCGCGAGAAAAAGGTTATAACGCGTTTTTAGGGGTGGGGGGAAGAAAACAAAAGAAAATCGGACGAAACTAAGCTTGATGGTTAGAAAAACAAATCGTTCACCACACACCGTAATCTCAAGACGTTACAGAAATTTTAGCCTATTTTCAAAAATGGCCGCCTTTTAGAAAAGCGGCTTTCCTGGAACGACGATCTTTTGTTTTTTTATCGAAAATCTGTGCACATACGGTCAAAGATAGGTAAATCACAAGCCGAATGCCGCAAACAGCATCTCCCTAGGCCTAATAGTTTCCGAGCTATGAGCATTTGAATTAAGAAAAACCCGAAAATTGCCCCCCCTTTAACTACGTCACTGTAAATGGGAAAAAAATATTTTTGCTACAGCTATAAACAGGCTGGCACTGGCTATACGCTCACCGATTTTCACGGCGATATCTCTAAAACAATTAATACGTCCCCCCCCCTCCCGCCGCCTATGGAACCAACCCGGACTTTGTTGGGCTTAAAATGTTCAGTGGACACGGTGGATCATCACGGTATCGTCATTTTTCTCTTGTTATGGCGCATAAGGGCACAACTAACTTTTCTCAATATCTCCCCCCCCTCATGTCGAAGGGGGGTGATGGCGGTACCAGAATGTGCCGGACCCGGAGAGGAGTATTCCCGTTAAAAACAATTAAAATCGGTGCTTTGGTCGCTGAGAAACAAGCAAAACAAATCGCTCGAAAGTAACAAAATGGCAACTTTGGCCCCCTCGTTCTCCGAACCTATCTAACACTAAATGAAACGGCGTATGCCACGATGCTTACCGCGAACAGCGCTATCGAATGAACCTAGGCTCGTTCGGAGGGGAGAATGAGGGTGGTGATCTAATCATTTTAATATTAGGGGTTTTTGATGGTTCGGGTCTGATTGGGATGATCGTCAAAAAAACTATTTTTGCCCCTCCCGTCCAGCCTTTTTTTAAAGATGGATTTTTTTTTACGGAATCGTCTTCCCCGCATCAGATACAGTCACCTCATACTAGATTTGACCCTGCCACTTCATTTGTTTCAGAATTATGCGGTTGTTTCGGTTTTTTCAAGTTTTGACCCTGAAGATGAACTTCAACGGGGAAGACGCACATATCCTTTTTTATAGACGACACATGGGGCTATCGTCTGGTATAACTTTCCTCGCTACAGACCTGTAGATAAAGACGCTGCGATTTTTCAAATTTCAAGAAATTTTAAAAAAGTGGGTTTTTTTGCCGTAACTGTACCTAAAAACAATCGATGATCGACGACGCACCAGTATGTTATGTCCGGTCCTAGATGGTATCCGATAGTCAAAGTCCCATGTCGCTGTAAAGTTTCGATCTCGAGATAATGTCAAATAAGTCCAAAATTGGGGTTTTTGAGGGTGGGGGGAGTTAAAAAACAGCAAATGGAACCAAACCCGGACCGATGGATAGAGGGACAAATTATTTGTTACTCACTATAGTTTCAGGTCGCTGCGAAGTTTTATGCAATTTTGGCGTGTTTTCAAACCCGAACAAACCCTTAAAAACAGAGCATGCTTTGGAATGATAGTGTTTTTTTTTATATAGGAAATTTGTTACCATTAGGCAATATATATGTAAATCTCAAGTCGATTGCCGCAAACTACGTCTCTGTAGGCCTTATAGTTTCCGAGCTACGACTATTTGAATTTTAAAAACCCATAAATTGCCCCCCCTTCTAGCTACGCCACTGTAATTGGTAAGACAATATTTTTGGTGTGCCTATAAACAGAACGGCTGTGGCTAACCGTCCGCCGATTTTCGTGGCGATATCTAAAAAAAACCCACACGTCCCCCCCCCACCTCTACGCCTATGGAACGGAACCGGAATTTTTAAAACGCAAAATGATCAGTGGGCTCTATCAAACATCTCAATAGCGTCATTTCCCGATTTTATGGCGCACAAAACCACAAACAATTTCTTGCAATATCTCCCCCCCCTTTCGTCGGAGGGGGGTGGTGAGGGCACCAAAAAATGTAGAACTCCGGCACGGACAATCTACCCAGGTAGCATCAAAATCGGAGAAAAAATACCCGAGTTATAAGCAAAACAATATTACAAATATTGAAAAAACCCCAACTTTGACCCCCCCCCCCCCCCTTCCTATCTAACACTAAATCAAACGGTGCGCAGTTCCGGACTAGCCTTGGCCAGCCCTTCGGGCTGGCCAAGGCTCGTCCGGAGGGGAGAATGAGGGTGGTGATTTTTTAATTTTAATCTTACCTTGTGTAAAAAACCCGCGCGCGGCAGTCTTGCGACGCATAGCTGAAGCATAGCGTAGCCCACACCAGGTAAGATTAAAATTATTGTGTTGGAAAGAAATTGAATGGAAAAGAATGGCAGTTGGAGGGCTTTGCAATACAATACAGGTCGAGAAGTGATTGGTTTTGATGGTGTTTCTTTCTGAGTTATCAGCTCTATAAGTAGAATTTATACAAGCGAGAGTCTTAAAAGTTGTACAAATCTCTTGTATGATTCTATAATTATAGTAGCGTTTTGTTTAAAACTATTTTTATGTCGGCCAGGTCCGGGCTTACGCCCGGACCTGGCCTCCCCTTATTCGTCTCCTCGGTGCCCTCTTTCACGTAGAATTTAATTTTGTTGTAGCTCTTACAATTTCTAAAATAAGGCATACCGTAATCTTATCTCAGCTACACACACACATGTAAAATGCCTGTTGCATTTTACCTTTGAAAAATCGCAGCGTCTTTGTTTATTATGCCGTACCAACCAAACTTGGCAGTTGCATAGAGAAATGTCTGGGCTATCATTTCCGCCTAATTGCAATATAAAAGTCCGGTGAAGTTTCGCTACAGTGGCGTGCAAAGAGGACACAAAATTGTACACGTTTTGTATCACCCTGTAGAAACCGGAGGTGCTAGGAAGAGAACAAAAACACTTTTGGACACTCCTCGCTGCCCTCTTTCGCGTAGAGTCTTTTGCTGTAGCTCTTACCATTTCTAAAATAAGGTACACTTTCATCTTACCTCAGCTACTTTGCAGTTACATGTAAAATGCTTGTTGCAGAGGTACATTCGAAAAATCGCACCGTCTTTGGTTATTATATCGTACGAACTAGACTTGGCAGTGCTACAGAGGAAAGTCGGAGCTATCATTTCCGCTTTACGAGAACATAAAAGTCCGATTAGGTTTCGCTCCAGTGGCGTGCAAAGAGGGCCAAGAATGGGACACGTTTTAAATCACCCTGTATAAACGGATGGTGCTGGAACGGAAACAAAAACAGTATTTGACACTTCTTGACGCCCTCTATCGCGTGATATTTTCAAATCCGAGCTACCTGTCACCTATCTCCCCCTCCAGTTTTCCTAACCTAACATTTTTCGAGGGCACGCCATTCCGACGGGTCAACTGTATAATGTAGCCGGCATGCCGAGGAGTCGCCCGGTATGCTTAACTCCATTTAGTGTTAATAAATAGACGAGCTAGGAGGGTTCAAAGCCTAAATGAAGGGGGCCGGTCCGTCCCACCTCGGTGCCGGGCGTTTTGGAAAGTCGCGATTTTTTTTACGGAATCGGCTTTATCAAGGCAGGCTTGGTTGACCAGTGGCAGTTTCGATCGACTGGCTGCTATGGTTAGGCCCTTTCCGCACTTGTTTCGGTTTTTGCACTTTTTGACCCTGAAGATGGTCTCTGTTGAGGAAAATGCATATAAGCTTTCTTATAGAGGATACACAGGGCTATCTTCCACTATAACTTGTTTCGCTACAAGTCTGCAATTATAGGCTGCACGATCTTCCAAAGTTCGAAAAAGTCGGTTTTTTGGCCACAACTGTACCTAAAAACGGTCGACTAACGACGATGCCCAGATATGTTATGCAGGGTCACAGACGCCATCGACCAGTGAAAATCCCATGTCGATGTGACGTTTTGTTCTCGAGAAAAAGGCGATAACGCGTTTTTAGGGGTGGGGGAAAGGAAACAAAAGCGAATCGGACCAAACCTAGTCTGATCGGTAGAGGGGTTGAGTATATACTACATGCTGTAATTTCAGGACGCTCCGACGTTTTAGACAATTCTGGCGACAGTCTGATTTTCTACAGATCATGACGGACCTGTAGAAAACCAGAATGTCCTGGGACGATGGTCTTTTTGTCTTTTGTCGAAACTTGACACATATCTGGTCACGAAAGGGTTCATCCCACACCGCATGCCTCAAACTACGTCTCCGCAGGCCATATAGTTTCCGAGCTATGACCATTTGAATTTTGACTAACCCAGAAAATTGCCCCCCCTCTAGCTACGCCACTGTAAATGGGAAAAAAATATTTTTGGTATGGCTATAAACAGGCCGGTACTGGCTATACGCTCACCGATTTCCACGACGATATCTCTAAAACAACCCATACGTCCCCCCCCCGCCCTCCGCCTATGGAACCAAACCGGACTTTGTTGGGCTTAAAATGTTCAGCGGAAGCGGTGGTTCATTAAGGTACCTTCATTTTCTGCATTTTATGGCGCATAAGGCCACAACTAACTTTTCACAATATCTCCCCCCCCTCTTGTCGTAGGAGGGTGGTAACGGTACCAGAAGGTGCCGGACTCCGGGAGGAATACTCCACTAAATAGAGATTAGAATCCGTGCTGTGGTCGCTGAGAAATAAGCAAAACAAATTTGTCCAAATTAAGAAAATTGCAACTTTGACCCCCTCGTTCTCCGAACCTATGTAACACTAAATGAAACGGCGCATGCCACGATACTCACCGCGAACAGACCTATCAAACGAGTCTAGACTCGTCCGAAGGGGAGAATGGTGGTGGTGATTATACTTATTTTAATATTAGGGCTTTTGTATGGTTCGGGTCTGATTGGGATGATCGTCAAAAAAACTATTTTTCCCCCTCCCGTCCAGCCCTTTTTTGAAGTTGGGAATTTTTTTACGGAATCGGCTTCCCCGCAGTAGATTTAGTTATCTGGTGCCGGTCTTGACCCTGCCACTTAATCTGCTTCAGAATTATGCACTCGTTTCGGTTTTTCCAATTTTTGACCCTGAAGATGACCTTCAACGGGGACGACGCACATTACCTTTTTTATAGAGGACACACGGGGCTATCGTCTGGTATAACTTTCCTCGCGATAGACACGTAGATAACGACGCTGTGATTTTTCAAACTTGAAGAAATTTTAGAAAACTGAGTTTTTTTGCCGTAACTGTACCTAAAAACGATTCACCATCGACGGCACACAGATATGTTATGTCCGGTCCTAGATGCTACCCGATAGTGAAAGTCCCATGTCGCTGCGACGTTTCGATCTCAAGATAATGTCGAATAAGTCCTAAATCGGGATTTTCGGGGGTGGGGGGTGCGAAATAAAAGCAAATCGAACCAAACCCGGACCGACAGATAGAGGGACTAATTTTATACTACGCACTATAGTTTTAAGTCGCTGCGACATTTTAGGCAATTTTGGCGTGTTGTTAAATCCGAACAAACCCTTAAAAAAAGAGCATGCTCCGGAAGCATGGTGTTTTCTCTTTATCGGGAATCTGTTACCATGAGGCAACCTATATGTAAGTCTCAAGTCGAATGCCGCAAACTACGGCTCCATAGGCTTTATAGTTTCCCAGCTACGACCATTTGAATTTTGAAAAGCCCAAAAATTGCCCCTCCTCTAGCTACGCCACTGTAATTGATAAAGCAATACTTTTAGTGCGGCTATAAACAGAACAGCAGTGGCTAACCGTACGCCGATTCTCGGGGCGATATCTCCAAAAATACCCACACGTCCCCCCCCCCCACTCCACGCCTATGGAACGAAACCGGGTTTTTCGAGACGCAAACTAATCACTGGGCAGTGTCAAACATCCCCATATCGTCATTTTCCGATTTTAAGACGCACAAAACCACAACTAATTTATCGGAATATCTCCCCCCCCTTTCGTCGGAGGGGGTGGTGAGGGTACCAAAAAATGCAGAACTTCGGCGCGGACAACCTACCCTAGTAGCATCAAAATCGGAGAAAAAATACCCGAGATGTAAGCAAAACAATATTACAAATATTGAAAAAACCCCAACTTTGACCCCCCCCCCTCCCCCCTTCCTATCTAACACTAAATGAAACGGCGAACGGTTTCGTACTCGCCTTGGCCAGCCCTTCGGGCTGGCCAAGGCTCGTCCGGATGGGAGAATGGTGGTGGTGATTTCTTAATTTTAATCTTACCTTGTGTAATACCTTGTGTAAAAAGAAATAGAATGGAATAGAATGGCAGTTGAAGGTCTTTGCAATAGAATACAGGTCGAGAAGTGATTGGTTTCGGTGGTGTTTCTTTCTGAGTTATCAGCTCTATAAGTAGAATTTATTCAAGCGAGAGTCTCAAAAAGTTGTACAAATCTCTTGTATGATTCTATAATTATAGTAGCGTTTTATTTAAACCTATTTTTGTTATGCATTTGTCGAAGTCCAAGGTCAAACGTCCAAAATGCTATAAAATGAAAGCTCGTTTCCTACCGACCAACTTTGGTCTTAAACTTTTTTCCGTAGCTCTTACAGTTTCCAAGATATCGTACAATGTCATCTTACTGCCTAGTACATGTAAAATGCTTGTTGCAGAGGTATCTTTGAAAATCGCAGCGTCTTCGTTTATTATACGGTACCAACGAAACTAGGCAGTTGTATAGAGAAATGTCTGGGCTATCATATCCGCCTATCCGCAGTATAAAATTCCGGTATAGGTTTCGATCCAGTGGCGTTCAAAGATGATAAGATGTAGTACACGTTTTGAATCACCCTGTAGAAACCAGAGGTGCTAGGAAGCGAACAAAATCACTTTTGGACCCTCCTCAGTGCCCTCTTTCACGTAGAATTCAATTTTGTTGTAGCTATTACAATTTTTAAAATAAGGCAGACCGTATTCTTACCTCAACTACCTTGTACATGTAAAATGCTTGTTGCATTTTACCTTTGAAAAATCGCAGCGTCTTTGTTTATCATACCGTACCAACCAAACTTGGCAGTTGCATAGAGAAATGTCTGGGCTATCATTTCCGCCTAATTGCAAAATAAAAGTCCGATGAAGTTTCGCTACAGTGGCGTGCAAAGAGGACACATAATTGTACACGTTTTGTATCACCCTGTAGAAACCGGAGGTGCTAAGAAGAGAACAAAAACACTTTTGGACACTCCTCGCTGCCCTATTTCATGTAAAATCAAATGTTTGCTGTAGCTCTTACAATTTCTAAAATAAGGTACACTGTCATCTTTCCTCAGCTACTTTGTAGTTACATGTAAAATGCTTGTTGCAGAGGAACATTTGAAAAATCGCAGCGTCTCTCGTTATTATATGGTATGAACTAAACTTGGCAGTGTTATAGAGGAAAGTTGGAGCTATCATTCCCGCTTAACGAGAACAGAAAAGTCTAATTAGGTTTCGCTCCAGTGGCGTGCAAAGAAGACCAAAACTGGGGCATGTTTTGAATCACCCTGTATGAACGGGTAGTGCTAGAAAGGAAACAAAAACAGTATTTCACACTCCTCGACGTCCTCCATCGCCTGGAATTTTCAAATCGAAGCTAGCTGCTACCGATCTCCCCCTCCAGTTTTCCTAACCTAACATTTTTTGAAGGCTCGCCATTTCGACGGGTCAACTGTATAATGTAGCCGGCGTGCCAAGGAATCGCCCGGTGTGCTTAACTTCATTTAGTGTTAATAAATAGGCGAGCTAGGAGGGGTCAAAGCTTAAATGCAGGGGGTCGGTCCATGTTACCTCCGTACCGAACGTTTTTGAAAGTCTCGATTTTTTTTACGGAATCGGCTTTATCAAGGTAGGTTTGGTTGACCAGTGGTAGTTTCGATCGACTGGCTGCTACGGTTAGGCCCTTTCCGCACTTGTTTCGGTTTTTGCACTTTTTGACCCTGAAGATGGTCTCTGTCGAGGAAGATGTATATAGGCTTTCTTATAGCCGATACACAGGGCTATCTTCCAGTATAACTTGTTTCGTTACAAGTCTGCAATTATAGGCTGCACGATCTTCCAAAGTTCGAAAAAGTCGGTTTTTTGGCCACAACTGTACCTAAAAACGATGGACTATCGACGATGCCCCGATATGTAATGCAGGATCCCAGATGCTATCCATCAGTAAAAATCCCATGCAGATGCGACGTTCCGTTCGCGAGAAAAAGGTTATAACGCGTTTTTAGGGGTGGGGGGAAGAAAACAAAAGAAAATCGGACGAAACTAAGCTTGATGGTTAGAAAAACAAATCGTTCACCACACACCGTAATCTCAAGACGTTACAGAAATTTTAGCCTATTTTCAAAAATGGCCGCCTTTTAGAAAAGCGGCTTTCCTGGAACGACGATCTTTTGTTTTTTTATCGAAAATCTGTGCACATACGGTCAAAGATAGGTAAATCACAAGCCGAATGCCGCAAACAGCATCTCCCTAGGCCTAATAGTTTCCGAGCTATGAGCATTTGAATTAAGAAAAACCCGAAAATTGCCCCCCCTTTAACTACGTCACTGTAAATGGGAAAAAAATATTTTTGCTACAGCTATAAACAGGCTGGCACTGGCTATACGCTCACCGATTTTCACGGCGATATCTCTAAAACAATTAATACGTCCCCCCCCCTCCCGCCGCCTATGGAACCAACCCGGACTTTGTTGGGCTTAAAATGTTCAGTGGACACGGTGGATCATCACGGTATCGTCATTTTTCTCTTGTTATGGCGCATAAGGGCACAACTAACTTTTCTCAATATCTCCCCCCCCTCATGTCGAAGGGGGGTGATGGCGGTACCAGAATGTGCCGGACCCGGAGAGGAGTATTCCCGTTAAAAACAATTAAAATCGGTGCTTTGGTCGCTGAGAAACAAGCAAAACAAATCGCTCGAAAGTAACAAAATGGCAACTTTGGCCCCCTCGTTCTCCGAACCTATCTAACACTAAATGAAACGGCGTATGCCACGATGCTTACCGCGAACAGCGCTATCGAATGAACCTAGGCTCGTTCGGAGGGGAGAATGAGGGTGGTGATCTAATCATTTTAATATTAGGGGTTTTTGATGGTTCGGGTCTGATTGGGATGATCGTCAAAAAAACTATTTTTGCCCCTCCCGTCCAGCCTTTTTTTAAAGATGGATTTTTTTTTACGGAATCGTCTTCCCCGCATCAGATACAGTCACCTCATACTAGATTTGACCCTGCCACTTCATTTGTTTCAGAATTATGCGGTTGTTTCGGTTTTTTCAAGTTTTGACCCTGAAGATGAACTTCAACGGGGAAGACGCACATATCCTTTTTTATAGACGACACATGGGGCTATCGTCTGGTATAACTTTCCTCGCTACAGACCTGTAGATAAAGACGCTGCGATTTTTCAAATTTCAAGAAATTTTAAAAAAGTGGGTTTTTTTGCCGTAACTGTACCTAAAAACAATCGATGATCGACGACGCACCAGTATGTTATGTCCGGTCCTAGATGGTATCCGATAGTCAAAGTCCCATGTCGCTGTAAAGTTTCGATCTCGAGATAATGTCAAATAAGTCCAAAATTGGGGTTTTTGAGGGTGGGGGGAGTTAAAAAACAGCAAATGGAACCAAACCCGGACCGATGGATAGAGGGACAAATTATTTGTTACTCACTATAGTTTCAGGTCGCTGCGAAGTTTTATGCAATTTTGGCGTGTTTTCAAACCCGAACAAACCCTTAAAAACAGAGCATGCTTTGGAATGATAGTGTTTTTTTTTATATAGGAAATTTGTTACCATTAGGCAATATATATGTAAATCTCAAGTCGATTGCCGCAAACTACGTCTCTGTAGGCCTTATAGTTTCCGAGCTACGACTATTTGAATTTTAAAAACCCATAAATTGCCCCCCCTTCTAGCTACGCCACTGTAATTGGTAAGACAATATTTTTGGTGTGCCTATAAACAGAACGGCTGTGGCTAACCGTCCGCCGATTTTCGTGGCGATATCTAAAAAAAACCCACACGTCCCCCCCCCACCTCTACGCCTATGGAACGGAACCGGAATTTTTAAAACGCAAAATGATCAGTGGGCTCTATCAAACATCTCAATAGCGTCATTTCCCGATTTTATGGCGCACAAAACCACAAACAATTTCTTGCAATATCTCCCCCCCCTTTCGTCGGAGGGGGGTGGTGAGGGCACCAAAAAATGTAGAACTCCGGCACGGACAATCTACCCAGGTAGCATCAAAATCGGAGAAAAAATACCCGAGTTATAAGCAAAACAATATTACAAATATTGAAAAAACTCCAACTTTGACCCCCCCTCCCCCCCTTCCTATCTAACACTAAATCAAACGGTGCGCAGTTCCGGACTAGCCTTGGCCAGCCCTTCGGGCTGGCCAAGGCTCGTCCGGAGGGGAGAATGAGGGTGGTGATTTTTTAATTTTAATCTTACCTTGTGTAATACCTTGTGTAATTTTAATCTTACCTTGTGTAATACATTATAAAAACGTTTGTAGGTTCGATCCCCAACCGGGGTGATAGATAGACTTTTCTTTATGAACTTGCTTTCTAAATATAGTTTAATCTAAAACGTTGACAAAATAAAAAATTAACCTTTATGGAAAATGTATATAATTAATTTCCTTATAGGATGATTCAAAATAATCTAGTTACTTTGAATAATGATGTTGGCGTCGGAGAAATGTCATTAATAAAATCAAACAATAATCTAGTTACTTTGTATGTTTGCTAAATACCGAATTCATATGGAAAATTTGTTACTCGACTGATAGTCGCCCCAGACAGCTCACAGGTAGAGATGCCGCCTAGATACCGGAAAGTCCTGGGTTCGGGGTGATACATTTTTTTCTAATGTTCCTTAGTAGGTTTTACTTATTTATGGTCCACTAATATTATATTTACAAAAGAGTACACCTGTGCAAAAAAGATCTATAAACAAATCGTTAATACGAACGAAAAGCAGTTATCAACACAAAACATTCTGAATGTTATTTTCGTCCAGCAGATAAAAGTGAAACAAACGTGAATCGAATCAAACTGAGACCGATAGATAGAGAGTCCAAAATTATATCATCCACTAGAGCTTCAAGTCGCTGCAATGTTCTACATAAATTTCGTGTATTTTGAAACATGGAGAACCTAGAAATCGCTGGGACCATCATATCTTGTTTTTAGCCCAAAATTTATTTTTATTCCAAGATGTCGCTCCAGGCAGTATCCAGGACAAGGTCCGTAATGCGCTAGTTTCGCGCTCAGTAACCGTTGCTATACGGGTGACGTTCTAGAAGTATAAACAGTATAAGGTAGCCATATACCTTAACTTTTTTGAGATAGACCAACGTTAAGGTTCAAATTGTCCCCTTTCTAATTACCCTATTGTAAACGGAAGAAAAAATGTTCTTTACGCACTTGTGTGCACGTTTACCGTTGTATAAACGATATACTTACTAACCGAATATAAAATAGTTGAGGGTTTGTTTTATCTCTCTGTATATATCAATTCGCAAGTGATAAGAATGTGGAGTGCCGAAAATTGCAGTTCCAGAATAGAAACACCCTGGCATTGTAAAAATCAGTATTTGAATAGCTCTCACGCGTAGGAGGTTGATTGGTCCCGTACACTAATAGATGGCAAGTGCGCATGTATGCCAAAAAGTAAACAGGTTGACACAACATTATTATGAAGTACCTCCAAAAAATTCAAATCATGGCGACATTGCGAACATATGGCCATATGTGCATGCTTAATTATTAAAAGTTATTTATAGTTGTTATATAAACGGTTGTTCTAGTTGTTTTTAGAACTGCGACTGAACTCTACCAGCCATTTTTCATTGATCCTCCTACGTTATTTGGTTTCAAAGATGTTAATTTTGCCAACTGAATGTTTAAAATTGCTCCGAAATAAGGCAAGTTTGCCCTATACCGCGTAAATCATTTTGCCCAAAGAACCGAGCGACTATGATTTTTCTTTTTTTAACATGGGACACTGGGTTTATTATGACATATTCGGATTCTACGAACGATTCTAAGTAAGTATTTTTATATTGCATTTTTGTTGTAATATTGTTAATAAATTACTATTACAATTAATAATAGCATAACCTTTGCTTAAATTCAAATGTTTTTGACATAACCAACTAAAATCAATGTGGTCAAGAGTTATGATGATCGTCGCATTAATTTTTACTTTAAAAGTAAATATCACCAACTGCCGCTCTTGATCCTTTCTATTAATATTTTCTTTTTAGAAAAAGTGATACAAAATTTTTAAAAGGGATTTTGACATGATATTTGAAAGGTTCATAATTTCAAAGACAGATGGCACAGGTTAATGCAGTACAGTAGAGTTCCTCTATAATAATAATAAATAATAAGAAGAAGAGTTGGGACATGTACGATGCCGGACTTTAATTGGCTGGATCCAATGTCAAGGAATACATGATCTCTTAATAGTCGGACACTTATTTAAAATTGTATAACAAAATATAAATTACATTACATTCTAATATACATTTTTCTTGTAATTGTAATTAAATTTTCTTAATAATAATAATATGTATTTTTTATTAGTAAATAAATGTTAATACTATTATAATAATGTCGAATAAAAGGGTTTATTGGCATCTATGTACATATTTTGTGAAGAAACAATTTATCAAATCAAACAACTGAAAGTTGACACGTGAAAATACTTTATGAAAAATCAAGTCGTTCTTGACATTGGATCCACATGTCCTAACTCTTTATCTTATATAACCTATTATTATTATATAGGAACTCTACAGTACAGTAGAGAGGGTCGCTATAGTACAGTAATGTAGTCCCTCTATTTCAAATAGCAGCGACACCGTGGAACAAACCTGACACAAACTTTAATAAAGATAAAATTACTACATACATTTTGTTACCGGAATTTTATAAAAAGTTATCTACTGATTAGAATTTCATAGATGTATATTATATTAATATGATTGTTTTTACATAACATGATTGTTCATTATCAAATGAACGTTAAATTGTGAATATTTCTGTGCATCACTATTATTAAACCTAAGATTTATCGCAAAACGGAATTTCAAATGTGGTAACATTCAATGTCGCCAACATCATTCTGGTGCTTTTGCTCCAGCGGCGAGATCAATCGTTGTCGCTATTATTTGAAAATAAATGGGCTATATAGTACACTAGAAACCCTTCAATGAGTGTCTGGCTAATGCGTTGCCACATTTGGATTAGTGTCGCCATTTTATATCTCAATAGGACCAGTGATATGGATTTTGACATTTATCTGGTAACATTTTACTGCTAAATAATGTTTTATATACACAACTCATTAATAGTACGGGAGGCCGCAACCAAAATTCCAACTTATTTTAGCATGGATGACAAGCACTGATATCGATAGTTTTTCGAATTTCTGACATAAAATTCCCCTGTGAAAAAGTTCGGTAGTGAGCACTTCCAGGGGAAAAATGATTTTCCGTCTGTAAAAAATTAAGTCGTTTTTCTTTCATTGGGGAATGTCCGTTCTTGGTGGAATCTTGTTAAGAATATAAAAAATGATAAGAATTCCCCAAGAACGGACATTTTCCTTGGGAAAAATTATTCTTATGGGAAATTGAACCTGTAGAGAAAAATGGTTTAAAAAACAATCTTCCCACGGTTCATTTTTGTGTTAAATTAAAGTTTAGACTTAATACATAACAAAAAAAGGAGAACGGAAATGTTCCGTAGTCATTCTGATACGTCATTTCGTAGCCTTCGTAACACCACGCGGTGACGTATACAATCCAGCGCGTTGCGCATGCGCGGCGGTCCATGGTACTCCTCGAAGAACTGGATGCTGGAGAAGCTGAGTAGCAGCCACATTTTCTCTTTCCCTTGCGTGCGCATCAGATGGTATTGAATCTGGACCGTTAAGGCTATAGGGAAACTGGGACGCCGCCACCACGTGTTTTTTCAACGCGCGTTCGATAAACAAGTGTTCGGTGTTTCATTTGCATCTCATTAATAAAAAAATGAGTTCATTAAAAAAGTGTATTTTCTGTGAGGAGGGAGGGAATTTGGTTAAACTGATTCGATTCAAGGAAAGAACTCTTGACAAGTGTCAAGTGAAAGTGTGAAATCCCGATTTCAACGATGTTGAATGCGATGTTATCGGTTATCATAGTCAGTGCTACAAGCGTTATACCAGTTATAAAATTGTTCCAATCATGTCGATGGACGTCGATAATAGTGCTGTACCTGACGTTACTGAGAACGAGTGATCTGCCAGATAACGATGATTCTTCTGTCCACGATTTTTGTGATATTTTTTCATGTAAAAAACCATCTTGTTATTATTTTTCCAACCTAAACCTTCATTCCTGGCTATAGTAGATTTCTTTTTTCGACGGAAAATGATTTTTTTAAGCCCACACCCATTGAAAATGTCCGTTCAATATTTTTGCTTACTCCTTTCAATGTTAGAAACATCATCCAAACGCAAACGGACATTCTGAAGTTAAAAAATCTCCCGGAAAATTTTAACATTTTAAAAATCCAATTATGGGCAACGGGACCAATAAAAACTTCCGTTCGTATTTTTCCCTGACTTCAATAAACTTGAAATGAACATTTATGGTGCAAACGGACATTCCAAGATATGTCGGAAAAACAATGGCCAAAAATTTTTATTTATTCACCTAACAAATTTCCCTGGACCAATAAAAATGTCCGTTTGCGTTTTTTACATCAATTTCAGCTGTCTACGAATACATTGAGCTGTAGAACGGACATTTCAAAATTGTTTTTTTTACTTGTTTCTTTGACTTCTTTAATTAACAATTAAATGCCTTTATGCTCACTACCGGTTTCCGTCGCTGGGGACTTTTTTTGTCTTTTTTCACAAACTGTCGATTCACGTGGGGATTGTCCATGCTAAAATATCAAATTTCAAATTTGGCGCCACGCGTTGTGTTATAAAATGACTGCCTTGGTCAGAGTCTCATTGAAGGGTTTCTATAGTACACTAAAAGGGCCGATCTATTCACCTCCTTTTAAATTTATCTGGAAGTTAGTTGCTATAGTTACAATTGTTCCCACAATGGTATCCATGACAATTAACTAGCAGATAAAGCTTACAAGGAGGTGAATAGATCGGCCCTAATGCAGTAAAGTCAAGTAAACGAAAATAATTGCCACGGCCGTATGTAGTCTTGACTACATTGATTTTAGTTGGCCATGGTGTTTGATATATTGAGGTTACAAGTTTATTATTTTACAGTATTTTAGAGCCTGCAAGATCTAAATAGCGAGCTAAACTTGGAGCAAAAAGGCTTGCAGTAGGGTGGGGAGACTTGAGTTTTTATCACTGAAGAGTAAATTGTTTACACTGTGATATTTTCTGGCGAATCGAAACAAATCACAAGAAAAAGTCGAAAAGTGTTTCCACGTGTTTCCAATTGTTGTTAAGTTGGTTGGTGAATGTCAATTCTTATGGCATACCTTGAGATTTTCTAAATATCACAAAACTATGAATTAGAATAAAATACATATTTTAGTACTTTTATTTGGTTTTTCATTTTTTAAAAATGTTTTATATACATTTATTTATCATAGAAGTTAGAAATTAGAAAAATTAACAATATCAACACGTAAAATTATAAAATATTATAGGTACATGCAACTACTGACCCACACTTCTTATATTTTTGACAACTTAACCTAAGAACGTTATTGTTTGTCACTAGATATCTGATATACTAACTACAAAAATTACGTTTCTTGTTGTACAATGTACAGTCCCAATATTTTATAAAAATTCCGAACGATTTTTATCAAGTAGGCTGGCTTTTCTTAAATTTTAGGTTACTAAGAAAGACTACTTTTCATGACATGACACAACTTTGACACAATATCATAGGCGCGTTAAAAATAACTATTGGAATAAAAATAAAATAATAATTTTACAGTTACTAATTAAACAGTTACAGTGGTTCACGTGGGTAGATGGCGTTGTTTTCAGAATTTTTATAGTAAATGATCCAAGTGGTAGCAGTAAAAAAATTGAGTAATGTAAAAAAGATAAAAGATAATCTAACTTGTTGTTTCTATGGTATTGTAAAAATAATTTATAATGTGTCATTATTTTTGGCAAAAATTTGTAAATGAATTATTATTGTAAAAAGTATTGAAATGCACAGAAATGAAAACTTAAAGAAAAAATGTCATATACATTTTTTGCAAGAAGACGTTTAATAGTTTATTGAGAAAAGAAGTCATTGTAATACTTTCTCTTCTCAGTAATACTTATTTTTCTGAAATCGTCAAGAAAGCTTGTCATGACAGAACTCAGGTTGGTCATGAAAGTGTCACTTTAAAGACTAGTCACTTTCATGATTTTTACAAGACTCCTGTCACTTTACAAGACTCATCTGTCATTTTTAGACTGCAATTGAATTAGAAATCGTCACTTATCTTATGAAACGTTTATTTAATATAATTAAAAACACTAACAATCAAATACAACAAAATATTTTTGATTTGTTGTTGATTCATTGTCATGGATATTAACTTCTCATACGACTCTGATGTTGATATATTTTTTCAGTTTAAATCTATTTTTAGTTTTTAAAAACGATTTCAGAAAAAATATAATACATCATTGGTCATGAAAGTGTCTCTGCTTGACTCGGAGGCTTTAAAGAGATACTCGGATGCTACGCATTCTCGTACTTTTCAATAAGCCTCCTCTTCTGCAAAGTTTCACTTTCATGACTTGTAATGTAATACACTATTACGTGCCAAGCTTTGTTAATTAATCTTTACGGGTGAGCTGGAAAGTTTGTGGGACGGGCAACGAAGGAGCGAGCTTCTATAATTCAGTGAGCCCAGTAAAAATTAATTGCAAAGCGTGTCGCGTACAAAGTTTTATTTCCACCTTCACCAGCGTTTTTTTATAAATTGTGTATTTTTTATAAAATGACATTTTGAAATCAAATGCGGTAGCACAATTTATAGCTAGGCGTTGTCATGGTGTTGTGGTAAGCGACAAATTAGTTTCCATTGCTTTTTGTCGTTGACCATTTTAAAATTTTATAGGTCTCATTTAGGAGCCCGTAACGTTTACAGGGCTGTAGTTATACTGCTCATTTACTTAGTTACCATAAATGCCCGTATAAAGTGTCATTCACATAGAAAGTGGAAATAAAAATATTAAATGATATTTTCGAGGGTTGAGACACGCAAGTGTAACTGAAGGTGAGTAGAACAAACTATTAGAGAAGTTACTGAAGTAAAATGGAGAACTAGAATAACACAAAAAATATTATTCTTCAGCTCAAAAATCAAATTTAAACTTTATGCCTGAACCATCAGTAAAGAATGTTTTCTACAGAATAATGAATAAGAATAATATTATAATAGTATTTGAAGGTTGTGGGTATGCTCAAGATCAGGAATTATGATATCTAATTCGCAGTAAACTAATTAATTTCAAGCAAATTCAAAATACGATACGTCGCATGAAACAGCTACAATAATTCAAATGTATTTGCTTGCGTATATTTTGGAAAAAATAAAGCATTTATGCAAAAAGAACTTAAGAAGGTTAACAAAGAATGAAATGATAGATCAAATAACTATTGATACATATTGTAGTGAGGTTTATTTATAAAATATTTCTCTATATAAAAATTCTTATTTTTTCTTTGTTTTGAAAGAAATTACTTTATGATATCTCAGGGTCGCACAACTGCATTTATTTAATGTTCTTAATATGAGACTATTCATTCAATTATATAACCATAGGTTCTTTTATTATATGATCTAAATTTTACTTATTGTGGTTATTGAATGTTATTAAATAAAGTAAGGTTATAGATAACCATTGACATTTATATCAGTACTGTCATACATGACAGTTCCCAACTTAATGCATATAAAATCAAGTAAGCATAACAAATCAATTATTTATTTAACCTCTTTATTTACTACTCTTTTGTTTTGGAAGTTAAAAGAAAACAATCTTACCCAGTTAACTTACATTTATTCCTTCCTAGAATGTTAATGGATAAAACCACTCCTTTTTCCTCTTATCTAACTGCACTTTCACTGCACATACACGTCTTTCAATTTTCACTCTTCCTCCAAGACACACCGACGACTGAAGTTGAACAGGATCTGCAGACCACCTCTGCATTCTATGATGATGATGGACCACAAACCTACTAACTCTTCTATCGGTCCTTGTTGAATAGGTAACTTTATACTTCCTTCTGCACCTCCGGTAAGTCTCTTCGGTTAATCTTGAATTGGCCTCTCAATCTACTGGTATACCTCCAACAGGAACTGCTACTGACTACATCTTCCACACCACATTAAGTATTGCTAATCTCTTAAATTGTCTCACTCCTATGTTTAATTACTTTTCTTGAACTACTTAAAATCTACTCTTCTATATCTATCCTCTTCTTTTTATTATTTATGATAAATTTTACCCCCACTTTTATGGTATATTCTAAATTTTCTTCTATCTTCTCTTTTCCAAACTTATTTAGTAATTTATTATCTTCCCTTACTTCTTACACTTAACTATTCCTTTTCCAAATAAAACACAAGACTTTTATTCTATATTTATTAACTTTTTAACTTCTTTTTTAAGAGCTTCTTACAAAAACAACCATCTTTTTTCACAAACAAAAGCTTATATTCATATCTCTCTGAGAAACCTATATTTCATTTATTTTAATTTTAATTTTATTTTTATCAGAGATATCACATTTCTTTGATCATTTTTACTACCCTTTCAACAATAATGCATATTTCTATAGTTATGAACAACTAATTTTGAATTATTATTGAAAGTGCAGTCTTGATTTTATATGATCCATTGATATCCTTAATTAATGTACAAAATTTTCTTTTTCAGGTTGACCTTTGACTAAGATCTCCTTTCTCTTACCATCCTGATTTGTATTTGATATTATAAACTCTTGTATTCTAATAAAGGTATGCTATTCCAACTTGATTTATCGTATTTCATTTTTGTATTAAGTTTTCTAATCTGAGCACTACGTTAAGACATTATTTATGTTTTATTTAATGATATTCAAGAACCACAGACTTGGTTGAATTGTTGTTCAAATGAACAATAAATCTCCAAAGTTTATACTCGAATGCACCTTCTCATATTGTTTTCTCTTTAGCTCAAAAGTGACCATTGCAATATGTAAAGCAATCTAGTTAATTTGATATGAGGTCAAACGCTAAATAGATTATAATGTAAAAGAGTTTTGTTCTGTAGTGGTGTCTGTTGGCGTCCTTACCGTAAACTACCACCCTAATTTAGTAAATAAATTTTCTTTAAAATAAGTTGTGTTTCTATAATACATATTGTCATGCTATTTGACATGCAATAGAAAGTATGCACCCCCATTCAAAAAGATGTTAGATGGGTTGAATAACCTCAAGAAGAAAAATATTTTGTTAAAAGTTTTTTAATGAAGCCAAAGAAAAGGTTTTAATTTAATAAATATACACTCTAGAACATACTAGGCAGCAAAAGGATAAATTTTAAAATTTGATTTTTCTTACAATCTTGGTAAATTTTCATTGTTCTGCTAACGATGGCTTATCGTTACCTATTATGCAAGAAAGAATTAATTGGAAGCCACTTCAAGGCATGTTTTGACTTAAAACAGACAAGGTGCATGGTTGTGATGATGTATGCACGTATTTGCTACCTTACCTGCGATTTTAATATGAAAAAAATATGTTACAAATTAACGACTTGGTGAAATCGTTAAAATTTTCTTATTTACTTGGATTATGCAGATTTATACTTGGAAATAGAGATAGGTGACGATTTATTAAAAGATGTAGTAAGCACTCTAAAGAACGACATGTCCAAATTTGAAATTTGTTATACTTTGCTGTGATTTAGTCCTCAAAAACATCAGCAACAACAGTCATCATTTCTCGAGTTCCAGTATCAATGACCTTAATTATTATTATTATCACGCCGAACTGCTTATAAACGTTTAATTTGAAAATTATTTATACACTCGTACTACAGGTGCGATACATGTGTGGTTATGAGACACCGTTTTAAACATAGTGTTGTGATAAACCACAGTCCTTACAATCCATTAGTGATCTAGATATCAATACAACGTACATACATATATAATCCATTCACCTTTTATCGAATTTGTAGTGTCGGGGCTGCACACAAACTCTTGATCAAAATGCTCAAATCGAATTTAGAGATTAACTTGTAAACAGTTAACTTGTTGCATTTAAACAATCGTTTTTAAGATCTCCCTATGTAAATAAAATTATTATTTCTGTTTATAATTTTGTTTATTAGTTTACGTAATATTCATATCCCGAAAAGGGAAAAAACGTTTAGTCCCTTTTTAAATCAAATCATTTATATTAGTGCTACTTAAAATAAGTGTGGTGCGCCGAAGAGCCGAAACGATTCCATAGTTCAGTTAACTGGAGCGAGGTAATATTAACATCCCAGGTTCGCTTCCATTTGTCACATAACTTTTCCTTTTATATATTTTTACAAAACAAAATTTAAAATCACAACTTTTTTCTTCGATAATATTTAGTTTGTACACAATTTTAATAAACTGCAATTCGGATCCACGTATTGCACACGACTACAAATTAGGTTAAGTAGAAATGGTGATATTTTTTTGCATTAACAACCTAAATAGGTACTTAATTAACAAAAATTGTTAAATTTGTGATATCCGGGAGAATGGTGTACATGGCACTCCTGATTCAATTATTATATAACTTGAGTATTTATCTGATCAAATTAAGCAGGTTAATAAAATGCATCAGAAAATACGAAAAATTGTAATAAACAGTAAAATAAAACATTTAGTAAAAGTATGAGTCACATGAGAAATAAACGAAAAACAAAACTGTGCAATGTATTAAAATTAATTAAGAAAACATTTTCAAAGAGTATGATTTACCTTTTAAATTGTGTTTTGTAAAAATAATAAATTTTAAATCTGACAGCTTGAATCGAACCTGGGGCGACAGTGACTTAGGATTATTATCACTCCGCTTCAGCTAACTAAGCTATGGTATGATATCGGCGTTCGAGCACGCCACACTTTTTTTTAATTTTAAGGATTTTTTAAAAAGAGAATAAATGTATTGTTTTCATTTTTAGGATATGAGTAGGTGCTGTTTAAGCTAATAAACAAAATGATAAACAGAAATAATAACTTTATTTATTTGAGGAGATTTTACAATGGGTTTTTTTAAAAGAACAGACCAGGCCAATCATGGATGTATTCGATTGAGACATAGGACATTAAAAACAGAAAATATATTTCTACAGCAATGGTTACATGTCTAAATATCACAGTCATAATATCACACGACGATATATCATGGTCAAAATACCTCACGCTAATATATCACATGCAAAGATATCCTAAGGACAGAATATCTTATGAAAAAATATCCTAATACATAATATCACTATTATGTTTAAAATATAATAATAATTTATTTTACTCAGTAAAAACCTCGATCGACATTTAAATACTCATATACAAATAATTACATTTACGTTCTTATTTACAATTGTAATTATAGTATGCGTACAAACCATATTTCCTTAAACCTAACCTAACATTGTAATTAAATATATCCCTCGATATTAAATACAGTATCACAGGAGTTCTTACTAACCTTAAGATATTTTTTCATGTGATATTTCCTATTATATTAATACTAATAAATTATTTAAACATATAAAATTAAATATTGAGTATAGCAGCAAATTGAGAGCCACATAATTTCACACCCTAAAAAACACCCTTAGACAATTATTTCGCTCTCACTTTGGGCTCCTCAGTATGGGAGACATTGTCTGAAACCCTGAACCTCTATACCTGTTGCTTCTTTATATGTAAATCTCTCTTTACATTAATAGTAACAATTACAATTGGAGACATCTATATGATGTGATCCTAAAGCAAACTTCCATGTACACCCGGAAGTAAATATTATTAGGTAATTATTCGATATACCGACCCCTATCGTACATTCATACATAAGGAAATACCAAGCGCTACGGGTTTTCGTTGGAAAGACGTCATAAAAACAGGTAAACATTATAAAATCTTCTTGTCATATGATACAAACATCATTTTTACGTCATTTTCACGTAAATACAGACAACTTTTTTACTAACTGTAACCTAACATCATAACTATCTAACCTCAAAATAGCAATTTTAACATCGTTTTTCTTATTATTTTTATTTTGTTATTTGTTCTCTGAGTTATCCTCTACAACACAGTATCATTGGTTTACCTGGGTTTAGAAGGGTCCGTATATCGAATAATTAATTATTATTAAATATAAAATTTTACTAAAAACAAAATTTTATTAAAATTATTTATTAGCATATCTCGTTATGTGATATTTTGTTCTTGGGTTATTTTTCATTATGATATTTTGTTTTGTGATATTTTAACTGTGAAATTTCGTCGGATGAGTCTGTGATATTTAGGCGTGACACCACAGCAACACAGAACACCGTTAATTTACGTTGTAAAGTAGCAAAATTAAACAAAATAACGTGGATATGTGGTAGTTGATCATGAACCAATGTGACGCTTGCTTGAGTTGTAACATAACCTTTAAGCGATCCAATATTTTAATAAAATTCTGCTAGGGGCATTCAATGAAGATATTTGTAATTTACTCTATGACCAATTCTTAAGTGTTGGCGTCTCGATGGCGTTGGGCTCGATGGACACCAAATGTAGCGAGACGAAAACGTGACAGCATCAGGCTCCGTCATCGTAAGGCGAGGAACGGGGAATCAAAATGCGAGACCGCTAAGTAGGACCAGGAAAAAGGGGATATGCTTTTGGGTGTTCGAAGAGTGCGTTGATAATAGCAGATGCTGTTTGTAATATTGCTGCGAAGAATTAATAAAGTTGTTCATACGTTTGTGGTGGTTATTTCTTACTGTTATTTAAAGACTTAATTTCCTCATTACCCTAACATCAGGAGTCGGATAAAAAACCCACGTCCTTGGTGCGAATTGTAATTGTGTTGTGTGCAGTTCTTTGAAACCATGTCGAACCGTAGCCACGGGGTTTACCGACGAGAGGGTGGTGCCGTTGGAAACGACGAGGATGCGAGTGAAGGGCGACTACAAGGTGTAGGGCGGCGCCGGCGGCCGAGGTCCACGTCCAGACACCGTAGCCGGAATGAACAAGGGCGACGTTCTAATAGCACCTCCAGGTCTCGGGGCAGGGCCCGGGAGCGTTCGCGGTCCAGAGGCCATAAGTCGAAGCGCAGGACTTCCCGGAAAGAAAAGAATCGTCCCCGAGAGCGCTCCAGGTCTGGTAGGACGGAAGTGAGCCAATCAGTTTCTCTATTGAGTGAAGCACTCGTTGAGGGTATGGAAAAATTAGCGAATAAGCTTACGGTTAGGGAAAGTCAGCAAACGGTAAGTGCTACTTCGCTTAATAATAATCCTATTGCAGAATTCGATCCGACTAATCAGAATGTTACCGATTGGCTTGATGCCGTAGAGGAATACGTTGCTATATATAATTGGAATGACAAGACCACCTGTCATTTAGCGTTAAATAAGTTAAGTGGTGCCGCTGAGGTGTGGTATCGCGGTTTACCCTCTCGTATTCATACATGGCTCGAGTGGAAACGGTTACTTATGCAAAACTTTGTGCCGACAAGGAATTTGCACAAACTAATGGGCACAATGATGGCCTGCGTAGCGAAGCCCCGTCAGAGCCTGTACGCGTACGCGTTTGAAAAACTTGCGTTAATAAATCAATTAAAACTTCCAATGACAGATGCAGACAAGGTTCACTTAATTATGGGTGGAATATCAGACCCACAAATACAATTTTCGGTAGAGACTGCGAATATAACCGAACCCAGTAGATTGGCCGGTCATTTTAAAGTGTACGATGCTAATATGCAGGCCCGGATTGGGACAAACTCCGGTAAAGGAGCGGTCGCAGTATCAGTAATAGCCGCTGCGGAAGGTACGGAATCCTCGGAAAAGACAGCATGTTTCCGTGCGGTCAATTTGGTCATTTAAAACGCTCCTGTCCTCGTAACTATCCACGGTTGCAGCGTACAGGTACTAGGTACAATCTTAATACCATTAGACACACCGGAAACGAAAAATTTTACAAAGACATTTATTTGAACGGTAACTGTATCAAGTGTTACCTGGATCTTGGTAGTGAGGTCTCTCTAATTACGAAGAATGTCGCTGAAACATATTCGTTAAGCTTAACCCCGCCCAAACCAGCGATTGTTTTGTCCACACTTACTGGCGACATTATTCCGCGATTTATTACAAACGCCCACATAACCGTGAATACAGTAGAACGGAACATTGATTTTTATGTAGTCGATAACGAGTTTCTGGGAGTAAATATACTAATTGGTCAGAATTTTACAGAATTGGAAGATGTTTTCTATTTTAAAAGCGGGAATGAATTGGCATTTAGTGAAACGTTTGAAACGTGGAAAGTAAATAAGATAAATAAAATAGATGTAAAAATAGGAATTCAAGATCCGGACGTAATTAAACAGCTTTTAAGACTCCTCGATAAGTATCCGGCATGCATGGCCCAGAATTTGTCGGAATTGGGGGTCACGACTCTTGCCGAAACGACAATAACTCTAACGAATAAAACACCAATTGTACATCGACCGCGTCGTTTTTCAGATACGGAACGTGCCGAAATTCGCGAAATTGTAGACGACTTATTGGCAAATGGGATTATTCGCGAATCTCGATCACCATACGCATCTTCTGTATTACTGGTAACTAAGAAAAACGGAAATAAGCGATTATGTGTGGATTTTCGGGCACTTAATAAGAATACGGTCTCAGAGGTCTACCCTTTACCGCGAATTGAAGACCAGTTGCGACGGTTGTCAGGGTGTAAATATTTCATTGTTCTGGATTTATTTTCTGGTTATTATCACATACCGGTTGCACCCGAATCGGTGCCGCTTACTGCATTTATCACCCAGGATGGGCAATATGAATTTTTGCGAACCCCATTCGGTCTCAAGAATGCCCCAGCGGTCTTTCAGAGGATGTTAAATGCAGCTTTGGGGTAGTTGCGATTTACTAAAGTATTGGTTTATCTGGATGATATACTGATCCCCACGAAAACTATTAATGAGGCCCTCCAAATTTTGCACGAAGTATTGGAAATTCTAAAAATTAACGGGTTAACTTTGAATTTAAGTAAATGTTGTTTCCTTTCCACACCATTCATGTGGATCATCTGGGACCGTTCATAAAAACCAAATCCGGGAATACACAGTTACTAGTAGTCGTAGAAGCGTTTACAAAATTTGTATTGATTTACCCTGTTAAAAATACAAAAACTAAATTTACGATACGGGCAATGAAAGAGATGATAAAGGTATTCGGGGTTCCGAGACGCATTATTAGCGATAGGGGAACATCTTTTACAAGCTTAAAGTTCCAAGAATTTTGCAAGGGTATAGGAACGAAACATTACATGAATGCAGTCGCTGTTTCTCGCGCTAACGGTCAAGTTGAGCGGTACAATCGCACGATCTTAGACTCACTATCGACTATGGGGGCGAATAGCGATGATGACCGTTGGGACGAAAATATATCTAATATTCAATTAGGGTTGAATGGCATCTTTAATAAAGCTATTGGGATAACGCCAAGTGAGGCTTTATTGGGGTTCTGAGTATTTTCGCAGGGTCAGTTGGAGTTAGAGCGAGAAGCTGTCGATGTCACTGCTGTCCGAGCTCGTATATAACAATGCCAGGACCGTTACCAAGCAGATCAGAAGCTGAATCAAGCTGAACAGCAGCCACGGGTAGCAGTGGAAAATTGTTGCCAAAGTGGCGGGGTCCCTTCCGCATTACAAAGGTCCTCGGTAACGACAGGTATGAGGTGGCCGGCATTCCCGGTAGTATTCGATCCCGTTGCCGTTACACTGGGGTTGCGGCTGTAGATAACATACGACCCTGGATTCACTTTGCTGGAGAGGATGAGACGATGGAGGTCCCAGCTGTTGGGTAGTATGGCCGGTTGGCGGACAAGCCACTGGGCCGATGGCTGGTTGGCGGACAAGCCACTGGGCCGATGGCAGGTTGGCGGACAAGCCACTGGGCCGATGGCAGGTTGGCGGTCAAGTCACTGGGCCGATGGCAGGTTGGCGGTCAAGCCACTGCGCCGATAGCAGGTTGGCGGTCAAGCCACTGGGCAGATAGAAGGTTGGCGGTCAAGCCACTAGGCAGAGGTACCTTTCTCGTTCCCCGGGATCGAAACAGCGGGGGGGGATGTGCGAAGAGTTTCCGCTGCCCCAGAGCTTTCGGGGGAATTGAGAACGGTACGCCTGGGGTCACTGGTACGTGGGGCATTGCAGGCACGGGGTGACCACAAATTACTAACCCCTTATAGGTAGATTTCTTAGTTACATTGTTTATTGTTTAATGCTAATATAGTTATATTGTTTATTGTTTGCTCATAATATGATTTATTGACACTTGGCGCCAAGTATCCATTAATTCCTAGGTTAGGCTCAGCGACTCGCACTGGAACTCCGTACTCCGGCAGATGGAGACTTACCACATAGACTGTCTGTTAACCCAGTAGTCTTTTTTTTATCTATCATATTACTCAATCCAAGCCCAATTTGACGTTGATTTAGTTTCAGTTAATGCCATCTCAAGGACTGTTGAGTGGGACACTGCAACGGTCAGGAAAGGCCGAATGTTGGCGTCTCGATGGCGTTGGGCTCGATGGACACCAAATGTAGCGAGACGAAAACGTGACAGCATCAGGCTCCGTCATCGTAAGGCGAGGAACGGGGAATCAAAATGCGAGACCGCTAAGTAGGACCAGGAAAAAGGGGATATGCTTTTGGGTGTTCGAAGAGTGCGTTGATAATAGCAGATGCTGTTTGTAATATTGCTGCGAAGAATTAATAAAGTTGTTCATACGTTTGTGGTGGTTATTTCTTACTGTTATTTAAAGACTTAATTTCCTCATTACCCTAACATAAGTAATGTTTTTAGACAAGTAGCTTTTTAGGCTGCGTAATACAGAAAATAATCTTTCATCTCTACATGTATAGAGTTATATAGGTATGGTTATCAAAGATTTAATGAATTCTAAATATTCTTTACCTTTTTGAAAAATACCAAAAAGCATCCCAGTTTGATAAATGCGTAGACTCCTCTCTTTAAATTTTCAATATACATTAATCATGTCAGTGAGGGCTCAGTCCTTACTAAATTATTTTAATGCGGGCTACAGCCTTCGAGCCACCACATAGTCGGCGCCTATGATTGCGAATGATATATAATATCACAGTTCCTATTTTTAAAAGAATAGAAAATTAGGAGTAAAAAAGTAACCAGGAGTAGATCCACTACCAGATCGCACACTCAAAGTTTGCCAAATAACTTAAGTAGATAGAATAATAAAAAAATTAGACATGAGGTTAACAAAAGGAAAAGGGTCATTCCATGTTAAATCATGTGGAATTATTGTTGTTTTTGTATTTTTAGTATTTCCAATAAGTTAGAAGTAATGATCTGTAACAATTTCCATGCGTTAATAAACAGAAATATGGGTCAGTATTAAGATTTATTGAATAGTTCTTTTAAAAATGAAATAATCCATAGCCAAGTAGTTGATGATATCATCAGAGTAGGTCCTACGAAAATATTATAAATGCTTCACTATGGAAGTAAAACATTTAGTTTTCTCTTAATATTAGTAAAGTTCAGTTAGGTGAATAAAGTTCAGTGTGAGTTCATTTAGTGGTGGTAGAGTGCACTTAAATTAGGAATTAAAAGGGTGAGTTGGTCTCACTAAGTATCATGCTTGCGAGTATGACTGTGTAGAAATGCATGTGAATTATGCCCTGTCAAAGAGCTACGTATTATAGTTGAATATTGTAGAAGCATTTAGATTGTGTTTGATTATATTTATAAATCTTGTAATAATTAGAGTGCGATGTATCTAGATGCCTTACAATGTTTAACATGAATCTTTATGAAAGCTTCTGAGATTTTGTGGTGACCCTAATGATTTAGTATGAGGTATATGAGAAACTTAGTTAGGGGTCGCATAAATGAGTTGTTCGTGGAAGTTGCAGTTGAGTGATTCCTGGCTCAGTGGGGATAGTGGTAATCCCTCCACGACAACGATGATTGTTGAGTTGAGTGATTCCTCTTCAATCGAGGCTGACCAGTTGAATATCTTGCCGGCGGTGGCAGCCCATAGACAGGTGTGGAGGGTTGTTGAGTGATTCCAATCCATGAGTGGTCCACATCCTGAATGGTGCGAGTTGAGCGAGTCCTCGTTACCCAACGTGGGTGGTCCAGTCGGTGACGTTGAGTGAGTCCGTCATCAGCGCCGTTGAGTGAGTCCGGTGCAAGGCCGTCGAGTGATTCCGGCCGGGGCTGTTGAGTGATTCCAGCCGGGGTTGTTGAGTGATTCCAACCCGATTGTGTAGTAGTTCGATGAGCGCCTACTGCAGGTGCATTAGTTGCAGCAAGCTAGATATTATCTCTGTATATTGTTTAGATGAATTAGATTATGTATAAGTTGTGAGAATGTGTGTTACAGCCAAGGGCAGAGTTTTGATGAATGAATTGATGCATACGGGCAAACATGTACTTACAGGGTTATTCTTTCAGCAGGTAATACCGGTGCTGCAAATTAAGCAGAATAAGTCATTAGTGTAGACGAGATCTAAGGACAGCTTACAGGTTTGTACATTTGTGTATGATCGTATAAGACAAAAAAATGCAAATTGCTGATTTGTTGGTTATACAATCGTCGTTTTTACCCATTGACAGATCTGCGTCTCACAGTTCAGAAGTGGGATAGATTAACCATGCCACGAACTAAGAGTCCGCACCGTGGTCGCAATAAGCGAAGGCGATCTGCATCCAGTACAAGCTCCAGTTCTGATTCTAGTGGCAAATCTAGAGAGCGATCAGTGCTTAGCTTGCGTGGTCGTCGACGATCTCCACATAGAGCAGATACTCGTTCTACTGAACGACTAACAGACGCTTTATCTGATTTAGTGCATACTTTAGCTCCCCAACAGATGGTGGTTGGTTTTAGAGGGGATGTAGTCCCTAATTTCGATCCTGAAGACCGAAATCAAAGTGTTGTCACCTGGTGTGCCAAATTGGATGAGTTGAGATCGGTGTTTCATTGGACAGAGGAAGCAACTATCTATTATGCTGTGTCGAAACTGAAGGGTTTGGCTGAGATTTGGTACAAGGGTTTGACTACAGTGAGTTATTCATGGGAACAGTGGAAGCAAAAGCTTAAGGAAGCATTTCCCAAAAGACGTGACTACTGCGATCTTTTACAAGAAATGCTCGCTCGCAAGAAAATGCCTGATGAGAGTTTTTCTCGATATTATTATGAGAAGTGTGCACTTTTGAACGTCTGCAGAATCACAAGTGAAGAGGCAGTTTCCTGTTTAATTGGGGGCTTTGCCGACAATCATATCAAGTCAGCAGCTCGGGCTGGTAACCATTTAACACCAGAATCGCTATATCATTACTTGTCAACCGTTGAAGGTACGACAGCTACTACATCTAGTTCAATGCCAAGGTTCAAATCACATCCCTTTAAGAAGTTTCCAAAAGGGAACTTTAGAAACGATCGTCCACGCCATGACTCAGCTCGTGGGGCAGCTAAGACATGTTACCGATGTGGGCAACCGGGACATTTTGCCAATTCTTGCAACAATAAACCCATCGAATACGGACATCGTTTTGGCAAAGAGCGAACTTTCAAAAGCTCCGAGTCAACAGGAAATAGAATTGCCTGACTGGATGTGGCGCGCTCCTCTCCTAATGATAAATACCACAAACTCATTTTAGTTAATGGACAGCCTTCCACTGCTTTTATTGATTTTGGAAGCACCTGTGTTACTGCTAAAAAGGGAGAAATGGAGCGCCTACAACTAAAGTTTGACCAAACTAAAACCACTACAATTCGGGGATATGGTGGGAATACTACTGCGACTCTTGGGGCTGCAACTCTTCGTATACAAGTAGATGATGAGGAACGCGGAAGTAGAAGTAATAGTAGTTCCAGATCACGCCCAAGATGTTGCTTTTATGATTGGACATCCTATCACCGAGTTGTCAGGTATCATTACTATTTAGACGACATTTTGGTGCACAGTAAGACAGTTGACGAAGGTATTATCAATCTGCAATGCATACTCAAATTATTCCGTAAAGAAGGATTAACTCTCAATCATAAGAAATGCTGTTTCCTAATGGCATCTGTGACCTATCTGGGCTATGAAATCAGTAACGGTTATGTTCAACCCGGAAGAGAGAAAACCAGAGCTGTTGTAGAAATGGCAGCGCCGAGTAATGTCCATCAAGTTCGTCAGTTTTTGGGATTAACTGGTTATTTTAGACATTTTGTTCAAAATTATGCAATCATTGCTAAGCCCTTAACTAATCTGCTCAAGAAAGACGTGAAGTGGCAGTGGACAGACAAAGAAAATAAAGCTTTCGTAGCACTTCGTGCTTCGCTGAGCTGTCGACCAACACTAGCATTATTCGACCCACAACGCGCTACTGAGGTCCACACGGATGCAAGCAGTCATGGTGTAGCTGGAATTTTACTGCAGAACAACAATAATGGAAAATTCCATCCAGTCTCTTTCTACAGTAGACAAACTACATTACGGGAGAGCAAATATCATTCTTATGAATTAGAGACACTCGCCGTCGTTGAGTCTCTAAGAAAATTTAGAGTTTACCTCATTGGTATCCATTTTATTGTTATCACTGACTGTAATGCCCTAAAAGTAACTAGTTCAAAGAAACAGATAATACCCAGGATTGCACGTTGGTGGCTGCTTTTACAGGAGTATAATTTTACTGTTCAGTACCGGCCCGGAGATAGAATGAAGCATTTAGATGCTCTTTGCAGAAATATTGCACATTGAGCAAGGAGATTGGGTCCTCTCAGGCCAATTAACCGATGCAAAGATTAAATATATCCTCGAAGTGCTCTCGAAACCTCCCGAGACAGATGAAGAGCGTAAAGTTTATAAAGACTATTGTTTAAGAGATAACAGGGTGTACAGAATCACAGCTAGGGGTATTCAATGGGTCGTTCCTAAGGGTATGAGGAACCAAGTTGTTCGGGATGCTCACGATGAAAAGGGACATTTCGCAGCAGAAAAGACATTGTATCGCTTGTGTGAAAGTTACTGGTTTCCTAGGATGAGGGAGTATGTTACTAAATATATAGCATGCTGCATTCCATGCCTTTATAACAAGAAACCAGCTGGGAGACAAGAAGGATTTCTCCATCCAATTGACAAGGTTCCTATTCCATTCTACATGCTACACATAGATCATCTAGGTCCATTCCCACAAACACCTAGAGGCAAAATACACATACTTGTGATCATCGACGCTTTTACAAAGTTCTGTATTTTTAGATCGGTAAAATCTACGAAAGCCAAGCTTGTTGTTAGTGCTATGCACGAAATTATTAGTTTGTTTGGTTCACCGCAAATAATAATTAGTGATAGAGGGACTGCCTTTACTGCCAAGTGTTTTGAAGATTTTTGTAAAAAATGTAACATTAAACATGTGAAAAATGCTGTCGCTACTCCTCGAGCCAATGGTCAAGTCGAACGATTGAACCATACTCTGCTGTCCGCATTATTGACTACTTCGACCAGCGAAGAAAACTGGGATCTGAATCTTGAGCAACTCCAATTTGCGCTCAACACTACGCTTAGCAAGTCTACAAATGCCACACCATACGAACTAATGTATGGACATAAACCCAAACCTATAGGGTCCGATGTATATCTACTTGACGAGATTAACAAGGTGAGGGAAGACATAAATAATTTGACGGCACTACGGGAAGAAGCGTCTAATCGCATTCGCATAGAACAAGAGCGTCAGCGTGAATACTACGATAAGCACCGAAAACGACCGCACCAATATAAGGTTGGAGACTTGGTGCTTATTTTAAAACAACCCTCAGTTACTGGTCAAAGTCATAAGATAACAGCACCGTACGCAGGTCCGATGGCGATAAAAGAGGTCCTACCCAATGATAGGTACGTTGTGGTAGACATGGAGGGTCATAATCGTCGGCATGCCGGAAGTTATGAAAACGTTGTTGCAATTGATAGAATGAAACCATGGGTGATAGCAGAAGGAGTGTCAGACGCAACAGATGAGGCTAGTAGTGAATAATATTGACCGATCCTGATAAATCTAATACTGATGAAGAAGACCTCGAGGACGAGGCATAATCCAGGATGGCCGAATGTGGAATTATTGTTGTTTTTGTATTTTTAGTATTTCCAATAAGTTAGAAGTAATGATCTGTAACAATTTCCATGCGTTAATAAACAGAAATATGGGTCAGTATTAAGATTTATTGAATAGTTCTTTTAAAAATGAAATAATCCATAGCCAAGTAGTTGATGATATCATCAGAGTAGGTCCTACGAAAATATTATAAATGCTTCACTATGGAAGTAAAACATTTAGTTTTCTCTTAATATTAGTAAAGTTCAGTTAGGTGAATAAAGTTCAGTGTGAGTTCATTTAGTGGTGGTAGAGTGCACTTAAATTAGGAATTAAAAGGGTGAGTTGGTCTCACTAAGTATCATGCTTGCGAGTATGACTGTGTAGAAATGCATGTGAATTATGCCCTGTCAAAGAGCTACGTATTATAGTTGAATATTGTAGAAGCATTTAGATTGTGTTTGATTATATTTATAAATCTTGTAATAATTAGAGTGCGATGTATCTAGATGCCTTACAATGTTTAACATGAATCTTTATGAAAGCTTCTGAGATTTTGTGGTGACCCTAATGATTTAGTATGAGGTATATGAGAAACTTAGTTAGGGGTCGCATAAATGAGTTGTTCGTGGAAGTTGCAGTTGAGTGATTCCTGGCTCAGTGGGGATAGTGGTAATCCCTCCACGACAACGATGATTGTTGAGTTGAGTGATTCCTCTTCAATCGAGGCTGACCAGTTGAATATCTTGCCGGCGGTGGCAGCCCATAGACAGGTGTGGAGGGTTGTTGAGTGATTCCAATCCATGAGTGGTCCACATCCTGAATGGTGCGAGTTGAGCGAGTCCTCGTTACCCAACGTGGGTGGTCCAGTCGGTGACGTTGAGTGAGTCCGTCATCAGCGCCGTTGAGTGAGTCCGGTGCAAGGCCGTCGAGTGATTCCGGCCGGGGCTGTTGAGTGATTCCAGCCGGGGTTGTTGAGTGATTCCAACCCGATTGTGTAGTAGTTCGATGAGCGCCTACTGCAGGTGCATTAGTTGCAGCAAGCTAGATATTATCTCTGTATATTGTTTAGATGAATTAGATTATGTATAAGTTGTGAGAATGTGTGTTACAGCCAAGGGCAGAGTTTTGATGAATGAATTGATGCATACGGGCAAACTAGTACTTACAGGGTTATTCTTTCAGCAGGTAATACCGGTGCTGCAAATTAAGCAGAATAAGTCATTAGTGTAGACGAGATCTAAGGACAGCTTACAGGTTTGTACATTTGTGTATGATCGTATAAGACAAAAAAATGCAAATTGCTGATTTGTTGGTTATACAATCGTCGTTTTTACCCATTGACAGATCTGCGTCTCACAATCAACACACTAATTTTACCTCACAATCTCAGATTTTGATAAAACTTGGCAATTAGGCATTCATATAGACTAAAAAAAAATAAAATTTTATTAAATTATATCAACCCGTTTTGAAAATATCGTACAGCAATGTACATTTATAAAAAAAGCCGAAAATCGCCCGAGGAAGAGAACAGATGAGAGGAAAATTAATATTGTTTTAAATATTTGTCAAGACATAAGTTATTGTCATTTCAATTTTAAAAAGCATACTCCAAAAGACGCCGCTTGGGATTTAATGGTTCATCAAGAGCCTAAATCAAGAATAATCATTGAAACCCTTCATTCCTGTGGGCATTCTCTACCTTATAGAGATATCATGAGAATTAGAAACTTTGAAATTTTACTAAAATGAAAAGACAATTATTCCATCACAATTAGTAAGAGGGAGATTTGTACGACTTGCTGGAAACAACATTGACCTTTTAGAAAAAACTTTATAAAGGTTCAACTTAATATTATATATACACTAAGTAAGTAGGCGTGCCACGTGCAATCCCAGCGCTTCACAAATGAATCGATATCTTAAAAACTATTAAACATAAGTCTATAATTCTTGAATTAAAAACTTTTTGAAAGCTTTCCCATTAATTCACCCGCAGCATGTATTCCATGCAAGTTTCCAAAAATAGAAAAGTTTGCCGCTCAGTATAAGTTACAATACACCAAAAGCTAAATTTCAAGTTTAGACTTATTGTTTAAATTAATTAAACAAATTTTATCTTAGAAGCGCTCATTTCTGAGCATTAATTTAAAAACAGATCCACAACGATATCGCAATTTGTTAGATTTTAAAAATTGTCGCTTTTTACCTTCACATTTTTACCTTTCTGTTCATACGGGAATCACGATAACTGACCGATTTGTTTTTACTATATTGGGAATAATACAAGCCCTGTCTCACATGAATTGGACCAAGGTATAAATTTTGTTTTTAATTTGTGTTTGACATTTTATATTTCATCTCGAGTTAAAGTGATTTATTTATTGCTAATATCACGCACAATCAAATACATAATCGTTTAATTACTGATACAATTATTTGTTGAATAATACATATTAAGTAATTACAGAAACATACAGTGGTCCAAATTCGTGCGAGACAAGGTTCGTAGATTCAGATGCCTCAAACTTCTATGCCTCTTAAAATTTGGCTATTTTAAGTCCAAAATAGCATTTAGAACTTTACAACCGTAAAGATATTGATAAAATACTCTCATCAGTGTTCTATATTTCTGTTCTCTCGGTGAGAATTTTTAAATATTTTAAAAATAATACGATGAACTTAGAAGATAATGTACAACTGATTTCAAATAAATCTAGAACAAGTGCTGAGAGTAATTTTGCGTTTTTACAATATTTTCGTAGGTAACTAAAAAAATCTTACTGCTATTAAACATATAATTTAAAATATTAACGACTATAATAATCAAACTCAACATAAGAAATATTCGAGGAAATCTTGCAATCAGTACAGAGCTCGCTTTTGAAGTGTTACTTTGTTAAACCATTGAACTCAAACTATTGAATTCACATAAAACTTGGAAATTAAGTAAAATCGTGAAATCTGTAAAATCCGATATCTTGATTTCACTGATTTTCATTAAAGTAATGGGAGTACGAAATCAAGTGTACAAAGTTCTTGGAAGTGTTGACACTTCGACCTACAAAAACTAAAGCGTTACTTTTGTAATATAAGAAGTACCCAGGCATTTCCTAGACTAGGAAACCACTGTACAGTCGGAGAATCAATATAGTTTACATTTTTATAAATCTAGTTACCGATGTCTTTAATTTTTGCATATTGTAACTGTGGTTTATCATAAAAATGGCTTAGTGTTACCAAACTTTTATGCACTTAGACTTACAGTTGTAACTGTTACTAAAGTAATATTGATTCTCCAACGTACATATTTTGGCTAAATGGTTTACCCCTATGGTTACCCTGTTCCCTGTCTAACGTTGGAGTTTAGCTATCTAAGCCACTAAGCTGTATTAGAGAAACTTACAACCTATCTTTATAGATTTATTTCTTTGATACGTCTTCCTTTTGCATTTTGCTGCTCTCAATGTTTCGCTGGTCCCTTCGAACTTATACAAAGAAGTAACCCGAAAATAATTTGTAAAGTAGGGTAGCAACGCTGTTTTTCGCCTTCGTGTATGTACATTAATGACTTCTTTAATTTCCAACGCAGAGGTTTTTATCTCCGCGAATTTCTACATCAATTCCGTGACAGATGATTAACGTGTCAATCAATGGCCGACCTCGATTAAAACTAAAAACACCTCGTCTCTCTGCTGAGTTATTATGGACACACATGTACAGTGTTGGTGAAATGTAAACATCTGGACTAATTATGTATAATGGTGGTGCATGTCTGTGTGTGTGCATTAGCTAGGTGTTGTCTGCGTGTGTGTCGGCGGCTGTGTACATGGCTGAAAATTACAGTTCAGCTGGAATAATAACGGTCCTGTGTTTACATTATTTTTATCAATGGATGACGTAAAAAGGGTGTGAGCTGTATACTAATTAAAAAAGGAACGTCGGCATGTCAGTGTGTTTAATGAAGATGAGAGTTTAATGAATTGCGCCGACACAGTAGGGAGAACGACGCTACGACGACGACGCGAGAGAAGATTCCTTTGAATAATTAAATTCTTTGTAACTAATTTTGGATTCTGCGAAATTATTTATTAACGCATAATAATGGGATGATTTATTAGAAGAGATGTCTCTTCTGAATTTTGGTTTTCAAAAAAATGATGCGTCTGTAATGTAAACTGTTTACTCATAGTGAATCAGAGAGAATAATAAAGTGTTTCATTAGAAAAACCAAAAACGTACAATTCAGTTTAAAGAGGGTAATTCTGAAAATTTACCTATACTTGAGATAATTGTTGTAAGTGTAGAAACTTCTACGTCGGACCAATTGACGTCTTCTGGCTACTGCTGTCATTGAATCCAACAAAATTACCATGGATGTTGGAGGCGTCACTTTTTTGATAAAGCTAGTTTCCTTCAGTCTCACACACGCGCGCACTTCCTTTCATGCACTTGCACTTATTAACACTTATTGCAATTATTTATATTCATTGTTAGATATTTTTCACAATAAGACGAATTTTCGGCTGTGGTGACTCTAATAAAAACTTCTTGGTTATTAAGTGTTAGTAGTTGTGTGAAAGCTATTATTGATCTGAGTCATTGCGGTTACGCAGATTTCTTATCAGCTGGAAATATATATTATATAAATTAAGAACACGCTAAATAGAAACTTCTGTATTTTAGGTGTTCTAACACTTGTGTTAAAATAACTAAAAACGCGTTTTTATTTCTTTTCCCTTTAACTTTTCCCCGAGGAAATTCAATGGGAATTTAATAAATTAGGCGCAATTACATCAACAAATTATCAATATAAATATATCTATCGAATTGATCTTCCTTTTAACTATTTAATATTTAAAGTACAGGAAAAAAAATTAAAAGACTTCCTCCACACACAAACTCATTACTAAAACAGCACTCGCAGAGCAAGGCAATAAAAACTTGGTTAAATAAACCAGTCTGTCACTCAGCTGGAAAAAAAGCCCACTCGACTGGAAAAAGCTGACAAAATAAATATCATTAACACTCTTTTCTATAATTATTAATAAAAAGACTTTTCCAATATTTCTCTGTTCACTGAAAAATCACCACTAATAATCCGCACTATTCGTGATGAAACCAAGACGAACAAAGAGTACTGCACAAGTTTTTTTTTCTGTTTGCTCCCCCGCTTCGCAAATAACGAAACAACATATCTTGAGCAAATAAGAAAAGGATTTAGCCTGCCACGATTTCGGCTTGTGTGTTCTATTCTTAGTGTCTATGTATGTGTGTTTTACACGTCGTTATTAAACACATACGCATACGCACGCACACATACACACACACATGCTCCTGCACATACCGACACAACATACAGCACTCTGATGAATTGTATGATGTGTTTGCGACTGAATTCAACGAACAGGAAAAACTGTACCCACATCCGCACTCATGTGTACGCTCTCTTCGTATCAGTGAAATAATCGTTTCTAAAAGAGAGAAACATATGCCTATCGTATGTGTCGGTATGTGTTAGTTAAATGAGTATTGAAAATATTATACACGTAGGTACTATAAAGTTTATGTCTCATAAATATGAAAGAAAATTAATGCGGCAGCGGTTAATTTAAAGGTAGATTAACCTCTCACGGTATATGAAAATGAGTCCTAGGGTTGGTAATTTCTAAATTAATACGTCGGGCGCTGTAAAGCTAGTTAATCTTTTCCTGCATTGTTTATTAAGAAATTTCTGTGCCGTTTTTCTGCCAGCACGTGTTTGTTGGGGTCAAGCACGAGGTTTGAATTTTAAAAGATTAAACCATGTGGGGGTTTTCAACTGGAAAAATTGTGATTTCCTTTCAAGAAATAGTTATAGCTGTAATGGTTTCGTTTTATCGTCATTATCGATTTAACCTTAATTGGTGTATGTTGTATCAATCTTTAAACTTTTATTATCGAAATTTGTATTGTTTAGAAGAGTTTGGTATATTTTGCATATTGTAGAACAGTAACTATAGTTTATTTTTAGAATATTATTACAATTATTATTAGTTTTTTTTATTGTTAAATATTTTTGCTATGTGGGTTTACCGTTACTTTTTGTACAATTTTAACTACCTATCAGAAAAGCAAATTAAAAAGGGCATACAACTAATAATCGTTGTAATAAAAGTTCTAAAAATAATAATAGTAAGCAATACAATTTAAAAAAGTATACGAAGATCGGGCTTGAACCCGCGATTTATGATTATGAATCTGATACCTTAACCGTTACACCAATCGACCTACAGCTTCCAGCTTTTTTTATAGCTTATTACCAAAAGCAGTAACTCAACAAGCTTTTTAAGTATTTTTCTAAATAAATTTTGGTTTTCTTCATAGAGTTAAATATGTTTTTGACGTAAAATGTATTCTTCTTTAGATTGATACCAAAATTTCTACTTACATTTGCAAGGGTACAAACTTAGGAGGGAAAAAATTCCATTGGATTTCCTATATTATCGTTTACAAAAAACACACTGTATACCTTACGCATTAATTAAATAGACTGAGAGACCGACATTTGATGCAAGTTCTTATATGTAAAGGGTGGCCCACGCAAGACGATCCTGTACCTTATCTTGGAAACTGTAAGAGTTACGAAAAAATGTTAAATACCAAAGTTGGTTGGTGTAAAACAAATTTTAATTTTATAATAGTTTTGTATATACAGGGTCATTCATATTGCTGTGGCTACTATCAACTTTTTTATTTTTAATGGAACACCCTGTATATTTTTACTGTTTTTGATTCTACACTTTATTTTAAGTATGCTTGCCTAATGTATTGTTGAATTATTTGATTATACAATCAAACCAACTATTATCATTAAATTAATAATGATGAAAAAGCATAATTATCAATAAAAACAAAACATTACACAAAGTAAGACTAATACTCTGATATCCCCTGTATATTAAAAATTATGAAATAATAAAAAAAAACAATGTTGGGCGCCAGCTAAGCTTATCTTAGCACGAGACTGATACTCACAGGGTCTTTTAAAATTATCAAGGTTCAAAAATACGCAACTCTGCCACACCTCAAAATTCAGAAATAAATCTTCATCATATAACAAATGAAACAAAGAAATTCGCATACAGTGCAGTTTTGTGTTACAATATATCTGCCTTGCCTTTACACGAATTTTAATGGAGTAAGTATTATAATAAAATAATTATCTATTGTTACTGTTTATTGCAGATTAACCTATGTTCAAATTTTGATTGCAAATGTTCACAATTTATTTCTTACCGCCACCAAAACGCTGAACTGTTATCGGCTTCCTCCCATGCAATAGTAGTTGAATGGTGCCAGATGACGGACCGCTTTTCCCCGGATGTCAAGACGCACGCCAAAGATGTTGAACGAGAAGCTAATAATCCAATAGTAAGTGTACTTGGATAAACTGTTTTTATAAAACTGTGTTTTTATTATTTTATAAATAATTCTGTTCTTTTGTTTCAGGTAAGAACAATTACTTCTCCAGACTTCCTTCCCAATGTAAATAATACACTACTGATAGAACCAAATTAACATTTTTATTTTCCATACACACGTAAATAAACTTCTTTACAATTTTTTAAATTAAATTTACTAACCAAAAAAGGTTTTTTGTTTTTGTTTATACCTTATCTATAACTTAAATTGTTAATGCTCAAAAATAATCATTCCTTGATTATACGACAAATTACTCCGTAGATTCCTTTTCAAAAAAAAACCTCAAAAACACTTTCAGATTATGCACAAATTCACTGTTTCCGTTAAAATCACTGTAATCCTCACACCTATCAAACTTCTTATTATTAATTTACTACTTATACTTATCAATTTTACTCAATTCTTTAAACATAATTAGTATTTGCATTCGTTTTTGCAATAATTCCAATAATACATTTTTAAAAGCATGTCTGCACTCTCTGCTGTGCACCTGCAGACTACTCCAGCTCGAAAACAACTGAATAACAATTTTATATCTTACTCGGTAACGGCACACTTTAAAATTTTGAAGAATTTTAAACACTTTTCCTTAACAAAATTATCATCAAATCCACTCTTATACGATTTACTCATTAAATTCTAGCATAAATTAAAATTAAACAAAATGTCCTGCAGAGCTTAGTATTATCGTAATCACCAAAGTGATAATATTTTAAACAAAATAAAAGTTTCTTGCTTTAAATAGCTTAGCCTGATTTTACCTTTAAATTCGAAAAATGTATTTAAATAAATTTATGCAAGATACGAGGACCGTTCAATAAATAATTGGCACTCAAAATATTTTCTTACTTTATGTAGCTAGAAACGAAATTACTCGCTGCAATTAATTTAAAATAAAGCAATATAAGACAGTTTGATTATACAATGTTTATTAATTTTGACTAAATCCCATTTACGACAAAATAATACAACAGTATATATCAAAACTCTGCACAGTTTCTGAGCAAATTCAGTTATTCTGTTATTTTTTTCAAAAATCCAAGTTTTTTCAAAAAATAAATTTACATAGTGCAAGTTACATTTAAACGATTATAATAATACACGACGCTTATATATATCTAAATCAGCGTTTCTGCGTAAATTTATTACTAAATAGTATACAGGGTGTTCAATATGATATACCAAAGGTATAAATCTTTGAACAGGGAAACCTCACTTTTTTCAAATGGGACAGCCTGTATATTTAAATTTTATGTGATTTATTTTTTGATTCCCTACCAATTCATGTATATATGTTCTATCTAAAAGTGAACAGTTTCAAAGTTATCAGCGTTTTCCGCGTTGAGAAGATTTTCAGCATTACAGAAGCAGCTTTATCGATTGGCTAATCATTTTTTTGGTTAAGAACTAGATTGACTATTATCAGTTACTATCGATTTCAATAGTATCGGTTTTTAACTACTGTCATTTGTCACTGCCATGGTCATCCAATATACATAGCAATGCAGGGAGGTTACGTCGACGATATACTATTATAATCGTTCACTAGTTTATGTTTTACTGTAGTAATTTATTCTTATCCTTCTTATCTGCCGCTGTTTGTTTCAAATAAAAATGTTCTAACACACATCTTAAGTTATTATTCAGAAATTTGATAATAGCTCTTTAAAATGCCCCATTCTGCATGGGTAGAAATCAGTTGAATCCTACTATTTTTTTAGATGATAACTAATAATGAAAGTTGGACTACACTGTTAGAAAACTGTAAAATCATAACCTAGTCCGAAGTCTATAATTTTGAAATGAACTTATTCTGTTCCAAAAGAAAATCGGACAAATAGTAGTGGTTAAATAGATAGTTAAATACCGATACTCATTGACATCAAAAGTAACTGAAAATAGGCAATTCAGTTCTTAGCCAAAAACATGATTAGCCAATATACAGAGCTGCTTCTGTAACGCTGAAGATTTTCCCATCCAAAATAGCAAGGAAAATATCGAGAGAACCTGGAAAAAACGATGATAACTTGGAAACTGACTAAAAGTATAAATCTTTGAACAGGAAAACCTCATTTTTTTAAATGGGGCACCCTGTATATTTAAATTTTATATGCTTTCGTTTTTGGTTCCTATCAACTAATTTATATATGTTCTATGTAAAAGCGAACAGTTTCCAAAAATGAGGTTTTCCTGTTCAAAGATCTATACTTTTGGTCAGTTTGCAAGTTATCAGCGTTTTCCTGGTTCTCTAGATATTTTCCTTAATAATCTGGATGGGAAGGTCTTCAGCGTTACAGACGCAGCTCTATCCATTGGCTAATCACGTTTTTGGATAAGAACTAAATTGAATATTTTCAGTTACTTTTGATTTCAACAGTATCAGTATTTAATTATGTATTTAACCATTGTCATTTGACCGATTTCCTTTTGGAACAGTATAAGTTCATTTCAAAATTATAGACTTCAGACTATGTTATGATTATGGTTTTGTAACAGTTTAGTTCAACATTTTCATTATTTGTTCTCATCTAAAAAAAATAGTAGGATTCACCCGATTTTTACCGATGCAGAATGGGTATATTAGCTCATTAATATACCCCATTATCAAATTGCTGAACAATAACTGTAAGATGTGTGTTAGAACATTTTTATTTCAAACAAAGATCGACAGATAAGATGGATAAGAATTAATTACTAAAGTAAAACATAAACTAGTGAACGATTATAATATATCTTCGACGTAACCTCCCTGCATTGCTATGTATATTGAATGACCATGGCAGTGACAAATGACTGTAGTTAAATACTGATACTCATTGAAATCGATAGTAACTGATAATAGTCAATCTAGTTCTTAACAAAAAAAATGATTAACCAATAGATAGAGCTGCTTCTGTAACGCTGAAAATCTTCCCATCCAAATTAGCAGGAAAAATATCGAAAAAAACAGGAAAACGCTGATAACTTTGTAACTGTTCACTTTTAGATAGAACATATATATACATGAATTGGTAGGGAATCAAAAACTAAATCACATAAAATTTAAATATACAGGGTGTCCCATTTGAAAAAAGTGAGGTTTTCCTGTTCAAAGATTTATATGTTTGGTATATCAGATTGAACACCCTGTATACTATTCAGTAATAAATTTATGCAGAGTCGTGTATTATTATAATCGTATAAATGTAACTTGCACTATGTAAATTTATTTTTTGAAAAAAACTTGGATTTTTGAAAAAATAACAGAAAAACTGAGTTTGCTCAGAAACTGTGCAGATTTATGATAAATACATTAGGCAAACATACTTAAAATAAAGTGTAGAATCAAAAACAGTAAAAATATACAGGGTGTTCCATTGAAAATAAAAAAGTTGATAGTAGCCACAGCAATATGAATCACCCTGTATATACAAAACTATTATAAAATTAAAATCTGTTTCACACCAACCATCTTTGATATTTAACATTTTTTCGAAACTGTTACAGTTTCCAAGATAAGGTACAGGATCATCTTGCGTGGGCCACCCTGTACATAAAGTTACTTTTGAAATAAAGCGCACCAAATTTCCAAACGTCTCAGCGTTTGAACGTTATTACAAACGGTGAGAGGTTTGTAACTGTGTTGCACCGCCATCGCCAGTCATCCGAAAACATTTTCTACAACACAATTTTCTAACTGTATAAGTTATATACAGTGTGGAAATAAAGTAGCGGATAAATGCGATAACTTCGTTAAAAATAATTTTTTGGAAAAAACCTTGAAGGAGTATAGCGATTTTAATTACTTGACGCTGTATTGTAACATTTTCAACTTGTTACGTCATTTGTTTTTAAAGTTATGACGTCATCGATATTTTTTTAAATGACAAACTATATTTTTTATTGTCGATTTCGGTAGTACTTTTTATTCTCTTTTCAACTGTATACAATTTCCAATATGTTACATTTGAAAAAAATTGAGAAAAACTGCCTAAAGTTCGAATATTAAAAATTCTGTAAATTTGCAAAATGAGTCTGTAACACCGTATAAAACAAAAACCTTAATTACGGCTGTCAGAAGTAAACAATAAAATAAATGTTATTTTCTTGTTCTAAAGTAGAATTTACCTTTAGTAAACTATTTTACTAATAAAAATAGCGCGATTGAGCGAGAAACAGCGAATTGAAGTGTTAAAGATAATTGGTTATGGCGACAGAATTCGAACATATCAAGAAGTGTGTCAACTTTTTAGAGAAACGTACCTGGATCAATCCAGAAGCCAATCAACGGTTAGTAGAATTAACGAATTTAGTAGAAGAAAAGAAATTTTGAAAACATGGCGTTGTAAAGAATCTTTCAACAAGTGGACGTCCGGTGACATTAAATGAAGATGTACAACTTGATGTGCTACTAGAAATTGAAAACAATCCACATCGAACTAGTAGAAACATTGCTTTGGACCACGACGTAACCAACACTTCAGTTTTAAAATTTTGGAAAGTTCAAAAATTTCACCCATATAAGCTGCAATTGGTTCATGAGTTGGCAGAAGATGACTTGGATCGTAGACAAGAATTCTGTGACTAGATGATGGAAATTTGTCTTCGCGATCCAATGTTTTCCCAAAGTATTTTATTTTCGGATGAACCAACATTTTGTTTAAACGGTACGGTTAATAAACAGAATTGTAAATATTTGGCTAGAGAAGCTTAATGTATGGGCAGGAATTATTGGTGGCCAAATCATAGAGCCAAATCAATTTTCTTCGCAAATAATTTAACTGGAGAAAGATACCTGCAATTTCTACAGTTGGAACTGATGCCTGCATTAGCTGCATTATTTCCCAATGCAAACAATCCCGAGCTACCAAACAATAGCGTTTGGTTACAACATGATGGCGCTCCGCCTTATTACGTAATTAATGTACAACGATATTTGCACTAAGTTCTCCCAGGAAGGTGGATAGAAAGAAGAGGTCCGATGGAATGGCCGGCTAGATCCCTTGATTTAACGCCACTAGACTTCTTTCTATGGGGGTACTTAAAAAGTAAAGTGTATAAAAATCTACCTAATAATTTAGAAGATCTCAAGCAAAGAATTCGACATGAGATTAGATAAATATTACCTGAAACTCTTCAGAATGTGAGAAATGAATTTCATAATCGCCTTGGGTATTGTCAGATGGTACAGGGTCGTCACTTTGAACATATAGTCTAATAAAAACTGTTATTTCTGTGCTTATTTTTGTAATTGATGTTATTGTTATTAGAGTTTTTTTCTTGTTAATCAATTAAGTTTCTTTTTAGTCTAATTAGAATTTTAGGCTGTATTTCTCAATTTTTTTAAACGTAACGTTTTTTATACGGTGACTAGATTCATTTTGCAAATTTAAAGAATTTCTAATATTCGAAGTTTAGGGCAGTTTTTCTCAATTCTTTTCAAATGTAACATATTGAAAATTGTATACAGTTGAAAAGAGAATAAAAAGTACTACCGAAATCGACAATAAAAAATATATATTGTCATTTAAAAATATCCATGACGTCATAACTTTAAAAACAAATGACGTAACAAGTTGAAAATGGTACAGAATAGCGTCAAGTAATTAAAATCGCTATACCCCTCGAGATTTTTTCCAAAAACTTAATTTTAACGAAGCTATCGAATTTATCCGCTACTATACTTCCACACTGTATATAACGGGTGTTTTTTTAAATTTGGCGTCCTAGTTAGCTATGACTATGAGTTTGTTGTGAATAGACCACTATTTTTCAAATGTCAAAATGTCAAAACTTAAAAGTGAGGTTAGGTTTAGATACACTGCGGCGGGGCGACATTCAAAGGTGCGTTCACAATCGAACTCTCATTGCTTGCTCTGACGCCAAATTTAAAAAAACACCCGTTAGTATACTATGCATAAAGATATTTATATTATTTACGTTGTTATATTTAGAATGCAAATTCATAGAGAAAAGTGTATCACCCCGGTTGGAAATCGAACCCAGAACCATCCACTTTCTAGGCGGCATCTCTACCTCTGAGCTACCTGAGGCGACTATCAGTAGAGTGGCAAATTTCCTATATGAATTAGATATTTAGCAACCATAACTATTCATAACGATAATAACATCACTATTCAAAGCATCTAGATTATTCTGAATCATTGAATAAGGCAATTAATTATATAAATTTTAGATAAAGGTTAATTTCTTGTTTTGCGAATTAATGTTTTACATTAACATATATTTAGATATCGCCCCAGGTAGCTCACAGATATGCCGCCTATATAGCGGAAGGTCCTGGGGAAGAATTCCCAGCCGGGGTGATACATTTTTCTCTATGAATTTTCGTTCTAAATATAACTAATGTAAAACATGAATTCAAAAAATAAGAAAATTAACCTTTATCTAAAATATTGTAACGAATAGTAAACCCACTTATGACGTCATCAAACATTCTAGATGTATGAGTCATCAACTGTATGACTCATCAATAACACGTGCAAGTATGACTCATCGACACACCTCATCACGGACTTATCGGCAGCTGCGTGTATGACCCATCAACACGTCATCGAATATTCTAGATGTATGAGTCATCGTATGAAAGATATAAATTGAGATCGCGAGTAGAAGGAGTTCAGTTAATGTTTAACCGGCGTCGTGTTGAAATGTACTCTGAATAATTAGTTAATAATTATTGTAATACATAAATAGTTTTATATAAATAGTCCTCATATAAATTTGTAAATACCTAGCATTTATTTAAATGCTTTAGTTTGTTAAATAGTTTATAGTTATAGTGTTTTTAATTAAGTGCATTGTAAATAATCTTCTCTTTATTAATAGACGAATCTAAACAGCATTTTGGTTATTATTTTAAAAAGAACGTAACAGTGATGTTACAGGTGTGGAGTTTTAAAATAAATAAAATCGCGTAATAATTAAATAAAGTGCTGTGAGAATAAATTTTTAGTGTTAAAAATAATTTCAACAAACAATTAAAATGGTGATGAAATTGTTAAAAGATCTCTTAGTGATAGATTTAAAACGGGAATTGGACGAGAGAGATTTAGATAGTAATGGAAAGAAAGAAGTTTTAATAAAACGGCTAAGAGAATGACTTTTAGAACAGAACGAAGATCCTGAAAATTACCGCTTCGAGATACCTGGACCCGCAATTGATACTAGTTTGTTGTTAAATAAAATGAAAGAGAATTCTAGAATGTTAAAAGAAGAACTACTGGAAAAGTCCGAAGATAATTCTAGGAAGCTAATGGAAAATACTAAAGCACTGGAAGAAAAAGTTTTGGAGAATTCTAGAAAGTACGAAGAAAATTCTAGAATGTTAAAAGAAGAGTTGCTGGAAAATTCTAGAAAGCTAATGGATAATACTAAAGCACTGGAAGAAAAAGTTTTTGAAAATTCTAGGATGCTTAAAGAAGATTTACTAGAAAACGCAAGATTGCTCAAGGAAGAATTACTAGAAAAGACTGAAGAAAGTTCTAGAAGGCTTAAAGGAGAATTGCTGGACAATGTCAAAGTGTTAGAAGATAAGGGTTTCGAAGAATTGTTGGAAAATTCCAGCGCGTTAGGACTATTAGAAATTAAATTGGAGAAACAAGATAGGGTAATAAAGATGGTAGAAGAGAAAATAGCCCAAATGCAATTACCACCAACAACTAAGAAAGACGATATAACCGAAATGCTGGAAGATAGAATGAGGCAACTACGGTTTCCCTCAACTTCTGAGTGGCCGTCTAATGAAGTAAAGAAACAGTTTAAAGAAGAAAAGGGTCCTGCCGTAGGGATAAAAGTAAAACCACCCACGTTCGATGGAAAGGTACATTGGTCCACCTACTACAAACAATTTGAGGCGGCCGCTGGGGCTAACGGATGGACAGGCAAGGAGGATGCCGTTTCTTTAACTGTGGCTTTGCGTGGAGACGCGTTGAACGTCCTGCAAACAATCCCAGCAGGATAGGAAAATGATTACCAGTTGTTAGTGTCTAGATTGGAGATGAGATATGGAGACGCGCATCTTCAACAAGTGTATCACGCACAAGTAAAGAATCGTGTCCAGAAGAATGGAGAGAGCCTTCAGGAGTTTGAAGCCGATGTTGCGCGGCTTGTCCGAATGGCGTACCCTACGGCATCCGATTCATTTCTGGGACAACTCGCTGTACAGACCTTCATTGATGGGTTAAGAGACGGGGAAACACAACAATCATTGAGGCTGGTACGACCAAGAACAACTGATGATGCGCTTGCTCACGCCGAACGTTGACCTTGAGTGGAGATGCCCCGGAGATCACCATCCATGCCGTAACATCAAAGAATAGTAACGGCAGTTTGTTTGTAGATGGGAAGATTGCAAACCGAACTGTTCCACTACTTATTGATACGGGGGCGACAAAATCCATCGTACGCCCTGATGTTCTACGATCAAGTATTAAGTTGTTACCGACAACTACTCAACTCCGTACAGCAACAGGGGAAGTGATACCAACACGCGGAGTGGTGAAGATGAAGATTGGCATTGGAAGTGAAGAATGTGATCATGAGGTGCTGGTAGCCGATATCACTGATGAATTCATCTTGGGAATGGACTTCCTGAGAAAATTTGGTTTTACGTTGGATTTGAAAGAGGGTGTTTTGAAGGTCGGTAACGAAGAACTTCCGTTGCACCCACGAGAGGATCCTGTTGTAAGGGTTTTGCTGATAGAAGATGTGATATTGCCGGGTCAAAGCGAGATGCTTGTCGAGGCAGGTTTGGATGGAGATCTTCGGATAGGATGTGTGCGGATGATGGAGCCTGTCTGTGATAAGAAGATCCATAGTGGCATACTGGTGGGAAAAGCGCTGATCAAGGTTGGAAAGATAGTACCGGTGAGAATTATGAACGTTAATGTGGATCCGGTGACATTGAAGAAGAGTACCCTTGTGGGACAGTGTGTGCCAGTATTCCGAGTAGCCAGGTGTATGGCTGATGTTCCAAAACCAGTGCCCAAAGACTATGGTGAAAAATTAGTGGGTATGATTGCTAGTTCGTGCGAAGACCTTAATGGAACGGAAGTGAAAGAGGTACAGGGATTGGTTCACCGATACCAAGATATCTTCGCTCTTGACGATAGCCAGAAGGGACGAACAGATATAGTAAAACATAAAATCAATACAGGCAACTCTATGCCTGTCCGTCAGCAGCCGAGGCGTCTACCTCTAGCAAGGCGAGCAGAAGCCGAGAAGATTATTACCGATATGGAAGAACAATGGGTCATCGAGCCATCCAGCAGTCCATGGGCATCACCGGTGATCCTGGTCAGTAAGAAGGACGGATCAAAGAGATTTTGTGTGGACTATCGGCAGCTCAATAACGTGACCAAGAAAGACAGCTATCCCTTACCACGCATCGACGGCACGTTAGATACCCTGTCTGGTTCACGATGGTTTTCGACTTTGGACTTGAAGAGTGGTTATTGGCAAGTTGAAATGGAAGACCGGAAGAAGACCGCGTTCACTATTGGTTCCCGACTATGGCAGTTTACAGTTATGCCTTTCGGTCTATGTAACGCTCCGGCCACCTATGAGCGTCTAATGGAGACCATCCTGAGAGGGCTGTCGTGGAAGACTTGCCTGGTATACCTAGATGATGTGATTGTAGTCGGAAAATCATTCAACGAACATTTGAAAAATCTAGAAGAAGTGTTCCGAAGACTACGTGGAGCCAATCTGAAACTGAGTCCGAAAAAGTGCCACATATTCAGAAAGGAAGTGAAATATCTCGGGCACGTCGTATCACAAAATGGAGTAGCAGCCGACCCCGATAAGATTCATGCAGTCCAAGAGTAGCCAACACCGAGAGATAAACACCAAGTTCGTAGTTTTCTTGGGTTATGTACCTACTACAGGCGTTTCGTTCCTGGGTTTGCCAACATAGCGAAGCCCCTGACAAGCTTAACTGAAGATGGGCGCGAGTATGTTTGGAGCAGAGAGTGCGAAACAGCTTTCCAACAGTTGAAGCGTGCCTTGACAACAGCGCCAATATTGAGCTACCCACGGACAGAAGGGAAATTCATACTTGACACAGATGCAAGTAGCCTGGCCATTGGGGGTGTACTTACTCAGATACAGAATGGACAAGAAAAGGTCATCGGCTATTTCAGTAAGGTTTTGTCGAAAGCCGAAAGGAATTATTGTGTGACCAGAAAAGAATTATTGGCCGTCGTGAAGTCCGTTGAGCACTTCTACAAATACTTGTACGGACGGAAGTTTTTATTCAGGACGGACCATGCAGCGTTGAAATGGCTTCTACAATTCCGTAATCCTGAAAGCCAGGTATCAAGGTGGATCGAACGATTAGAAGGATACGACTTTGACACAGAACATCGAGCGGGCACTAGTCATCGAAATGCCGATGCTCTTTCAAGAAGACCCTGTCCAACGGATTGCCGTCATTGCTCTCGTTTGGAAGAGAGGGTTTGCCAAGTATTAAGAACTACTCTCGTCAACGACAATTGGTTGCCGGAAGAATTGCAAACGACAGCAGGAGGCTGATCCCGAACTAAAAATGGTACTGGAATGGAAGCGCGTGGGAGAAAGGCCTGCCTGGGAGGCCGTCAGCCCTTTCAACAGAACGCTCAAAGCATATTGGGCCCAATGGGAGTCCTTGAAGGCGGAAGACGATCTCCTGAAGCGAGTACAGGAGACTGAAGATGGCACCACCATAAGGTCTCAGTTCGTGGTTCCAAGAAGCCGAGTGGCTACAGTATTGCGACATCTCCATGACGGTGCCTCAGGAGGACACTTCGGTGTGTAAAAGACTTTGGAGAAAGTTAGGGAGCGTTTTTATTTGGTCAACTGTAAAGAAGACGTGAAGGAGTGGTGCCGGAAATGCGAACTATGTGCCACTGGTAACGGACCCTTGGGGAAACGAAGAGCACCTATGAGGCAGTACACTGTGGGTAGTCCTCTGGAATAACTATAGATATTGCCGGACCATTTCCCGAAACCGACGATGGGAATAAATACATCTTAGTGGCAATGGACTATTTAACCAAATGGCCAGAAGCATATGCCCTACCAAATCAGGAAGCTGCGACTGTTGCTGACGTACTAGTCAAAGAGTTTTTCAGTCGTTTCGGAGTGCCCATGGAGCTGCATTCGGATCAAGGCCGCAATTTTGAGTCTGTACTCTTTGGAGAAGTCTGTCGATTGTTGGGCATTCGCAAGACTCGAACCACACCTCTACATCCGCAGTCCGATGGAATGGTAGAACGCATGAATCGGACAATGGCAAATATTTGTCCAAGGTCGTCTCCGATCATCAACGAGACTGGGACCAATACCTGCATCTGTTCCTGATGGCTTATCGTGCATCGGTCCACGAAACAACCGGTCAGTCACCAACATCTGTGAAGTTTGGACGCTAGTTACGGTTACATGTGATCTGGAATTTGGATCCCCATCTATAGAGCAGGAGGTAGCCTGGAATGATTATGTCATCAACTTAAAGAAGAAGTTGGAGGATATTCACGACCGAACCCGAAATAATAGTCGAATCGCGAGTGACCGGATGAAGACTACGTACGATGTGAGAGCCCAAGAAGGAGGGTTTCAACTTGGAGAGCTTGCCTGGTTATACAACTCGCAAAGACGTCGGGGCTATTCTCCAAAGTTACAGTGAAATTGGGAGGGCCCATACCAGGTGAAGAAATGAATAAATGACTTGATTTATCGCATCCAGAAATTGCCAAGAGGGAAACCAAAGGTGGTACACTCCAATCGTCTGGCGCACTATGAGGGAAACAACAACGTAGTCCCGGATCGAGAAGATGACGCTGAGGTGGCTGTCAATACCGTAAGGCCTGAAGATGATCAGCCAACCTTTGGAGAATTTATGGCTGCGTTTTCCGGAACTAGAAAACCCCGATTCGGAGTCACGACCGAGATGCAACAAGATCTCTCCCGGGTCCCTGGTGATTATTCCATTGCCCACTGTGTCTCCGAGGATCTCCGCATGTCCAGGGGGATCGCAGTAGTGTTTAGAAATAAATTTAGACGACTGAATGAACTTCGATAACAGAATCCCTCTGTTGGCAAAGCCTTACACTTGCAGGATTATGACCGCTCCATTTACTACTTGGTAACCAAGCAGTTTTACTACCAGAAACGAGTTACGCCGACTTGTGGAGGGCATTATGGGATTTGAGGATCGAGTTGCTTACCAGGGGTATTAACAAATTGGCAGTTCGCAAACTCGGCTGTGGGCGGGACTAGTTGGTTTGGAGAATCGTTCGCAACATGCTGGAAGTTATTTTTAGGGATACGGATGTGAAGAACTTGTGAAGTCTGTAGCTTCGATCACCAGCTCGCATCAAGGCCAACAAAGAGTGTAGACTGTTATTTCTACCGTAATGGAACATGTAGTCGAGGTGAAGACTGGCGATACCGTCACGACCCTTTCTATAGAAACCAGAGAATAAAACCTGTTCTGGGACAAAACAGACTTGAAGAGGGGGGCAGTGTAACGAATAGTAAACCCACATATGACGTCATCAAACATTCTAGATGTATGAGTCATCAACTGTATGACTCATCCATAACACCTGCAAGTATGACTCACCGACACACCTCATCGACATGACTTATCGGCAGCTGCGTGTATGACTCATCAACACGTTATCGAAAATTCTAGATGTATGAGTCATCGTATGAAAGATATAAATTGAGATCGCGAGTAGAAGGAGTTCAGTTAATGTTTAACCGGCGTCGTGTTGAAATGTACCCTGAACAATTAGTTAATAATTATTGTAATACATAAGTAGTTTTATATAAATAGTTCTCATATAAATTTGTAAATACCTAGCATTTATTTAAATGCTTTAGTTTGTTAAATAGTTTATAGTTATAGTGTTTTTAATTAAGTGCATTGTAAATAATCTTATATCTATATCTATAATTAGACTATTATTGCAAGACTCATCTAAACATAAAAGTCTTTTTATGGCCCAAGGGTCTCTTTATGGTCAGACGGGCACTAACGAAACGTCAATTAAATGTCAGAAGTTTTTTTGTAGAACTTGATTGGTTCTTAATATAATTTGTAAACTTATCACCAATGAAGATAAGCTGAAATTAAATATTTTGGAATAGTAACTATAGTAACGAACTTCGTAATAATCACATAAGTATACGCACAGCTGCTTGATGTATCTACGTACTCATTTAATTATATTTTTACACAATAATAGATTTGACATTAAATACTTAATCTGTGGATAAAATAGTGTATGTATAGCAGGCATAACTTGCTTTTAGGGCCCTGCAGCCTTTTCCTAGCCCTCGGCTAACGCCTCGGGCTAGAAATAACGCTTCTGGCCATAAAAGCTTCATTATGCCCTTAATACATAAATAACTATTATTTGCTGGGGGCCCCACTGCATATTTGTGCCCGGGGCATCAAAATCCAAAGGGCGGTGCTGCAATATATTAGCCATTAGCAAAAACAATTGGTGTTTTTTTACTTTGTTTGGATCGCCCAAGTTACACAAGTTAAGATAGTCGTCACACTAATACTAATTGTGTAGCTTTAGTTAGGTGAATCGTAAGGTTTTTGCACCAGCCACATCTAAGTGATTCCGTATAGGGGTAGTAATCGACAAAATGGTATCTGAATGACAAAAAAACTATTTTAGCAAAAAAATTGTATAAGAACTAACATGAACTAAGGAATTCGGTTGTTTTTTGCAGTAACTGACAACTTTAACATTGCATAAAAAAGTACAAAACAAAAATAATAATGATCGTTCGTAAAAGTTACGTACAATGAAAGGTTTTTAAGTATCTATTCACGCTAAAAAATAAGTGAAGGAAATCGACTGTTTTTTTAGTCAGACTTAAAACTGACAGACTTGAGTGTCTGAATTCCAATACTGAAAGGGAGATTCCCGGGGATATATGTAGATTCTGGAGATATGTATAACATATTTATATCTAAATATAGAAAATAATATTTAACAACAATTTATGACTTTCTGTTTCTGTAATAAAAAAAAATCGCAATATCCAACTCTTTTAATAAAAACCATCTTTACAAAATAAATAACAAATTCGCATTATCATACTTTTACTGTTTTAGTATTAATTTAATCTTTGTATTAAATTAATTAATTTTGATAAATATTTCAAGTGCCATCGAATACTGGTATGTTTAAATGATCGTTTTCTTCGTAACATCTACATATTCTACACTGTTCTTCAAAATTCAAAAACATCAGAAATGTAAGAGCCTATGGTGCAAATTTTATATAAATCCCAGTAGCATACTGTTTAATAGATATTTTATAATGCATTTTAAATATTAAATGTTTTTATAATATTAGAAAATTAATATTTATACGAATATTTAATAAACATTTAATATACAAATAAAACTTGACATATAATTTATCATGATTAGAAATATTCACTAAATGTTTAATGTTGAGTATAAAACTTACATTAAATCTTGATATTTAACAAATAACATACATGTTGACAAAATCATGTGTCAATTATCAACCAATTATGTGTTTAACTTTTTAATGTAAAATAATATAAAACGCGTGTTGAAGTGTGGAAATCACTGAAAATTTCATTTTTCTTTTTTAAAATGGTTCTAAGCGTTTGGTTGTAAAAATATATTTTTAGATTTGAGGCTTTCAAATCGGTAATGTCCGGTCCTGTTGTTAAATTAGTTTCGGCTGGTTTCGGCAATCGTTGTTGACGTGTTAGACATACATAAGCCGTGTTAAAAGACGTTTGTAAAAAGTGATCACATGTGGGGCTGCTCGTTTTGCAGAACATGTTTGTTTGCTGGTAATATTTTTTGGGTGATACAAAATCAAATAAAAGAGTGTATTTAATGAATTGGTAGGAATCTTTTAATTTTTATTGTTTTATGTAACCCTATTGATATAACTTTGTGTTGTGACTTTTTCCATAATACGAACTTATATTTCATGTTCAACCAAAGTTAAAGTTTTAGTCTTTATATTTTTAAGGAGTTGTAGATTTTTTCTTCATAACAATAAACCAAAAAAAAATGATTTTTTTTGTTTTTTAAATGCAGATTTCTGTAAAAAACTGCCGTTTTTTATGTTTGACAAACATTGAGAATTAAATATTTCATTTATATGTGATGCTACCGAATAAACAATGTTTTGATAAAATGTTTACTTTTCGAAATATAAAGAAATAATGCTTGCTCCGTGAAATACAGAAATTAGGGTTTTTGAATTTTGAGGAACAATGCAATCGTTATGCAGAAAAATGGGACATAATAGTAATGTATAATAAGGATAGAAGTTCCGTAATCAACAGCGCATGTACGACCTTAAAGTAGTAACCGCCAACTATCGCTGGTTAGGACAGACTCCTGATTTCAGGATTTACGAAACGAGTAAGTTTGCATATTCATATGTATTACCTTGATTATCTGAATTTGAAATTAGCGTCTTACTTTTCTATCTTTTTTTTATATTCTTTTTACCTAGTTATACATATTATCGTGATATTTTGGCATACAAAATAAGGAATGCACCTACTCTATAGTTTTAATCAAGTTTAGAAATGAAATTTTGAACGAGACGTTAGATGAGTTGCCTAACCTCATTTTCAAAATTATTATTTTGAGAAATTGATCTTTTATGAAGCTAGGAAATGGTTTATTATAAGTAACATGCACCCTAGTACACAATAGTCATATAAAGGATATTTGTAAAGCTGATTTTCCATAGAATCTAGTTAATTTTTTTTATTCAACTAATGATGTGAGAGATGATCATAGAAAATGCTATTTAAATTAAGTTGAGGCCTTAGTTAATGCAAGATTTAACCTTAAACAGACAAGGTGTGTTGTAATGGGGAGATATACAAGTATTTACTACCTTACCTAAGCATTGTATAAAAAAGAAATATGTTTTCAAGTTAACGAGATTTTGATTTCATTAAATTTTCTTATATTTAAAAATTTTACAGTTCTTTTACAGGTTAAATAATTTTGATGTAGGACTGTGAAACAGTTTCTTTAGCACAGAATTGAAACTATCTTGAATGTAGGGGCTGCTTGTTGCGGATGATATCAGTGAAGCAATATATAAGTATGTATATTGCAATTACAAGTTTGTAAAAAATGTATTTGTCTTGAATTTTCATTTTGTTGATATCTGAATTTTTGTAAATAATGTCTGTAAGCATATAAAGTTTAATTTTGTAAAGACAAGAAGGTGTAAAACGGTATTTTTAAGTAAATAAGTTAATAGATAGTTATGTAAAGATGGGTTCCATCGACATTCGATGGCGCCCTTATTTTGTAATAAAAACATGAATGTAATATACCATTAGATAGGCAATTAAATAAGCTATCATTTTAATATTAATTTAAGGATTAGTTAAAATTTATAAACAATAATTTGGTTATGCTATAAAACAAATGTATGCTATAAAAAAAAGTTCTTTTGTTTAGATCAAGATTTCCAGTAGAGTTCAATTGTTTGCCAGAAAAGTATAAAAACTCGGCCATTTTTGTAACAAACTCTCTTTCAATTTATATCTTTCAAACAGTGCATACCTGGTAAAGAGCAAACATTTAATTTTAAGGCTATGTTTTGAGCTAAAAAACATGTAAACAAAGAAGATGTCAGAAGCTTAAGTTATCATTTCTGAAAAACGTTGAAGTGTGTAAATATTTAACAAAGTTCTGTGAATACAAGTGTTTTTCTTTTAATAATAATAAGTGCATTAGATTTAGTCAAGTGACATTTTACTTTGTAATGGAATTTTTTTATCAAATTTTCGTTACGAATGGATTTTGTAAATGGATATAAAATATAATTATAAAATTAATTGACTTACCATAATTAAACAAGCAACTGGATTTGGAATGCAATTTATTAATGCCATTAATTATGAAAATATTTAAAAAGAGGTAGAAGAGGAACCTTCTTTCTTTATTTTATTGTTCAACCGAATGGAAGCAGAGAGCAGAGACTTGCAGATTTTATAGCAATACAGTTGGCAATCTGATGACGCCAAACATTTAATATTTTAAACGCGAGTTATTTAGCGATAGTTTTAATTAATTATAGTACATTAGAATTATGTTGATGGCAGAAGTATTAGTCCTCAGATAAAGAGAATTAGCTATTTTGGGATTGATATTTCAGAGATTTTGGTATCCAAGTTTTATTTTTATTTTTTAAGTTAATTATATAAATTTGTTTTGTATTAAAAAAGAAAAATTGCTTTATACTTATTGCATATTACTATGTTCCTAGATTTATGCCCTATTGAAGCGTGCCTCCTGAGTGTCTCAATTTTGTGAAGAGTTAGACTTTTAGACAATAATTTTATTTAGCTGGAACAATTATTTTAAATGAAAGGTAGGTGAGTTGTATGTTGTCTGCATCTATATCATAGCAATATGTAATCGAAATATCTATTAGTTACACGGTTTTTCATGGTGTGGGTTGCAATTTTTTATAATGTTGACTAAATTGATAATTAATCGGTTGTTATTAGGAATCTATATTAATCTTTTTAACTTCTCTTTGTTTATAAGATTAAATTGCTAAATAAATTAATATTTGTTTACGAGGCAATAAACCATCTTTCAAAATATACACAAAAATATTTTATTTTTTTTAATTAAAAAGTCTCCCTTAATTAAATGTACAAACATAGTGTCCGCTTTTGAAGTATGATGGCATTACACGATAGAATAAGCGCACTGTAGTATGTAGAGATTATTTATGTTTAGTTTATCACAAGACTTGATTTATAAAACGGCACATAGAAATGATTTATATAATCCGTCCCTATACAGGATTATGATTAATTTTAGTTTTCTTTCCTCTGTTGGTTGGTTATTCGCAATCAAGCCAAGGTTGTGCACAACGCGCTAATTAAAAGTCTACAAAAAAACTGACACGGCTTGTTTTTAAATAAATATGTTTTTACTTCATCATTATAAAGGTTTTTTGATTTAAATTCTCTACTCGTGATAAAATAAATTCATTATCTCATAACAGTTAATCTATTGGATCTAGTGCGTTCAGCCTTACTTGAGAACCATGAAATAAAATAAAACAATTATTTTATAAAAATAATTTATATAAATGAAGCTTTAATTATTGTATTAGAACAGCTTTTTCTTCGTTCGACCCTTGAACAAAAATCATTGACTTTCCTTTATGAAACAGGAAAATATTTTAAATTTCACGTTATAAGTATACACAGAAGAGATTGAAGAGTTGAAACAAAATACCTTGTTGTAAAACGCTTTCTATAATTAGAAAATAAAATAAGTTTTAAAGTCAAATTAAGGCTAATACTTTTGAAACGAAAATTACTCAATTGTAAAGGTAAATTACTTTTTATCCATGCTTCTTGTATCTATTATCCCTTTAAAGCTCATCTTTTTTAAAGGTTTTTTTTCGCTTTTGTGTCGAATAAATTGAATAAAACAAGACTAATCTTATTCCCTTTCCCCCTAAATTTATATATAAAAAAAGGTTGGAATTCAGAATCTTTACAGGATTTTCGCTTCTATGTGTTAAACACAACCATTAATAATATTTTTTTCTAATTCTACGCTATCATTTGTAAATAGAATAAATTAGCAAATCAAAAGTGACCAATTGTTTTACCGAGATGTAAAAAAAGAAAATATGCTAATGAAAATTTTACTGTTTTAAAATGAAGTTTAAGACAAGGAAAATCATACAAAAATTATGAGGAGTATAGACGATAATTTCAATCACAAGATTTAATCTAAAAAAAAATTATAAGTGATAATAGAAAAAATATATTAAGAATATTAAAATAACGCTCAAAAAATTATTTTCGGACACTGAGATTATGTAATTACAGCTGCTTGCAACACGCATTCGCGAATGGCAGCTTGTGAGATTGCGGCAGTATGAACGGGTGCATTGTAGTGTAATAATCAAACACCTCTTGTCAATCTTCCTCGACGTTTTTCATGAATATTGTTTCTCAATTTATGCAATAAAGATGCCTAATATGTACTGTTAACAGTTGTATTGCGTTCTTTAAAATCAATCGGTAAAATGCCGTCACAATCCCAGAATATTGTTGCCATAACTTTCTTTGTCGATTGAACGATTTTCGCCTTTTTGGGACGAGGTTCATCGGGTCGCCGCCATTCCATAGATTCCCTTTTGGATAGAGGATCATAATACAGAACCGTTGTTTCATCTCCAGTGACAATGGCCTCCAAAATCAGCTTTGGGTCGTCTCCACACAAGCTTAAAAACGAGCGCGCATATTCGACGCGACGTTGACGTTGAACAGCAGAAAGAAGACGCGGTACCCATCTTGCACTAATTTTATTCATACCCAAATGGTCATGAAGAATTCGGCGAACACTTGAAATGTCAGACATCACTGGTAACTCTTTAACTTTCAAAGGGCGTTCGTTCTTCTAATACCATTTCTTCAATGATTGCAACTTTTTGAGGCGTTACCGCTTCAATTGGTGACCGGTGCGCTCATCATCTTCAAATCATCATCATCATCATCATCATCGTCAAACGGAAACATTTTGACCACTTTTTTACAGTGGAATATAAAGGAGAATATGAAGGAGGCGCGGTACTCAATTTTCGTTATGTAGCAAGATGTTTCGATGCAGCAAGATGTCAAATGTTTTTATTTGAATTTTTGTGAAGTAATGAAGTAATGTCAATGAATCTTAACTCATCTTTCATTTTATAACATTTATTTAAACAATTAATTTAATGTATTATTAACAATTTGGTTAAGAATTTCAGTGTAAACGATGCTATTTTGTTTCTAGTAAGAAATCAAATTAATCTAGTTCCTAACTAGGAAAATCACTAGCGATTCGCAATTGTTTTCCAATTATTATAAAAACAGCACGAAAATCTGGTTACTTTCTCTTGAATTTCCATACAGAACAGAAGTCATGGCAGTTTGTACGTTATTTTGATAAAATCCCGAGGTTATGTTGGTGAATTTTACGTCACTTAACTGTCAACAAAGTGAGGTTATGTAATATGTCATCTTGTTTTTTTAAATTTTTTAAAGTTCTTAATAATTTAATTAATAATAACTATAATGAACAATCAAAGTGAACTTAAAGTGAAATAAATAAAAAGTGCAGTGTTTAAATTAGGTGTTCAGACTATTATTATTTGGAGAAACGTTTGGAATTTTATTTTAAATGGAACAAATTAAAGGAAGGTAATGGAATCTTGTTGCAAATAACTGAATTATTTTATGTACTCACGTCATACATAAGATGCATGTTGCACATTTAATAATTATAATTATCTTCAAGAATCACAAATCAAATCAATTTGAAGGATGGTATGGAAATGTGCTCATCTTATCAACAAATAAGTAGGTAATTTTACCAACTATAACAGGAATCTGCTAACCTTCAAGTTAGGGCGAGTAACTTTTTTGTGTGACGCCAAATAATTTAAAAATTTAAAATAATTTTCAATTTTTTTAATAGTAATTTAAGATTGTTGGATCAAATAAGAATTAAAAAGGAAAAGAGAATTAGAATGTCTCTTAATTCTTATTTTTAAATCTATTTGACACCGAGATCTAATTTGATTTTATTTCATGTTTACTTAATTTTAATTTAGAATTTTAATAGTTGTTTTCTTTTCTCTTCATGGAATTTTAAATATTTCTTTTCTGTGAAGTTTGGCCTTCTGTAATAGTACATTCAAAGGCCTTCGTTGCGGCTTTCCTTTGTTTCATTAATCTATTGCTTGAGGATTAATGGAAAGTTGAGGAATAATAATACTATTATTCTGAAAGCGATTTCGAATCAGTTGACCTTTCAGTCTTTTCATGCCAAAAAAGAATTTTATGATCTATTTCCAGTACCCACTTTAATTTTAGTTTTTGACGGAAAATCTGGAAGGAATATAAATTGCAATGTAAAATATTTAGAAGATTGTATGGAGGATTTCTTCCTAATGTGAGAATTTGGATCTTATGCAGTACACAAATCTTGGGCTGACAGCAGTTTCCTCCTTTCACCATCAATTCGAAACCATCTTCCATGATGACGTGATGTAATTCTGAACATGGTCATCAGATTTCTAAACCTAACCGTGAACGCTTCAGCAACCATTAAGGAAATGTAGTAACTAATTGGAAAATGAAGAAGCGTCGTTAAAATTGAAATGAGGTAAAACCATCGGTGTGGGGTTAACAAAAGCAAGCGAATGCAGTTTACGCCAATAGCTGCAGTAGAGAGTGAACGCACATGCAGTCCTATGTTCAATATTTTACACCTTGTTACGAGGAGGTAGTACACCTCAATAGAGAGCGGCACATGAATTCTTACATAGATCTTTTTTACCTACGTTCAATCCGTAAAAGGCTTAACTGTGATAACGATCCGAGGTTATGAATGCATCATTCTCTTTGGAGATTGAAGTAGCTATAGAAGAAACAAATAGAAAAAGACATTAATCATCAAAATTTCCCAGCTGATGTGGATTTTGTGTGTGGAGGAAATAAAACACGCGACCAACACTACTTTTTCTTGGGATAACTTATATATAGGTACCTTAATAATAACAAAACTTACCAATACTGTTCTCTTGTATTTTTCCGTGCCTCGTTAAGTCTTGTGGTAATTAAGAATTTTTTATTTACTAACTCGATTTTTTTAAATTGAGTTAAGCTCGTAATGCGAAAATCTGATATCTAAAGAAAAATCTTGGCTAAATTAGAGATGGCACACTACAAAGTGTGTTTATCTCTATCTAATACATTATTTTTTCAAACTGTTCCGCGTGTTTATTTAACAATAAAATCGCTACTTCTAATTGTTCTATTCAATGGAAAGTAAAACAAAGAAAAAGTATTGATGTAGAAAATTTAACCGACTCCTTCTCCCATCTCGATAGATAACAATCACATTTTGTATGCATCATTCGCATACATATTTAATGAGCGAGTTCATCGTTTGGAATTTTAAAATATCCTCCTAGGTGATTATAACGATCCTCTTCCTATCCTTTGTTCAATTTTCTTCCATGTAAAAGAAAATTTACTTAACCTTCCGGTCAAATTTTCACGAACTCGGGGTAATTCTCGTTATTAGTGAAAAGCTTTTGAAATGCGAATTGGAGTTTACTTTTCTCCATCAATATATACGTCGTTTAAAAATCACAAATTGCATATTATGGTTTTAAAATTGCACTTAAAAGGTTAACTAGTTTACGCACTCTCACAATTTTTTAGCAACTTTTTCAGCAAAGGAATGCTAAAAGCACAGAAAGACGTGCACACACGCCGATATCTAAAAGAACAGTGTCTGTGTTGTGTTGGCTTCGACTTGGGTTGGTTCTTGCTACATTTTCAATAATAGGGTATTCAATACTTATCAGCAGATCAATGCTCACGTTATTGTAGACACACACACACAGACACAACTCTCCACTACACAGGACGGTAGCAAGAAATTTTAAAGAGTGGAGAAAATCTTTTGTCAACCGGGGTGGAACGTGTTGGCGTTTGTGACGTCAAGCAAAAAAGAGATCTCTGCTCGGTGTGGCACTTAATAAAGATAGAATTCTATTATTTGCTTAACAAATCGATAGTGTAATTTTATCATTTGGCGGCGATGATGATGATGATGATGATGATGATAATACTGAAAGAGAGGGGATGTATATTCATAGAAAAAGGTCACCGTTTGTTTTTCTGCGGAAGTATCTAAATAATTCTGGTTTTAATTAATAAATTAGAAAGTTTACAAATCGATAAATTTAATCAACTTAGAGGTTTCTGTTCCAATTTTCATTATTCAAGAAGATGCTTGTGGTATTATGTAATATGTATTCAGGTAGGTACCTATTTCATTTTTTCCCATACAAGTTTTCAATTTTATTTCGTGATTCGGGAATATACCGACACAAGAAGAGTTATAAAAAACCGAGTTTGAAGTATAATAGGAAAACCGCCTTTCAGGGAATAACAATTTAAATAAATTTCTTGTAAGCGATCAACAGGACCTTTTTAGTAAAGGAAACAGTAGAAGTATCTAGAATTGATTGAATTTAAAATGCGTGCCTGTTTTCTTATTGTTTTATTTATTACGGAAAGATGCTTTTGATCTTCTGTACATGATATAAGAAATTGTACATACTTTGATATTTTTTTAATAAAAATGTATGCATGCATCGCATCGTTATCTAAGATAAGAAAAAAACCACAGAGGGGAAACTGTCTAAGGTTAACCAGGTAGGAAAAATATTTTTAATTTTGCGCAATCTTGTTTGATCGTATTGGTTTATTATTACTAAAAATGATCCCTGAGTATAGTTTCATCTCAAAATTGTGCAACAAAGATGGAACGGCATTGCGTCATTTTCTATTATATAACTTTAAATATGGCTTAAGTTCAACCTTCAAAACTGAAAGAAGCAAGTAAATGATTACCGACATTGAACACGATTTTAGCCATTACTTTTACGGGATTACAATAATGAACCCCTGTGATCAACGATTCACACACCGGTAACATTTACTAACGATAATCACGTAAGATTTTAGTTTTTATTACCTATAAGTAGATTTATAAGATTTTATTCATAAATATTATTAACGAATCCTTTGGGCTATTGTTTACCTTTTTTTTCTTAAACTAAAGCTGATTTTGGATGTTATTATGGAAGGTGGTAAACATCTTCATAAAGAAGGCCGTGAGTGTATTTTAAAGATTTTTGGAGTATTTTACCTTGCGAGAAAGAAAATGGTGGACTGGTTTAGAAGCGCAACTACGGACATCTGCTGCCTTTGAAGCACCATAAAAAGAGTGGTGAATATGAAAAGAATGTAAAAGCCTTGGATCCTGTTAAAAAAAGCTAGGGTCGTTTTAAGTGCGAAGACATTATTTGAGCTAAGTAGTTATGATGATACTACCGGAATCACGAACACACTAATATTTATAGTAATAATAACGACCATATGAGCAATGCAATTCCAACCCCAAGGGTGTAATTCTATTTGCTACATGAAATCCACAAACCTATACCATATTACATCATTATGATACTAAAACAATATCAATAAATTTATTAGAATACCAAAAATACAGCCACTGTGTAATCTACTATAACGTGGTACCGATTGACTAACAGGCAATACATCTCAATACTGGCAATGTTACTACTATACTCTTGCCCAATAAAACTTATAGAAATACTGTAAAGCAGGTGCAACCAATGCAATTTCAAAAATTTGAGTGTAATTCCTACTGACCCCTTACTACCAAGTATGAAGTTGGAGAAAAAAATAAAAGTTAGCTCCCTGCTGTCATAATTCGAAGCAATTCGAAAATGAAGCAAATGCAGCCAGTACACTTACAAAAGTTATGATTATGCCGTAATTCTGCTATACCATGGTAATCTGTAACTCTAACCATGATACTATAACGATATAATGGTTATAAAGTAAAAACTATAAAAATTAGTACTTTATTGTTTAAGCGTTTAGCAAATGTAATTCCTGTAGTTACAGTGTTATTTTACAAAAAATACGACAGCTAAAATTAGATCAAACACTAATACCATGTGACGACGAAGAAACAATATAAATCCGCAGCTTTTAGTGAAGCTACTGTAGTTCCACTAAAATCAAGCTGCATATCTGAGTAATACCATTCACCCACGAAAAGAATACAAATCACCTGCTGTTATATGTAATTATAGTGCCAACTGCCAAGCCAAGTTCAAAGAAATAATTGCAATTCTATATTCTCTAATTCTACTAAACGTGCTTTAATACACATAGTACTAGTAGAATGAAGGCGGTTGAGCAAGATCCATAAAATTATATAGTATTGGACTATAAAGAGTAAAAAGTAATTCACTATTATTATAAATTACAGTAGTAAGACAACACTAATAAGGCTACAGTAATTCCAAAAAATGCTGATGTAAGTTAAGATACTAAAAGCAATAAAATAAAGTATCATATACTTAGTTAAATTAGATCGATCTAATAGATATTATCAGAGTTGAGGAATTTTATAAGATAACCTTTAGAAAAGTACTTATCTTTGTAAAAACTAAGGTTTCTCAAAAAATAAAACAGTTAGATGAATAAAGTTGAAGCATAGCTTTCAAAGCCGAAAGGCGATGGAAATGAAATAATAAAAATACAATGATAATAATATCAAAACTATAAAAAAATATGGGTGACACGATTTAGAAATTTGAACCAATAAACTGATAGCATACCGGAAACAGCGCCACTTTCGTCAGAATCAGAATGAACAATTTGAAACCAAGATCATACTCGGGTGGATATGGAAAACTTCTGTTGGAAGATTCAGCCAATTAATTACGCAACAAAGGTCAATAACTGCTAACAAATATGATCCAATCTACGAAACAAAGAAAATCTTACGATAATGATCCAAAAGGTACAAGAGCTTCAAATTAAAGAAGGAAAAATTCAATAATGAGACGGACGCCACTGAATAACAAATTGGCATTACGTCATAACCTAGATTTTGTACTACGATTGCTCAATAAACGTAAGTATCAGAAGAATTAAGGTTTAATCTACAGTAATTAATGCAGAAAGCACGACCCTGCAAAATAAAATAAATATTTATCTGTGAATCAGTTAAAAATTTTAAATATTAAACCAGCGTGTGAAGCAACTGGGGAGAAACCTCTCAAATCTATACGTAGTAAAAACAGCGATGGTAAAAAACCGTCGAAACTTCTATAAATTGCAACATTATTAAAAATTTATTAGACTAATGTTGGTAATACTTTTTAAAAAACTTTTTTACATAATTCTCCTTATTGAAAATGTTAACACAACACATAAAGTTTACGTTTTCCTAAACGTACGAGTTTCTTCTAATAAAATAACAATTTTCCCTATGAAAACTTTTCTCAGACAAAAACACATACGCATCAATATTTTAATAATATATGATTTTATCAAAATCTAAACAAATTCGTTTGCAAAGCAATTAATATGAATATTATAAAAAGATCATGTCAGAAGATTATATTTTCAGTAGTATTCATTGTAAACTGTTGGACAAATTAAATTAAACAGTCTTCTCAGATACATAATCACTTGCGCTCAGAAGTGATTGTTGGGTTGCCTAAATCTATCAAAGCCGACGTTAAAAATACTTCTAATGCACTTATCTTAAATTCGCCGTTGTTTTCTTTGAATTGGTCGGAAGTATTGAAAACGATAAAAAGTATATTAAATTATATGATATAACCTCACCTTTTGAAATAAATGGACGAAAAACATTTTCTTAATGTAAATAAAACTAGTCAATTTAGGATCAACATGCACTCTAAAACACATTTTTATTTTGACATTTTATGTTGATCTTAATATAAATGCAAGCAAGCAGCTGACTAGAAATGAGTTTAGATACGCTAGCAATTGACTTCATTTTTAAAATATAGGCTTGGGACATGATTGTGATCAAAATTAATACAAGTTAAATAATCAACTGTGAGTTTTTAATAAATTTGATAAATATTAAAATTACAAGATACCAATATAAAAGAATAATTATAAGCATATTATATTATAGCAAGTTAAAATATTTTTTTATAGTTAAGAAAATTATAAAGTTAAGTTTACATTTTATATTAATGAACTTTTTTTTAAAACATAGTTTAATGACTAATTTGATTTGTCTCTTAACTGTATATGAATTTGAAGGAATTTCATCAGAAATACTTCTAAGTTTGGATCTGATAAATTTAGAAAACCTAATAGTCACCCTTGAGCGCAGCTGATTGGTCGTTAGCGCGTCTGTCTCATTTAATTTCTCCAATAGTTTGCAGTACTAACACAAAAGTTGCCTACATTAAGGATTTAAAGCGCGCATGCTTTTCTTTAGGGAACTACAATTTTATAAAAATCTACAGAAAAATATTCATATTGGAGCAAAATTAAATAACGTATATCAAACACGGTAATTCAGAGAGCGGTAATGTTATTTCAAACATTACAAGGATTTCTCGAACACAGATCTTTTTAGCAAGAAAAATTTGCAGATGTATATATGTATAATGTATGTATGTATATTGTAGTTCCTCAGAGAGAGCTAATATGAATCTCAACATTTCAAATTCTGGTCTGAATATTAATAAGAAAAGATGAAAGCATATTGCATTTTCCAGGTAATCTAACGATAATTTAATTCCCTTCATTTGGGATATAAACAGATTAGAAACGTTTATGGAAATATGACCAGATTTGTAACCTTACTTATCCAATTACGTGACCTGAACCGGACATAGATTTGCTAGGATTAGTTTACAATAAACGAATTGAATCCTCGAAATTACAATATCGAATTCGAATATCTGTCAGTTTCAGTTTCCTTCTTGCATGGAAAGAAAAATTAACAACATTAATTTACGAAAATCTTAAACAGTCTCCTAGTTATGCAACCAAGATTACACATACTAAAAATCTCTTGTCAAAAATGAATTTATTGTATTTATTTAAAACTAATGAGTTAAGTAAAATCCATATTTATGTATTAGTTCAAAAATGAAAGTTTTAATTAGTATTAATAAAGCACTGGCATCCGATTCTCGTGTTATTAAATGCTTCACGTATAAAAGTAAACACGCTAATTGAAAATTCAACATTTCAATTATTATTTACATATTAAACAAAAAGAAAATAAATATTACAATAACATAGTTAGTTATTTAATGTAAATTCTGTGTTTCAATATTGACAAAAAGGAATACTATATACACAATAATAAAAAAATATAATATTTAGGTAGTATGGTAGTACCTTATTGTTATTTCTAATATGGAAAACTTTAATGTATTTTAATGTAGTATAAACAAAAAGTGGAGAACGAAATGTAAATAAGCCAAATCGAAAACACACATTTATGATTTAAAGTCTATAAAACGAAAGATTTTCTTTTGTGAAGGATCAATAGTAAGCAATGTAAGCATACCTATGTAATTAAAAGAAATTATTTAACTTTATTATTTTTCTATTAAATTTATGAATTATGTGAAATAAACAATACTATAAGGATCTTTTATTAAATTAGCACTCATTTTTATTTAAAAAAAACTGATTCTATTCAGAATATTACAAAATATGTAATCAAAATAGCATGTTTCCAAAATCATATCAGGAACTCCATAGAATATAATGTTTCTTATACAATCTATTTTATAAAGCTACGCATTTTCCACTCTTCCACTTTTAAACCTTTAAATTCAGCATTGCTTTCCTAAATCCGTATATTTCATCACCCTAGACAACATTGACTTGAGTTGAGGCTCTCTATTTTACTAAAAGTATGTTACAAATTGTCTATATACTTACTCACCTAATTCTTGTGTTTAAGAAATTTGTAGGTAAGTATATCAGGATGACTTACCTGAAAAATAAAAATAAAATGTTATTAATATTTAAATAATATGTAGCATACTCGTATTTAACTATAACATTAAAAAACTAAATATATACTAAGCTGTAAATACTTAATCTATTATCGCTTTTCATGCATCTGTAGAGTTTCCATGCATGCATGCATCGGTTCCACACAATTTGATATGGAAGTGCAACGCAGGTAATAAACAGCACTACTAATTACCTTTTATGTAGTTTAGAGTAAGTATTATTAGCTACTATTTAGAGTAAGTATTAAGCTCTTCCATACTCTCACACATGTATACAACTATATACATGTCTATTTCATGTATATTTCAATGTCTCAGATTTTGTTCAAATTTTGTCCTTGCGTAGATACATATGAAATGTGCTTAAATTATTTTTTCCAGATTTTTTGGATTAAAAATGGCTGAAGTAGAAGTTTTTGAAAATTTCGGTTTTTGACAAATTGTCAACTAACTAACTGAACTTGTCATAACTCCCTTATTTTTTGAGTTGATTCTGACGTTGCTCCCGTGTTATAACTATTATGACACCTACATGAGTTAGATAACTCAAACAATAAGGTAGTTATGACTATTTCAGTTAAATGATGCAGAGTGTTGCATAGCAAAATTTCAATAATGCAAATACTGCTCTTCGACGCATCATCTCACTAAAATTGTCATAATTCCCTTATTTGTTTAGTTATCTCTCTAGCTCGTTCAGGTGTCAGATTGAAGCTGGTTTTTGGATCTTTCACCATATATCAAGAAACGTGCAAAGACATTGCACAATAGAAAGGTAGCAGGCTCTGAAAGCAAGTTTTGCCAAAAATAATTTTTTTCCAAAACTACAAAATACACCCTTTTTATTTTTTTAACTATACCAAGCATATACTACAATGATTTTATAAAAAAAAGTTTCAAAAAGGTGATAGTTTTAAGCAAGAGCAATGTCAAAATTTGTAAAAACACTAAAATTTGCCTTTAGAACCTGCTCCTTTTTTCTGTGTAATGTCTTTGCACGTTTCTTGATATATTCTGAAAGATCCAAGAACTAGCTTTAATCTGACACTGGATGAGCCAGATAACTCAAAAAATAAGGGAGTTATGACAAGTTCAGTTAGATAATGTAGTGTGACAAATTCGATTTTCCAAAAATCGAAATTTTGAAAAACTTCTACTTCGGCCATTGTTAATCCAAAAAATTGTGGAAAAAATAATTTAATGACATTTCATATGTATCTATGCAAGGACAAGATTTGAACAAAATCTGAGATATTGAAATACGGCTCTAGTCGATTTAGCATGAAATGTTTTGAAAAGTTTTGACGGTAATAAATTTAATATTCTAGCGCGATGACTGGATTGTAAGTAATAATATTGGTATGCAATGTAAGCTGGTGATTGGTTGCTACCTACAATAGCAGCCAATCACCCTTCTAAAGTGGGTAAAAATGCTTTTCTACCCGCAAGTGAGTAAATTTCAACTTTAATTGCTGACAAACATCAAGATTTCCCTATTTATTTAGATGTGTTGGATAAAAAGTTTTGCAAACCTGGCATAAGGGTTTTGGGTGGTTATTGCACATAATTTAAACTATATTTATTTCATACTGTGTCAGATTTGTCAGTTTTACGTCAAACTTTTTAGTCCAGAACATGCGATTTTACGGTCTAGGATACCTGTAAAAAATTTTACAGTCACTTGTCCTGTAAAAAATTTTACCGGACGCAAATACAATCAATCACCTAGACAACGTTTTAGTACGTAATCAGTTACCATGGAAACTCGTTCTTCATAGATGTCCATATGTTGCATTCGGAAATTTATTTTATATATATTTTTTTTAAATTAAACCAATATTCTAATAATTGCAGTATGAAATAAAACGCATTACGTCATACGTCCTGGAAATGGTCTTACAGTCTCGTTTCGATGTTCCGGACTCGGCTCCTTCGTCGCCTTGTCCGTAACATCTTACTCGACTGTAAAATTCCATTTCCAGGACTTATAACGTAAATTACTATTAACGTAAGTTTTCTCAATATTGGCTGATTATTTAAGAACATGTAATTTTGGCAGTTTTCCGATTTTGCAACTTAATTATTGTAGTTAACATCGGACCGGTGCCATTTTGTAGCTATTTTTATTACAAACAAATCGTATACTAAATATTTCTTAGTAGGAAGTCATCCTTATAAGCTACAGAAGAAAAGCTGCCTCGGTTGTACGGTTGCACGGGTCTTAAATTGTTAATAACATTTCTGCTGTCACTACGATTTAGTACGCAACGTTTACACAGGTAGTCTTGTACCTCGCAGATTCTTCTGTGCTTTAATGCCGGAAGGTATTGGTGTAAAAGGCAATCATGAGCAAAAACTACTTCCGGGACGATCGATGTATTTATGTGCTTATTGCCCACAGAAAATTGTAAATTCTTGTAGGATAGCACAATACGTATCTAAAAATAGTATATTATATACCAAGGGACTAAAGTGCCTCTTTTAATCCCGAGGGTACAGTTTGTTGCCCGAGACGTAGTCGAGGGCAACAATCACCTGAGGGATTAAAAGGCACTTTAGTTCCGTGGTATATACGCTATTTTTTGCACTCCGTTTTGCCTAATACATTGAGTCAAAGTTATATTATATGAAAGAGAAAGTTAAAAATGGACATTTTAATTGTATAGTTGTTAAACAAATGTAATTATAATTGTAAAACCGATTGGTAGAAACCGACTTTACTTCAAACTAAAGTACCTGTGTGTTGTTATGATTCTTATTAGCGCGGTGCCGCCAACTGCATAGTTTTAAGTGCGTGAAACAAGAAATTGCCGAAATAACTAATATTAATAGCAAACTTTAGGTAATAATTAGTTAAAATTCATATTCATATGAAATATGAAATATTCATATGAAAATGAGCGAATTGCATTTTGATAACATAACTCGAATTGCAAAAATACTAAAACGTCACTATGCACTCCTCTACCCGTACGCCTATGAACTACCTGACATCCATGTTTTACAAAATAAAGTCGGCCGAATACATTTTTGTTTATTTGTTTGTTTGAAATCGTTCAAACAAGTCTGTGAAAAAGACTCTCTATTTTGTTTGTAGAATTCGTTTTATTTAATATCGTTTTTGCAACAATCATGAACGAATTTAAGAAATCTGAAGATTTTAATATTGAAAAGGCCGCTAAAGAGGCTATAGAAGAATTATTGCCCACAAAGTCTAGAAAAATATATGAAAAGCAACATCAAGATTTCCTAAAATGGTGCAGTGACAAAAAAATACAGCATTGTACAACGGAAAACGTCTTGTTGGCATATTTTCATGAAAAATCTAAGTTTATGTGTGCTTCTACACTTTGGTGTCAGTAATCAATGATAAAGGCAATGTTAATTGTTAAAGATAATGTTGATATTAGCAAATTTCCGAAATTAATAACCTTTCTGAAGAGAAAAAATGATGGATATAAACCGAAGAAATCAAGAATTCTTACTGCAGAACAAGTTGATCAGTTCCTCGCAGAAGCTCCAGATGATCGATTCTTAATGATAAAAGTGAGTGATTTGATAATTTATGTTGATTAGATACATATTTTGTTTATTAACTATTTTGTAGGTTGCACTTATTTTGGGAGTAGCAGGAGCCTGTAGAGGAAACGAATTACTAGAATTGTCCATCAATGATGTTACCGATTTGAGTTCGTCAATGTTATTTATTATAAAAAATAGTAAGAACAAAACGGACAGAACATTTATAGTTAAGAATTGTGAAAAAAATCCAATCGACTTTGTGGAATTGTGCAGAAAATACATTGCTTTGCGAAAAGTTGATACAAGTCACTCCCGCTTTTTTGTACAATACAAAAATGAGAAGTGTACAACCCAACCTGTTGGGAAGAATACATTTGGGAAATTACCCCAACAAATCGCTACATTTTTAAATCTTTCAGATGCATCCTCCTACACAGGTCATTGTTTTCGCCGCACGTCGGCATCTTAGCCGATTCTGGAGCCAATATAGATATTCTAAAAAGACACGGCGGATGGAAGTCCGCAACAGTAGCGGAGGGGTATGTCGAGAACTCCGTCAATAACAAGAAAAATATTGCAGAGAAAATTTTTGGCCACGAAGAATTGAACGTTGTTAACCGGACTGCTCCGACTGCTTCGTCTACAACAGTAACTGAGGGATATGTCGAGAACCCCATTAATAAGAAAAATGTCACAGAAAAAATGCTTGTACATGAAGAAGTGGAGCGCAATCGCCTATTTAATTTTGTTAATTGTTCTAATATTTCTTTCACTGTACATATTAATCATAATTAATAATTAACTTTTTATATTTTGAATTTGGAATACACTAGTTGACATAGTAACATTTGTTTGTTTATTATTATTGTTTATTTAATCCCTCCGGAAACGTAAATTGTGAATATGCCGCAAACATACCTAACCTTACTATTGTAACGGGTGTTTTTTTAAATTTGGCGTCCTAGTTAGCTATGACTATGAGTTTGTTGTGAATAGACCACTATTTTTCAAATGTCAAAATGTCAAAACTTAAAAGTGAGGTTAGGTTTAGATACACTGCGGCGTGGCGACATTCAAAGGTGCGTTCACAATCGAACTCTCATTGCTTGCTCTGACGCCAAATTTAAAAAAACACCCGTTAATTTTGTGTAAATGTGTGACATATGATAACGCTTTGACATTACAAAAGTAAGGTTAGCATGTTTTGTGGTATGTTCACAATGACTGTTTCGCGGCCAACTTCGACGTTAAATTAACATTTGTTTTACTTTTAATCCCTCCGGGATTAAAAGTAATTCTAATCCCTCCGGGACTAAAAGTGACACTTTAGTCTTTCAAACGGAAGATTAAAATGGCACTTTTAGTCTACGGAGTGCAAAAAATGTGTTTTTACATGCTCTTCGGTTCGTCTATGTAATAAAACCAATAATTCACTCTGTATATTATTCTACACACTATTCTAAGTAGGTGTGCGCAATAAAGTAGCTATTAATACAAAAATGCACTCCTCACATCTCTATTGACTGCACTATTTATGTTAACAAGCGTCGGTAGATGACGAACTGCACCGATCTTTTACAATTAAAATACAAAAGAATTTACAATTTTCTGTAGGCGATAAGCACATACATCGATCGTCTCGGAAGTAATTGTTGCTCATGATTGCCCTTCAGATCAATACCTTTCGGCATTAAAGTACAGAATAATCTGTGAGGTACAAGACATGTTACAAAGGAATTCACCCACACATACAATTATACAAATAATGTTTATTAGGATATAATGTTTAAATCTGTGAAGATAGAAAGATGTGAAAAGGTATATTTAAGCAATCATGTTATTATTAGTTTAGTTAGAAAATTAAGTTCCATCGACATTCAAAAGAGGGCTTATTTTGTAATAAACACATAAGTGTAGCATACCAATAGATTCGGAATTTAATTTCCTATAATATTATCTAATTAGTTTTAGATTTAATTAAAAGTTATAAACAATAATTTGGTGTTATAAATGAAATGTCAATGTTCATTCGTTTTAATGAAAATTTAGTATAGACTTTAAGTATTTACCAAAATCATATATAAGCACGGCTATTATTGTAACAATCTCTTCCAATTTCATCTTTCAAGAAGTGCACAACCTTTTGGAGAGCATAAAATAAATTTAAGATTATGTTTATAAAAAATGTAAACAAATCAATGTAAAATATTTGTGGAGTGATATTTTTAAAAAACGTCAGTGTTAAAAATTTTAATAATAATTTGGTGTTATAAATGAAATGTCAATGTTCATTCGTTTTAATGAAAATTTAGTATAGAGTTTAAGTATTTACCAAAATCATATATAAGCACGGCTATTCTTGTAACAATCTCTTCCAATTTCATCTTTCAAGAAGTGCACAACCTTTTGGAGAGCATAAGATAAATTTAAGGTTATGTTTATAAAAAAATGTAAACAAATCAATGTAAAATATTTGTGGATAGTGATATTTTTAAGAAACGTGTGTTAAAAATTTTAAAAAGTATGTAAGTCAAAGTGTTAATTAACATGTGCTTTAAGTTAACAAGTGTTTAATTTATTTTTCGAAGGAGATATTACTAGAAAGAAAAACTTGACTGGATTATAAATGGATTTGGACTTTAATAACAATTAATTTACTTGCCACTAATGTACAAGATTCATACGGACTTGGAATTCCAATTAGTAAAACCCTTTTATTTGGTAATAATTATAAAAAGTCGTTGACACGGTTTCTTGAATTCTTTGTCAAAATTAATAAAAGCATACAGCTGATAGCAATTATTATTATTTGTTTTAATAGAATTTATTTTTAAATAGAACTTAAAAGAAAATAGTTATTTCGTTAATAATAAAGTTATAATTAAGTTTTGTAAATATTGGAGAAGTTAAACTTTCGACCTAATAATCAACTAATCACCGGTCTGCAGCTGTGTACTAATATGGCAGAGTTTATAACCTTAAATACACTAGCGCGCTCTTCTCTCATCCAAGCGGCCCGGATTCGACTGCCGGTACCGGCAGATCTGTTATGATCTTCTACAGTTTTCCTTAGCTGTAACACAAATGTGGAATTTTTGCTAATATCATCTGATAAGTCGGCTGCAGCCGCACGTTAGGCCTGCGTAATAGTAATAATTGTCCCTCCCTCCCGCACAAGCATATAGCTTCTGAGGCCTGTTTCACCAGGTAATGGGTACTAGCAATTATTATTAACTTAGAGATTAGTACACCTAGTCATAATATGCACAGACGAATTTGTGAATATGTACTTTTGTTGCCTAGCAACGATATATTTCTGAACAGCTGAAATAAATTCAGAGACGCCGTTGTTTGTTTATTGGAGTCATATTTTTATAACTGCGTTCGGTATGGTTTATGGTTTATTACCAGTGTTTATTAAATTCTCATTATTTACACGTCTTTGTAGTTAATAAGTAGTTTTAGCGTATTTAGTCGTTTATTATTCAAAACAAGAACATTCCAAGCTGATACGCCACTGGCAACAGCTGAACTATGTCCGCCATATTCGCGCAGAATTTATGACGTGCCTGTCACTTTCTCTAAGGTAACAAACTTTACTGAATAGAAAGAAAAGAAATTCATTATATCTGTCACGTAACTGAGCAATAGGTAAAGCAGATTAGAGAAAGAAAGATATACAGTGTTCCGATTCGTTGCGTTCTCTAAATTTACGATCTTTGAAGCTATAAAGTTATAGCGTCAAAGATCGCAAATTTCAATGTGTTAAACTGATTTATTTCAAAAATTAAAAAACTATTATGAATTTCAATCTCTGATATCTATGAACTTGTGTACTCAAATATGAAATGGAAATTGCATGTTAAGGACATTACAAAACGACTGCGAGTTGTGTCGGCAAAGTTTTATCTACCACATTGATAGTTTATTGAAGGTCCAAAATAACATTTTGAAGTCTATCGTAATTGATGTTAAAAATCCTGAATCATTTAATCCAACTATTAATAAGCGCTATGTATAGTTATGTATACCCTCACATTATTCAACAAAGAGCATTCCAATTCCGATTTTCTATTAATGTGTGGGCTGGAATTATGAGAAACACTCTTATAGGTCCGTTTGTGCTGCTACCACGTTTAAATGAAAACTTGTACCTGCAGTCTCTAGAAGATACATTTCCAGAGGTACGTACTAACATATATTCCTTTCGCTACGCGAAGAATCATTTGGTCTATGCATGACGGAGCACCACCTCACGTAACTCGTGCTGTTCGAGGTTGATTAAACAATCGATGGCTTTCGATTAGTCTTGATATAAATCCATTAGATTTCTTTTTCTGGGGATTTATGAAAAGTATTGTTTATGCTAATCAGTCAAAACCTGTGGAAGAAGTAGAGCAGCGAATATTTGATGACGCCAACCAAATTCGCAACGGAAACCACTTACAGAACGCCCAGAATAATTTGCGTAGAAGAGTAAGTGTGTTGATGCAAATGAATGGTGGTCATTTTGAACATTTACTCAAAGATATTTTATTATATATATAGGTATTCATCTAATTTCTCAATTACTATAAATACATTTGAGGTCTTAAACCTCCATATTCATAAAACATATTTCTAATTAAAATGCAAATTTACTTGAAAAACTTGAGAATTTGAAAAATCTGAGACGGTAATGCCTTCTTGTATTTGCTTTGTACGGTAAAAGACTATTGTAAATATTTGTACAATTGGTCGTTAATGTTAATTAATAGAATAACATCGCTCTTTAAAAAACAAAGAAGACCCACCAAGCATCCCTTATAACTTGTGAATTATGATGTTTGATTGTACTTAAATTGAATAATTTACTTTTGTTTACGTTGCTGTGCAATGTATTTGTATATGTTGCATAACTACATCATTAGTCCTATACCTAATTACATCAATTTGATAAGCAATGAATTCACAAACATAACGAATAGTCATTTCATAAATTGATTACTGCTTCCGATTTATTATTTCAGAATAAACGTGCATTGCAAAGAAAAATGAGAAAGAAAGAACCAACAAATTTAAAAGAGAATATCATATGTTTCAACTTTAAAATTGTAGAAACTGCATTTCTCAATAGATGGGGTTTATGATGTCAGCTGTCATGGTTCTCCTGATCCTGGTTTATTTATTTTTGCCGAAAGATGCTGCATAGTCAGAAGTTAACTTTAGCACGCACGGTTGATGTAGTACGTTCAGCTTTAAATTAAATTCTTGAAACAAAACAGTTCCGTATTTACTCTTATTATTTCGTGCAAATTTAGACCAGTATGTTCAAATTTTCGCAAACGTGTATTACATTTTTTTCTTGATTAATGGTTATTTTATATACTCATCTTTCGCCCCTTAAAAGGTTTTTAGATTTCATGGTTATACCCTGTATATTATTATATTGTGAGAGGGTTGCATGGAGCTGGATGAGTTTAGACTGGGATCTTAGTTCCTAGACGGATTTGATTGAGTACTGTCTCTTGATTGCTGCCGGGAACTGATCCTTGTTAAAATCTTCCACTCTTAAATTTTGATATAAAATAGGATATAAAGAACCCACCTACAACCTTAATTTAGTTTCCAAACGTTATTTCAATTTGGAGAAGGCTTCCAGTTATTCACTAGTGGGGATTCAAAATACTGTAGCTTACAAGACCAATATTAGGGCCTCACATCTAAATGTAGCTTTAGAATTTCTGAATCAATACAACTAAATGATCTTCTTTAAAATTTAACAGCAACGAAGGGGAAAACTCGCAGTTTTAACTATGGATGTCAAACAGCAAACTAGGTTTTAAAATCTTGTAGAAAGAAGCTTATTGATTGCATCAATAAAAGAAGAAGAAATTTTAATTAAATAAAAAGGTGATTTGAATCACCTAATTCCGAGGGATTTTCAAGATGGTGACAAAGCGCGGCTTCACAGCAAAAAGAAATGTTTAATTTCGTTATTGCATAAATTCCAAACAATAGAGTTGATAGTTTCACTAATCAAACTATAATTGGCCCATCAGAAGGGAATTTCACTATTAAAACCAAAAGTTTAATCAACCACAAAACGAACATCTTGCATTGTCAAGGGAATTTTACAAGACTGATCGTGTTGTATAATACCAATGGGTCGCAGGGTACAAGAAGCGTCTATTATCTTATTGCTTGTTAATGAATTGGAATACCAGAAAATATTTATGCCCAAATAGGGAATATTGAAAAATCGATATTTTCTAAAAGGATGCCAAACCTAGATGGTGTCAAAAAAATATTAATTTAATGAAAACGGACAACCGAAGTAATTTTAAAAAATCGATAATTAGCAATAAAAATGTTAAACTTAATTAACAGAAGAGAAGAAAACAATAAAAATGCACTTATCGCAAAAAAACGATCGATAATTTTGCAGTCAATAATACAGACATGTTACCATAAGTGCCAACACAATGGACTATGCTTTGTCGATTAGTCTAATATTCTACATTGGTAACTATAATAAAATAAATTATATATAAGAAGGATTAAATACTGAAATATCTTACTCGTATACTAAAAACTGAATTAATTTAATAAGAATTTTAATACTTTTGGTGCTGTTTATTTGGAAGGAGAGAATAAACATAAAACTTACAAAATTAAATATTTGAAATAGTTTTACCTTTAGTCGCAAAGATTTATAATAACCAATTTTTATAAAATGGATGCTGGTAAAAATAGTAAAGCATGCCGCTACATCTATCTATACTTTGTTGTAGCCTGTCTGTTTCTTTATTAATATATAGTTTGGAGCAGCAAGTAGAAATAGTTTTTTGGTGTCTACGAAGAAGAATTTCACAATGGGCAAGATGCTATAACAGGAGTAAAACTAAAACTCAGCAAGATTGTTTGAGCTTCGTTGAAAAATTAGTATAAACTTTAATTTGATCTAACTAATGAAATTTTTAAATTAAATTTAATAAGTAAGATAATATATGTAGTAAATAGATAATAATATTATTGTTTAACATTGCTCTAATAATAACATATGTCATTAAACACATTTAGAATGTCTATTCCTAATAAAAGGGGTAGTAACTATTCCATCATCCATTGAAACAAGCCTCAGATAAAATTTAATTGAAATTGGTGCAAGTGCTCTGGTTTTAAATGATGGTAGACAATTTGTCGAAAGTTTACTCGTAAAAATTCGCGCTTGCTTACTTCAGAAAACGTATCCTACAATCCAGAACACCCGCTTGTGTTTTTTGTGTCTCCTTACTTATCTGAATAGATAGTGATACTTTAGTAGATACACAAGTATATGTGTACGTACAAGAAGAGAATGGATAAACAAGCAAACGCAACATTTTCGAACTAACTTAAGATACAGAACGTCATTAGTCGGGCATAAAATGAGACCCAAGCAACCATTTGGGTCTGTAAGTTATGCACACAGTTGATGACTTAACGAGTGTCGTGATTGAAGCAGAATAGACCCAAATGATGTAGTCAAGAGTGCCACTTGTCAAATAAATTATAAACAATTACTCAACATTGTCATTTAAGAAGTTCTCCACAACAGGGTCATTTCGAAACCCCACTTCCCGATTTTACAATTGTTTCCTTTTCTTTGAAAGCACAGAGAAGATCTACAAAAGGAAGTATCTTGTTTTCTGATGCTACCACAATTTGTTCCGTTTTGATAAAAAAGAGCTCCTCGTCGTATTAGATAATTATACTAGAAACATTAAATTATGTACACCTATAACATGAAAATTCCAGATTTTTGAACTGAGATCCAAATAAAATAAACACCATGAATAATTATTCATTCTGATTAAAATTTGTTTTTGAATTAAAAGGCCTAAGCATTAATGTAAAATATATTATTATGTTTTTTGGGAGATACCCGTCATGTTTGCGCTTTAAAAGAGCTATTAATTTTGTGTATTTCTCTATATTAATGTTGTCTTTAATGTTTAAAGTCGATTTCAACATTGAGTATACCGACCACAACGTCGACGATTTTAAGGACTTCGACTTTTCTTCAAAATAAGCCACCCAGACATATTCATTATAAGTATTTACTCCATTATCAGAAGCCCATTTTTTGAATAGTTCGTATTCTTTCCATTATCGATTGGACGACTTTTCTGGCAATAAATTTTGAATTGCGGTTTCTGCCACTTTTTGAATATGTGGTGGTATATTTTCTTTATCCATTTTTCAACCAAAATGCAATTGAATTTTGTTTGCAAAAGTTTTAATTTGACAAATGTCGTAAAATAATTTTATTTCATACTGTCCGGTAAAAGGGTATTTACCGGACTCATTTGAGTCCGGTAAATGAATTATTACGTTACAAGGCCGGTAAAAAATTTTACCGGACTGAAAATCCAATTTGAGTCCGGTAAAAAATTTTACCGGACTGAAAATCTAATTTGAGTCCGGTAAAAAATTTTACCGGACTGAAAATTTTAAATGCATTTTTTTAAAAAATGAACAATGTGAGGCAGTATGAAATAAAACGCCTTACGTCATACTTCCGGTAAACCATTACAGTAGCTCGTTTCAACATTCGAGACTCGGCTCGTTCGTCGCCTCGTCCCGAAACGTTTTCAACTCGCTACTGTAAACTTGGGTTTACCGGACTTATAACGTAATATACTATTAAATTCAAATAATTACAACATGGAGTGAGGACCGCCAATAGAAGAAAATAAATTCCCTAGCCGGAGATATTTTAACAATAAATTAATTAATTGTTTTAATTTAAAAAATTTGTCGACCAAAAAAGTTTTGTGCATTACACGGCCAGAAAATGTTTCGCAAGTGCTCACATTTTGGGGGCCTCGGCTTCGCCTCTGCCCCCAATATTACTCGCACTTGCAAAACTGCATTTTCTAGCCTAGTGATACAAATAACTATTTTACTATAATGCGTTATTTAATAAAGAGATTGCTTCGCTAGTAACCGTTGTCAAGGATATTTTGGATTGTTTCTGTAACCCAACACTATTTTATTTTATTGTCAGTAAGATGTTAAAATATTTTACATTTTTATTAATTCTATTTACATTTTCCTTTTCAGGGATAGCTGCGAGTGGCAACCTCTCACCCTAAAATAAATCTTTTAACTATATTATAATTATGTACGAAGAACAAATCAATATAATCAATTAAAACTTTGAATCATATTGTGATAATTTATTTTTAACTGTTTAAATAGCAATTATTAATAACAAATCGCAAATAGCAAATATCACATTAATAAATTCATAGTTATAACAGTTTAACTTTTAACTTATACAACTGAGAGAAATACAATTATAAGTGCTGATAGAAATATCATCACAATACGTTTGATAGGTTATAAATAAATTATCTTTCTTTTCTCCTCGTTAATTGAATAATACTTAATTTTGCCTTCACTTCTATTTGTTTCAGGTTGTTGAAATAATTACCAGATTTCGTTTTAAAACATTTTTGGTTCTTAATAGAGTCCTGGAAGAACTGTAGATATTCCCGAATACAGATGAATGGATTAAACTATCTTTGTTAGTGTGCTTTATATGGAATTTAATTGTTCATTATTTTAAAACTATTGCATGGGTTGCACAACCAATAAGCGGGACATTTCTTTTCAGCACAATTAATTGGATTTATGTAACGTTAAAACATGTAACTAGCTACAATGCTATTATTTCCTATTTCAATACAAACGTGAAATTTAAAATATTGGAAGCTAAGCGGTTTTAACCTTTATGAATAAAAAAAACTTCGATGAATTAATTTAACAAAATTGAATTTAATATTTTCATGTTGTTTCAGGTAATCATCTAATAAAAACAATTCCCTGAATTGGTATTATATTTAGTGTTCGCTAATTTCCTAGTTTCAATGATTATCAAAGCAAAAAACTTCTGTTTTGGACTAAACAAACAATTTCAGTAACAAATTTTGTATATTTATCCGAATCGATAATATTTACCTTTTTCAGTTCAAATGTAATTTATCTCCAATTATTGAGAGCATTTGGAAAACAATAATTAAATCCTACACGAGTTTATAATTTGTTTTTGTACTGTAAATCACTGCCAACTGCTTATTTTGAATTGTACTTTTCTAATTCAATGCTTTTTTTGTGTTTCAGAAAAATTTTATGCAGAGTTGAAATTAACAGAAAAGACTAAAGTGCTGATGCCTATATCTAATCCTTTCGAAGATCTGACCTGTAATAAATAAGTAGCGTCTAACAGAAAAGATCTTATCGGTAACATTTTATGTTTGCAAGAAAACAAATTTTTGTGTCATCTTTATACTAGATATACAGTGTGTTTTTTGTAAACGATAATATAGGAAATCCAATGGAATTTTATCATTTTCCTCCTAAGTTTGTACCCTTGCAAATGTAAGTAGAAATTCTGGTATCAATCGAAAGAAGAACTCATTTTACGTCAAAAAAATATTAAACTTTAGGAAGAAAACCAAAATCGATTTAGAAAAAGACTTAAATAGCTTATGGATTTATTGCTATTTGTAATAAGCTATTAAAAAAAGCTGGAAGCTGAACGCCGATTGGTGTAGCGGTTAACGCTTCAGATTTCTAATCAAAAATCGCGAGTTCAAACCCCATCATCGTATACTTTTTTTTAAATTGTATTGCTTACTAATTATTATTTTTAGTACTTTATTACAACGATTATTAGTTTTATGCCCTTTTTTCATTTGCCTTTTTGATGGGTAGTTAAAATTGTACAAAAAATAACGGTAAACCCCCGTAACAAAAATATCTAACAATAAAAAAAATTAATAATCGTTGTAATAAAGTTTTCAAAATAATAATTAGTAAGCAATACAATTAAAAAAAAAAGTATACGGTGAGGGGGTTTGAACTCGCGATTTTTGATTAGGAATCTGAAGCGTTAACCGCTACACCAATCGGCGTTCAGCTTCCAGCATTTTTTAATAACTTATTATCAAAAGCTGTAAATCAATAAGCTTTTTAAGTCTTTTTCTAAATCGATTTTGGTTGTCTTCATAAAGTTTAATATGTGTTTGACGTAAAATGAATTCTTCTTTCGATTGATACCAAAATTTCTACTTAAATTGGCAAGGGTACAAACTTACGAGGAAAATGATAAAATTCCATTGGATTTCCTATATTATCGTTTACAAAAAACACACTGTATGTTAAGTTGTTACTGAGCATGATGAGTTTGTTGAATGTCTGCCTTTATTGGAAAAGGTGGTAGGAGGCATTTCAAAGAAGCAAGAAAAAACCTTACACAACTATGGTTTGAAACCGTAGGCGGTGCTACAGACGGTGTATTACCATATTTAAATAAAAAAAATAATATTGTAACGAATTAGAGCTGCTTTGTGTTAAAATATTGTTGAAATATGTTAACTGGTCTGTCCTCAAGGGCAGTGGAGATAAATAATGAATAACCAAGGACGCCGGATGCAACCCAGAGCGAGGCTGTAGCATGTGAACGTAGTTACACAAACTACTAGAAGATCAACGAAAATAATTCTTAGGTTAAGTACCGGCATACGATATTGGCTGCTTATACATCTACAGTGCTTCCACTAACCTTGCCATATTGCATACTCTGCTTAAAATAACACACGCTTAGTTGCGACTACGTGACTAGAATTACTTATGTTGTACTTAATAAATAAATTGTACTTAAACCGGCTTTACACATTTCTAGCTCAGTTTAGTTCTTGAGCACACCTAACACTGCTTCAGCGGCAAGCCTGGTAAGCGTTCAGCATATTCTTATAGCATCGATTGCTATTAATTAGAAGTGTTTCACCTCTGGCTGAGTTACTGGGCCCTTCTAATATATTTGTATTAATATAATGTTTACACTCGGTTTTTATTAACTCTCTGCCACCTTTAGCTATCGTATAACGTGACATTATCGATTTAATGTTGGAAAAATTTGATTTTATTGTATTTTAAACCCGTTAACTGAGTGGATTTTTATTAATTTCAAATCATGTCCGAAACCCAATGGTCCTACCCTTAAATATAACGTCTCAGACTTTTATAGCTCATTAACGCGTTAATAATAATTCTCCTGTAAAATTTCAACATATGACGTATCATCTAGTATAATGAAAGAACTTATATAAATGTGACAGTTACGATGGAAGAAATAATCTTTTAACACCTTCAGAGCATTATTTGGTGATCGGATAGCTTTGAAAACCCTGTATTATCGGAGACGTAAAACGGTAAACAGCTAGTGTTTATTTTACTATTTTAAACTTGACCATGACTTGATCTACAATATTCAACAAGCATAACGGAACGTACACTATTTGTCGGAAATTTAATAATGTGTATAGAGTAACAAAACTAACAAACAATAATCTCGACAAGTCCATTGTAAATAATGAAATGGTACTACACAATTTGAAAATTACGAAGTTGTTTTTGACATTGTTGTAGCATAGTGAACACAGGTTTTGAAATAACTCGAAAACGGCTGAAGATAAACAATTCTACTGGGTTTTTTGTTTTTAGTAATATCAGTTATCATTAAGAGATTTACGTCGTTTATTATTCTTATTTATTATTATGATCATTATTGTCATAGGAGTTCGTTATTTTACTCCTTGCTTCAAAGAGCTAGTACACTCCGATAGAGAGTGGCAGAAAAATAGTTTACATAAAATTTCTTTATCGTGGAATGCGTAAACGACTTAACTGTGATAATGGTCCGAGATTATATTATATATTAATCACTCTTTGTTATTTAGAAAACGCAGTATAAGTTATTGGGTGAATTTCTAAATAGGATCAAAACTAGAAATCTCAATGAAATATTCTTACATTAATGGTTCCCTTTGAAATACAAACAGTCGCGCTAGAGATCTTGCGAAAATAGTATAGTTCATGAACATAGTATAACGTATTTTAAAGAACGAAACGTTCTTGAAGGCTGAACTACTATTTGGTGTAACGGTTCGCTTTTTTCAACCTCCGAAAAATGCAATTTTGTATGTATAATAGACAAAAAACCCTTAGTGCGGTTCTGTGTAGTCCAGTATATTATCCCGGTTTAATTCTGCAGACTTCAGTTTATTTTAAATGTTGTTTTTTTATATTGAAAGTCACCTCCATATGTTTATTCAGATAAAATATTTTCGTTAAGTTAAATATGCATATTTCTCTTAATGCAATTGTCGCCTTTGTAATTATCAAAGGTTAATTATCAAATTTTCTCACGGTTTCAAATGTCGTTTTGTAGCGAAAAGTTTAGTCGAAGTTGAATTTATAAATGCTTAGGGATAATATCGGCTTTTTAATAAAGAAATAATAAGCTTTTAAATTTATAGATCCTGTATGTGCTTGCTGGTTATTTCAGACAAATGCCGCATCTCGTCTAGACGGCCACCTGCAAACAATATTGGGCTCTCTTTAGTAAGTAAATTTTAAGGGAATCCCCGAAAGTTTTCGTTGGAAATGTTCTGGAACAATGTGACGTGATTATCCCTCATTGGCTTAGGAGAATCCCGTCATTTCTTTTAATGGTTCATTTAAAAATTCGCCTTTCCCAAAGCCATATCATCGCCGAAATATTTTCAATTTGAACAGTAAGTCTGCAATAGACCACCATCGAAGAGGCTGATGCCTCGAGACTTCTCCGGGTGCTTCGCGCCCCGGGGATATTTTTAACAGGGTTGTTACAAACAAAAAATGTATGCCCTTATTAATAAATGCATTTAGTTCGGAATTAATAAACTTGATAATTTATTCCGTATTATCGTTTTCGTCTCACTTTAAGTTAAGTCAATATAGTTCATAATTCAGAAGATTTGTTCCCGTTTTGGTTCTTCAGATCAACAGTTTGATAGTGAAAACTTATGTGTTATGGTCATTTTTGTGAAATGTTTTGAGCCTTCTGTTTGTGCTAGAAATGTATGAAAATGAAGGAGATTTGTATTGGGATTACGTTATGGTTTATGTAAGTTTAGTTATGTTTAATTTAATACTTAGTTGGTTTGAGATCCCGAAAATTGTTTAGAATATGATGAATTATTATTGTATTATTTTGAAAGAGAAAATTTTTCTAACATGTTTCATTTGTGTATTGTATTTTCAATTTTTCTTACCTTACTCAATATATAGATTTCAAATTAAATTATCGTATGATATAGTTTGGCTCAACAAATTGCTGAAGTTTTTGTCAATTAAAATTCAGTAGTATCGATTGACATGTGTTTGATTAAATTAACGTCAATCTTAAATGAGGAATCTTTCCAAATTGAGATTCTTAGATTCTGTTAACATCAACTTGGTGGCGCTCAACATGTTTTTTTATTTTTTATTTGTTCCTGATTCCATTAACTAATTAGAAGCTTTTGGGGTTAACACCCACTCGTGTATTTAAATTTGCATAATGGAGATCTCAACAGCCGGTGCATTTATTGTTGTACAGTAAGTATTAAATTGTTTTGTGTTAAAATAAAGACGTTCTAATGTCGCCCATCGCGGGCCTTTGTATTTTCTAATGATGTTTCAATGGCGTCCAACGTTGGATTTTGTTTTTTTTTATGTTTCATTGGAGACCTTCTCGTTGAAACCGTATTCTCTCTTGTTCGTATTCATAATTTCTTATTGCAACTATAGCGAGTATTTATAGTATTTTAGACGTATAGACAATGCTCGGAAATTTATTGGATTCAAATTCTGAGTCGGACAGTATAATTATCGTAAATGTTAAATTAGTGACAATTCATATTTCAACCTGCATTTATTTGATACATTATTTTTTGTAACACACAAACAAGCAATCTAAAATTATAATCGTCACTTCTTTCCCTCTCTATGCAAAACCACTTTAATTAATGAAACAAAATTTTAGTCGCCTTACTGATATGCGCCAGTTTACTAATTACTAACTTTAACCAATTAATTACTAACTCTTTAAACGATGTTAGTTCAGCTCTGTGTGTCTCCTGCAATTTACGTCACACACACACATACACAGCACGCTCATCTTCTCTGTATGGCAACTAAAGTGTCCAATCAATATCGATTGATTGCATCTTCTTTTTTGAACACATCACTGTAGATGGATATACGTGTAGTATGTACACATACACTCACAACAGACCATGCAGTCCAGTAAAATGAACCGGATCAAGTTACATAAATAGAGAATTATATCACTAGGCATATACAGTGAAAATAAACGCAGACCTATCGATTTAACCTTTTTTGGTAATAAATTGGTAATGTCAGTAGATATCAGGTTTATACTTTAAAAAATCAGGCAGTTGAATAACAATTAATTATTTGGTGGTTTGGATATTTTATTTACGTCCATGCACTGAATTGACAGTGGCAAATGAGTACGTATATAAACTGTTTATTTGTTTATTGACGCTATGTATGTAATATATTTCATTATTATTTAAATGAAATAAATAAATGAACATGTATGCCTAGCAGCTGTCAATATATTTTCTATATTATTAAATATTATTGTTTTTCTCTTTCTATAAATTAAACGAGAAGGACAAAGATTATAAAATATTTTTGCATATGAAATAGAATACCCACACAATATTAGTGAGTGATCTGATGCATTTTTAACATTTCTGGCGACAAGTGGTGGGATAATTCTCGATATTGACTACTGATCAAAAACCATTAATGTTTTCAATATAGCGCATATCTGCATTGAGTTGACTACTTTCAGCTTTACTTCCTGAAAATCCATGTTTGTGCTATAATTAAATTTTCAATCAATATTTATTTGGTAGTACAGTGTTTATTGCCCTAATATTCAAGCCATTATGATGCATTTAATATTAATTCCTCGAACCACTTTTTTTATGCCTTAATTTATTATTTTCTGTTACCTTCTGCAACGAAATAAGTTATATTGTTTTGATTGTCCATTTAATCTTCCAGCTTGTAACTATTCTCAGGTAGGCATATTTAAATTAATAAAATTGCATAGAACAGTCTGCTTGTTCAAAGGCACACGAATCAGGTCTCGTATTTTTTTGTACGCCATCTAAACTTCTCAACTTGCTATTTCTTTAAATCATTTACATGAGGCTGTCTTATATAAAATCTAGCTTGCATATTGATAAATAGATCTATGAAGAATTGTTGTATTCTCTGTTTTAATTTATATGACATATTAATATATCATTATAATTTTTTTAACAAAGTTAGACAGTTCTTTACAACGCTCCATCAGTCCTCAGAAGGTACTGAAATAGTATCAAGTTTCACATCGTTATGTAAGGTAATATTTTGCGAAAATGTCACGATGATAGATAAATCGATCGTTAAAATTGTCGCGTCGTACCGCGCCAAAATTCATTCAGATTTTGTTCTTTCGTTGGGTAGCGTGTCGACGTGTTTCGTTAATATAAAAGACAAGTATACTTTCCCTCTTATCTAATTTAAATTCGTTTATTAAAGATTTCTGATCTCTGAGTTTCCTTGAGTAAGTTATAACGGTATCGTTTGAAAGTTGGATTTACTTGGTTTCCAGCAATTAATTGGATAAATTATAAAATTACATGGCTTCAAAATACATAAATTCGAAGATTTCAGCCAGAATTTGACTAGTGGCTTGTCAATTGTTTCTGTAAATAGTGGTTGGGCAATAGAAAATGTAAGTGATAGTCTTTAAGTTGCAACCTATATGCAAAGAAAATAAAATTCACGGCTAATATATTTTAACTGCAAAGTAAACTTTAAATGAAACACTATTTTGGGTAAATAACATTATCGTAAACGATTTAGATTAACCTTTGTATGATGTAGTCGTAGACTTTGGAAGCATTTAACTTTTTTATTATAAAGAATAACTTTTGATTGATACACTTCGTTCACATCAACTACTGATATATAGGTTGCCGCCGATACGAAAAAGTCTAACAAAAAATTACTTTGTGTTCTTAACGTCTCGTCATATGAGAAATGGCATAACCGTACACGAATCATCGTAAACTATATACAGTGCGATTCTACCTCCGAGTAAGGAAAAATTCCAAAAACACGTCAATTTTGTTTTTAAACTACGCATTGTTGACATAATATTCGAATATACAGGGTGAATCGTTTAAGTGCGGTGATGTCATCGGCATTTTTTAAATAGCAACTTTTATTTTTTTATTCCATATTCTGACACTTCATCCAATTACCAACATGGTAATGTAATAAGTTTGTTACCTTACATAAAAAACTTTTGAAAAAAATAATTATGAAAACGGGAAGCGGAAAAACAAAATTGACATGTTTTTGGAATTTTCCAAAAATCATGCACGTAAATCTCTTCTGACTATTCCGCGATTTCCATTATTATCTCTGTGTTTTATACAACATCATACTTAAACAATTAAAAGAGATTCAATAACTGACACTAAAGTAAAAGCAATATAAACAAGTAAATTTAATATAATTATATGCATGTAAACAATTGTAAAAGCCTCAATAAATAAAATTAAGGTAATAATACACGGAGGTTTATTAGTTGTAAGCACAAAACAGAATTACGTAATAAATAAGCATTATTAAATCAGTATCAATTATGTTAAGCGTAGGTTCATAGTTAAAATGCTAAATCTATCAGTCAGTTGCTACTTGAAAATGTAAAAGCTATCGATTATTATTTGTTGTGCGGTAAGCCGAGGATCCGTTTATACGAAAGGCCTTACGCAAAACCAAAACGCATAGGGTACTTCAATTTATTATATCAAAAAACCGATAACAGGTGATTCATACAAATTCCTGAATTAAGCGTATGATAGAGTTATTAATTAATAAGCTCCTCTGTCAATAAGTAATAGCAAGGTAAAAAATAAGACTACTTATAACAACAACAATTTGGCCCACGTTGGACCGCCAATTTATAACATCAAAAACCTATAAACAAAATGATGCCCCGCGATTGGGCGCCAATTTATAACGGGTAAAGTTCTACAAACTAAATAATAATTTTTTCTATTTTGCGTCTATAATAAAGCTGTTAAAGCACCCAAAACAGTGCGTTAATAGCTCATTTGAGTCCTTTAATAGCCCAACTTTTTCAAAGTTGGTAGCACTGAAAAAATAAATGAAAAAAACAGAAAATTGACAAAAACTTTACTCGGTTTTCTTTGTCAATCAATGAATTTTCAAATGTCACATCAGTGTTGTCAACTACCACAAAAATCCCTAAATCTTGAAATTGCCATTTTTTTATTTAAAAAGAGAATAAAAGACGCAAAATAGACAAAATAGCATAAAAAAACTCATTTCATAAGTCATTATTGCACTCGTCCTTTAGAAAACTCGCCGCAAGCGGCTCGTTTTCTAAATTTGGACTCGTACAATAAATCTTGCCTTATGAAACTCGTTCTTTAATATACTATTAAAATTATTATACTTACGTTAAAAGATGCTCAAGATTACAACGGCTTGAGATTTAGCTCTATCTTACAAATTTTAGCTTCTTAGTTGTCTTATTTGTAAAAAAAGGAATAGATAAGGGTTTCAGAACTCAAATAAATACTCTAAAAGGGCGCCGTCTGATTATGAAATTTAGTGACATTAATTAAGCCAGAAAAGATATTGAATTCACTAATCAGAAAATGAATTCAATTTACTAGGTTTTGGATAAAAATTTGCTTGTATTGATTAATTTTAAAATAAAAATGAATTAAACATTCATAATTATATGGTTCTATTTAGCTCACTTGGTATAGACTTGAAAACATATTTATTGGATAGTACAAATAAAAGATCATATACATATATAATCAAAAAACATAAGAAACATAATTTTATTAAACTTAAATTAGTCATCTACTATTGAAATTTTAAGTTATTCAGAATTTAGTGAACATAAAATATTCAGAAATTTATTAAGACAAAAATTTATTAAACATAAAATTATTTGAATTTTTATTAAACATAAAATTTATAAAAATATTATAGAATTAAGTTTATGCTATTATTACAGGAGTTAATGCATTTGAATTTTGTTGAAATTAACTTGCTAAGGTTAAATCCTACAAGAGAGCTCTCTTTTGATAATAGATAAATCAACTATCCAAATAAACCATAAACACAAACAAAATTACTCAAAAATTACACAAAACAAATAGATAATTCTTAAATTACAATACCTTCATCCTATAGATCGAATTCCTCTTAAACCAATAATTACTTGCATCGCGAAAATCATTACTATTGACTGGTAGAACCTGGAAATGCTTTTCATTAGGTGATAATTGCTGAACGTTAATGATGATGAATTACTTTTGACTACAGCAGATCCAAAGAAACTGTTTTTGATAGTTCATTTTCTTTAAACAAAACATTTAAAACACTCCATATAGTTCATACAACTTTCTTTGTTAAAACATAGTTTAAACAATCCTGTCTCTGTTATAGTTTTATTTATAATAACTTGCGTCTGATAAATAACGGTAATATCTTTAAAATCTTAAACAAATTTAAACTCAGTAAGCACTTGCTAGTTTAGTTACTTCCGATAAAATCGATAATCATTTATTTTTTATCCACTTATGGAAAGGAAATTTATTAATTATATTATGAGTTCAACCGCAAATAAACGATAATCCCCAAACAGATACGCCACGGTTAATTTTGTTAAGAATGACTCCGTCATATTTTAAAAACCACTCAATTTTTAATAACGTAAATTCACTAATTACAACTGGAACGGCAGAGATAATTGTTTTAATGATCCATCACAAAATAACAAACCACTTTTATCTATAAACTGTACTGCATATTCAGATTTATCGGCTGAATTATTCAAAACTGTACCATCTCGGAGTCTCACTTCAAGACAAGCGTCGCGTCTTCACCGCAGCTCAAAAGCAAGTCTCTCAAAAAACACAAACATCCGAAAAATTTTTTAATTGTATAACAGTACTTTTATTAACCGCAAATTCTTAATTAATATCCGGAAAACGAATTACACAACGGTATTTTTATATTAACTGCACATTTTCAATTAACAAGGCAAGGCATCCGATATCGGCCATTTTCTATAAACTATCTGTGTCGAAACTAAAATTTAAGTGCGTCTACACTGTCTGGAAACTCAAGTGAGACTGAAGTGCGTCTCTTCTTTCTTAAAACTCAGGGTTCTTTTTCTGCGTAGGAATACATTACCAGATGCAAATCGTGTACACCAATCAGCGAGTCGCGTCTTTTGGCCTCAATGAATCAGAGCACTGCAACTCAAAAGCAAGTATTGATTTTTTCTCTAAAACTGCAAACGCTTCAAGTTATTATTTTTTAAACGCTTATATAAGTAATCAAAGAGATTCTTTATAATTCTAAGAAGATTTAAATCCAACTTTTTTTTTAAATAGTTTTCTTTTATAGGGTTGTTTATACCAAATGCTAACACAAGTTTACATATTTTAAAAAGAAAGCAAATTTGCAGAACCGGACTTAAGATTTTTAGTAAATATGTAGACAAAACTACATTTGTTCAGGACTAATAAAAATATACCGTTACATACTATAAACGGTTTCATACCTGAGGCGACATGCGGCCCAAGCGTAAGTTGCTTTCAAAAAATACCATTATATCCTGAAAAGTCAGATAGGTTGATTCAAATAATATAATCACTTCACTTAATTATCAACCTGATTTTTGACGATGTAAGGGTAAAATCCGCTTCTCAATCTTGTAGCAAGATTAATTCAAAATACGCCTTGAAATTCTCAAATTTAAATTAATTAGAACTTTAATCGTAACTAAACTGTGTGTTCCTGCTTTAAATAACATATTTATGTGTTACTACGATTTTGCTAGAAAGTTATTAGTATTTTACGATGTCTTTCGTTTCCCATCACGTAATATTACTACATATGAACTATTAATATTGTAACAAGAGAGAGAAAGAAAACCTCTTCTCGAACGACAATTGGAATATTCTAAAGCATTCGAGAGAATGACTCATCGCATCAAGCCTGTGAAAGAGACGCGGTTTATTTAGAAATGCATAGTAGTTTCTAGCGACCTTCTAGTGTATTCGATATACCGGGAATGTTCGAGCGATTACTAGAACATTTACATGGGGGTATAAAATCGACTTCGCAGATAAAAGAGGGGCAGTCAACAGCGAGTAATAAAACGTGTATTACGAAATAAATAGTAAAGATAAATGTTGTATTAGCAATTCATAGTCTGTAAATAGTAGCTTTAGTTTGTAAACAGTTTATAATCATAGTGTTAATTTATAACGTTTTCATTAGTGTATGTAAAATAAATATTTCTTTGTGAATAGACGATTTAAACAGCACTTGTGTTATTATTTTAAAAAGAATGTTACAGTGGTGTTACAGGTGTGAGGTTTTAAAATAAATAAAATCGCGTAATAATTAAATAAAGTGATGTGAGAATAAATCTTTAGTGTTAAAAATAATTTCAACAAACAATTAAAATGGTAATGAAATTGTTAAAAGATCTCTTAGTGATAGATTTAAAACGGGAATTGGACGAGAGGGACTTGGATAGTAATGGAAAGAAAGAAGTTTTGATAAATCGGCTAAGAGAATGGCTTTTAGAACAGAAGGAAGATCCTGAAAATTACCGCTTCGAGATACCTGGACCCGCAATTGATACTAATTTGTTGTTAAGTAAAATGGAAGAAAGTTCTAGAAAAGCCGAAGAGAATGCTAGAAAGTCCGAAGAGAATGCTAGAAAGCTAATGGAAAATACTAAAGTGCTGGAACAAAAAGTTTTTGAAAATGTTAAAATGCTTAAAGAAGATTTACATGAAAATTCTAAAATGCTTAAAGAAGAATTACTTGAAAATACTAAAGCACTGGAAGAAAAAGTACTGGAAAAACACGAAGAGAATTCTAGAAGGTTTGCAGAATTACTAGAAAAGGCCGAAGAAAATGTTAGAATGCTAAAGGAAGAAATACTGGAGAATTCCAGGAAATCCGAAGACAGTTCTAGAAGGCTTAAAGAAGAATTGCAGGACAATGTTAAAGCGTTGGAAGAAAAAATTTTCGAAGAATTTTTGGAGAATGCCAGCGCGCTAGGACTATTGGAAGGTAGATTGGCGGAACAAGATAGGGTAATAAAGATGGTAGAAGAGAAAATAGCACAAATGCAATTACCACCAACAACTAAGAAAGACGACATAACCGAAATGCTGGAAGATAGAATGATGCAACTACGGTTTCCTTCAACTTCTGAGTTTAATGAAGAATCTGTAGAAATGTAACAATTGAGAACGAACAATTACATTACCTTTTATATTAGATTATGTTTCAAGTTTACTTATAATAAATTTAATTCTTTCACACAAGTACTTGAACTGTGCTATACGATACCATTAACGTTAAAGTCAATCCATTATAAATAATTGACTTTAAATTTCCGAAGTACATACATTATTTTAAAATAAAATTTACCTTAAAATAAATAAAACAACTTTGTGTCATTTATAAAAGTTCCATCATTTTCTCCATACACTTAAAATCGATTCAAGTTTTATATTTATCGCCGAACACATATCGCCGTCCTATTTTCCTTTTTAGTGTGCAATAAAACATGCATTTAAAGAGATTTCGAATGTACCCTTAACCGTAAATATTTTAAATATTTTATTGGGTGGAACGCCGACAACAGCTACTACCACGTCTTCGTATAACATTCACCGTTAATGGCTATTTCAAAATGTAAAGCAATTTAAAGGTTTATGAACCTATAAAAGTTTGCGCATGTTTACGTTTTTGAAAAATAAAAATTTCATTTTAATAATTGAATCAATCTATTTTCAATTTTATTTGTTTATAAATTTTTAAATGGGCTATTCTTCCTTCTGGAAGTGATATACAACGCATATACCGAACTTGTACTTGGAATTACGTACATAATACGGCTGATGCGAACAAAGTGGACTGCAGGTATGGGACTGGTCAAGGGCTTTATTAAGTCGCTCGATGTATGTACGTAGTTCCCACTTCACGCACGGTGTGTTTATACTGAGTAAGGTTAGGTTAGAGGTTGGGTTAGGTTAGGTTATAATGGGAAAAACGAGGGCAAACAACTCCTTAAATATGCTGTACACCTGAAATTTTCAATTACTTGATTACATGTTTAATATTTCAATTACTTGTTGAATGTGTGTTCAGTCTTATCAGTATCTTCAAATACATTTTTAGTATTTTGATTACATTTTCAATACTTTAATTCCATTTTAAATATTTTAATTACATGTTGAATATTTTAATTACGTTTTCATTCTTTTAATTACATTTTCATTATTTTAATTACAGTTTCAAATACTTTCATTACCTCTTGATTGTATGTTTCATCAGGTAAGGTTGTCGTCTGGATGGCCTACGTGCGTTCTCTAAAAACTAAAAAAAGTGCATGCGCATCAATTTCGCCAAGAAACGTCTCGCTTATTGTTTCATTCCGAGCTAAGGTGTTTTGAACGCTCGTGATTTTATAGTTTTTGATATCACTTTGTGCTCTTTGATATAGTATTTAGGAGTTTACAGGATGGCAGAACCCAGGAAAGAAGGTAAGTGTTTAATGCTTGACTTGTTATTATAGTACATATGATAGAATCATATCGAAATTACATTAAACAGGTATTGGGTTATGGTATTCAGTTATACTGGGAACCACACTCAATTTGTCGTCCCTGCATTTTACAGGCGTAATTTTTTCGTAATGTATTTAGAGTATTTGTAAAACTAACAGCTCTGTGATAACCGTGGTGATAACTCTAAAAATAATCTACGAGGTCTCAACATACATGAGCCTTGGTTTGAAGGGGGATGCGCTAATTTTTGTTCGAGATTTTGTTCATCAAACGTCATGTCAGTGGTGTAGGCGTAAAGGGGCGTCCGTAACTTAAAAAAAATTAAATGACATTACCTTTTTAAAATTAGGCTGTAGGTATTAAAAAGTGTTAATTCTTCATTCACTAATATTGAATTTTCAAAATTTTAACGATTCTAAGTGGGTATCTATATCAATGAGCTTTCAAATAGAGGCTGTTCAACGACAAAGGCCCCAAACTATAATTAAATTATTCGTAAACTGATTTTATTAATCCAAAAACCAGATTTAAATATTTTAAAGACACTACAAACTAGCACGATTTTCACATTTTTTGAAGGTCAAATGATAGGTAACTTGTCTTTTATGATTTGCTTTTCAGACTGAATATAAGCCAATATAAGCTAACGGAATCTCTCTAATCTGACAGAAACTACCTAACTGCCATACAATTGAAGCAAAAAATAGCTCTATCCCCGAGAAATCAATATTCCTATGACACTTTGTAATTTTCAGATGTATGGACCTACATAAAAATACTTTACAAATTGAAATCCCGGATTTTATAGTAAATTTGTTACAAATGAATTGTTACGATAACAAATTGGCATTATCAAATTTTTCAAACGACGATATTGCCTCCATTGAAAATCTTGCAAAAAATATCTTGCCCAATCTCATTGATATTACTAATGAAGATGAACTGAAACATATTACGGATTTTTCTATAAAAGCCACAAACATTTTTGTTTGCCTGCTGGTATTAAAAAAACTCTAGTGAAGATTGGAGAAAAACTTGGAAATTTGAAAAAAAAAACAAGGAAGATAATGGCCGCACTGCAGTTTTCAGCCAATCTTTCAGAGAAAACCAAAAGCGAAATCCACAGCCACCACCAAAGAAGAAAATTAAAACCGCAGAGATAAAAAATAGTTAAAAATTCAAGGAAAAATTAAACCGAGTTAAACAACAGTTCAATGTGAACACAGCTAGAAAAAATCTGGAACATACATTGAGGAAATATATAAACAACTTGACTGAATCAGAAAAAATCAAACTCAGTTGCAATGATCCAAATCGAGATCCAAATATAGAAATAAATTTACAAATTTCTCTCAATACATTGGATGACGCAGGTCCAAGTACATCAGATTCCACTTCGATTGCTACAGGCCTTATAAAATGTTTCGTTTGTGAGAAGTACATAAAGGTGTCGAACTGCAGTATTGCTGGAGAATTATACTGGACGACTTCTAATTTTTATAAACACTTAAAAATTCATTTACAGAATGAATCAGATTCTACAAAGATAAAGACCTCGATAAAGACTAGCCGCAAGCCACAAAGAAGCACCTTAGACAACTTCATGAATATACAACAGCAGCAGCAACAACAACAAACAGAACATGATACAGAAGCCGAAGTCGAAGAATGGGAAGAGGAATCTACCACAGAGCAAGATCAAAATTTTTAATTTGCAGAGACGTTAGAAAAGAGACATCTGATGATCTCTGCATAGAAAATTCGGTTTGTTTGTCTCTAGATGCTCAAAATTGTAGTAAATGGAATGTTGCGAAATATAGTAGATCAGAAAGGCGAAGACGAAAGAAGAAACATTCTTCGACTTTAAAACCGCAGAGCCTTATCACTGATTTTTTTTCTCTTTTGGATCAAATGGAGAGAATCATCACAACACATCCTGACCATGTCACTAGTGACTTCATGCACATGCAAAAAAAACTGAACTTAAATACCCCTAAGGCACTCGAATTGTTAATTAAAGCTGCGGATAAAAATAGCAATAAAAATCAGGGCAAAAGATCGATGACAAAATCAAATTATTATCAGAATATCCGGTGGTTGTTTACTTTATGAAACGCTCTATAGCAACTTCAATGGCAGTTTACCATCTCTCTCGACGATAAGAAAAGAACTAAATAAGGACTTTAATTTACATGAAGGGAGGATGAGATTTATTGAATTGAAGGAATACCTGGTTAAACATAATTATCCATTCAGGATTTTTCCATTTGCCTATACATCCTACAACGGGACTTCCAACAGCAGGTGTATTTTCAGCTACAAGTACTAAGAAAATATACGAAATATTTCAAGATAACACCAAAATGCAGTTATGCCTACATAATAATGGCACAACCATTAATACCAAATGCAGCAGCATTTTGTTTATGTGCCTTTGGAACAGCGAATAACTTTAAATATTCCGATTGTATAGCATAGATGGAGCATGATGGAAAGACTTGCAAAAGAGAATGGTATTGAAATTGTAGAGTCGTTTGCTGTAAGCAATGCGTTGCAAGACCAGTATACCAATCAACAACGAATACAATAAATGGTTCCTATGTGATACTGATATATTTCAACCACTATAAATGCAAGATACAGTTCATATAGGTAAGTTAATGTAGTTTTCAAAACATCTTGAATATGAATTAGGGGGTACATAGATGCTTCTACTTAGTATCCCGCAATTACAAGGAATAAACCCAATCTTGAATATGATCCTATAGATATTTTTACCATTAACGTGACGTTCACTTTTAAAACAGCCATGTGTTTTTTGGTTAAGATGAAGAGATATTCAATAAACCAGAATTCTAAACTTCAAATCTATTTTCTGGGGTATCTCAAGAACACTTGATTTTAGCAAAAAAAAAGTATAGCAATGTTTTGAAAGTAAACGTTAAGGGCTTGAAGCCGGACTTCTTGTCCGCACTGTATATTAAATCCTGATTTTGTTTTCAGGCACAAAATTGAAGACTGTATTACTGAATGAACGTGTCGAATTGAAAATAGGCTCTTATTCTGCCAATGCAGGTCATCTCCACAAATTAGTCGAAAGCGTTTCCAAAGATCAACATCTTTTGACGAAATCGCATCTGAAATCAGATGACAAAATGAACTTCAATTCCGTGGAACATATAATCAATCCAAAAGTTCAACACGCTCTATCAAAGAATATATTGGAGAGTGAAGGAACAGTAGCATTCCTTCAAATAATGCAAAGAATTTTAGATCCATTTCTCCAAAAGAATCTAGATATTAAATCACGGATTAAGAAAATTTGGTTTTCTGTGTTATTTTTGAGAATGTAGAGGCACTGGCTCAAAGAGAATAAGTTTCTGTTAACTAAACATTTCATTACACTAAATGCTTATATGTGCATAGAGCTCAATGCACACGCTTTGGTACTCGTCACTCTCAAAGCCACGTATTTAAAAAATCCCGAAATCTTGACAACTTGGTTGATGAGTTCTCAGCCCTGTGAACAAACATTCCGAGCAGCTCGTTCTATGACGACGACCTTTTCAACAATAGTAAACTTCAGTATGTTGGAAATTTTACAAAGATTGCACAAATTACAAGCCATTAATGACATCATGTGTGAGTTGCGTGAGTATTTTTATTCGTTGGATAACAATATATAAAATGGACACCATGCATGAGGTTCAGGTTTTTCATTTCTTTCTGGTTTGATTTTTGTTTCAGAGGGGGATATAACTCTTCCTAGAGAAATGCATAGAAAATTAGGAAATAAAAACGGAAATGAAGCTCAACAATTGAATGAATCATCTACCAGATTGCTCCGTTACGAAGAAATTGATAGAACCATTTTAGAAACTAAAGAAGATGTTAAACAATTTTGTTTACATTTAGGAATTAAATTCGAACACGAGAATTGGATAGAAATCAGTATCCCAAAAGTTTGTGGTGATTTGGAGAAAGAAACATTCGATGAGCAAATGGATCAAGAAATAAACGAACCACAAGAAACATTAGATGAAGAAATTGATCGAGAAATAAACGAACAACTAACCATATTTGAAAGAAGTGAGTATAAAGCAACAGGATAGCTAACGATATCACCATCATCAATTTACGAGAAATGCACGAATTCAGCTCGGGATTTTTAAATTTCCAATTTCATTTCAGATGCAGATCCCGAAGATTCAAAAATTATAGAAGAATTTGAAAATGTGAATCTCAATTTAGTAGACTATACAGACACAGGAACTAAATCAGATTCGTGTGTTGAAATAATCAGCAATGGTAAAACTATGAAAATCAAAAAAAGTACTTTGTGTTGGTTATTAGAAACAAAGGATTCGCGTCTGAGTTCCAACAGGCTGCAGAGGGTAAGAGGCCCAAAAGTATTCAAAGAAAACTCGATTGAAAAGAGAATGGTTCGGCAAGTGTCAAGAAAGACTCGAAGAAAACGAAAAATTGTTTCAGATTCGGATTCGTCCGAATCCGATTCAGATACGATTCTGAAACTCGATGATAGTGACGATATTGAGACATTTTCGAATTCAGACTCGGATCTAGAATAGGTAGTAGGTATATGTATTAAAACACAAGTGTTTCATAGAGCAGTTCTTTTTTAATAAAGAGATGATTTTTTTGTTCCTACTTTTCTCTTAAGGGTAATTTGGGGGGAATATTTGTGTTCGCCCTCTTGACTCTCAAGTCTAACTTTATATTTCCTGGTTATCTAGCACCAATTGTAGTATAATATCTACCGGGCAACATGAAATAAAAATAACCCCAAATACTTTTTAATTACTTTGAATATATTTAAGTATCTCAATTACTCAAATTATTACTTTCAAATATTTTAAATATCTATGATTGCTTATTAAATATTTTGATTATGTTTTAAATACTTTGATTACTTTTTAAATGTCTTGATTACTTTTCGAGTATTTTCATTACTTTTCAAATGATTTAATTCTTACAAATAATTTAATTATTTATAAATACCATCAAATACCAAATATTTTAAATATGGTGTACACTTTTTCAGAAGTTGTTTGCCCCTCGGGGAAAAATTAATAAAATGAACTTTTGCTTATTGTAGCTAGAGGGCGTTGCGCAACCTGTGACCCTATAAGGTTGTATATAGGGAGGTTGGGACATCATGTTCAAGGTCATAGCCCCAAATATGGCCGCCGATGTCAAAAATGACATTAATGTCAGTTTGTTAGTCATGTCAGTTGAATGTTGTTCAATTTATAAAATTAAATAAGTGAATGTATATTATTTATGTTATATACCAAAAACGACTCACATTCCCATAATTTTCTGTAATAGGCAACTGAAAAATATTTAATGTTTAGGTACGTTATGAAGGTATGTTTGACCTAATTCTTCCGTGCTTCCAATAAAAAGGATAGATAATTGTAATTATTATTCATAAGTTACATACTTAAAGCAAATCAGAATCGTTTTGGCAAAAATAACTCCGTTTTAATAGGTAGGTACATATAAAGTAAACAGAAAAATGTAGCTAATTGTTAAGGTTTTTTTCTTTTCTTTGCCACTTCTGATACTGTTTGCATGAATGAACTTTTAGAATCCAGCACAGTAGTGGTTTGGTTTTCTTTGGAAATGTCACTGGACAAAATGTGGAGACGAAGAGATAATAATTTACATACGAAATCTTGCAAAATGGTGTGACACTCAGGAAAGTGCCATCATTATTTTGTACCACTCACTAACTTGCAGAATAAACCATCCTGTTGTTGCAGCCTCTTTGTCTATTTCTGAAACGGATTGTGCTGCAAATTGTAGACCTCGACCTAACTGTTCAGAAAAAAAATCTGTTGCCAAACCGACTCTCATTTTTTCAAACTGTGAGGGATCAATATGTACTGGCTGAAGTTTAGGAACAATTTTTGCACCTCCAGCTTGTTCTTGTGCCTCTAAAAGTTGTTGTACATGTTTGATGGAAACAACTGCACTGGGAAGATTGTGTTCCAAAACAATAAACGAAGGTAGAATAAAATCAGTTCGAAGCAATTGACACCAGATATTTTTTAAAATATCAAAGACATTTCGTCCAAACTTAACACACAAAATGCAGCACTAGAGTCTTCATCAGCATGAATTTTAGAGCCTAGCCATTGAATAATTTCTGTGCAAACACCGGGGACAAAAGTTAAATGTTCTATATGCCGATTTAGGGTACGATTGCTGGGCAATGGTATTAGGCCATACTGCTCGTTTGTCCGAATATATTCATATGGTCTTACATTCATCTTACATCGCCAAATCAAACCCTTTCTAATATCATTAGCATCCCATTGTTTTGAGTTTGTCTTAGGATTTCGTTCTATTAGGTCTACCTGATTGTCTGAAAATATTTTCTTTAAATTCTCGTTTGCTTTTAATGACTTCTTTTTTAAATCAGCAATCTGTAAAGATAATTTAATAATATAAATATTTTGTTTCTTAAACTAACTATTCACAGGATGAAGTAAATATTTTTTGTTTTATTGTATATAGACCATATAGACTAAACAAACCTCATCTCTGAGTTTTTTATTTTCCTTCAAAAGATCTTTAACTTGCTGGCGTAATTTTTCCAATTCATTTTGGTTGCAATTTTTAGTGTTAACAGGTACCTGGGTCTAGACAAACGAATTTATTTATGAACAACGCAAAATTTGAAGAAAACTTACTACTTTGGGTATCACCAATAAATTTAATTCATTTTCTTGAGATTTTTCCGCGTTTAAGTTTTGCTGAATGTTGGAGAAATCTGTTTAAATAAATACAGTCATTGAATGCAGTGTTATAAATTTCTTAGTAGTAGTCTCTTATTTATTAAATATATCTAATAAGCTTAAAGGAGACTCACTTGAGGATAAAGGACGTTTTAAATCGGGATCTAGGATTCTTGACGGATTTTGTGAAAAAATAGTAGGAACAGCATTTTTTTTCAATTGGTGGTACCCATTTTTGTAGGCCATTTCATACTGATCGGAAGTAAAATGACCCTATAATAAAAAGATTTAAAAGGTTACAACTTTCTTGTTGTCTTTTTGTGGATTAGATTTCTGAGAAAAGGATTTACTTCGCATATTTTTAAATTAAAATCTTCCCATTTCAATTGCTCGGTGTTTTCAAATTTTGAAATAATATGCTCGAGTCCACTGTTCCGAAGCCATAAATTTCGTCTTTCACGCTCACGTATGGGAAATCGAAACAATCGGAAGCCCTTTGCAGCAGAATTACAGCAATTCTTGACGCAACAAGTCGGCATCTTCAATTTCAAATATTTGAAATTTTGCCTGACAGTTGTCACCTTATGACAATTGCTGCAATGCATCATGGGTGGGGCTAGGATATCCCAACCTCCCTCTATACAACCTTATGACCCTAGAGTCACTGCATCTAGTTACCTAGGCCAGCTGTCGACCAGAGTACCGCAAACCGCCGCCATATTGGGGCAAACGAAGCACGAAATTGTTCATTATTTGTTCTGTATTAGATTTAATCAAACCCATGTTTACTTTAAAAGGTTTTTCTTATTCTGAAAGATCAAACCTCTAATATGTCAAACACGTAAAACGTGGTTTTAATTTATCCATTATTAAAAATCACCCTTCTCTGTCCCAATATGGCGGCGGTTTGCAGTACTCTGATCGACCAGCTGGCCTAGGTGACTAGATGGAGTGACTCTTTGCGACCCGCTCCCCGGGATTACTTGGTGACCTATATCCAGTACAAACATATGCGGTTGTACCTCATTAACAAAAGAACCATTAATTGATTTAATAAAATGTAAATTAAAAGTTATAAATTTAATTTTTAAATTATGTAGCACCCTGTCTTAACACTTATTTTTGTTTGAAAACCATAAAATACCTGTGCATTTGTAAAAAAAATCTAAATTTCAAACTGAATAATTCTAATCGGCAAATTGTATAAAATCAAGGATTAAATTTATAACCATTCGATTTTGAAATTTAATAATATTGAATTTCTTGACAAAAGATATTTTTTCAAGGTATAAACCGAATTGAATTCCTTTTTTCTTCCCTTTTTCGTTCGACTTTTCAATCATTCCAAGAAGCGGGAGATTTTACAAAAGGAAGAAAAAAAGAAAACTTCAAACAAGTTTTCTTTTACAACAACGTGACAGACTATTGACAGTAAAGTTTGAAATTCTCAAACGTATTATAGGTTAAAAGCCACACTGCGTTTCGATAAAGTGAAAATAGTTTATTTTACTGCTCTGGTTGTTGTAAATTATATATTTATTTAAGTTCCCCACTTGTTTTAATGCCGTGGAATGACTTCTAAATTTTCCACGTACAGGGAGCGAATACCAAAAACTTTATTACGCAATTTGCATCCATCCCCCATCAGAAAGCCGCATGTGAATAAACAAACATGTTTAAAATTTCTATGATGCTAATACCGAATGTTGTTTTTCTTGGCTTTTCATATTTTTATTGAAATAGCGGGTTTTTAAAAATTTTAATCTAATCTCTGTTTATACTCATGGAGTGAAAAAAGAAGCTTTTTCTGCAATGTAACATTCCGTAAATGTATTCTATTGGGGTAAGCATTCGCTTGATTCATAAGCGTGACACGCATTTCCTTTCAGAAATGTAATACAAGCTTGCCTTACGCATGTGATGAGATTCATAAACTGTGCAAGTCTCTGGAAGTCTATTTGAGAATTCAAAACCGCCTTATCTCTTTTAGTCGTTAGAATTTTTTGAAGAGAAATATAGTGTGTACGTTATGTATTCTAATATAGAACGCTTAAATCCGCAATTAGATTTTGTCCAGCACCCTTAGTTAAAAAAAGATGATAGACAGCATTTTAACAGGGACGAATTTACCATTAAGCTAAGTAAGCTACAGCTTGAAGCCTCGGGTTCCCGGGTGCCTCAAAAATTACTAAACGACATTAAAGATTTGCTAAATTACAATGACAATCCAACTCGAAAATTTTTAACCAATCAAATTACAGAATTTTTCAAATTGGGACCAATGAAATTAGTTTTATAGTGAAAAAACCACTAGTGTTTTTTTTCACTAAGAAAAAACCACTTGTCAAAATGAAATGTCAAATTTAATTAAATTAATATTAACTACACACGCTAAATAAAAATTTGCTCGGTGGATTATCATGCCGAATACAACTCGTGGTCTAATCTTTTCTTGCAAAATTTATCGTTTAAGACATTCGTAGCTTTTGCTTTTGGAAAATTACACTGCGTCGACTCGTGTAGTTTTCGTTGCGAAAGCTACTCATATCTGAAATGACAAATTTTGTCGGAAAAAATTAGACCACTTGTTATATTATATATGAAAAAAAGGTTATATGTTTATGTAAGGAACGAAATGAGTTATTCCAATTTTTAACGATTTTAATAATAAATATTTTACTCTTTTTTTTAATATTTTTTTTATTAAAAATGTTAAACTTGGAATAAAAATATGAAATTTTTAGTCGAAAATGTAATTATTTCCTGAAACCGTTTATCTTAATTAAAATCTTATTATTGACAATACGGCGGAGGGGCCTCAAACAAATTTTAGCTTGTGGCCTCGAAAACGGTAAAGCCGCCCCTGCATTTTAATAAAACTTTATATTAATTAACAATATTCACAAAAACCTACAAAGATTTGATTTATCTCTTTTATTTCGTTTTTTATAATCACTTCCATATCGGTAATCAATGTCCAACAATAGCCTGATAGCATAGGTATAAATCGTTAAAACTGCATCCATAGTTTATAATCAAAAATATAATACAAAATATTTGTATTATTAAATATTCAAAGTGGGGAAATTATTTACAAAATAAGTCAAAGTGTGACAATATTAAATCCCACATTTATAAATGAGATGTGTATAATTCACAGGAGACACTCTAGGACAGCTGTTTCGATCTTTTTAGGTCTCATCAGCTAGAGATAGTCTCCTGTGAATTATACACACATCATACACATCATCCAGGCTTATATACATAGCCGGAAATAACATTAATATCGAGAAATGAATGTTGCGACATCTGTAGAGTCATATACCGCATTAAGCAGTGTTCTCTACCAAACAACAATAAATAAGAATGGTTTGTCCTCCATTCGAGTTTAAAATCAAAAATATAATACAAAATATTTGTATTATTAAATACTCAAAGTGGGGAAATTATTTACAAAATAAGTCAAAGTGTGACAATATTAAAACCCACATTTATAAATGAGATGTGTATAATTCACAGGAGACACTCTAGGATAGCTGTTTCGATCTTTTTAGATCTCATCAGCTAGAGCATAATAATACAAATATTTTGTATTATATTTTTGATTTTAAACTCGAATGGAGGACAAACCATTCTTATTTATTGTTGTTTGGTAGAGAACACTGCTTAATGCGGTATATGACTCTACAGATGTCGCAACATTCATTTCTCGATATTAATGTTATTTCCGGCTATGTATATAAGCCTGGATGATGTGTGTATAATTCACAGGAGACTATCTCTAGCTGATGAGATCTAAAAAGATCGAAACAACTGTCCTAGAGTGTCTCCTGTGAATTATACACATCTCATTTATAAATGTGGGTTTTAATATTGTCACACTTTGACTTATCCATAGTTTATATTTTCGCGAATGACAAGTTTGGGGTAAAGGGAAATAAATTACTTCTAAGCCGTCATATATATTTCATACTAAATGAATATGGGATCGATAAAAGAAAACCCAATAAATAATTTTATGACTACCGACAACAGTGTTTTCATTACAGGCAAGTATCAGAAATGAAACATTTAAAAAACGGAGGGTGCTACATAAAAACTAATTGCACTTCAAAAATACAATACACGATGTCCCATTAAGGAATAGTCAGAACCAGTGGTTAGATAATCATTAAAGAAAGAAAATTTCTACATAACATTTTTCTCCTGCTTCTATAATTTTGGAGAAAAACAGCATCGAAGTTCAGCCCAATGTTTTTTTCTTAAATTTAATAGTAAGAATGCACATATAGAGATAAACAATACTACTTGTTTTCTAGAATGTGCAAGCTAGCGTAATAAAGCATAAGAAACCCGTCTTTATTATGGCAAAGTGTTTCGTAGTATAAGAACAGATAAATAAAAAAGAAACGACCTCCATTTGATATTATGTTTCAAAAACGGTATTTTTGTTTTGTGATTTCTGATTTGTAAGACCATTTTAAATTCTTTTTTTAGGCACATTAACCCCTATGTGTAATACAAGTCTATAGGTTTGTGAATAAAAGATTATAGTACATGTAATAGTGATACATATTTTGAAGTTCAAGCAGATAAACAAATTGCAAACCCCTTACACTACAGTTTTTAGTAATAATAAAGACTATGTAAACAAATTGCCATTCATCAGAGTCACCAAAACGGTTCTATCAAAACATAGGTAAACAAGAATAATAAGGTTTTACTCAAGGAACTCTCTAGAATTCCAATAAAAAATAACAGTCCTTATTGATGGATAGATTAAATTATCTAAACATGTCTTTACTTAACTAATATCTGTTTATTAACAATTAATAAATCAAAATTAACGATATCGTTAAATGGGTCAGTATTAAAATGATGTCTGCATTTTCTATTAGAATACAGGTGAATCCCCCGGATTAATAGAACGTTTTAAATTGTTTCAACAACATCCAAAATGTCTGCAAACGCCGTCTGCATTCTTATTGTGTTCATTCAACAGATGTCCCGTTTTTACTGATTGTGTCAACTTCTAAAGAGCTTGCATTTAATTCTATTAGACTTAAACACTGACCTGCATCAATTATACTTACTTTTCTGAAAATGTCGGACAAAATCTTCGAAATCTTCAAGTTTATTTAATCAAAAAATGTTACTAAGTTTTATGTTTCTAATAACCAGATAAGATTATCCTCAAAGTCTGATCATTAAGTAGTGAACCACCGTGTATATTGTTATGATATAACATATTTAAGTAGTGCAGAAATGCATATATGCAGGTTGTGTTGCCTATCTGACAGGCGACTGAATTCTTAATTTAAAAATAGATTTAACTTATTTAAATTTGGTTCAATTTATGAAGGATACACACTACAACACTGTGCGATGGGTATGAATAGATTTTAAACAGATTCTTCATTTGAATTTCACAGACTCAATTTCATGATAGACGATCCTATGTCGTTGGTTGATAGACTTACATTTACATATTTTGAAGCCATTTTAAGGCCTGTTTTCACCTGAAAATTATTAAAGGCGTAGGTAAGATGGTATACACAAGTATTTATTACTTTACTTACAGTTCTTATTATTGAATTTCAAGAAAATGTTCTATTTATTTGACGATTCATAATTTTCCATAGTAAATGGATGTTTATTAATGTTATTTGAATTTCTAACTAAAATGTTTTACTGCAATGTTGTTAAGCAAGTTCTGGGGTGCTTTTGACATTAAAAGGTCAAAGTGGGCAACTTATTTAAGAGAAGGTTTAGGCCTTTGAAATCCCAAAATTGTAACATTTCATCATGCTCTGCTAGAAAGTTAAAATTTAGTTTATATTTATAATCTTGGTGTCAGAACTTATGTAATTTTTATTTGATAGGATCTTATGATTAATTTTATGATAAGAAAAGGATGTAGCAAGATGTTAAAATGCTTTTATTTGAATTCTTGTAAAGTAATGATTGTGAGGAAATTCAAGATGATTGTTATTGAAGCCTGGAGTTAATTCTGCATCAGGACATTAATGCTGGGTATTGTTAGAAAGTAGAAATTCTCCTCTTTCGCTTTATAACATTTGTTTAAACAATTAGTTTAATTTATTATTAACAATGTGGTTATGAAGATTTTAGTGTAAACGACACTCTTTTGTTTTCAAGTAACTTACTAAATTAATCTAGGTCTTAACTAGGAAAATCACTAGCGATTCGCAATTGTTTTCCAATTATTATAAAAACAGCACAAAATTTGGTTACTCTCTTAAAATTCCATACAGAGTAGAAGTCATGTCAGGTTGTACGTTATTTTGATAAAATTTCGAGGTTATGTTGGTGAATTTTACGTCACTTAACTGTCAATAAAATGAGATTATGACAAATGTAATCTTGTTTTTAAATTTTTTTTGTAGTTCTTTACAATAAATTAATAATAATTCAATTAATATTAATTGTAATGAACAATCAAAGTGAAATAAAACAAAAGTGAAGTGTTTAAATTTGATGTTCAGACTTTTATTATTATTATTTGGAGAAATGTTTGGAATTTTATTTTGAATGGAACGAATTAAAGGAAGGTAATGGAATCTTGTTGCAAATAACCCAATTATTATATGTACTCACGTCATGGAAGAGACATGTTTCATCTTTAAAAATTATAATTATCTTCATAAATCACAAAACAATATCCATTTGACGCATGGTATGGAAATATGCTCATCATGTCAACAAATAAGCAGGTAATTTTACCAACTATAACAGGAATCTGCTATTATCTTAATCTTCAAGTTAGGGTGATTAATATTTTTGTGTGGCGCCAAATAATTTTAAAATTTAAAATAATTTTCAATTTTTAATTTTTTTTAAATAGTAATTTAAGATTGTTGGATTGATCAGATAAGAATTCAAAAAGGACAAAGAGAATTAGAATGTCTCTTAATTCTTATTTTGTTAAACCTATTTGACACCAAGATCTAATTGATTTTGTTTCACGTTTGTTTAATTGATTTAAATTTAAGATGTTAATGATTGTTTTCGTTTCCCTCCAATGAATTTTTATTTCTTTTGTGTGTTCATAAATAAAACTTATCCATTTAAATGTTTAGAAAGAAATTTATTTGTGTATTTATTTGTGTCTGGTCCATTAACAATGTTTTACAGATATAATTTAAATAGCTTCCTAATTAATTAGCGACCCACCTGATTTCATCTCATGCATTTATAGAACTTAGTTAGAAACTAGTTTAGAAATTATAGCCGGAGAATTTTTTTTATGATAAAGGCAAGTTATATTTAGTTGTGTATATTTTCAGACTGTTTTACCATGATTTTGTGTTTGTGAATTTCAAATATAATAAATTTATTTTGGAATTTATAACCTTTCATCTTTCATCAAGTGTTGGAAGGTTTATTATTTCCAACAATAAATATTAATCTAGCCCCCATCTATACCACATCAATATGTATATATAGTATGAGCAAAAAATAACTCCCATCAAAGGTGCCTTTGGAATTTTGTAATCATGTGTATTATAACACTAGAAAATTATATCAAATTAATAAGAACTGCACTGTCAAAGGACTGTATAGGCACCTTTGATGGAGTTACTTTTTGCTCATACTACATAATAGTCTTATGTATCCTTATGCCTGGCTACTTTTAAGTTTTTAATTTATAAATCAATTTGAATGAAATTGTGGCGGTTGAAATACATAAAAGCGATTTTGTAGATGAATATATAAGGTATATATACATTGACGGCCATCAACTTTTTTATTTTTAAATAAAACATCCTGTATATTTTTGCACATTTTACATCTATAGATAATTATGAGTATAAATATGTTGAATTTGTATCGATATGAGCAAATTCATATTTTTCTATCGCTACTTGATCGGTTTAGCAATCAATAAACTGAATAATAATAATAATAATAATAATAATTACTACAACCCATAACCTTAACCAAGGCCCCAGAAGCTATAAGCTTGTGCGGGAGGGAGGGGGCGATTATTATTATTATGTAGGCCCAATGTGCGGCTGCAGCCGACTTATAGATGGAACAGCGCAAATCCCACATTTGTGTTACAGCTAAGGGAAACTGCAGAAAACCTTAACCAGATCTGCCAGCGCCGGGAGTCGAACCCGAGCCGCTTGGGTGAAAGTCCGGCACGCCAGGCATTACACTACCAAGGCTTAATAAGCTGAATCATAAGCTAGATTAGGTAAAAAATCAATTTTTAGGTGGCTATACATGATTTCATTTTAAACGCATTGATAATCAATATGAGTTTACAAAAATTGAACCGAGTTAATGTATTTCTGTTATCGACGTTCACATTAAAAAGAAAAACAGAAATCGGCCCGGTTCAGTTTTCGTAAGTGCCTATTAAAATCTATCTTAATGTGTCCTAAAACACAAGTTATCTAATAGTAACATATGCATTCAAAACGTATGTCTCCATTATTTAACAATTCTGGTTGTCACTTGAATTAAATAATTAATCACCGAGATATATGAATAAATAAAAAAAACTATTACTTTGGTTTTCATAGGCGGCTGGGATAACTGTTTTAAGACACCACTTATATTGTGATCCAGTTATTATTAACAACAGCAAAACTTCAAGGCACTATCATTAAATCTTGTTTACATTTCAACAACACTAATTTAAATACTTTTTTACCTACATTTTGCCAATAAAGATTGTAATGATTGAAAACTTTTAAAATTGCAAAAAACTTTAATTAGAGGAAAGAGCAGACGACCTTATTTTTTTTTATTAAAAGTTTCTTACGTAACAAGAAAACCTTCGATTTTTAGTTAGTAGTACTCTGATAATAAGTTATTATGCCCCGAGGAAATGTAGTCTAATTAATTAAAATCTCGTTTTTGTTGAATTCATTAGGCAAATTTATTAAATTAATGTAATTCCCTCCTCGTAAAGCCACAGAAAGTTTTATTATTACCATTTTCGCTTATAGTTAGTTCCAGATAGCCAGACATATTTTACTTATTTTTACGCCTACTATTACTTTTTCAATAGACGTTAAGTAGAATATAATGACGGGACGTTTGATGGTATTACTATCAAATTTCTGTAATTTGATAAATATAAATAATTCATTTTAACGTTTCTAGACAATCATTTTGTGAAAAAGGGGGAAGTTTTAACTGATTTATTATTAGGACAAAGTAGAATATGAATGTATTTCTTAATGGAATTTTCCTGAGATGATAATTGCCTTAGATTTCAATTAGCTTTCGTAGACTATATTTTCTTTTTTCAAACATTCTGGCTTTTATTTCCCATCCTGATTACATGACAGTCCATCACAATTCACAGTTCATGCACAATTCAAGATATTTAATTAGGTTCAAATTTAGGTTAGATTAACTGTCAACTTGACAGTTGTTATAGAATGTTGGCCGCATCGAAATTATGTAATCAAATTTAATGGATAGCATAGTAAATTATTGGGCGAAAAGGTCATCCAACTTAAAACAAACTCCACGTCGGTGACACTACAGTTAGGACAATTTCATGATTTATGTTTTGATTGCCCTAGCATGGGTTTGCTTTTTAATTGGTAATATTTTTGAGATGATTGCTCTACCGCTTTACTGCAAGTCTGAAAAGACATTGAAAGTAGGCTCTTTTTACACGCGTGCGGAAAAACTTCCATTCATTTTCCACACGCTAATAAAAAAATGTAAAGAAATAAATGTGTTGTAAAACATTTTACACTTTCGTAGAAAAATAATATGTAACACGCTTGCTGAAAGGGATCGACATTGTAAAACTTGTAGCATTGGGCGTTGTAAAACTTCCATACTCAGTTTGCAGAAAAGCTCTTGTTGTACCAAAAAATGATATTTTCGTATTTTTCTATTCTACAACTTTGATGACTATATATACAACAGATTATCTAAGCTAACATTAACTTTACAGCTTAAATGCAACATAACCTTAAATAATCAAATAAGGTACTAAGTACCAGTAATTAACTTGACAATGATTGAAAATGCACAGCTGCCACTATCGATTGCAGCTTGATACGTGGCTTTCAAACTGTTTGAATATTCCAAAAGGCCCTGACAAAATAATCAGTTGTAAAGAAGGATTTCGAATAACTAGAATTTTCTGTCCATTTGATATCTGATCCGAAGCAGATTGAATGGGGCTCTTTTTATCATATAACAAATGTTGTAGCAAATCGTTTTCTTTATCACAGCCTTCAACATTTACAGTCGTAGAATTTTGTACTTGTGATCGGACATCGATACAGGTTTTTGGGATTGGACTGACTTTGGAGTTTTATTTCTCGTGGGAGATCGGTCCATAAATAATAACACTATTAAAGAGAAAGTAGTCACGAGAAATGGCGGGTCCTGGCTATTTATGTTAATCTGACCTTCACCCACATCAAGGGTGATTAGCTAAATCTAATAAAACAATTCCGCTCAAACAAACAATGGATAAATAAACTAAAACTGGAAATTTTTAATTTGACCATCCTACTTTCTTAAGTTCGTTATTTGCTGAATACAATGTCACCTGATCAAAATGACTTAGTCGTCCACGCGCATCAGACTATTACGAGTTCTGTTTGAATACTAGTTACTTTCATGGTTTTTTCATATTTTGGTAAGTTTGGCCATTGCACTTTTGACAACTGCTGATCGCCTTCTTATTTCAACCAGCTTTTTGAAGAATGTGGGAATTGCATATGTTGAAAAGTGAAGAAAATATATCTTTCTTAATGGCGACAGAGATAAGAGATTTTATAATTTCAGTTATATCCAAACACATTCAAAACCGCTTGTTAGAGTAAATTAAATCGTCTAAATACGTGTCCATAATGATCGACGAAGCTGCTGACATATATTTTACAGAGCAGGTGTTAATTTGGTTAAGAACAGTCGGCCAGAATATTTCATGGGTTTTTATCAAACGACTGAAACCAATGCTGAAACAGTATATACATTGTAAAATATGTTTTCTTAAGATTTTCTTTGGATATCCATAAATGTAGAGGTCAATGCTATGCTGGTGTAAGCAGTGTTAGCGGAAACATATCAGGTCTTCAGATTAGGAAGGAAGAATCACGAGCACTATTTGTTCATTCTACAGCTCATACGCTTAATTTGGCTGTACAAGACACAATGCAAAGCATTCCAATAATCAGAGATTTTTTGACCTTAATGAGAGAATTAATTACGTTCTTCAGAAATTCTCCTAAAAGGATGGCTTTTTTAACCAATTGCAAACAGATTTATCAACTGAAGAAAACCTCGACAGCTTGACCAACTTAAGAAGCCTAAGACTTTTTTGTCCGACGAGATGGTGTCTCCGGATCATATCACTGCAAGTTTTATTAGACTCTAATTACGAAATCTTGTTCGAAGTTCTTAACAAGATCAGCAAGGAAAGAACTGGTGAACCAGCTGTTAAAGTAAACAAGTTCTTAATACAATTGTTAAAATTTGATTCTGTGTTTTTGTTTCAATTAATGATAGGTATTCTTAGTAAAGTAGAAACTTTAAACTCACATTTACAAAAATCGCCTCTTCATCTACAGAGCGTCGCTACTAGTATCGATGTTCTAAAAAAGTCGTTACAAAATCAGCGAGAAAATGAGTTTGAATCTCTTTGCGATAATAGCCTTAGTAGGTGCAAAACACTCAAAATTGAGGAGCCGCTTCTACCACGAAAAAGAAAAATGCCTAAACGTTTAGATAAACATCCCACCACAACACATTACTTTGAAACTCGTTGAAACATTTGTTTTCGATACACAAAAGCCCCACGATCAAGCGTCAATGAAACAAAGCTTTGTTGTTACTCTAAAATTCAAACTACTGGATACTTACTGTACTAAATGCCCCGGCTGTTAAGATCTCTTATTCTGCAAATTTAAATTCAGGTGTGGGTGTTAACCCCCAAAAGTTTCTAATTAAGTAATAGAGTTAGGAACAAATAAAAAAGACATAGTGGGCGCCACCAAATTAATGTTAACAAAATCTAGGAGTCCCAATTTGAAAAGATTCCTCATTTAAAATTGACGTTAATTTAATCAAACACATATCAATCGATACTAATGAATTTTAATTCACAAAAACATCAGCAATTTGTTGAGCCAAGCTATATCATCCGATAATTAAATTTGAAATCTATATATTGCATAAAGTACAAAATAATTAGAAAGGCAGTACACAAATAAAACATGTTAGAAAAGGATTAATTTTCTAACAACAAAATCGGTACTGTATAACACTTAAAGTAGTGTTGTTCTAAACTGGACTATAATTATTTAACTCTAAAATCGCTTACACACGATAATAGCACGGGAAACAAAATGCTGGGTCAAACCCGCCAGCTTGGGATAAAACACCCGCCGTCCGACTGGACGCTACTTTAGGGTACGAGACCCACTGACCAACTGAACCTTTTAGATGCAAAGCTGTACTACTTTTTAAATATTGAAAAGAGGGAAGATTTTAAGCTAACCTATGGCGAAATAGCGTGATTTTTTTAAACCCAATGAGGAACAAGTATTTAAAAGCTTCGGGAAGATTCTAGAACAAAAATCTGCCGCGTAAGTTACCACAATCTACACGTGGCCGCAAGCTGTATTTTATACGTCTGGGATCGGAAGTTTGTTTGTACAAAATTTACCGATAGACATGCACAGGAAGCCATAATTAGCCTGGAAGCTAAATGCATTTTAAGAACTGAAATCCTTTGTAGCAAAAGGCGGTATTTCTTTAAAATATTTATAAATTAAATTTTATCAAGGTTCTTTCCTGCGAAATAACTTTTAGAACCATGGGAACACTTCAAAATTAATCTTTGATATCTTACAAGGACTGCAAATACATTAAAATGATGTCTACGAGATCTTTGTAGAAGAAATTTTATCTGTACAAAAACATGGAAAGGTGACCCCTGGTATTTAAAAGAACATCGGATAAATCTTAATATCGTAGCATTTTAATTCGACTAAAATGTGCAGGGCTGCACTAAGGTTTTTTAATCATTTATGCATACAAAATTATATTTTTTATGCACAGATGCATTATAATTAGACTATTATTGCAAGACTATGTACTCATTTAATTATATTTTTACACAATAATAGATTTGACATTAAAAACTTAATCTGTGCATTAGTGTATGTATAGCGGGCATAACTTGCTTTTAGGGCCCTACAGCCTTTTCCTAGCCCTCGGCTGACGCCTCGGGCTAAAAATAACACTTCTGGCCATAAAAGCTTCATTATGCCCTTAACACATAAATAACTATAATACATCGAGAATATGATCACGTTACATCCTGAAGACAAATATCGCGAAGTTCTTGATCAAACACTTGCTAGCTTAAATTTTGATTTCAAACTGTCACCGTGAACTACTTGGCAAATATGGAAAATTTGCAATTGGACGTGAAGGTGTAAATATAGTTTGGTTACCGATCTATATAAGTCCGATTTTGATGCGTCACGGTTAAAACTACACCACGATATGTTTCTTGACGTTGTTAAACAAGATAATTTAAATATTACAAATCTAAATGACGTTAAAAGTTTTTTTACAAACAGTAAAGATGGGAAAGTGAATAAAGTGATATGCGCGAAATGTTATTTGAATTTAAACGATTTGTACCTTTATTAACTATACCTACATCTACGTGTACAGCAAAAAGATCGTTCGTTCTCTTGCCTTCGGAGGCTAAAATCCTTTATACATCAGACGATGAAGCAAGAGAGGCTAAATCATTTATCTATGCTTTATAGTCATCAAGACGAGACTGACGAGCTTGACCTGACTATAGCTTAGACTATAACGATGTATGAAGAAACAGGTTTTTAAAATTTTTATGTTTCCATATTTAGTAATTTAGTCCATTTAGTCGTTTTTATTTTACTACTTGCTCCTAGATAATGTTTTATCTAAGAACCAAGAGCCGTTATACCATACTTTAGTGTTAGTATTGTAGGTGGAGGTGGGTACCAGAATATTTTGGTGTTCATTAAAGCAGGTCTTTAAATAAACAGAGTTTTGTTTTTTATTTGCAGTAAGTTTTTTCTAATTTTTTACTTTTATTTTTGTTACCTAATGGATTGGGACATGTGGCTACGTAACTTAAGGTTTTTATTTCTGTAGTCTTTAATTTTAGTTTTAGTAATATTACTAACTGAAAATCTTTTTGCGCCTTTCTTGTCGACTAGATTGTACTAATCAAAATAAAGGAATTTGTAACGTTATATTTTTTCAATCTAATAAACACCATTTTATATGCATAAATAATAAAGGAACCCCAGTACGGTTCTGTGCAGTTTAACAAAATTTGGTTGCGTCCAAACTGCAAACATTGTGTTAAGTTAAATAATGCTTTCTTTCAAGTATTAAAAGTCACCTCTGTGTATTCATAAATAATATTATAGAATCAGCAAAGTTTTCGTTGGTGCGAACGGTCCTTTTAAGATGTTCTCAGGCTTATAATCTTTGTTTTATAGAAGAAAAACATTAATAGAATACATTTGGCCTTAATTTATGATTTCCCCGTACGTGTTCTTTAGCAGGTTTTGGATAAATAAACTCTCGATCCCAGTGTATCAAATTACTGCAGGTCTCGATTATGAGTGAAGCCCCTTTATATTAAATATTCTTTGTTCTGAAATATTAATCTTTGCTTGGCTTGTGAAAGCCGCGTTGTTTCGATATTGGCCAATTTAAAATGTCCCTCTTAAAATCATTTGTCATTATGTAAAACAAGCCTTTTTTTAGTTAAGTCAGTCAGCAATAAACACTTAATGAGAGTGGAGCTAAGAGAGCTCTTCTTAATATCGTACTGGGGTTGTCTTGCCGACGGCATTTTTCGAATACAGTAACGTGTTTTGTTGTTATAAATATAAATATCAATCTAAGCGTAACGTATCAATCTAATCTTGTTTACAAATTAAATCATTAACAAAAGTTTTAAAATAAAATAATTCTGAAACGACATAATTAAGTGTTGTGCTAATCTTAATAAAGAAAAACATTTTAACGATTAACAATATTAACCAGCGGCGTTTCAAGAAACTTTTCCTTAACAAATGTAATTAATAATTGAACTTATATGGTTCTTTCGGTTATTTAAAAGGGAACTTTTTAATGATATTATAGTTCAAAAGCAAAACAATTGTTGTGAACTTTAATTCTTTGGTTTGGAGTAAGAAACGGTGTCAACGACTAGGTGTTTTCCAAGTTCTTCAGTTTCATCAAGCTGTTAATTTTGGTAGTTAGTGTTTAAGTCAGAATAAAAAGGCATTAATGTGTTACTCATTTTGTGGAGTGGTATCGAATAAAATTATTCGATCAAAGTACTGCGAATTGATGGATATTTTTTTATTAAAATTGGAATGATTTGTATAAACAATTCATGTACCATCTTTTTGATTATTATTTGCATGTGCATATCTTTCCCCTTTAATAAGAATTCTTATTTGGGTAATTTTTATTAAACCTATAACTATGTCCTAAATGAAAACTATTTATTTTATTTACAAATAAATCTATTTTTGAATTTAATCATATTGTGATAATATTGGACCATATATTTATGAAAGTCCTTAAATATATTTTAACCAATTTAATCTTGACGTAAATGAATATGACTAATAATTGAATTAAAATTAATAGATCTGATATTCGTTTCTGATAAAGAATATTAAATCATTATTTTTTCTAATCCTGGACTTTTCTAAACAGATGGCACCCAGAAATATATAATCTTTTTGTGTCTATAACCAGTCTTACTCCTTTTCTTTTATAATCAGTGAGCTTGAAAACAATACCCGCGTTCTGAACTTAAATTTGTTAAAGAGATGTCTCAAGCAGCCGGTGCATTTATGAGTTGTACAGTAAGTATTAAATATTTTGTGCAGTGGCGTGCGGTGAGAATTTAGGCTAGGGAAGCAACTACGATTTTAAATTTAATATACCTAGGTACAGGCGCAGACCCACGGGGGGGAATCCCTCCTCAAAGTTTTGATATACAGAGATGGGCAAAAGTATGGAACCAAGTAAATATCTCTGGAGTTTTTAGAGATATCGGAATAAAATTTGGTAGGCAGATATTACAGTAAATTGTGTATTTGCGTTGAATGTTTTTGACAATTTTGAGTTTCCGGTTTAACCGGAGGTAATGTAACGATTTTAAAATTTGTAATGGAACACCCTGTATATTATTTTAATTTTGAATAGTACATTTTATTACGATTATTACAAAGATTTAGGGTTCGATATGTTTTATTTCAAGGCCAACCGAGATTTTTACAATAAAAGTACTTTTGAGGCAAAAACTAATGAAATCTAGTAGTCTATGAAACAAACGTAACAATCACATTAGTAACTAAATTAAATTAATACAAAACGGGAAAATAAAACAAGAGTACTTTGTAAAGGGAAAAGAAACTTAATGTAGTAAATGCTCAAACTGAGCTCCATTTACTTCTTGACAAAAGGCTAGTCTATTTGTAAACTCCCTTGTAACATTAATTATTACTTCTGGTGGAATTCTTTGACTCTCTTCGGTTATTCTTTCAGCTAGTTCTTGCAAACTGTTTGGTCGATTAAGATAAACTTTGGACTTCAAATAACCCCATAGAAAATAGTCCAGTAGAGTAAGGTCGGGGGATCGCGCAGGCCATTCAATGGTACCTCTCCTTCCAATCCACCTATGATAAAATTTCCTATCTAAGCGATCTCGAACAATGCGAGCGAAATGGGGTGGTGCCCCGTCCTGCTGAAACCAGATATTATTTGGCAGTTGTCCATTTTCCTCCAGCGTCGGAATAACTTGCGTATCTAAAAGCTCTAAACATCTATCCCCGTTTAAAGTTTCTTCTAAAAAGAAAGGCTCTACAATTCTGTTGTTGTAAATACCGGCCCAAACGTTCAATTTTTGAGGATGTTGCGTATGAGCCTCTTGTATCCAGTGAGGGTTAGTTTGCGACCAGTAGCGGCAGTTATGTCGATTTACTGTACCGTTCAAACAAAACGTAGCCTCGTCCGAAAACACTATATTTCTTACAAACTTATGGTGACGGTTGCAAATATCCATCATTGTTTCACAAAATTCTAACCGTCTGTCGAAATCGTCGTCGGAGAGTTCTTGAACAAGGCGAATTTGTAGAGATGATATTTTTCTCGTTTTAATATTCTTCCTACTGAACGACGGCTTATTGCGTGTATATTGGCGAGTTCAGCAGTAGACAAATGAGGATTTTCCTCTAAAGATATTGCGATATTTTCAGCTACATCGTTTTTTGTAGAAGTTTTTGGACGTCCACTTCTTGGTAAATTACCGACTGTGCTACTTGTGGTATACCTTTGCAAAGTTTTTGTTACTAGCGAACATGATATTTGCCGATCCTGATGAATATCATTAAAAAGATCACAAACTTCTTGATGCGTTCTTCTTTGGTCCCCAAAGCCAATCATCATTAGAATTTCTATTCTCCTCTCCTTCACTTAGATGGAAAAGTTTTGCGTTCAAGTTAAAACACTTACTTATTTTAACTACTATCACGGCTAATGTCAGTTTCATAAACTGTGATTGTTACGTTTGTTTCATAGACTACTAGATTTCATTAGTTTTTGCCTCAAAAGTACTTTTGTTGTAAAAATCTCGGTTGGCCTTGAAATAAAACATATCGAACCCCATATTTTTGTAATCGTAATAAAATGTACTATTCAAAATTAAAATAATATACAGGGTATTCCATTATAAATTTTGAAATCGGCATTACGTCCGGTTAAACCGGAAACTCAAAATTGTCAAAAACATTCAACGCAAATACACATTTTACTGCAATATCTGCCTACCAAATTTCATTCCGATATCTCTAAAAACTCCCGAGATATTTACTTGGTTCCATACTTTTGCCCGCCTCGTATACTTTAGTATTATAGTTAAATAAATTTTGAATGTAAAAGTAGTTAATGTTTATTAAATATTGTGCAATAAACATACATAGGATAAAAACAAATAATGTTTGTATAGTATTGCGGTGATCTTTGAAGATAAAATAAAATACAATATGTCCACCGTTCCAGATATAAACATAAATTATATACGGTGGATTGAAATGAGAATACACCACAGATATTTTCTTTATTCCTCTCAGCTAGCTCAGGTTTGCTCAGTAAAGCATAAATTATTTGAATTACGAGACTCTTATTTACTTTTATGCCTGGAAAGGAAGAAAAACTTATATCGTAAGCACTAAAGCTCCTGCAAGCTGGAAAACTGCTACAAGAGCGCTGGATGCTTTTATTAACATCAATTAAACACATATGTAAAATTGAAAACACAAACTTTATTTAACGAACAAAATAAATATTCAAATGGCAATCAAAGTAAAAAAAATGTTATTCAAAATAATACAGTTGATAATTGAGAAACACTTCTCAGGTTTGCTCAAACGTTAGAAATAATTGTAGTGACCTGACATAGGGCCAGTACGGTCATTCGTTTGAACATACCAACACAAATAAAATTTGTTTATAAATAAAAATATTCATCAAATGAAAATAAATTTTATATAAAAGAAATTTAGTTGTTTTATTTACTTCAAATCAAATAAATTCTCAAAAGAACTTAATGAACTAAACCAAATAGTTTTATATTTGAGGATGAACTTTACAAGTTAATTATAATTCATGAAAGTAACAAGAATCGTTTATTATAAACAACCTTGTATATTACGATATATTTTCCCTGTTTAAAAACTAATCCTTATTGGTAACACTGCGACAAAACCAAACAGCTTCTTGTTTATAAAATATCGATACGTAGATCGATGTCAAAAAAAACAAATTCACTTGAATTTATTAAAACAGTCACTTTCACTTTCAATAATTTTTACACAATAATTAAATCTTCTTTTAATCCTTGAAAATTGTTCAGGTAACACTTTTAGTTTAATTTTAAACTTTATTTATACTATGACATTTGTGTCAAAAACATATGATTGAAGTATAGCCTCAAATTAATTACAGATATTATCCGGAACCGGGCATAGATTCTGCCTTGTACGTTTTATCGACTGACTTTGTTACAATTTGCCCCAGCTTATATAGTTTATGCCAGAACAAAAGAAAACTATGACATTTTTTCAAAACAATGAAACATCGAGTAAGCTCGTGACGTCACTAATCAAGCACAGCTGTTATTGTTTTTATCACTAATCCTAATTCTGTTATTATAGAATTGTAGCCCTTGAAACAAAGATCAAAAAAGTATAACACATTCATTGTCCCAAAATGTATCGTAACGAAGATATTCAAAGAAAAACTATTGACAATGTACATATCTCGTTACGATCTAATTACATATAAAGTTCAACAAATCAAGGTTCATCCTTTACAAACTAGTTACATGAATACATGACACAGGTAATACAAATAATTTCTCCATAGAAACATCTTTACAATTTACTATAAATATAATTTTTTTAGAGTACGAACACCAATTAATGCATATACAAGTGACAGCTTAAATATTAAGTCAATATTTATCAATTTACGCTCAAAATGTCCAGCATACAATGCTCTAAGCACATACATCAAAACAATGGTGAGGAAAAACAGGATAAGAGTCTATAAGAGTCATATCAACACGAACGACAGGATTTAATACCATTAATTGAAGTGATTAGAAATCTTATAAACAAATTCAAAAATTAATTGTATTATATGAGTCATAATAAGATTGACCTAATTAATCTATTTTCAGCTAATTAACAACATAAACTCGAGCTGGCCTCCTTGAAAATATAAAAATCTATCTAACGTTAAACATCGTAATGTGTAAATTTTAATATGGAAATTACTTCCTCCTAACTAGTGGTAAACCGTCCCAAAGTGTAACTTGGGTTGCATAAACGTATTTATGATCAAGCAATCTAACTAATTGATATCCTTTTTCTAAAATGAAACCTATTTATTTATATTTAAGAAAGCTAGGTTATGTTTGCAAGGAATTTTTATTCTTAGTTTTTAATTTAAGTATTAATGAACCTAACTATGGTCCTATGTATAGCCTTTATATTAATTATGCCCAAGACATAGCATGTCCCTCTTTTAATTTAAATCTGATATAAAAATATTTGTGTTAACGTTTCCGTTCCGTCGTTGATAAAATTTTCAATACGGTGATTTGACAACACCGCAGTATAATTATTAATTTATTTAAAACAATTATTTTCAAAAAATGCCCACTCCAAATAATTCTCTGGATCCGCCCCTACTAGGTAAAATAAAAAACAATATTCTAATTATTAAGCTTAAGAGTTTTTCAAAGAAGAACTTTTATACTTTATATTTATGGAATTTGTTGACTATTATTCTTTATTTAAAAAAGTACTACTATTTATAATGCAACTCGATTTTCCGGTCGTTTTTAGCAAAATACCTGGTATAGGTTTTAATATTTGTTGTTAAATTTGAAAGTTCTGATTTTAATCTGCCTTTCTCAACAATTTGTAATTTGCCTCCAAAACTATATGCAGAAAAATCTAATAATTTACAAACTGAACAACCAAATCGTAGCGATTCGGTTGTATCGGAAGTACTCGAGCAGCTGAATTTGTAGTCATGACGATAATGCAATTTGAAATTTGCATACAAAACAAACTAAATAGACTTATTTGCCTTTAAAAAAAATCTAACTTATATAAAATGAAATAATAAAATGTTTCAAAATACAATCTCATTCGCAGATTTACATTTAACAATCACTAAATCGAACAAATAACCAAATTATAATAAATAAACATTTGAGCATGAAGCACACTAAAAATAATGTAAACTTACTACGATGTACAAGACACCCGCCGACTAACGAAGGCGCGACTGGCCGGCTGGCGGGGAGAAGTGCAATAAGCAACGAAATCAGTGCTTATATGCAGTGTATGTAACACATTTGAATCGGTATTACCTTTCCGCGCAAGTTTAATGAGCCTAATTTAAAATAGTACTCTTAATAATTATACTTTTTGCTGTACGGAATTGATATTGAGCTTTAAGTTGATTAAATATTACAAATTTAAATAAACGATAACCATAATTTTATAAAAATATTTTTGTTAGCATTGGTTTTTATTTTTAATAAATTCTTAAGGGAAGCATTGCTTCCATTGCTTCTATGGACCGCACACCACTGATTCTGTGTTACCATACGATCGTACAGTTTGAATATGAATTATGGAATTTAGAGTAAGAGTTAAGTTACAAATTAAAAAAAATTGTTTAAATTTTAAGACATTGTCTTAGACAGGTGGATTTAATTTAGTGCCCATGTTCCTGCTTCCATTGAGATTCTGAAAAGTTGGCGCCGCTGAGCAAAACAGTGTAGCGATTTCTTCGAATTTCTATGTGTAATAATGAAAATTCTACAGCTACCAATTTTGCAATAGATTTTAAATTCTTCCATGTTTTTATTACAAAATAAAGCATACATATTGAAACAGAAAATCTCAACTGTAAGCTTCTTATTAGTTTTTTATTTTCCTAAATAATAAGAATCATTGACGGTGGAGATACTTTTATAAAAATAAAGCATGGAAAACCATCGCAAAACCATCACGCATTTATACATATTACAAAATTTCGAATTGTCTGGTTTATGGTTGTTTTACAGGATCCTTCAAAGTGCCAAATTTAACAAAATTGGAAAATAAATTATTATTCACGTCACTATACCAACTACATAGTATATTGCTTATCTTGAAAAATGGCATTCTTCTCCAAAGTAGGCAGGATCAGAGGCCAGTTTGAAAAATTATAAATTCGGATTTCTCTGCCTTGCTCTCCAATCAAACTGTATTGTAAATGCAAGAAGGCATTGTTGTTGTACTATGAAGGTATTGTCTTGCTAATCAAGTCCCTAGGTGAACGCCGGTGAAGGGCTGTTAGTATACTGTAATTATTCTATTTTGGTAAAGCCCGATGCGGGGAAGTTTTTTTATTATGTTATGTCGGTGGTATCTGGGACCCTTTCGGACCTCAAAGTTTGAGTCTCCTACATCGGGGGGCTTTGCTATGCGATTGTTACGCCACTGTTTTTTCATTTAAAATTTTTTCAATTTATACAATATATCTGGCCAATTGAAGTGTAATTGGTAATGTTCAAGCATTACAAAGCGTGTACATTAACCACATTCGCATGCGAGGGTAGTGTATCCATGTAATGTACTAAACATCAATACGTCGTATCAAGTAATTAGTAAGGGTATTCAAATATGGTTGTATATTAGTTTTGCTTGTACTGGACATAGCTTCTGACGCCTTCACGATATATGCATTAAATTATGCGGTAGCATGGTTCATAAATAGAGCAAATAATAAAGATCTACTAATAATATTTGTTTAAGAACCAACCATTAGGCATCAGTCCTAAATCTACTTAATTACAGTTTTACTTTCAAGTTTATTATCTAAAGCAAGCTAAACTTAATATGCCAAAAAATCTTTTCGTGTAAAAGGTCAAAAAAATGTTTACATTGAAGCTTTTACTATAATAATAATAATTTATTTATCCAACAGAATAAAGATCCACTTACAAGACAAAATATACAGAAAAAAATATAAAAACTGATCTAGATAAAAACAAGTAAATGTAATATGAACGCTGTTAAGATTCGAGCTCTGTGGGAATCCAGATGAAGCCGAAAGAGTCAGAAAACATGTCTACCATACGCTATATATTGTTGACGATTCGATAAATATGATTTAAACCGAGCTATTAGAGAATCAGAAAGTCCAAAATAGTCTAATTTAGCTAATATAATTCTATGATCAATACGATCAAACGCCTTAGAAAAGTCTAAGTACACTGTATCAACTTGGCCTCCTCTATCAATTATGTTTGAAACGTATTGTGTATACTGCGCTAAATTAGTGAGGGTGGAACGACCCTCCATAAATCCATGTTGGTATAAACTTAGGTATGGTTTGAAGAATGAGTATGTGTAATTGTACATTACCATTTTAAAAACTTTGGAAAAATTAGGTAGGATGCTAACAGGTCTATAGTTAGTAACATCACTATTATCACCACCTTTTAGATCAGGACAGATTCTAGCTATTTTCCAGACACCTGGAAACGTAGTAGTTTTCTTGTACGGCAAGGAAAAAATCTTGTACGGCAAGGAATTTGTTCTTGCGGTAAGCGTAGTGCATCCTTCTGTACCAAAGACTCAATAAACGGGGACATTTATTTAAACCAATAACTTTAAAAGGGATTATTGCATTTTACAAGAACACATAATGTTCATGTTCTCTTCTGGTCAGACTTAGCTACTTGCCATTATAGTTAGCAAGCTGTTAAATAATACAATCAAGAATCAATTAAAAAGAAAATCCACCAAACTGCCCCGAGCTACGTCCCATAGAGAAATATTAACCCTAAATAAAGCAAAAACTATTAAAACATCATGAAGCAGCTATTTCACAGATTGATTTTGAAAACAAATGGAAAAAAGCTACCAAAATGATAAGCAACAATAGTGTACAAAAGTTAATGGGAGGGGTGAAACAAAATGTGCAACAATTTTTGATGAAATCAAAATGAGTTTTTATACTATACTATAACTTCCAACATTTATTTTTGTTTTGTAATCGGCGACTTTAGGGCCGTCGAGCGGTTGAATGCTCCACGTTAAAAAGTTGGTTTCTTGCCGAGAAAGAACGGCCTTTGTGCTTTTCTTTCGAAGCAAGCTGAGTTGCACTAACTAGTTTAATTGGGGTTAATTTTTGGGTTGATTTGTAATTTTTACTTTTGCCCTTTTTTAAGTTTTTGGATTATCTTGGTCCTTTATTTGTCAGTTTTCAATATTCCTGATCTTTTGCAGGCTTTGTTGTGATACATTTGGTCTGAAGGAAATCCTCTCGCGTTCGATTTACTTTATGTGACGGTGAGTGTGTAAGTTTTAAGTTTTTGGATTATCTTGGTCCTTTATTTGTCAGTTTTCAATATTCCTGATCTTTTGCAGGCTTTGTTGTGATACATTTGGTCTGAAGGAAATCCTCTCGCGTTCGATTTACTTTGTGTGACGGTGAGTGTGTAAGTTGGGGTTGTTTGTAATGTAGATAACGCGACTATGAGTTCATCTGAAAATACTAGGCTTAGCTTTTTTCAACCGATTTTGTTCGGTTGCGTTTATATAAATAATCACTTATGGAAACCTCTGAAGAATTGTAATCATACAACAAACGTTGTATATGGAAGTATACGTATATAGTAGGTATATACATATTGTCATGATATTTTATCATGTTAGAAAGAATTCACTCACACTAATATATACCCGATTGAATTACGATTTTGTTACATAACTTCCCCATTAAAAATTAAATTTTGAAAAATATTTTCTGCGTGAAACTAGGTTCAGGTAATTAATACTAACATGCTCACAAGAACTCTTTAAGCTGATAAAGGATATATAGAAATCCTGATTTTCATAGAAAATAGATAATTTTTCCCATAATTTAACGATTTGGGAATCGTTTATGCAGTTTTTTCAACTTAATAAAGTTTTAGTTCAATTTTAATGTTGTAAATCATCTTAAAATATGTTGTTTTGAAGATTTATGCAACTTATGAAATCTTAGTTAAAACATTGTATTCATATTAACGAGATATCTTCATTTTGCAGTTTTTATAAATTTCATAATTTTAAAGCTGTTTGCTATGTTGGTTTATTGTAAATAAGTACAGTAACATTATATCCACAGAACTGATACACTCTTTAATGTACAGTCTAGATTTTGTTGATATAATCACATAAAAACAAGTTAAGCTGCGTTTTTCTAACGTTCAAGTGAATTACGTAAAATAGCTTGTATGTCAAATTTCTTAGCATCTAAAAACATTCAGATAATGTTATTAAGGATGTAATGTTTAGTCTTGTGATGAAAGGGACATGTAAGAGTGTTTTTATGTAATTAAGTCTTTTGTTAATATTAGGAGAGTATTGTTCGTCAACATAAATTTTAGAGGCATATTTTTCAACCCTAGTGTTCTATGTCATTGAATTCAGAGTTTTATTTTCTGTAAGTTAGTCTAATTAGTTTTTACGTCAATGAAGATTTATAATCTTGTTTATTGTTTCCAGCCTTATTTTGTGGAACTCCATAATCATGAAATAAATAAAGATTATTAATTGACACTTTAATTAAACAAAAAGATTATAGGTTAGCTATCAAAAGAATATATCCCATTGACAATCAAACAGAAGACACAAATTACATATCTATACCATATTTTGGCAAAATATCAGAAAAAATTGCACATATACTAAGAAAAACCAACAATTATAAAATAACATTTAAAACCAACACTAACACTTTTTCATTTTTATTTAATGCTAAAGACATGATATCATGAAATCGGGCATTTACCGTTTAAATTGTTCTTTTTGTAGTTCGGTATATATTGGACAAACACTTCGAAATTTTGACATAAGATATAAAGAACACGTACGTCATTACAAAAATAAACATCCTGAAAAATCGAATTACGCCAAACACCTTTTAGAACAAAATCACACAATGACTCCTCAAAATAATATTAAATTCCTACATTTTTGTAATAACAAACGCAAATTAGACATTTTAGAAGCCTTTGAGATATACAAACACAAACTCAGGGTACCTTTAATGAATGAACAACTTGAGCTCAGTAATTCTCCGTTACTGGAAGTATTAGATGTTTAATTATGATTTTTATTATTAATTTTTATTATTATTATTATTATTTTATCTAGTTACCTATTTTGTATCTACCTTAGCGACGTGTTTGTTTATAATTATACCTTTGATAATGACAGCATAGCTGTCGAAACAATATTGTCAGGTATATTTTAATAAAACTGTGAAACTTTTAATAATCTTTATTTATTTCAAGATTTATAATAATAATTTGGTTATGTTAATTATTAAATATCAATATTCTTTTGTTTTGTTGAGATTTTTCAAAGCAGTCATTTATTTACCAAAAAAGTATATAACGGGACTCCATTTTTTTAACAATTAAGTAGCAATTTACTATCAGAGAAACAACGTTCTTAGCTGCTCCTAATATTTAAATTTGTGAGGTTAGTTTTAAACATTAATTATGTTAAAAAATTAAGGTTATGTGAAATGTCGATATTAAAAAAACATTGTTAAAGTGTGTTTTGAAATAAAATTAGTTTAATTTTGGTGAAAATGTATATATGTGGCGGCAAATTTAAAAACGAAAAGTGAGCTTTTAAATAAAAAAAAATGATTTAATTTAATTTGGATACCTACAATTTTGGTTATAATAGAAATGAGATTTATGGCTTAGATAATTATTAGCAAATTTAAATAATATTTTTAGAGTTATTGCAAAACAATAATAAATAATAATATTATCCCTTTATATAATTTTTTTTATTTGTTCTTGAACCAAACTTTAAATTAATTTACTGTCATTAGTAATTTATTAATTTAATTCTGAATTCTTTTCTAAATTTTCTATGACTATCAATTTAGTTCTTTTGTTTCTTTTCTTTTATGTGTTTAATGTTGTTATAAACAAATAAAAAGCTTGTGTTCTTTATTTTATATTTTGTTATTTGTAAAATCTTATTTGTTAATAACCAACTTACATTTAAATATAAGAATATTCTATACCAGCGACAAAACCTGAGAGAGTCTCAATAAAGTGGGACAGTGTTACTCAGTATAATATACAATTATTTATCCGTAGCATCATATAAATCTTTTTATAAGGTAAGCAAGTTGTATGCTTTTTGTCATCTTTATGCAAATCATATAATATCTGACGTTTATTATTATTTTTCTTAACCTCCCCTCCATATCTTGGAAATATGTGAAGCACAGATTCTTTTAAGAATTACTTATATCGTTGTCACTTCCGTAATACCTCAAGGATCTATACTGTTCTACTCTCTTCTCTACCTATGAGTAAAACTTTCAAGCTAAAGTTCAGCATGTTAATCCCCATTTTTACGCAGAACCTTAATACATAAATACACCTAATACACTTAATGAAGATCTCCGTATAATGTCTGATATCGTGTCAGGTCACTCTTTAAAACTATATTAAAATAATAATAGATAATAGACAATTATTAGTTTTTTGCTGAACCCTGAATTTTTTTAGTTAATTTTAAGAGGTTAAGTGGCAGAGCAGAATGAGTCTGAACCTTGCCTCCTTCTCATAAGACTGTACTTTTGTTTAATTGGGGCCAAGAGAATTAAAGGTATTTAATTATTATTTTTGTTATTATTAAATAAATATATGATATATTTCTTAAAAGAAATACTATATCATTTCAGTTTTTTTCTACATGTTCTATAAAAATGTACCTAAATGACATAAAATTTATGAAATTTCCCTCGTGTCCTCCATATAATACTACCGATGCCTAAAACCGACGTTATTAATAAATTATTGTCACTCTGTTATTTGGCGGTAGATCACCGTCTTATTATAAAGCGAAAGTACTTTATTTTCCGCCCTAATAGCTGTTTTGTTGTTCTTTCCTTTCCGGTATTTTTGTCACACTCATAAATAAATTTATTATCCTTTATCTCTTTTTAAAACACTCCAACTTTGTTTTAACTGTAGAATTAATTTTTCTCTTTTAAAAAGTACTCTCCATAATAACAAGCACACTTTGCACAAGGATATATATCCGAAAAATTAAAACCTAATTTGTGTTTGTTTTTCGAAATTATAAAAACGTTTATCCTTTCGGAGAAAATTACATTTTAGAATTTAATAACTCGAATAACTTTCACCGAAAAATTTAATTTTACTTTAAAAAAACTAATTTCGTGTAGATATAAATTGAAGAAACACTCCCAACCACACAGAATTTACTTCTTTTTTTGTGCTTTTTAACAATGGAACAGCCAAAAGGTAGTAAGGGTCATAAATTCTCTCATTTCTAGATCCCTTCTTTGGTCGCTGTTTCGTAAATACTTAAAAAGGGTATGAAATTTTTAAAAAGGCGCGCCAAAGTTAGAATAAAAAGTGTGGTAGCTTGCACATGAATATTTTAAAACTTTATTCTCACACCTGAATAAAAACAAATTAGTCTGCTTAAAAAATAACTTACCGATTGCTGCAGCAAGAAATAACATAAAATAAAAAATCTTCCATAAAAAAACTAAACAATCACAATAATGTCACTTGAAATGTCACTGCCAGTTGAAATTTGTAAAATAAATTATTAAAAATAAGTAAGGAACGCAGACTCATCACAGTTGAACAACACGGTTACCTTACTACCGTTATAGTTAGTTTCCTCTGTAGATTATTATACAATAGCGTAACAGAACAACGAAGAAGCACTGGAGGATGACGAGAGAGAATATTTTTATAGTTTATTCATTTGCCTATACACTAGGTAAAAGTGAACCGAATATATTCATTCAAGCGAATTTTAATCGATCGATCAAATAACCTACAAAAAATACCAGTTTAACTTGTTTTTTTCTTTCTTTTCTTCTTATTTTGCAATTCTTACATAATTCTAAAGGATCAGATTTCGGTTTTGATGTAATAATGCGTATGTGTATGTATAATTAATTTGTTAAGAGACAACGATCTGTATGTCCATAATTTAAGATATGCGTCATCGTCCTCATATCTTACCTCCAGCAGACTCTCAACCTACACTGGACTGCTTTATATTTCTTGTTAGATACAAAAATACATATACTAATGTATATGCTTAAAGGTATGACAAATCTATATAGTATTTCAGTGGAAGAAAGTATTAATTTATAATATAGAAATAGGTGTTCCTACGGGATTGGACGGATTCATTAAAAGACAAAATATTATAAATTAATACATAAAATTTATTCTATTCACTAATCAAATGTTGTCTTTTAAGTTTAATGTTCCATAGCTTGTCTTGTTAAAGAAACACCTGATTTCTTTTCTTTGGTGGCGCAAGGCGTAGTGTATGGTAACGAGCGACTATTAAAATAAAATTGTGAATTGGAGTAGGCCATGGCTTAGCTTGCAACCGTCTAGATCGAGCTCTATAAGTCAATTTCTCCCATTTATACATAAAGGTGTATGCAGTAACATTTCAATACGATTTTTACATAAGAATAAACATAAAATATTCGCGATAAGTTTTTCTAAAGTAGAGAAATATATAAAATGAGGAATCTAAGTATTCAGGGTCGCTTCCTTGCATTTCGAAATAAATTTTTAACAAACAGTTTTATGGTGTTTTGATGAGATCGCTGTTTAACTAAAGCAGTTGTTAAAAAGAAAATTGTAACTTCTGTATTATAGTTTTTACAGACGAAACCTAGATTTAAAATGAAACAAACAGCTTGGTTCTACTAAACTGAAACTGTAAGTCTAGGGAATATTCCAATCATCAAGTCATCTTATCTATTTATCATCACAAGATTAAAATACTAATACAATATAGTAGATAGTTTTAACTCGCAGATTCTATCGTCATCGCTCCGGTCGTGAAGACCTGCACTATTTCGGGAGTGGAAGACGTAATTTCACGGCTCAAAACAGAAGCGGTAGACGAAGAACTACCAGAGGCATTGAACACCCAGCTATTGAATAATTAATAACTAGAATACACGAAACTGAATAGATCTCCGTTGTTTTGATATAGCGATTTCTTTGTTTTATTTTAATTGAAACTTTTAATTTAAAAAATCATTTTACATCAGAAGCGGGATTAAAAATTTATATTAGTGTAGTGAGTTTGTAATTAGTTTGGTTAGGAATTAAGTCTGTTTAACCATCATAACCAGTGCCGCGTTCAGGTTTGAACCAAGAGAAACGCTCTCAAGATGCCACCCAAAGACTTAGTAGTTGGTAGCAGCAGGTCAACAGCAGCATGAAGACGAAGAGGAAGCAGCGTCATCGTCGTAGGACACCAACTTCGACGACGGGGACGATGTTCCAAAGGATCCGAGAAGTGAAACGCAGGTAGAATGTTTGAGGAAGTAAAACAGGTAAAATCTCGAAACGAAACAGTAAATGTAAGTTCCATTTCTAATAACACAATTAAATAATTTGATCCCATCGAAGCTGCAGGTATTAAAGATCCAAATATGCTAGCGAGTCATACTTATCGGCGCACACACAGCAATTCTTCCAATTTATCAGGACAAAATTGAATTTTCGATTTGCGTTGTATAACAAAATCTACAACAAAAAAACATTCTCTAATCATGCCTGTTTCTTAGTACCCCATCTTATATTAGTTTTTGTCTTAACAGTAAAAACAAAAGACGCGACTGAATTATAATGCAGACTTGTTGCAATCTTTATGAGTCAGATAATTTGCAAAAAGTTCCGTTGTGTTTTCAATTAGTTGGTGTTATTTTATTGACATGGACTTTGCAACTGCAGATATGTGCTCTTATTTTATAAGATGTTATGATAATATTGATTCATTTGTTTATATTATGTAAAAAATTTCGGAAAGTAAATTTTATCATTGTATTTTGGTAATTTTCAGACTTTACGGAGTCTTATAAAACAAGTTCCACCGACTACCACCAAGATAGTTTAAGTGTTAGTTTCAGCCTTCTAGGTAATTATACTAAAATTCTGGCTATCCCAACTAACCTCTTTATTAATAACAGAATTGTTTACAGGTAGCACACCGACACCATCGGTGCAATTCGACGAAGTACATAGATTAGCGTTACGCGAAAAGAATTCTTTTTAATGCAATTAGTGCTAAGAAAAAATAAAAGTTTTTTAAGTTGTCTTCTCCTATGTGTAATTTGACAAATTTAATATTAGTAGCACCATTTCGGACATTATAAAACATTTGAAAAATATAGTAAAGTATTTAAATTATTGTAAGGTGAAAATGTAGCAAAAAGATTAATGATAGATTTGGATAGTATGGAGAGTTAAACATAATTTTAGCCAGTTTAGGTAGATTGGTGGTTTGTATGTTTGATTCATAATCAAAGATCGGAGGTTCGATCCCCGGCCGAGCGGAGAAAATTCAAAGCATGCTTTCTTTTCGGATAGAAAGGCTCTGTGACAATGTGATGTTTGCCACGATAAAAATCCCTATTTTTATTACATATTTCTTAAGAGCTTGATATGAAACAGTGGCAAGCAAGAGGATTAAAAACTAAAGAAGTACTTAACAACAGAAAAAGAAAATTATAACTCAAAAATCTTATATCGAAACGAGACTTTTAGTTAATCGATCAAAACAAGAATGTGGTGATGCAATGATGGCAACACGGGCAGAAAGTTTTTCGACAATCCTGATAAAATTGCTGAAATTACCGGATTAGATTTTAATCTGATCGAAAGATTTTCTGACATTCTTAGTCTTTTGTCAAGCGCGCATTACATCAAGTTTGAAGAGTTTCGGAGATATTGTTTAAAAACCGCTAGACTGCCTATAGAATTATATGAATGATTAGTTATAAAATTAGTGCCACTGTCCATAAAATACTTATATATGGCAGTGACATAATAAAGTCTCTGCCTTTGCCAGATGGTTATGTTAGGTATCCCTGAAGATATTTTAGAAGTTCGTCGCAAAAGACTAGAAACACATACGACTAGTATTTCATTTCAGAAAAACGTCAAGAATCAATACAAATATGGATATCATGAATACGATGACCTCATCATAACAGTCCATAGAAAGAAAACAGAAAAATAAGAAAATCCTTTTCTCGAGTATTGTTAGACATGTTGGTAATGTACAGGTTTTCTGAACGGTAGTACTACAAATCATAATTAGATATGCGTTTATAGACTGAACCGAACTTGTAAAATAGGATTGTTTATGTAAAAAGCCCTATTTACGTTTGCTAAGGTTAGATATATCTATTACAAACATACTTTTTGATTTTCACACCCAAAATATCCATATATCATGCAAGAGTATTTTTGTCACTCTAAATGCTAGAATTTGCCGTGTGTGCGGCGATAGAAATGTTTGTAAACCTTTGGAATTTCAGTACAGTCGCAACCAAACCATACCAAAACAAAAAATTTCGCATTTTTGTATTGCATCTAGGAATATCTTTTGAACAGAATTGTCCGCCATTTTGGATTTTGTAATTTAAATGAAAAATTTAGAATCAACAATCAAATATGCTTACAAAAACCGATTTCTGCTAAAATTGGAACATTTTCTAAATAACTTAGTCCGCCATATTGGATCCGCTATTTTCAATTTTTTAATTTCAATCAAGAATTTGGAATCGGCAATCCAAAAAACATACGAGATTCTGCTGAACATTTTTTAAACAAACTGGCCAGCCATTTTAAATTACACAGTCTTAACAAAAATTCAGGAATCGCCAAATCAAAAAACAAACTCATTTCTGCTAAAATTGGCATTTAAAAAAATAACCCACCATATTGGATTTGCCATTTTGAATTTGGTAATTTCAATAACAGCTTTGGAATCGCTTTTCTGCAAATTGCTGCTAAAATTAGAGCATTTCTTGAACAAATTGGTCCGCCATTTTAAATTTTGTAATTTCGATAGAAAATTTGGAATCGACTATCCACAAAAACATACAAAAACGCATTTCTGTTGAAATCGCATTTCCTGCAAACATCTTTTAACAAATTGGTCCTCCATATTGGATCTGTCATTGTGTAATTTCGATGGATAGTTTGGGCTCGGCAATTCAAGAAACAAAAAGTCCATTTCTGCTAGAATTGACATTTTTTCCCGCGAATGGTGAAAGGCAGAATTAAAAACGGACCTTTTTTACTTCTGAATATTGCCTGAACTTACTGATCTAGTTACTTTAGTTTAGTAACTTATAATGGCAACAACCTCAATATTATTAAAGACGTCAATATAAACAAAAAGTACATAAACATAACCTCTGATTGATAGACGTTTCGTGAGCCGTAAAGCTACAAATAAAAAGGAAGTATAATATTAGGCTTTTAAAACGTCTTTTAAAGTAAGATTTAAACTTTTATCTGGTAATATCAACACTAATAGTTATTTATGTATTAAGGGCATAATGAAGCTTTTATGGCCAGAAGCGTTATTTCTAGCCCGAGGCGTCAGCCGAGGGCTAGGAAAAGGCTGTAGGGCCATAAAAGCAAGTTATGCCAGAAATGCATACACTATCTTATGCACAGATTGGTTTTATCTCAAATCTATTATTGTGTAAAAAATATAATTAAATGAGTACGTAGGTTACATCAAGCCGCTGTACGTATACTTATGTGCATATATACGAAGTACGTTACTATAGTTACTATCTAAAATACTTAATTTCAGCTTATTTTCATTGGTGATAAGTTTACAAATTATATTAAGAACCAATCAAGTTCTACAAATACAGCTCTGACATTTAATTGACGTTTCATTATTGCCCGTCGGATCATAAAGAGGCCCTTGGGGCATAAAGAGACAGTTATGTTTAGATAAATCTAGCAATAATAGTCTAATTATAATGCATCTGTGCATAAACTATTTTATGCACAGATTAAGTTTTTAATGTCAAATCTATTATTGTGTAAAAATATAATTAAATGAGTACGTAGGTACATCAAGCAGCTGTGCGTATACTTATGTGCTTATACGAAGTACGTTACTATAGTTACTATTCCAAAATATTTAATTTCAGTTTATTTTCATTGGTGATAAGTTTACAAATTATATTAAGGACCAATCAAGTTCTACAAAAAAACTTCTGACATTTAATTGACGTTTCGTTATTGCCCGTCTGACCATAAAAATGCCCTTGGGCCATAAAAAGACTTTTATGTTTAGATGAGTCTTACAATAATAGTCTAATTATAATGCATGTGTGCATAAAAATAATAACGGTATTTACTTTTGAAGTTTTTAGCGGTTGCACATTATATTAACAAATACTTTAAGGATACTTGTTACAAACTAATAGAACTGCAAGAAAGATTTCAGATTTACTACCGATATTAACAACAAAATAGTAGACTGGCGATGGTAGCGTTCGTTTGATGAAAAGGTCAATTGGAGCATTTTTTGAACAAATCGGTCCGCCATTTTGTAATTTCGATGCACATTGAACAAATATTATTTATAGTATAATTAAAAGTAAATAAGTTAATAATATCTCCTTAGTAAAAGTTTACAATAATAGCCAACTGTGCCGCTGTAGGGTACGTTTTTAAATAAATGTGTCTATCGCATTGGGGGATGCCACTCAGTGGGTATAATTTCAAAATTGTTTTTGGCATTTTGGAGTATTTAGAAGAATTTAGTCGAATCTCCTTATAGGATTTTTTTCAAAAACACATACATACAATTTACATACAACAAGGCAATCCAATAGCGAACAATTTCACCATTACGTCTTATTTGAGGCTTCGCCCAGTTGTTTGTTTTTTAAATTATAAATTTATGAATTACGAATGAATTTAAATTCCACGTCCGTTACTTGTGAAACTGGAAAGGTCACTTTACAGATACTCTAAGTGTATTTTAATCAGATTAAAAGAATTTACCTTGTCTAAATAAATTATCTACTTATCTAGTCGGCATTATTTAAGTACTTAAGGGCATAATTTTTGTTGCATGTAGACGATAATGTTTGAAAGCCTTTATTAAACGTTTTGTTTCAGTTAGTTATAATTGCTTGTTTATTAAAATTGTTTGTCTCTTACTATTCTTTGTTATTATATTATTTAAATATATGTTAACTTGTTTTTATGAAAGCTATAGCAGAGGGTAAGTTTATGCGCCATTTTGGATATTGTTTAGTATTTATCAGTACAGGCTGGCGCCGGTGTTGCGTTAAATGACCTTTTTAGCTATCTGTTGGACCATATGACTGACGAAAATGTCTAAATATACATATATCATCTAAACATACAATGCCGAAAAGATATTTAAAATACAAAAATACAGTACTTATTACCATGATAAGTATGTTGTAAAATGTAACTATTTTTAGACTTACCCACAATTCTTGTACTTATGGAAATAGCGTTATCAAGACGACTTACCTGAAAAATAAAAATATAACATTAATATTGCGATATTTTTGCATATTATGTAATAATGTAAAAGTAAACTCTTAATTCGTCAAAATAAAAATGAAAGTGCATAAAAATATAGAGAGTGTAACTGATACAACTACAAACCTCGTAACGGAGGGGGGGGGGTTAACTGTAATGATTTAGAATGTATTGTCCTTATCAATATGTGATAGCTTTCTGGTAGTTTTGGAGAAAATCGCATTGTAAATTTTAAGTACACCCCTTGTACTCTCATTACAATTAAAAATACTAAACAAGCAAAAAATTTTGTAAAAGTGTTTTTCCTTGTTTAGTATTTTGAATGTAATGTAAGTGAGTACAATGACCGTACTTAAAATCTAAAATGCGATTTTCTCAATATCTAGCATGAAGCAACCACATGTTGATAGGGAAAATATGTTCTAATAACAGCTACCCCCCCCCCCCGTTACGAGGTTTGTAGTTATATTAGTTACACCCTGTATACATAAAAATTAAATAAGTTAATAGAACCATAAATAATAGTAAGAATCTAAGAAGTACAGTGCATAATGAGTTGAAGTAGTAACATCTAACAAACATGCGACTATGAACAACAACAACGTCCATGATTTGTACCCAAGTCCTTACCTATTTTAACCATGGCCTAACGATATGTTGAAAAATCCGAATACAAAAAAAACATCGAACTATGTTTATTTGGTATTCATCGGAGATGCTCTCCTTTCTAGTTAAGACTATAAATAGTTTTGACTATCATCTTACGTCGATTATCTGCGGGAGTTGCCAATTACCTTTCTAGCGGAGATATTTTTATTATATTAGAATTTACTAAGATTTCCTAAGAGCACACGCTTATTTTGTGTGTTTCAGATGATCTAACGTGTGCATTATTGCCTTCCTATGGATATTTATCTTCTGTACATACAAATTATTATACTTTGTACTAGATAATCATTCTAACGCTTGTACACTTGTGACAATTTTATCTGTTTTAATGTCAGATTGTACTATTAGTTTCATAATGATCATATTAGTCCCGTCCTAAATCATTGAAATCAATAATACATAACTTTCGATTAGCAGAGCCGTTTTACAGAATGGTTTAGCTTGATTTATGTATTTTTTAAGTAATTTAGCTTAGTATGCTGTTGAGCGAGCGATTAATAAATTTTCCATCTTTTTTATTGTTTCCAGCCTTATTTTGTGGAACTCCATAATCATGAAATAAATAAAGATTATTAAAAGTTTCACAGTTTTATTAAATACCAAATAAACACAGTTCGATGTTTTTTTTTGTATAATAATAAAACTGTGAAACTTTTAATAATCTTTATTTATTTCATTTCCATCTTTACGTTAATATACTTGTAAAACCATTCTAGAGCCTTTAGTCAGATTAGTACAAGATTTGCATAACTCTTTTCTGCCTCGCCTATGTTTCCATTTAGCGCCTTTTGGATTTTTTAGTCGTTTGCACTGGCGTTTTGTGTATAGAATCTTGAAAAAACAAGTTTACTTTTTTTCAATTTTGTCTTAAGTTAAATATTAAAACGGCCATGGATTTCGGCTGAGTTGAATACCATTGTAGTGAAGATTCTCTACACCATACCGCTGTGGCAAACCTAGTAAAATCACCTTTTCGCGTTTTAATCGAATATTTATAGTAACCTTAAGTAATATTCACTTTAATATCATATATTTTGAGTATTAATTTTTTTTGTATCCCACGTCAAGTTTGTAAATCAACGAAAACAGTGCTACATGCAGTGTATCTACATACTTGTATAAACGTGCAATCTTTGATTCTGAAAATCCATGCATACGAATACATGACGCTACTGTGATATAAACTACAAACTAATCTCTGCCCAAAAAACGCCGTCAATAACATCCTAGCACAGAAATGTGTAAATACGTTCATCTTGCATGCTTGATACTAGTACATACATTAAACAACATCAGTGATCATCGAGATCAAAACATACCCGCGACAGTTATTCCCGGCAGCTTCCGCTGGTGGCGCAGCCATAGCCAGCGCCTTATACCGTGCCTGCTCATCTGTTGGTAGTACAATATCGACGGATCTCGACCTTAAAGCTACGTTGGGTCCCACTGGTACTTCTAAACTAACGCCGGAATGTTGCAATTCCTCAGTCTTCCCTTGCGATACTTTCGAAAAACAAGAATCCACAGAAGCTGCACGGTCCCGTTTCAAGTCCGGCACTTGCAAATAAATATCGCGCACAACCACACCGGCCCCGGGTATGGTAACGTGATCCCCTTCCGAGAGGGCACCTTCGGATGTCCCATCTGATACTGGTTCCGATGGGACATCCGACATGTTCTCCAAGGAGTTTCCAGTCGGCTCGCCGAAAAAAGCTTCCTGACGCTGTATAGATTTTCTGCGTACTGGTGTTGGTGGCACGGATTCCAGTTGTTCGTCTTCTATCGGAGGGAAGTATTCTATTACTGGCGATGTTGGTACTGGCGGCGGGGACTGTAGAGGTGGCGAAAGTAGCGTAGGAGATAGTGTGACTGTGATGGAACATTCTGGCATTATTGCGTCGTCATCTGGTTCGCTCGAAGACGTGTCGCTTATACTAAACGATCGGAAATCTGGCGGATCCGACAATGGTTCTTCGATAGAAGCCCTCGCCTTAGCATATTCTTCTAGACACACGCAATGGATACAATTAGGCCCACGGGTACTCGAGGAACGACGACGTTGGAAACGCCTTAGAGGCACTTCTAGATAGGATCCTGATTCTTCGCTACCTCCGGAGTCCACGCTTTTCGAGCGCGTTCCGGGAAACGGTGCCGGCACACGCAATAAGGATGCAGGGTCTGGTGGTTGACCACCGGCCTGCTGCAACTTCTTCGCTTGGATTTCATCGAATGAAGCCGACCGAATTTGTTTGGGTACTTCAAGGCTGCTCTGGGTCTTCATTTCATTGCCGGTAGGTGTGCGCGACCGCTTGAATGTGGTCCGCAACCGCTGCATAGTTCAGCGCGGTCGCCGATGGCCACCCACAATCCGTGCCTCATTCATTCTGTAAACTATACAAATAGTCTTGGTTTATAAGCAACAATAAATTGTACAACAAACAAATTATTCAATTGATGTGTGTGCGGTCACTCGGCACATAATAATACTCGACTGATTAAATTTTAAAGGTTCAATTTGTGTGTAGAATGTACCTTTATGTGAGCGGTTCAGATATAATAATAATACACCCCCAAATATATACTTGTGTTTCCATTTATGAGAGTATGTTTACAAAATCTTATTAAGTGTTACCCTAGCGGATGATTAATATGGTTCAAATTAGTATTTAGAAGGTCCCTAACTTCCCCTATTATAAATGTTTAATTCCTTCTATCCAACGGTTAGTAGGTATAGCATAATATTTCGCTGCCCCAGGAGCAAACCCGTTCATAATCAATTCAGAAACTCCTACTGCTACTACGATATACACGAGATTACTTCAATAAGCACTTTTACTAACACACGATCCCTTATTTTAAATCAATATTCACTGCATTAAAGTTCATTCAACCAATCCTTTGTACGTTTACATAAAGGAATTTCTTTTGTCTACTATAGCCCGGACCTTTCTTTTTCTAAAGCTGTACTTTTAAATTTACCCTTTTAATAACCCAAAATAAAAAATAGCTGTATAAGAGCTTACCAACGGCAAGTTTACGCATGATGCATAACTGTAGGGAAAGATCCCGGTTTTCCATGACAGTTTGTGCAGATTAGGTGCTGTATAACTTGGTGATAAAGTAGGTTATGCAAATTTAGGATTACAATGTTGAACATGAGTAATGTTGTCATTTAAAGCTGTAACATGCTTATTTTGTATTACTTTTTTTAGTTCTCTTTTAAAAATAAAAGTATACAGCAAGTTACAAAAATAATAAGGAAGATATAAATCAAAGTAAACCAAAAAGTCGACATTAACATCAACATATGCAATGACTGGTTTTTAAAATACATTGAAGTATATACATTGCCTATAACAGTGCTTTCACTTGTTTTATTACTTCTGCCCCATACGGTGTTAGGAGAATATATCGCGAAAATATATATTAACATACATATATTATGTTTGTTAGTTTTCCTTATTTTCAAATGAGGAGTATTCTCTATTTAAGGACTATTTCAATTAAAAAATAAATAAATCACATACCCCTTAGATAACATAATAAATTACAAAAATGAAGATGAAACAAATCTTTAACAATAAAAAAACCTAGCTTAGAACGTCTCGAGACAAGAATGATGAGAGGCTTGAGAATCTGTAAGCTTGAAATCCTAAAGCCATAAAGTTTCTATCAGAGCCTTAACTTTTGTAGAATTCTAAACTTTTGTGTAGGTAAATTCTAAATTCCATTCTTGCACAAAATGACTACCTGTAACCTACACGAGCTCGTATATTTACATAAAATATCTTTAATTTATTAACATCTCCATATCTCCAATATTTTTCGTCATTAATGCTCCTAATATTTGTCAGAGTGGGCATTTTGTGTGAGGATTTATTAGCAATTCAGTACTTATTCCTACAAAACTATTTCTTTTATTATTAAGCTTTTATATTTAACATCAAATCTTATCATTACGCTTGCGACTTCGGGACGAGAGAGTGGCTAAATATTAGAAATTTCTGCAGCCTGAGTGTACCATTGACACCTTTGAAACAAAAATTGAAAGTGGGGGTACTACACATGATTACACGAAGCAGTTTTATCGTGAACCTCGATCTATGCGTTTCCACTTATAACTTATGTTTTACAGTTGATTTAAAAGCGCTATCAGTATTATAGGTATATATGGTAATATTAAAAAACCTCTATAATTGTGAATGTTGTTTTAAAAACTTTATCAGTTTAGAGAAATAAATAAATTATGTATTAATGCATTTTCTTTAAACACAATAAAAATATAAACTGAAATACGTAAATAAACTTTTAATTGTAATATAACTTATAAAATCTTATTTACAAGTAGATATAAACAGTTGTAGCAAAAAGGTTTATTAATCAAATGTATTTGACAATTAAAAGAGAATTTACGACGTTTACTATAAGCACATTAATGTTATTTAATTTGAGACACAAATTCTAAAATAAATATATTGCGCAGAAGGTCGATTTTTATAAAATTACACATTTCTTATCTATCGGATATGTTTAATACAAAAGGTGGGAAGGCCAGGCTATTTAAAAGTACAGTCAGCGTAAATACATTATTGCAAATTATGCACTCAAACCTTATCATTTATTATGCCTGCTTATCATTTATTGTCTCTGTTTTCTTTCAATCTATTTTGTGATAATACGTACTGTTATGATATAACATACTTGAGTAGTGCAGAAATGCATATATGCAGGATGTGTTGCCTATCTGACAGGCGACTGAATTTTTTAATTTAAAAATAGATTTAACGTATTTAAATTTGGTTCAATTTATGAAGGATACACACTACAACACTGAGATGGAAAGCAATAAATTTTAAACAGATTCTTCACTTGAATTTCACAAACTCAATTTCATGATGGACGATCCTATGTCGTTGGTTGATAGTCTTACATTTACATATTTTGAAGCAATTTCAAAGCCTGTTTTCACCTGAAAATTATTAAAGGCATGGGTGAGAAGGTATACACAAGTATTTATTACTTTACTTACAGTTTCTATTATTGAATTTCAAGAAAATGTTCTATTTCTTTGATGATTCATGATTTTCCATAGTAAATGGATGTTTATAAATGTCATTTAGATTTCTAACTAAAATGTTTTACTGCAATGTTGTTAAGCAAGTTCTGGGGTGCTTTTGACACTAAAAGGTCAAAGTGGGCAATTTTTTTAAGAGAAGGTTTAGGCCTTTGAAATCCCAAAATTGTAACGTTCAGCATGGTCTGCTAGAATGTTTAAATTTAATTTATAATTATAATTTTGGTGTCAAGATTTATGTAATTTTTGTTTGATAGGATCTTAGGATTGATTTTATGATAAGAAAATGATGTTAAAATGTTTTTATTTGAATTTTTGTGAAGTAATGATTGTGAGGAAATTCAAGATGATTATTATTGAATCCTGGAGTTAATTTTGCATCAGGACATTAATTTTGGGTATTGCTAGAAACTAGAAATTCTCCTCTTTCGTTTTATAACATTTGTTTAAACAATTAGTTTAGTTTATTATTAACAATGTGGTTATGAACATTTTAGTGTAAAAGACATTCTTTTGTTTCTAGTAACTTACTAAATTAATCTAGTTCCTAACTAGAAAAATCAATAGCGATTCGCAATTGTTTTCCAATTATTATTAAAACAGCACGAAAATTTGGTTACTCTCTCTTGAAATTCGATACAGAGCAGAAGTCATGTCAACAACATGTCAGATTGTACGTTATTTTGATAGAATTTCGAGGTTATGTTGGTGAATTTTACGTCACTTAACTGCCAACAAAGTGAGCTTATGACAAATGCCATCTTGTTTTTAAATTTGTTTTATAAGTTCTTAATAATTTAATTAATAATAATTATAATGGTTTTACATTAATTAATATTTTGAATGCAAATTCATATAGAAAAATTTATCGACTCTGCTGGGACTCGAACCCAGGACACTCCACTGTCTAGGTAGTATCTCTACCAACTGAGCTACAGAGACCGACTAATCTCTACCAACTGAGCTACAGAGAAACTACATTTGTAGTTTCGGCTCGAAGACATTGAGTTTTCAATACAACAATGTATAACACAAGGTTTCACAGATAGTAGCCAACCACACATTTATAAATTCTTCTATATGAATTTGCATTCAAAATATTAATTAATGTAAAACCATTATTCAACTCAACAAAAATTAATTTCACCTAATAATTATAATGAACAATCAAAGTAAACTAAAAGTGAAATAAAACAAAAAGTGAAGTGTTAATTTGGTATACAGACTGATCTCATAAATTGAAGGAACTTTTTGAATTTTATTTTGAATGGAACGAATTAAAGGAAGGTAATGGAATTTTGTTGCAAATAATCGAATTATTTTATGTACCCACGACATGGAAGATACATGTTTTATCTTTAAGAATTATAATTATCTTCATAAATCACAAAACAATATCTATTTGAAGGATGGTATGGAAATATGTTCATCATGTCAACAAATAAGCAGGTAATTTTACCGACTATAACAGGAATCTGCTAACCTTCAGGGTTAAGGTGATTATTTTTTTGTGTGGCGCAAATAATTTTAAAATTTTAAATAATTTTCAATTTTTTTAATAGTAATTTAAGATTGGTGGGTTAATCAAATAAAAATTAAAAGGGACAAAGAGAATTAGAATGTCTCTTAATTCTTATTTTGTTAAATCCATTTGACACCAAGATTTAATTGATTTTGCTTCATGTTTGTTTAACTAATTTAAATTTAAGATGTTAATGATTGTTTTCGTTACTCTCCAATTAATTTTAAATTTTTATTTCTTTTGGGTGTTCATAAATAAAATTAGCCATTTAAATGTTTAAAAGGAAATTTGTTTGTGTCTGGTCCATTAACAATGTTTTACAGATTTAATTTAAATACTTCCTAATTAATTAGCGACCCACCTGATTTCGTCTCATGCATTTATGGAACTTGTTTTCCAGTTTAGAAATTATAGCCGAAGAATTTTTTTTGATGATAAAGATAAGTGATATTTAGTTGTGTATATTTTTAGACTGTTTTACAATGATCTTGTGTTTGTGAATTTCAACAATAATAAATTTATTTTGGAATTTATAACCTTTCCTCTTTCATCAAGTGTTGGAGGGTTTATTATTCCCAACAATAAATAATAAGTAAGCCCCATCAAAATATTATATCAGTACATTATTAGTGTTTTTTATATATTTAGCTTTGTCGCCTATATTTCCATTGCATAACATAACAAGAGATAAAAAAATGTAAAACGTATTTTGCAAGAATGCCATACTATTTTTTACACAATCACACGTAAACTATAAGATATACATTTCTTTAACAGCAAGGCGTAAGACGATAACACTAAATAATAATTCTTATCTATTAAAAAACCAAAACATTAATTATATCCCGAACCGCAATTAAAAGTCAAGTGCAGTAGCTTTTCCTTTACAAGTTATTTCTTTTCCCATTTATAGCGAATACCATTTTTTTTATCTTCCATCGTTCTGTACCATTAAAAAAACAATAAAAAGATAAAAGAATTTTCGCAGACCTACATTTTTCACAACTCACGATTTTCTTAAAAAATTGAAATATTATTATTGCAGCATTTAAAGGTTCAAACATTACAAACACTGCTTTCAACCGGTAGATTAACTTTTATTATACCCTAATCGGCACGTAGCCATTATAAGCAATTCAATAAAATTTAAGTACGCACTAAACTAACCCAACTTTCATGACTTTATTGACATCGAATTAAATCGAGGAAAAGTAAAGGTAATAATCCTCTAGTGGAAATTAAAGTGCCTGTTGTCGGCGGCGGTCGTAGTGCAAGAAAACTAAATAATAATAATAATTGAATGTACAAAACGCCCCCGAGAAATTACCAGCATGTGGATTTTTATAAAGAAGGTAGAAAAAGCAAACAATGTGTATAGAAGAATAATATACTAGTGCTAAATTAATTTAAATGGCATCCATTTATTTTTTTTAATTTACAATTAAAATTTTCTTGGGAGGGATGATACAAAGGTTTATAAAACTAAAGATTTTCTTTCCAATTTGTTTTTATGAACATACTTTTAGAAATTATGAAAAATGCTTAAGAAAACTTTAATAAGAAGCTAGATTAAAAGTTGTCTGAATTATTAAAATATAAAAACGTTGTATTTCTTATTTTTATTAAATTAATAACAAAGTAAAACACTAGCTTAGATTAAAAACGGACATTTAATAAATCAAAAATTGGAATTGTTTCGAAACAAGATAGTTGATTTTGAGCATTTACTTGATATAAACCAATCAGTCATTAACTATATAATCTATCTGACTTAACCAAAGTCAATTCCTTAAATAATTCTTTATCTGTGATTTTTATTTAAAATTAAATTTAAAAAAAATTCAAGTTTTAGCAGCAATCTAATAATCGACAATAAATTCGTATTTAATTCAAGACTTTAATTGAAAATAACTTAATCTGTAGAAAGTTTCGGAAATTGGTTTGTGGGATGTCGTATTTTCCTTACGTAGATTAGTATTAGGTATTGATTAAATAGCAAGTGAAAACAGCTTATTATGTTTAGCTTAAATCATTAAAACTTTGAATTCTCTGTAAAAACCCCAAAGTATTATAACAGAACGAAAGGAATGCAGGGCGATAAATTATTAGTCCCTTTGACACTATTACACCCCTCACTCAAGAAACCAATATCCAAATGTATAGAAAAGAAGGCAGTCGGTCGGTCGGTGATAATGCGAAAGGTACGGTTAACAGCCGGATCAAAAGTGGTTTAAAGAAGACCAAAAGATGCAGATGTGGAATTTGTAATATTTGTTATTGTGCGTTTTGGTTATGAAGTGATAATTGTTTGTGGTTGTTGTTAATGATGCAATTATGGTTGCATTATGGTTATTAGCAATAATGGTTGCTATTGTATGTTATTAGCAATAATGATTGCTATTGTATGTTATTTGATATAACGTGTGATATTATGTGGTATTAACAATAATGGCTGCTATCCTCTGTTATTGGCAATAATGGTTGCTATTTAATAAGCTGAAAGGAGCTTAAACAGCTAGCTGTGTACTTGGGAGACTGAAGGTTCGGCAAAACCTTCAGGTGACTTCGACCTGGGTGACAGATAAAGTAACACCAGTGGCCCCGGCCGATATCACCGGGCGGCACTGGGAGGGTGCCCGTTCCCCCCTATAACCATGTATTATGGTGCATGACGGTGTACATAACGGTGTACACCTGGTTCTCTAGCATTCCGCCGGAGGGCGCCCGATGCGGCAAGCATCTGTTTCAGGTCGCCATGATCGTGACAGTGCACTGAAGATCTTCACTCTCCAAGGCTCCAATCATCCAGAAGCAACGTTGGATACACGGGAGACCCACAATCCCCCCGTAAGTACTCCTATTCTCATGTAAAGGGTAAGCCACTAATATGAAATTGTCTTTTCATGTTTCCCTAAATCCGACCCTGTGGTATTTTATGTTTTGGTCTCACCACTGAAATAAGTTACCGCAAGTGAAGCATATCAACGACCGACACGCCCACAAGGGAGCAAGCAGTCACACGAACTAGAAGGACCTATCGAATGTTATATCTATAGCTAGGATCAACTTTAATTTGTGAAAATTAGGAATCTTTAAAATAAATATGCCGAAAGTACTTTTTAATAAAATTTAAATTATTGCGTTACGCCCCCGTCCTATAGGTTATAGGAACCAAAATATAGAGTTTTCAGCAGGTTAAGACAGATAAATAAACATTTTTTAATTAGTAACATCATTAAAATAAACCAATGGGAATTGTTATATGTTGAAGAATTATTTAATTAAAACTTTAATAAAAAAAATTTAAGTTAATGATAACATATTCCAAGTTATTTCAATATTCTTTAACTAATTTAAGATCAGTTCCAAAAATAAGGTTTCTTAAGAAAAACTAATAATATTAAATTTAAAAATAACTTCAAAACAATACTTTGTAAGTAAAGTAATAAATAAAAATCCAAAAAGAATAAAGGGAAGTCTCACACATATTGAGAGAATACTGATTATTTACATACAATACATTAAATACTGATACGTACATTAAACTCTAAATCAAAGCCACTGAAGGCAACACCATAAAAAACTTTCATAATTTATTTATTACTTCAATCTTTATGGGATCTAAAAAATTAAAACGTGCTTTACCTCCCATTTTGTTTCCTAGTGACATTCCGCTGTTTTCACTATATATTCGTTATTATGAAACTATATTTATTATTACGATGAATGCAAATTATTAAAAAATACTTAAAATTGCAATCTTCTATTGTTCTCTAATTTAGGTAAAAGTCTTCAATTTCAAACTTCACAAAAGTTATTGTTTACCATATTACTTTTTAAAAAGAAAATACATATTTTTAAAAATACCTTTATTTCCAATGCAACCTTTACCATAAATTGACGCGATAAAACTCAATAGAAATCTTATTACATTTTTATCCACGTCGCGGAGGAAATACTATGCATTATTTTACATTAGGTACTTGTCAAGACACTTGAGCAGCCGTTTTAAATTGATTCAGACCGCGACTGCCATTGCAAAGTGTTCAGCAACTGAATTTTATGGCAAAGTACCAATTTGGAAACATCGTCATTCAATTCATTTAAAACCTCCAATTTATTATAAGATGTTTTTGTAATGCTTACTGCAAAATTTAATAGATTCATTCACTTTTAATTTAAATATAATTTGAACAAATTTAATTTGATAGATTTTAATAAAGTTTCTATTGTAGGTAATAAGTCAGTTCGTACTTATTTACTACAAACATTTGAAATCTAGTACAACAAAGGAATAATTTAAATTAAAATGTTTAATTAATATAAAGTTACTAAATTATTATAACCTTAATTTACATAACAAAACAATAACATTAATTTCATAATTGTAAATTTAGTATTTAATTGAATTGTTTATAAGAATAAACGTCTCGTCTCGTCGAAAATACGTCTAAGAAGACGTATCACAATAATTTTCTTATTTCTTCTACTTGCTAGATCAGATAGATTTATATCTATTGAATTTGAAGATTTAAGACTTCAGAATTTTAGTTTTCTAACTGAACTGTTTTTTTTGGAGATATTGAATTTGAATACTCTTTGTTAAATCTTGGATTTTCAAGACTGAATTTGTTTTCAATAAAGTCAGCTTTTGATGTTTTTATTGATCTTATATAACCTGAGGTTACCATGACATGTACACAACAGAATGAAAATGACATGCAAAACAATTTACTTTACAAATATGTTCGAATCGAAAATCTTTTAAACAAGATTTGCTTTATAATTTTAAAGGAATCAAATTCCTATTTTTGTACTAAACATTTTTTCGATCATTTCATAATTTTCATTTCAAATAAAGCGGGCACAAAATAAATCTAAAAAGCCCAAATTTAGTTATCTAAAGATCCTTTTTTTATATAATATAAATCCCGTTCTATTTAAACCATAACCACAGTCGTCTATCTTAACGAATAAGAGCGATATATCCGATTCCAGCAGAAATTGGAAAGAGCCAATTTTATCCTTTTTACGGAAATAACCTGATCAAATTGTTAGAGAAGCCGACGCGATATCGAAGTAAGTATATCTAACTTAATGTAATCCCAAGGAAAATCTAATGGTTTCAGTTGAAGCGAAATATTCCAGGTGTTAAATATTGTAATCTTCCAATTAAATAGGTCACTAGAGAAAACGCTTAAACCACCACCGCTGCTGGGTAATGTGTGTGATTTTGCATTACTCTTTTTATCTTGAAACTACGAAAATAGAAATGTGGTAAAATAAATAGTATACGGTATGTAAAATACACATCATAAAAGACAAATTAATTAATAATTGTTAATAAACCGTAAGAACTGTTATTTAAAAAAAATGTTTATGAAATACAAAATTAAAAAAGTTCTCTATTACAGTAGGTCCCGGTTATTTGAATCATTGGTTATTTACATCCGCCGCTTATATGAATCAAAGTATGAAAACCCATTCCCCTTGCTTATTATTAAATGCAAATACCTCCGTTTATTGGAATCACTAAATTCTATCTCCGCTGGATTCTTTCATTATTAAACAAAAAATAATAATACTACTAATACACAAAGTTAGTTTGTACATACTAATCGATTTTTTACTACCTATTGTAATTCTTGGGGGTTGGGATTTTCCATTTTCCTACATTACTGAATTGCCGCTTTTAATGATTATGGGATTATAACGGATCTTTCTCCCTTTTTATTTCTTTTCGGAAGAATCTTGTTACTAAAAATATGCTTAAACTAGGGACATTTGAGTTACAAAACGGTAAACAAGTTGTGCGTGAACGTCAGTTTCAGTTGTCTTGTTGTGAATATCCACCATGAATACATACTACCTACTATTACGATTCTTACAGATTCCTGTTAAATCCCATAAGTATACATTTTATACAGGAACCGCTTAATTGACTCAAAAACGCCGTGTACGAACGTGATTCTAATAAGCGGCGCACACTGTATAATAAACAGTTTTTAGAATGAACTTTAATTAAATCTGCGTAGATTAAAAATTTTATGAAATTTCCAATTAAAAATTAATAATAATGAAATCTTAGGAATGAAATGAAATGAAATGAAATGAAATGAAATGAAATGAAATGAAATGAAATGAAATGAAATGAAATGAAATGAAATGAAATGAAATGAAATGAAATAAAATCCAATTTCTAATTTATTTGATATCCAAACTTTAACACGTGTAAATATGTTATTAAATAACAATTCAAACTTTCGTGTTATAGTGTCAGTGTTAACTTATTTTACGTGTTTTGAACTTCAATATGTGCTGTTGATTCTGGTGGCAATAACGAATATAAAAGAGTGAATTTAAATTAACAATAATTCAGGAATTATAAACGGTTTTAAATTGTTTGTGGATGTTTTAGTTTGAAGAACCCCATTCAAGAATTTGTAGATGAAAGCTTGTGTATACGATTCGATTTCGCAATGCAGACCAACGTAATTTAACTTGATAGAAAATAAATAAGTATGAATCTTTCCAAAATATGCCAATCCAAATAAATTTGGATTGAACTTTTTTTGAAAACTTTTTAATTTCTTTTTGCTTTTTAAAAGTTTAATTGCAATAGAAAATAACTCGACATAATAGTCAATAGATTTGTATTATATTATTAAAGTAATATTTTAGAGTTTTGTTGTTTTCAGAATATTTTTCGAATTTTACAAATTAAATTTTAAAGGTTTTTAGAGGGTTGATTATTTTTAATTACGGGAAGATCGAACACCCATCCTATCAATTTTATTTCCGTTCGGTCCGATCAATTATCTCTTTTGTGCATTAAATGCTTTTGTAGCCAATACAAACCTTTTTAAAAATTAAACCATTGAAATGGAAAAAAATACGTTATGGAACAGGTTTTCTCTCCTGGTTTTTAATGAAAGCTGAAACATTATTCAGATTATGCGGAACTGATACATAAACACTGCTAATAAAGTAAACATTTTTAACAACGTAATTTTTTAACCAAAAAAAAAAACGTAAGTATACAAAGAAAAACATAAAAAGAAAAAGAAGATTCCTTCAGAATTTATCCCTTTTGTAGTAAGATAATTTTGCTTCAGGTAGTTTAGGGTAGTAGGACGCCCGCCGCGCCGTTAAAACAGCCGACATTTTCACAGACCTGCATACTAGATAGAATTTCCCATAGGGAAAACACGCACAGATGTCAGCTGTGAATAACAGGAAAAAGCCTTTCCTTTTATACAGTTTTGCTATCCTCAGGCGTATTATACATTTTGTTTTATCGATTTTATTCTAACCCTTATACTTTATATACTGTCGAAATTAAATTATCAAATCATCTCACGTACACTTTTATTTCAATTCAAAAGAGGCACAATAGGCTGAATGTATAAAAAAAGAGAAACAGAGAAACCAAGATTTTCCCTTCCTATAAACATAATATTAATAAATAAATAAGTCTATAACTTCAAACAACGTTAAGCCGAAGTCGCTTTCCCGCAACGGCTCTGCTTCGGTATTACAGAGAGAAACGAGCCCTTCTGTTGTGGTTATCATGTTTCCGTTCCCAAATTATGGTTTGTATCTTATGAATATGTAATAATGTTTATATCCCCATTACCATGCAGAAGATTAATGTAATAATAATAATAATAATAATAATAATAATAATAATAATAATAATAATAATAATAATAATAATAAAGAGAATACTAAAAACAGACCGCGTAATATGCTCGAAGATTGTTTGTGTTAGTTTTTAATGAAATTATATATTTAGTCGTAATGCTAAATATAATTAATACAGCAAGTAATCAATCTAATTAGTAATTAGTATTAAATTGTTGGAATTCAGGTGCTGATTTCAGTTCTTTTCTGATCTATCCACCAGATAAGCCTAACATCACGAAACACCCACAAAAGGGGTTATTTGTGTGAAAATGTGCTGTTATTAGCAATCAAATTAAAATGAGAATTTATCGATAACGGGTTCCTGAATTTTCTCTTGCCAAATTAGGTCGATTTCTATTCTTTAGAAGGGCGTTTTTGAAAAAGGAAATAAACATCGATCTTCTTCAAATGCCCTTAAGAAATAAAATACTTGAATTAGAAAGATTACCGCCTCTTTTTCGAAATAAAACTTGCTTTATCGATATATCTCTTTCACATCCAACTTAATACTGTCTCTGTTAATCAAAACAACAAATAAAATAGAGCAGATCTAATAATAAAGTTTCATTTCGATAGAGTATTTATTTAATGTTTTATGTAATTTCGATTTTATACTATAGACTGTCCTGTAAAGACATAAATGACATAATGTTATTTTAAAAAATATATACTAAAAAGCCTTTGAGCTTGATCTCAAAGAACTGATCAGTTGGTTTTAACAATTTTTAAATTATCTTAATTTTTATTGAACTGTTTTAACTTGGCTATAGAATTATTGTCTATTTCTCGTTTGACATCTTTATATTATAACGTTCTTTTTAAATAATACTAAAGGTGCTGTTTTAATTGTTTATTATTAAGAGAAAAGATTTAAACTAACACTAATTACAAACACAATTATAAGCTATTAACAGATTCAACTAAATTAATTACCGATTATTTATTACTACAAGATTTATATTACACTATTTTATATATACACATTTACTTTCTACTACCGCACGATGCGCGTATTTAATTAACTCGTTATTGACTGTTGACTCCCGGGTCTCCCGGTGGCGCTTACATACTGCTATGATATAGGCATCCCGAATTACATGTATGCACGATATATTGCCTACCTTCCAGGCGAAAGAAGGATTTCACAATTTCTATTTTAAAACAATAAAATTTTGCATTAAATATGTTGAAGATGCACACTACAACACTGTAAGATAATAAGGGATAAGTTTTAAACATATTCTTTACTTAAATTTCACAAACTCAATTTTATGATGGACGATCTTTTGTCGTTGGTTGATATATTGACATTTAGATATTTTAAAGCCATTTTATGGCATGTTTTCACCTGGAAATTATTAAAGGCATGTTTAAGAAGGTATACAAGAAGGTAATTTAGTATTTATTAGTATTTATTACTTTACTTACAGTTTTTATTATTGAATTTCAAGAAAATGGTCTATTTCATTGATGATTCATAATTTTCCATGGTAAATGGATACTTTTCAATGTTATTTAAAATTCTAAGTAAAATATTTTGACACTAGAATGTTAAAGTGGGGAACTTTTTATAGAGAAGGTTTAGGCCTTTAAAATCCCAAAATTGTAACATTTCAGCATGGTCTGCTAGAATGTTAAAATTTAGTTTATATTTATACTTTTGGTGTCAAAATTTATATAATTTTTGTTTGATAGGATCTTAGGATTATTTTTATGCTAAGGAAAGGATGTAGCAAGACGTAAAATTGTTTTTTTTTAATTTTTGTAAAGTAATGATGAGAGAAAATTCAAGATGGTTGTCAATGAATTCTAACTCTGAATTTGCATTTTGATAGTTATGTTAGGTATCAAAATAAAGGAAAAATCCTCATCTTTCATTTTATAACATTGTTTAAACAAATAATATCATATATTATTTGTTTAAACAATTAGTTTAATTTATTATTCACAATGTGGTTATGAACATTTTAGTATAAAAGACACTCTTTTGTTTCTAGTAACTTACTAAATTAATCTAGTTCCGAACTAGGAAAATAACTAGCGATTCACAATTGTTTTCCAATTATTATAAAAGCACGAAAATTTGGTTACTCTCTTTTGAATTTCCATACAGAGCAGAAGTCATGTCAGAATGAATGTTATTTTGTTAGGATTTGTAGGTTATGTTGGTGAATTTTACGTCACTTTAACTGTCAACAAAGTGAGGTTATGACAAATGTCATCTGGTTTTAAAATTTTTTTTATAATTTCTTAATAATTTAATTAATAATAATGATAATGAACAATCAAAGTGCACTAAAAGTGAAATAAAACAAAAGAGAAGTGTTGATTTGGTGTACAGACTGATCTCATAAATTGAAGGAATTTTTTGGAATTTTATTTTAAATGGAACGAATTAAAGGACATGTACTCACGACATGGAAGACACATGTTATACCTTTAATAATTGTAATTGTATTCGTAAGTCGCAGATGGGATCAATTTGAGGTGTGATCTGGAATGTGCTCATCTTGTCAACAAGTAGGCCGGTGATTTTGCCAACTATAACAGGATTTCGCTAATCTTCAAGTCATTGGGGTGATTAATTCTTTTTGTGTGGCGCCAAATAATTTTAAAGTTTGGAATAGTTTTCGATTCTTGATTTTTCTTAATACTAATTTGGGATTCTTGGATTGATAGGATGGGAATTGGAGGGGACAGGAAGAATTGGAATGTCTCTTAATTCTTGTCTTGTTGAATCTGTTTGACACCGGGATTTAATTGATTTTGCTTAGCGTTTGTTTGATTGATTTGGGATGTTGATGATTGTTTTCATTTCTTTCCAATGAGTTTTGGAATTTTGCTTCTTTTGTGTGTTCATAAATGAAATCTATTTATTTGGATGTTTAAAGAGAAGTTTATTTGTGTCTAGTCGATTAACAATGTTTAACAGATTTAATTTAATAGCTTCCTATTTAATTAGCGATTAATTAATTATTTAATTTCGTCTCATGCATGTGTGGAGCTTGTTTTCCAGTTTGGAAATTATAGCCGGAGAATCTCTTTTTTTCTGATGATAAAGGTAAGTGATATTTAGTTGTGTATATTTTCTGTTTAGCCATGATTTTGTGTTTGTGAATTTTAACAATAATAATTTTTTTTTGAATTTATAGCCTTTCATCTTTCATCATGTGTTGGAGGGTTTATTATTCCCAACAATAAATATTATTCAAGTTCCATCATCTCAATATATCATATCATACGGCGACCGAATGCGGTGCTTTTTTTCTTATTGACATTATATAACAATACTAGCCATCAATATATCATATCAATACATTATACAAGATTACGGGAACGCGCTAGAATATTCTCGTGTATTGTGCCTCGTCCACACCAGCAGCCGTGGACGCGCCGAACATTCGAGATTGGCGGCGGAATAACCGGCCCATTCATTACACTATTATTATAGGGATATTTTGAAGGGATGCGCCTTTCATATTTTATTACATACTTAAGTATATGTATTAATTTATTTATAATTTGTTAATGTGTTGTTTAATATCTAACTTGTCAGATTGAATTAAAGAAATAACAACTTATTTACAAATTCAATTCAAATGAAGATTATGTAAGTTTTAATAATGAACTTAACAATTGCATTATCTTTTATTATGAATTTTTGCATTTTATTATGTATTTTTCATTTGTAGAAAATTTTAATAAAGATAATATTTCTAAAACATACTTCTTACCACTACTGATTGAGTTTAGTTAAAATTATTCCGTTACTTGTTCTTGAGTCAGTCAATAAATTTAAAAAAAATCTTAATTATATATAAAATTTAGTAAATAACAAGGTCCATTATTTATTTGTAAAAACTTTGATTTAATACATTTCTTGAATGCTGGTTGAGAAAAAAACAGAATGAAGACATTTATTATTATTAAATGGTGACACTGAAAATGATTAAAATGCAATAAATATCAAAATTTAAAATTGTACAATGCAAAGTTAAGACATTAACAATCTGTGGAAAGTCAACTTAAAACTAAAAATATATACCTATTATACGCAACTAAAAGTATAAAGTATTCATTTTAAACTTTCAGAGCTACTAATTTATAGTAGCTCATTATTAATTTAAAACTTTAAAAGTTTCTTCCTTACATTAACTATGTAAATCGTTTTAATTTGCATATTTTTACCTAGGCTTTATTTACAGTTACTAGTTCTGGAATACTATAAGTAGGTGCCGCAAAGAAATAATTTCCAATTTTAATTATTCAATTATAGCTTAAACAGATTAGAAGTTATACGCAATAAATTTTATTGAAATCATCTGACTTTGTAAATACATGTTATAAGGTGTATGCTATTCGATAACTCGTGTAAATATTTTTAGTTTATTTTAGTTATTTTATAATAGATTTAAATCTAGCTTTAAAACTACAGGATAGTTTTATTATTGTTGCTAATTTATAAACTTATAAGGCACCTTAAATTATCTTAATAAAAAAAAATGTATAAAAGTTTTATAACCAAATGCATTTGTAATTACATATAATAAATGTGGTACATATCTACCTACGTAAAAATATTTTATTGGACTCTATTTCTTGATGATTTAAACATATGCCTAATTAATGTGATAAAACTGGTCCATTTTTCTCAAAGTTTGGATATTGGTAATGTGATTAAAATAAAAACTATAATAATAATAAGTTTTTCCCAAAGTCCATCCAAAACATCTTTATTAATTTACATTAATTTGCTACAATTGTTTCGGCCTTATTAGCTGTATAATTATTTACAAGGCCATCTTCAGGCATCTACGTAGATGCTTGAAGATGGCCTTGTAAATAATTATACAGCTAATAAGGCCGAAACAATTGTAGCAAATTAATGTAAATTAATAAAGATGTTTTGGATGGACTTTGGGAAAAACTTATTATTATTATAGTTTTTATTTTAATCACATATGCCTAATTAATTATCAAATCAATTTTACATCAAATAAATTACATTCAAAACTATGTAGACAAATTGTTAGGAAATATTTTAATTTTCATAATTTAAAACTTAAAATACTAATGCTTACCTAGGCATAATCAGTTCCAATAAACAATAATAATTTCAAACAAAAAATTAATTAACAGATGTATGTATTGAGTGATTTTTTATATAAAGCTTAAATATGAGAAACTTCTAGGAATAGAACATTTCTTTCTTATTTATAATTTATAGTTTTATTAATTAAATTAATATAGAATCATAAAACTAGAACACTAGATAAGTAAATATTTTAAGGTATGCATTTCAATTACTATCACGTGATGAATATAATTAATAATTTAAATTTTGAGGGGAAAAAATTAAAAATGTGTTTCATAATTATTATATTATAAAAGTATTAAAGTATCTCAAACTTTCGTAGCTATTCATCTATAGGAGCTCATTATTAATTTAAAAATTCTTTACCACAACTCATTCGTTTTAAATTGCATACTTTTACCTAGCTATAATTTTCAGCTTAACAAGTTTATTAAAATGTAATACTAGCTGTCGGTAAATAGTTTCTAATTTTTATTATCTAATTATAGCTTAAACAGATCATAAGTTATACACAATAGATTTTATTTAAATCCTCTGACTTTATAAATACACTTTATAGGTTTAAGTTAAATTACGTACTAATTAATAAATTATTTATTATTTTGGAAAACCTGCTTAAAATCCTAATTAATTAGTCTAAATACAGTCCAAATAGATTTGTAATACATATAATAAATATCTATCTATCTAAATAAATATGTTTAGTTGGACTCTATTTCTTGCTTTTTTAAAGAAGCACGACATCGGCATGTAAAGTTTAATAATCTCTTTGACTGTCTGATTATATCAATTAATTAAATATACTTATGTTAAATAAAATACATTCAAAACTATGTAAACAAATTGTTAAGAAATATATTTATTTTAATAGTTCATAACTTACAATGATTCCACTTGCTTACATAAACATAATCCGTTTCAATCAACGTTCCGTTTAGTTTTATTTAAATTAAACTATAAAATTATTTTTTTAAATTAAATCAGTATATAATCCCAAAACTAAACAATGAACATTTGATGAGTAAATATTTTAAGATATTATTTCAACCAGTATCACGTTATAAATATAATTAATAATTTAAATTCCTAGGGTGAAAAATAAAACATGCGTTTCTTAATTATTTCAACTAACTCGAGTTCCTAAAATAAAATTTAAAGTTACAATTGTAACTTCTTAAGTTCAAAGCGTAATTTAAATTTAATTTTGTTTAGATTAAATTTAAGGTTTTGTGCCATTTTAAAGGGAATTGAACTGAATAATTTTAAATAAATACTAATTAAAACTGTGTAGAACCATATTCTTTAAATTAATAAGTTATTTATTTAATAATTATAATCTGTATTTAAATACCTTAAGGTCTAATTCTTCATAATCACAGATTAAAGGTATGTCTGACTATGTATGATGTTTGATTTCATATTAGGTAGTTAAATCAGCTGAATTCAAAGTTAAATTTCTTTTAATGCCGAAAAAGAAAATTTAAATTAATTAATTTAGAGTAACTACTTGCTACTCTAAAATTCTACAAATGTACCTGCTGTTATTAATTAAGCAATTACATATAATTATGTTTAATACAATTATGCATTTTCTAGTTTAGAAGAGTTTTGGAACAACAGACACCAAATCATTTCTAAAATATATGAATAGAAAACAAACAAGATAATTTAATCATAAAAAATAGTTAATGTTGGATCATTCTTTACTGATTGAAATAATTAACAAGAATTGTGTGTACCTACACATAGCGTAGATACCAAAAATTGTATAAAAAATATAAATAATTAATATAAATAAGTATTCAGATCAATTATGAAGAATTCTAATAAACATCTCTAAATTCTACACTGAAAAAATTTAGCTTTTAAATTAAAAAAATTGCAGGTAACATCAAAATTTGTTCTTCGAGAGTGTTTCGAATTTTTAATTCAATGTAATGTGCATTTAAATCAAAAACTTATTTCGGAGCTTGATTTAAATAGTTTTATTGTTAATTTAAAACTAAAATAAACGTTATTTGAAGGGTAGATTGTAATTAATTTAAAAAAAGTCTGCTGCTTTCAACAGGAAGTACCAATATTTAATTTTAAATGGAGTGCTTTTTATATGAATGTCAGGTTGTTTTTAATTTAATAATATGCTGTTTTCTTTTTTAAATGCAACATTCTTTTAAGTTAATGGCGTTAAATGCAGAACGCTGTTGAATTGAATGTATTATATTCTTTCAGTAAAAAAAAAACTACTGCTATTAATGGTTTATTGATATCACATCACACACAGTACAAAAATAAAAGGAAATTATTGAAATATAATAATAACTTATAAAAAATACAGATCATAAACAGTTTGCTTATACATAAATACAGGGTGCGACAGCCAAACCTAAAATTTTGAAAAAAGCGCGGTAGCCTAGAAAGTGGGGGGGGGGCGAGTTGTCAAGGTTACCGTTGTGTTTCCCCTTTCAAAGCATTTCAGTAGCCATGGAACACTGGTCCAAGCAAGAACGGTCCTTCGCCGTGAAGGCATTTTATCAAAGCGATAGTTATACAGCCGCTCAACGCCGCTTCAGTGTTCATTTCCAAATTAATCGTAATCGGCCCGTGCCTTCTGTTATCTCAATAAAGTTATGGGTACAAAACTTTTAAAACATCGGTGAAACGGGAAACAGAAGAGGTGGCAGTGCGAGATCAGTGCGAACTCCTGCGAATATTGAACGCGTAAGAATCGCTGTGACAAGAAGTCCTCGGACATCAGCGCGTCGACACAGTACTGGGCTTAGAATTTCAGACAGGAGTCTCCGAAGAATCTTGAGGTTTGATTTACACTATCACCCCTACAAAATTCAAGTGGTTCAGGCTCTAAATGAAAACGATCTCGATGCTCGACGGCACTTTTGTGAAACGTTTTTGGAAATGATTGAAGAAAACGAGGAACTTCACACGTTGCTCTGAATGAGCGACGAAGCGCATTTTCATCTCTCCGGCTATGTAAACAAACAAAATTTTAGATATTGGAGCGATGAAAACCCTCAAGAACTCCATCAAAAACCTCTCCATTCGGCCAAGGAAACAGTTTGGTGCGCAATGTCTTCAACGGGAATCATAGGCCCATTCTTTTTTGAAAATAAAAGGGGGCAAGCTGTTACCGAATGCGGAGCGCTACTCGGAAATGTTACGAACATTTTTCATTACTCGTCTTCGCGAACATAGACTGAATGATGAAACCTTATTTCAACAAGATGGAGCCACAAGCCACGCGGCCCGTGTGAGCATGAATCTCCTCGACGAAGTTTTCCCAAATCGGGTGATATCCCGGAACGGAACCATTCCTTGGCCCGCCCGTTCACCCGACCTCACCGCATGTGATTTTTTCTTGTGGGGCTACTTGAAGAGCAAAGTTTTCGAAGAAAGACCTCGTACTCTTGAAGAACTGAAGGCGAGAATCCTTCAGGAAATCGAAAGAATCCCTCAGCAGATGCTCCGTGATGTAATGGACAATTTTAGAGATCGCCTCCAAGAATGCATCGATCGAAATGGACGACATCTTAATAATGTTCTTTTTAAATGAATAATGTTTCTTAAATGCTTTTTAACGTAAATTAACATGGTATCAATAAAATTTAAAAAAATGCAACCGTGTATTTTTTACAGTTATTTCAAAAATTAAGGATTGACTGCCGTACCCAGTACTTATATTTTAAAAAACATTTTCTGGTAATATTATAGATTTATGCATCGGAGGACTTGTGAAAGAAGTTATTGATTCTAATATATTATTTTTGATGGTGATCCTACTTCACAGGATAGGTAATGTTCATCAAAACATTTAATACTAATTTATTACTAATTCAATAGATATTACAAAAATTTGATTACTGTTGTTTAAGGTAATATATATTATTTTATATAACAGGCTTCCTCAACGTTCAGATTTTTAAAAATTCGTATAGTTCAGGCTCTCTTTATTGAGGTTCCTTATATGTAATAATTTCAATGGGATCATTTAGAATTTTATTCAAAACGTTCTTATTGAGAACTTCGCACTTGCACTATCATAAAACACTTTTTTATGATTAACTCAAATTAAAAGAATTTATGACAAAACAAAGCCAAATATCTTATTTCAAAAACATTTATTTGTGCATGTAACAAGGTATACTTTTATTTTAAAACCACATGCACTTGAATTAAAAACCCCTATTTACTTTAAAAGTATTTATTATTTTTATATATAACTAGAGCACGTACACTTCAATTTAAAGATTTTATAAATAAACCAAAAGCAATGCAACTTATAATTGAGAAATCTGCCTAAAAGTCCCTAAAAAGGCATTTAAAAGATTCAGCATTTAAAAGAATGCCTTTGCAGTTCAAACAAGGAATTTATAATTAACATAAAAGTAAAATGGATTTCAAATTAAAAATCAGTTGAAAGTAGTAAACAAAAGCAGAATATAGCCATTTCGTTTAAATCTCCCTGCATGTTTTTATACTCTAAAGTAAATGCATTTATTTGAACGTTGAAAGTAAACATTTTTGTCATAAAAACTGACATTTCTTTTAGTGTATTAAACTTCAAAAGTTAGAAAATTTTTTGATATTTTTACGTATAGAATATTTTTTATTTTCAAAGCAATTACACACTACAAATTACAATGTCGCAAATTTTAATAGCAGATTTAAATTTTATTTTTATAGGGAATTTAAATTTTATTTTTATAGGGAATTTAAATTAAATTCAAACACACCCACCTACTCATATAATTGGAAATTTATACAATTTTTATAGAAAGCAAGCGATTTTTATTAATTGATGTATTTTAACTCCAATTTTCAGAAATTTTTTTATATGTTTGTTTCTACTACATTCCAACTTCGTGCATCACAAATGATTTTGGCCTAGAGATAATGGGTCTATTTTACCTCTTGATTTTCATACAAAGGTGGTTGTTTTTAAATCTTTTGCCGCGCACTATTTGAATAATTAACATATCTCTTATTCATATAGAGTATAGGTAGAGTAACATTAGTAAATATGCAGTATTGGTTTTATTGATTTAATAAATTAATAAATACCAGGCCTGAAGTATTGAAAATTGAAAATATGCTAACTCATCAAAACAGTAATAAACTTAAAATATAAATATAATAATTTTAACTATCAAGAACTATAGCTATCCATTTCAAGATGGCGGCAAGTGAAAGTGGAGCGGTTTCTGCTCTGCAATGTGAAAGATGTAAAGCTCGATTATTAAAAGGAGTAAAATATAATATGTATCTGCTATGTATCTATGTATAAAGTTGCGCTAAACTGCTTAATAATACTAAATCTTTAAGTTACCACGTAATTGTGTGTTGCGAAATAAATAATGAAAATGTGTTAACCCACGAAGAAGATAAGAAATCCTTTTTGGAGTTAATGAAGATTTTCAAAATAAAATCGACATTCAGTTGTTTAACTACATTTTAAATCAAAAAGATATCATAATCAAAGAATTACGTGAAAAGATTTCTTTATTATATACGAGGGTGGTTTGATAAGTCAGTGACTCTTTGAATTTCTCGCGCAGTTACTTTAAATGCAACACTGCTCCCGTCAACTGCCATCTATGAATAGACTACTGTAAAATTTTGAGAAGGCTGCGCCATTTAGCTTGTGTTTGATGCCCCATGAGATGCTCAGAAGGTGGTCGTGGTACCTGTCTGTGTGTAAAAGTCTGACAAGACTGCTAGGAGAGTGTTGTTTTGGTAGTGACAATTATATTAAAGAGGACATCCCATACTGACCACGGTCAAGTTTTATTTCAGAACTTTATATTAATAAATTTTCGTTTTAATTAAAAATTATTAAAATTTATCGAAGCACCATCTTCTTTGAATATGCACATTTAAATAACAATGAATAACAACACCAATTTCACATAATAATTCAAGTTGTGACTACATAAGTAAACTGAAGAGATATGGCGCATGAGTTGTTTCATGCTATTAATAATATTTGAAAGGGACTATAAAAGAAACCGTAATTCTCTCTGCAAACATCTCAACAGATTTATTACTTAGTAACAGAAGATACTAATTTAAATCCTAATTTTTGGAACCCCAGTTTTTTAATTGTACATATGAACTATGAACTGGGATGTGTAATGAAAATTAAAAATTTGCACTCTTTCATGACGAACAATGGGCGATAACCTTTTTTGTAATATATATCTTGCTTCTTGTTTATACATCAGTTAACATATATATAAAAAATATGTACTTATTGTTATATTATTTTGTTATAGTGATACGATACAAGTTTTTATTTATAACTAGGGAAACCTCGTCAAGACATGCCGGTCAAAAGCATTAAAGGATTTCCCTATATACAGCATTCGACGTGTGATTACAATCCTTTGGATTTTCATGAGTGATTATTTAAATAAACGCCACCAAACATAACTAGTTGAAAATTCTAAGCCTTAGCACTCCTCTCTCCCAGCTTACCCTCATCTTTTCCGACATATATTCCTCTCTGGCTTACCCCTCCCTTGCCGGTTTATTCTACATAAATACACACATACGAAAATTCTACCTTACGAAATGATGAGAATAAAATCAAAAATCGATCTTGTTTAAAACATTCTTGAAAACGTCTATTATACTCTAACGAACAAATGAAGGATCTAGCTCGCCGCGTGATCACCACCTGGTAAAACATAAAATATAAGATCAGATTTTAAGCAACACTGATATTATATAAGCTGTTAAAACTGTCAGTGACGTACGTTGCCCGCGTGATTCGCGATAAGGTATGCAAGTTAGCCCTCGTGATTTCGGCGACCTAGATCCTTCATTTGTTTGTCAAATCACGGCAGGAGAGGTTTTAATGATATTTTTTCATAGAATTTCAACTTATTTAGATGGGAATATTTGCAGATTTGCATATTAAAAAGCTAGTCTATTCGGAAATATTCTTTTTCTTTCACGAACAATGAAATGGTAGATGTTAACACGTGTGAAAACAATACCTTTATCTAAAACGAAGTCTGTAAATTCTTATAAAAACAATTTCATTAGTCTGGAATATTTTTCTAAGATGACCTTTAGTGTTTTATGGGGTTTATTTTATGCAATATACCAACGATGATTTTATATTGAAAAAATATATGAATACGCAGGACCGCATTTAGAATTTTTTGTTAAGTATGCATAGTAAATTGCATTATTTAAAAACCGACAAAAACGTAACGTTACAGTGTTAGTCACAACCAGGTGTTAATGTCATATCATGCATTGTTTCATGCACATCTTACTTATGGTGTAATCCTTTGGGGAAATTCTTTTAACTCTAAAAAAGTTTTTATTACAATAAAAAGCTGTTAGATGTTTGACTAACGTAGATATGAGAACTCACTGTAAACCATTCTTCAGTCAATTTTGAATAATGACCCTACCATCTACATATATTGTTGTGGACATGCATGACAAGATAACCTTCTATTCCATTTAATATATGTCCACTATTATAACCTAGAACATGAATACTCTCAGGGAAATATGTATACGAATGATGTGAGTTCAAGCAACATAACTACAATTATCTAATATAACACGTCTTGAATGCACTAATACTCATTGATTACACAGAACCTTCTTCTTATTTTTATACAATCAACTTCCTTTAGTTACCCCAAGTTACTTTTTGCTCATACTATATATAACAGACGTGAGTTGAAGTGAACAAAGTGCATACTTAATATGAAAGAAAGAGATACATAAAATGTATCTAATATTGTAGTAGGCCGATCCTGTATGTTTTGAAAATTTTAATGTCATAATAATTTTCAAAACATACAGTTTCGACCTACTACAATATTAGATACATTATATGTATCTCTTTCTTTCATAATAAGCTCTTCATTCAAATAACGACGCAAGAGGCCAGGCGATATGGATAACTGCATGCGCAGAAATTACACTCCTTCAAACGTCTAATATTAATAGTTGTGCGATATATGCAAATTATTCAAAAGAATTTCAAATTATTTTACTTTATTAGTTTTATCAAATCAGCAGCAAATAAAAACTTACGTTTAAGAACTTTCATCAGATTTGCTTTCTGGAACTATTAATTCTTATAAGTAAAGATTATTAGATTGGTTAATCCACCAAGAATCAAAATAGTTGAAACTAGAATCTATCGTCAATCGCATACCGAGATTTTCCAATTCAATTCCTTTAATTCTAGCAAATTATTCACGGTAACATACAAAACGTCTTCAACATCACACTAATATACGTTACAGGAAATCAATTCAGTCAATCTCGCCCTTCTTTTATAAAGACGCTTTTAAATAATCAATCACTTTCAAGATTACAAACTTGCTTTATACAAAGGTGCAAATTGCAAATGCACTAGATATTTGAAAGGGCACATCGCCCAATAAAATTCGGTTTGAACGACGCTTTTTCTCCTTTGTAGAATATTACATTTCTCTTTCGAGCTGACGTTATAAAATATTTCTCATAACTTTGTAACCCTTTTTATTTATTATTCTTGCAGTTAAATTATTTAGTTCTCTTTTACAAAAAGAAAGACTTGTTCGCAAAAGGTTACATCTTTATATAGTCGTGGCGAACTAGAATAAAAATACAAAAGAAGAAAACATAATGCTATACATCAGACTAGAAAGTCTCGGGAACTCTATAAAGGCATAAAATATTCAAGTGGGATATTCAAATCACGAAAACTACATTCGTCTTTTATGTTAAAAATACATTTGTGACGTCTTCTGGAAAACATTAAGCTAGTAGCTTTTTAATCGCATTCTATATAGTATATATTATGGAAAACGGTTAGTTACAAGACACTAATGCTCGATTCTATCACACCTGGCGACTGTAAGAATTATTACGACGCTTTTCATAAATAATCTATTTAGTGTCAGTTTTGATTTCCGGAGATTTACCTCCTAGACGTCTACGTCCTAATCGAGTTTCTTTTTACTATGAAAATGTTCACGTGTCAAAGATGAGTAGTGACAGTAACAGAAAATCCCTGAAGGTAAGTTACCTCAGGGTTCAGATTAAATAACTTCAAGTAACTTTGAATAATAATTATGTTGAACAGCGGACAATAATCAATGACTCAAGGTAGAAATGATGGTGGTGTTGTTATTTGTCAGTGTGCAGCAGCAGACTAATTTCCTGATACGTCGAAAAATCGAACATTTTATTGTAATCAATTTATATAATCCAATTTGATCTTTTTAATTCTACTTCCACTATGCTGCAGAAGTGCACTCCATAAATCATGCACGGCAGTGGTTACCGGAAACCACCAAGGCTAGAAAGATTTCTGATCAATGCCTGATTACCAGGTAAGCTAAAAAGATTTAAAATTTGATTGGATGCAAAATATATAATGCGATTTTCAAACAAGTTAACTTTATTGGTTGTTCGAATATTCATCAAATCTTTCTTTCGAAAATGATTTATAGGGTTGCGAAAGTCGAAGTTTGAAATTGAGGAATTTATCGGTGCGGTATTAATATAGTAACAACTTAAATAGCGTTCCCACCGAGAGCAGACAATACATCTCTCATCTTCCGATTCTTTCTCCTCCTTGTAAATTCGCACCGCACGCACGTACACACACACACACGCACCGGCGAGAAAACAGAATTTTCCGCCTCGTAAAAAAGGGAGAAATTCTAATTCCATAAATCGAATTTTTCAAGAAACAAAGCCGTAAAAACTTAAATAATTTCGTGAAGAACATGTTTCTTGAAAGGAAAGTCGCAGGTGGATTTATGAACCGTAATAGTGAAGATATAGGTTGCTTGTTCAGAGAGACTGGGTGAAGCGAATATTTGAACTTAAAAGATGCGTATCTCCCTTTCTCTCAATCTCTCTCACTCGCCTACGTCATACTGACAGCAACAATCTGCCAGGATTCTCTATCGATCTCACCTTTAGGTATTTCGAAGCAAAAGAACGAATGGCTGTAAAGACGAATTTACCTTATTATAAAGGCTTTCTTTTATAGGGAAGGATGCGGATGCGAATCGGGAATTCATTTGTTCTGGTTATGATTCCATTGTTTTCTTTTTTCTTTTCTCCTCTCTTTCCTTGTTTCGTTCCCGTGGCCCTGTTGTTTTGTTGTTGAAACGGCGTGGCTGAGGTTCACAATGGTTAAAATTCTATTAGAGCGAATAAAAGGGTCTTTAACATTCTTTTATAATACTTATTTCCTATAAAAGAGTTTATTCTGAGATTTTTACACTTTTAAATGAAGCCGTTCCTTTTAGCTTCTTAAGACTCCTAAAGATAGATGGTTAAACATTATTTTTATGTACACGCTTATATAAATCGTGTTTATGCATTTACCGGAAATAATTATAGAGAAAGGGCTTTATGTAGCTGCAGGTCTGTAAGTTTAGAATTTAGAAGTTCGTAAGCAATTTGGCTTAATGCAGACATGAATAAGTAAAGTACGACGATTCTTTGGGTTTATTAAGCAAATTGTAAATTACAATAAACTTAATACCACTTAAGAACTTGTAGATCAGTGTATTTAATTTGTTAACTCGAGAAAGAATAAAACTCCGGAAGTTCATCAATCACGCATGAATTCGAATTATCCAAACAGTTTAGAATCGCGTCAATTCTATTCTATAATTTTGCTTTTCCAATAACTATTGCTTGCAATCGGTACTGAGTTTTTCAACTTTATTTAAAAACTACAAGAAAGCACAATTAAAGTTTCAATTCACGAGACGAAGGTTTTCATAGAAATGGCAGTTTTGTCATGTGGAAGCTTCAAGTTCAATCCCATATCTCAGATACATTTTATATTTTGTTTTTTGTATTTTTTACATAGAAGCTAATAATTTCTTCCCAAAAACAGTAATTTTCAAAAAATTTTATGTTGCATAAGAACCATAATCTTTTAAACCGCTCATTTTCGGTCTAATGCTTTTTAAATGTAACACACTGACAATTTTATTTTTTAGAAAAATTTTCGAAGTTGTACCTTGTTACCCACAAAATGGGGATCACTAATTGGGAAACGGTAACAACCTTTAACCGCAGTTAAATATGTCCTCTGCCAGCTAACTAGTGTGAGGTGTGGGTCTCACAAGAAGTTTTCTGTAATAGGTGCAAAAAATCGTCTAAAATAGCTACAGTATTTGCGGACAAAATCTGAAAGAACAACACATTTGCGACTGCTACCAATGTGGTCGATTTTTCCCAATATTGGCTCCCAATATAGCTGAAAATATAAACCCCAAATACCACACATTTAAATAATAAGTCTTCAAGTAAGAGATACACAGTGCTTTATTATCAATTAAACAAATTATCAGATAGATCAATTAACATAAACCAATCAAGTACATATTGTTATATTTTAAACACGGGCAAATAGCCTTGGCAAAAGTTAAATGCAAGTTAAGGGTTGTCAAACGTTATTGTTGTTGTAAATAATAGTTGCTACAATATAACTGACCCACGCTACAGGTGCTTGTACTTCGAACTGAAGAGGAACGTCACCAAACAGGTCGAACGTAGCGTGATCCAACGAGACAACAGCAACCAAATAACTGTACGTCAGCAAGCTCAGCACAGTGGTGTTTTAACAACCCAAACATACAACAAAGTGTATGAAGTTGAGGTAAAATAAAAGAATTATATAAAATAGAAGAAAAACAGGTCTCTAACAAATAAAATCAACTACCAGAATGCACCAAGCAAACATTGAATAAATACCTTAGGTAAAAGGTGACCTTCTGAAAAAGTTATACCGCTCCCAAATGCGGCTAACGTCGATTATATATCGACTCCTGTTAAAGGAATTAAGTATAAGAGACAGAATCAAAAGAAAATTTAAAAACAATACGACTTACGAGAACGTGCTTCTAACCTCCAAAAAGAATTAGTGGAAAATCCCTTACGGTACCAATAAAATTGGAAATCACTCAACAAAAATTAATCATAGATCTGCGCAAATGCAATTCCCACTGCACAACATAAAGGGAAACTAAATTTAATGGCAATGCCACAAAAATAATCTTTTTAAATAAGTTGCTTAACGAACGAACAAAACGAAGTGAAGTCTCTTATCCACAAGGAAGTTAGTTCCAAACAAAATGGCAACTAAAAGGAGAGACAATGCAAAAATCCCTAACGCTATACAATCTAATACAGAAGCATAGCTATGCCGGGTGCTACGAAATTAGCACGTAACAACCTACTAGAAAAGTTTCATAATTGAGAGGTTTTTGAAAAAAAAATAATATACCATATAAAATAAAAACTAAAAATTATGCTTTATTTTTAGATTTTAAAGTAAACACTTTTTATACTTTCAATTGTGAAAACTTTAACTAAGAATTTTAAGTTCAAAGAATTCAGAAAAATTAAAATTGTCAATAACTAATAAAATCTATATTTTAATATAAAATATACATTTTGTGGATGCTATGTAGGTTAAAGGAATTCTAGAAGTATTCAATTGTTATTGGTTATTTTGTGTATAGTAAATTATTTAATTTAAATTTATAAGCTTGCTGATTAATTTCTGATCTGCTGCCAAATATATAATTTTATTTGATGTAAGCAGATTAATGAGCATCTTGTAAGGTTATATTTGAATGATTAAATTAAAGGATGAAATTTTTATTTATCTCGAAATGGGATGTTAGATTGTAGAATAAATTTAAGATCTATTAACAAATCCCTTTTTATACTAACTATCGGTTTAATACAATGTTCACTAATATTCCAATTCTTTAGATTTATAAAGTCCGATTGTAAACAAAGAACTTCAATGTCTGTCGCAAAACGTAGATTTTAATTTTATACATTATTAAATTCGTGATTTTGCAATTTGACTTTATATAAGCTTGGTTTAACAATATATCAATTTTTTCAAATGTTTTAAATATTTTTCGAAATATTACTAGAAAACTAGGAAATCGCAGATTATTATTAATGGAAAATTCGTAGTTACCATTGCAGTAGTAAAGTTTTCAACTTACATTCAAGTTTTTATCAATTCTGTCAATCTCATGTTTATATAATATGAAAGCAATTTAAGCGATAGCTATTATTTTATTGCATATTATGAGGTCCGTAACACCAGCACCCCCACTAAATTAAATTCGAAATTTCTTAGCCTATAATTAAGTACTAATTAAAGACTAATTTCTACCAACAAAAGGCATTCGTACCTATCCCCGTTTAGCGGTAATTTAAGTTTTAAGATTGCAGGTGCTGGCAGTAGTTGAAGCTAGCACCCCCATTTCAATTAAATTTAACTACTTTAATTAAATTAAAAAATTTCTAGCCTATAATTAAGTACTAATTAAAAACTAATTTGTACCAACAAAACTTTTAATGATTATCTGAATGTAAATGTTATTAAGACCAACTGTTTTAAGCTTGCCACGTGATAAGTAGTTTTACAAAATCTATTTAACGAAAAATTGACTGCTGAAGCTTACGAGTAACTCTTGAAAAAAGTCTAACGAACCAAAACACATGTAGAGCATTCTACATAATTTATGGAAATATTGAAATACAACAATTTTTCTTAAAACTATTCTTGTATTTAGAAAAAAAAACACTCTTTGTTGAATCTTGAAAACAAATTTAACTTAATTATAAACACGATTGGTCAAAATGGAGGGGAAAAATAATGTGGATATCCAATTCTAAGTTATTTAACTAATAAGTATTTAACAATTCTTATACAAGGAACTTAATCTCATTATTTATTAATATACTTTAATTTTTTATTTATTCAAAACTCAGCATTCTATCGTTTGTGAGGCATCAGAAAAGTTATATAATATAAATAATTAATAAAATATTACATTAATTTGGGAATAAACTAGATAAAAAACTTTAACATAAAATATCGTTTTAGCTTAAATAAATAAAAATCACAACCTCTGTGCACTGCTAGAGGTTTAGAATGTATTATCATATATTTGTAATAATAATAATAATAATAATAATAATAATAATAATAATAATTGCGCCATCACGTTATTTTTATGCCTTCAAGCGTCCATCAGTATAAAGTTACAACCGAAATTTTCAAAACACATCTTCAGATTTAATCAGAAAATTGCATCTTGTAGTAAAGCTTTATATGTATGCCACGGAACGATAATAAAAACGTAAAACTAAATGTAACTAACTGAATGGAATGGAAAAGTTTCTGGCTGTAATGAGTTTCAGAGATTTCCTAGTTAAATCCGTTATTATCTGCCGTTACTCAACAAAGATTTAAAATTCTGCAAATGCATTTTTTGCTTAAGATACATTTTCAGCATTAGCTCATTTAAAACATAACATATTCCTTATAATACTATACATACCTTAAAATGTTTATTCACTTAGCAAGATTAGAAAACCCTGAGCCCCAGAGCAAGGGAGCTAATAAGTAAATAAAAAATGCATTCTGCAATATACATTGTAAAAACTTTTAATAAATGCAGCAGCATTTTATAGATTTAATACTCTTTACCGAACAAGAAATATAGTAGAGCTACTGTATACATAAAATGTTGATGTTTACAAGATACAAAGATTTTGTAAATAAAATATTTGGTTACTACGTTTATAAAGTATTCATTAATATAATTTAGCCTTAAAGCCGTCTACTACACAGAATAGAGATTTCCTCTAGATGTTCTCGTATCCATTTCCTTCATTTAATCAGGGTCGTAGGGTTTGGAGTAGGGCCATTATAATCTTTAGTGGAACGCTTGTACTTACTATATATAACAGTAATAAGCGAAAATTGTACGTAGGGCCTTTGAGCATTTTATTGTCCTTGATACGGTCATTCTAGAAATTGAAATGGTAAATTCCATTATAATTAGTTGTACGTAGCCAGTGACTAAACTCAAAGCCTACTTGAATATCTTTAAATCTATATATACATATAAAATAGTGAAGATATTCCAATCCATTTTAATAATAATTGATTTATTCAAGAAGTAATAGAATTTATCTCGTATAAACTGTATGATAAATGACAAACTTTGTTATAAATGCAAGGATTAGAAGCGCTTTTAATGCATGTGAATGAATGTGCAGGTCAATTGATTTCACTAGGAAAGGGATTTAGGTATAATGAATAAATAGCGATTGATGAGCAACTAATTCCTTAATATTCTACGCACAGCATATATTTTAAAAGCGTTTCATTTGTTTACTTTATTATGTAAAAGAATTTATTACATGCAAATTTAAGAATTTCGAAATTACAATAAATCGTTATTTTTTCTTGGTTGAAAATTTAAAAAAATCTCGTTATTAAAAATATGTTATAGAAATAGCGAGATTAATTTTTTTTGTGAAATTCAATTAGTAAATATTACTAATAATACATTCACTTTTGAAACATATCTCATATATTTAATATAATATTCTGTAATGAAAACGTTTTAAAATAATTTTTAATAAGCAAAAAAACATCAGCAACTGTTCTAATATTATTCGGCAAAAAGTTATTAATATTTTACGTTATAATTCGTAATGTAAATGGAAGATCGGTATTCAGAATTATGAAATAATATCCACAGCAATTATCCTCTTCAATAAAAATGAAAATTTAGGATGTAAAAATGAACAAGCATATTTAAAGACTTTTATTAGTAAAAAAAGATTATTATTAGTAAACAGTATGTAGCCCAAAAAAAGTTAACACTGCTTCCTGTTCACCCGGTACAAACAATTAGCTCAAACTACAACCCCAACAAACTTTCAGACAAAAACCGTCTGTGAAATTACCAACGAATCTTTTGAAAACTTCAGCAACAGAGGAGACGAGAGGTGGATAGAAATAAAACTGCTTCTAATCGAGATATCCGTGGAAATCAATACGTTACAAAACAAAAGGTTACCTACTTTGAAAGCTTTTTCTTAAATTTCATTATCGGCTGTTAATTGTTCTTATTATTAAAGAGTGCTCTCGGAAAGACGGTTTTAAGAAACAAAGGAAAGAGAAACTTTTATTATACGGAGAATTGTAGTAGTTAGCAGTTCACAAACAGAACGAACGAACGAAAATGCACACCGTCATCAAAACATTCAAAACAACAGCGTTTACGTAAAAGTCTGTGAGTTAATAATTAATTGTGGTATTCTAATTCTGTGAATAAGGTATATTTTGTTTTCACGAGATTTAAAAGCGTATGCCTCTGAAGGTTTTCCGTTTCGTCGCATACTCGCATAAATGTATATTCGCCTCAAAGAACGCAGATGAGTTTTCATGGAAAGCAGGCGTCAAAATGGGACCTTTACAGCGCCCACATAAAGACCTCGTGAGGGATATTATACGTACATGTTTGACCATTAAGATGTCTGCATGGTTTGGTTGGATAGACAGATGGTCAAATGATTTGAATGGCGAGGAAGATTTATTAGCAAAGTGACTTTTATTTAAGAAAAAATTACTAAAATTAAATATGCAAAAATTGGCATGGGGGGGAAACGTAAAAGTTTCTTCAGCATAAACTTTCAGAAAATCTCTGATGGGATTACAAACAACGAGTAGATAAAGTACGAGAGAAAAGGATAGGAATTTAAGTACAAAACTACCTATGTATATCTTTCAAAACTTTATTCCCAATAATTTCGAATGGTACAGGCATTTTTTTGCAATACCTACGTACACCAGTAACCGATTAAAACAAGTGGCAGTAAGAACATTTCTAATATTTAGAGAAAAAGTGTTTTATTTAAAATAACTAAGTGGTTTCTGTAATTTTATTTTCCCAAAATGTTATGTATCATACAAAATATCATTTGTCATTTGTATTGTGATGTTTAGATTCTACCACATTGTTACTATTTCTTATGTAACAGACAGTTTTTCTGTCTTTTTTATTTTAAGATCACCATGTATATTCATAAAAAAGTTATTGGGTTATCCTTTGGAAGAATTAGAAATTCGATTTTCAATGCTAGAGACTCTCCAATGAGAGTCTGGCCAAGGCAGCCATTTTATATCACAACACGTGGCGCCAAATCTGAAAAGTACAGAAATGGTTACACGGTCAAATATTGACACGCAAGTGAACGGTATTTGACTAAAACATTGACTAAAACAATGAAATAGTGGGTTATGTATATAAAACATTATTTAGCATTAAAATTAGGACGGTAAAATCAAAATATTATATCAAAAATATTGTGATATAAAATGGCGGCCACTGTGGCAACGCATTGGCCAGACTCTAATTGAAGGGTCTCTATTCAATGCTTATTTGCTACGCCATCTAGGTTTAGTATTATTGATTGCAAAATTATCGATTTTTCTTTGCGATAAGTTAATTATTATTGTATTTTCCTCTTTTGTTAATTAAGTTTAACATTTTAATTTCTATTTAACGGTTTTTCATATCACTTTGCCCACTTTCATTAAAGTTAATAATATTTTTTATGGTGTCATTTAGGTTTGGTATTTCAACTACAAAATATAGATTTTTCCATAATCCCTACATGAGCATAAATGTTTTCTTGCAGTCTTATTCGTTAACAAGTCATTAAATAATAGACGCGTCTTGTGGCGGGAAAACAACTCTTCTAAAACATGTTTCTTTTTGAAAATTCTTTTGACAGAGCAAGACGTTAAATAATGAAATCGTTATGAATCGTTCAAGTTACTATTTATTTTTATGTAACAACATTATTAATTATAGTAAGATTTTATTTATATATTCATGCTTATTGTTCAGGATAAGCCGAGGCCTGATTAAGTGGAACGTAGGTATTATTGTTTAGTAGATTTGAGGAAATATATTTATTACAAATTGACGCACATCTGTGGGGCTGATTTTTTGTTTGTTATAATTATTGATGTTTGTTAATGAATGCAGTTGGCTCATACTACACAATAAAATTTAAATTCAAATATTCTTGGGTTCCTATTTTATTTCTCATAATTGGTAATTTTTAAATTATTAAAAAAATTATTATCTGAGACCAATTATTACCTTTTTTTAAAAATTCTATAGCTCCTTTATTTTCAAATAGTAGCGACAACGATTGATCTCGCCGCTGGCGCAATGGCGCCAGAACGATGTTAGCAACATTGAGACTTGCCAGATTTGTCATTTCGTCTTACAATAAATCTTAGGTTTAAAATACTCCTGCACAAAGATAATCACAATTCAACATTAATTTGATAATGGACACTCATGTTCTGTAAAAACGATCATATTAATATAATATACAACTACATAATTGTATTTTTGAAACAACTTTTTATTAAGTTTCCGTCACAATTTGCATGTAGTAATCTTTTCTGTATTAAAGTTTGTGCCACTCCACGATGTCGCTACTATTTGAAATAGAGGGGCTATAGAAAATTCTATAGTCCCTCTATTTCAAATAGTAGCGACTTCGTGGAGCAAACCTGACACAAACTTTAATAAAGAAAAAGTTACTACATGCATATTGCTAGCTCCATTTATTAAAACGTTGTTTAAGGATTACACTTGTGGGTAAGTGTATATCTTATTTATACGATCGTTTTTACAGAACATGATTGTCCCTTATCAAATTAATGATAAATTGTGAATATTTTTGTGCATGACTATTATTAAACCTAAGATTTATTGCAAAACGAAATATCAAATCTGGTAACTTTCAATGTCGACAACATGGTTTTGATGCTTTTGCTCCAGCGGTGAGATCAACCGTTGTCGCTACTATTTGAAAATAAAGAGGCTATAGAAAATTCTATAACCCCTTTATTTTTAAATAGTAGCGACAACGATTGATCTCGCCGCTGGAGCAAAAGTATGTTGGTGACATTGAAAGTTACCAGATTTGACATTTCGTTTTGCACTAAATCTTAGGATTAATAATCATCATGCACAAAAATATTCACAATTTAACATGAATTTGATAACGGACATTCGTGTTATGTAAAAACGATCATATTCATATAATATACAACTACGAAATTATAATTTTTACACAAATTTTTGTTAAGATGACGAAACAATATGCATGTGGTGATTTTTTCTTTATTAAAGTTTGTGCCTGGTTTGCTCCACGATGTCGCTACTATATGAAATAGAGGAGCTATAGAAAATTCAAAACACCAGTGCCATCTATTCGCATACCAGTAAATGTTTAATAATAATAACCCTATTTAGTTTGTCAAATGAAATAAAAAAACTTTATCTGTGAACTATTGCCAGTTAAGTAAGATTTTTCCTTTATAGTACTTATTAAATATCAAAGATTATGTTAATTATATTAAATGTTACGTTAATATGATAGCTTTCCAACAACTTGTAACAAGGCAATCAAAATCAGTTTATTTGCGCTTCCAAAATATATAAATGTAGGGATATATAATTTCGCGGGAAAAAATAAATAAATAGTAGTAGTACAGAGAGCGTGGTAGCGAAGGGTAGCTGCTCATAAAAAAGCTACACTAAAACGAATCAACTTCCTAACAAATCTTTGGAAAATTCGAATGCCATAAATAAATAGTAGTGATTGAAAATTTTGTCAACCGGGAGTTCTTAATCCGAAATAGTGGGTATTGTCTAATTAGTGATTATAATTAAAATAAAATAAAAACAATAGTGACACAAGGGCATGTTACTAAATTTCTGTCGGTGGCATCGTACACAGAACAAGTCGACGTACACAAGGGAGTTCGGGAAAGCAACGGCTGAGGGGCCATTAGCGACCAAAGGATTTTAGTAGGCGACCAGGGGAACCAACTGCAGAAATATATTTGAAGTGAAGATTTTCTTGAAGAAAATAACGAAATCTTATTAACAATCAACAATTATTAATATAAATATGTTTTTGTGTTAAAACGATCTATATTATATTTAAAATAATTAAAAGAATAATACTTTTAATTACTTTCTGGACGTATAAGGCAGTGTGTCTTATTTAAAAGAAGTTAACGAAATATTAACAATCAACAATTATTCATATATATTTTTTATTTAAAGATTTATATTATTATTATTAGATATGGTCATAACCAACAAGAATGAAACCATTTGTTTGAGATCAGGGGGTATGAGTGTTGGTTTGGATATATCTCTATAGAAAGGGGACCCTGATTAAGTGAATTTTGGTAAAAGGAGTAAACCAATATTTTGTTTAACATTGTTTGAAATATAACCCTATATTTTGTCGTTTAGAAGATTTAGGTGTGTGTGTTTTTTTTTATTATGTTCAATAGATGTTATTTAACCCCACTCTATTTCATTTTTCATTTATGTTAATAGAAATGAGTCCAATAAACTAAATAAAAGAAAAGAAGTGCAAAATAAATATGACCCTATTCAAATGCTGAATTTCATGAGCCTAAATTTCAAAAAACCCATAAATACGACCCTGAGAAGAAATTAAATTTTGTTATTGTCTCATTTAGCTCCAATCCGCTTCGTAATCATAGGTAAATGTTAAAATCCAGTTACAAACTCCATCCATTCAAAAAAACGAGATTGCATGTGGTTTACAATTCACGAAAATAGAAGATTGGTTTGTATGACAACATAAACTAACACGTGAGTTGTTACAACTTATTTTTCTTTTTGTTAAAAGAAGGATATTGTTTTACTTTCTTTAATTCTGTAATATCACCTTTTCTTTTAGATTTTTTCTAAATCTATTCATACTGTATTCAAGAACTGGGATCCCACTGGTAATCACCTTCAATCGTGGAAAACCCGAAGCAGGCTAAAGCTATATGATGGGTATGCCTCGCAAAATGTAAGGCACTCTCTTTAATTATTCTTGATAACGCATTTTTCCTTTTTTATTTACCAACCCAAGAAAAAGAAACACTACAATACGTAAAATCTTCCAACATATTTGTACTTCTATTTACGTAGTTTTATTAGTACATCCCAACTGTGGCGACAACAATTATTATTTTACATTGATATGTCTTTAAGAAAGAAAATGTAAAGTTTTACTAAGATTTTCTAAAATATGTAACAACCTTTTTATTTACAAATTAGTTTTCTTATTATTTATTATTCAATTATTTTCATTATTTCGTTTCTAGATAAAATATATTTTACCTGTCCCTCGCATCGTTTAGTGAATAGATTGATTTTACAATGTATACTTTTGGAAGCCTTTTTTGGTTAGTTAAATAACTAACTTTAATAAAGATATTTTACCTAACCATTTGTGTCTATAGATATATTAATTATTAACAAGACTTCTTTTTTTATTACAGCAAATAAAATTTAGCTGACTGGATGATCATAAATAGAATATTATAAAATTTCATGAAGAAAACTTTCTATAACTATAATATAAACTATATTAGAATCTGTATTTTCAGTTATATTAGAAAAATTAATTTATCAAATAAAAGTGAAACTTAAGTCATTCGCCTAAGTTTTAAAGTGCATATAAAATATAGATTGTTAAATTGCAAAAGGCGAAGTTTCTATGTCCTTAAAAACATAACAGAAGGTATGTGCAATAAAATAAATTTTCTTCGTCAAAACACACGTGAAATTTGTTACTCATCGAAGTAATATAAAAGCAAAACTTCCTTCCATTATTGAAGCACTAAGGCAGACGTTATAAGTTTGCGACGTTCATATTGGTAATGGAAAAAAGGAAAGTAGATTATATTTGAATAATTATTTTGGATAAATAATTTATGATTTATATATGAGTCACCTATATACCTTCAGAACCTCACACCATCCTAAGTTACAAATCTCGAGTTTATTTAATTTACATCTTTTTCAAATGTTATTTTTAATAATTAATTTAATTATATCCTATACAAATCATCTTATTATGCACTCATTAAAGTTAAACCAGGTTTTACATAACTCTTTTTATTATTCATACTCATTTAAATGTTTATCAAAAGTATCTCATAAAATTAATTTTTGATAAACCATTAAAAACGGAAATTTACTTTTTAAGATTTTTTTCTTTAAGGCTTCCACGGAAACTTATTATAAAAGGAATTTTAAAAAAGTGTATTTTATTCAATTTAATTCATTACACTTACACAGTATTTATACATTTATTTGGTTGTTTCCAACGTGGGGCATTTCACTGAATATTTATTCGTCTCTGCAAACGTGGGACCAGTGCAACCATTTTGGATATTATTTTAGCTTATTAGCCGCTTTACGCGTTGAAACCAAAAACCTGTACATTTGCTTGTTTTGCAGAATTGTTAAATAATTGTTTTACATAGTTTAATTTTAGTGCGATAAAGCAAATACGTCAAAGAACGACCCGTCGACCTATTTGTCTTCACTAGGACTCATATTGTGTTTAAACAACACGCGCAGTCAGTTACGGGCGTCATGCCTTTTTTTGATTTTGCAAATTTAATTTGTTGAAAATATATCAGTTTTATCAGAAGTAATTGCTATTTAAGAATATAATTTAATTTATAAAAAGAAAACACGAAAAATATCAACGTTTGTTTATAGAAAATATAAAAACTGAGATGTTTTGCCTCAATGATGAATTACCTCAAACCTTAAAAATATTGGGATTTGAGATAGTATTTAAGGTAGATTTTATTAAACAGTGTATGGCGTAAAATGAATTAATTATATTAAAAATATAATTCAAAGAACCTAAAAAAACAAAGCAAAGATAAAAATAAAAAGTCAGGATTTAGAAAGCGTTATATTTAGAAAGTGTTTCACAAAAAATGAAGAACTGTAACAAAACATGAGAAAAGAAATGCAACAATAAATGAAAATCAACCCAGAAGAAAGAAAAAAAGAGAATTAAGAACTAAAGAGAATGAAGTATTTAAAAAATCAATGCAGAGGAAATTATTAAGAAAATTAATAACGTAAAGAGCTTGAAAATACAATAGATGGAAAACTAGAAATGGTAATGAAAGTATCGAGAAACGTAGTGGTTACAATAAAAACGAACCAAGAAGTGTTGAAAGTGCAAGTGGAAGAAAAAATAAAAGAAATGAATTAACTGGAAGTCCAGGATAATGTATGTTTACGTGAGCAAATAATTAGAATCCAAGAACATGACGTTAATGACAAAAAAAATCAACTCGTTGACATAAAATGTTACAAAAGAATTTCTTTCTCTAAAAATTCTTAATTGAAAAGATGTGAAAGAAAAGAAATTACATTTAACAGACAAACGTTGTAGAATGATGTTAAGCAATTTTAAATCGAGGAAAAAGGAACGAAACTGTCTACAGCGTGTAAGAAGTATATAAATGCAATTATTAAAACAGGTGGTAGAGGACATCAAAAGAAACCGAAAAAGTCTTATAAAGTCGTAGTTACAGGTTTATGCAAAAAAATTAGTAAAGTTGCAAACTTCGACGTCACATTGTCACTTACACATTTATTGTCATAATTATAAAATTTATTATCTTAGGTTATCGGTTATCTTTTCCAGTGGTTTTATTTGCACATAAACACAGATTGTTGTTTGCAGTTCATCTACTTTTTAAAGAATAAATAATGAACGTACTAAATAATGACTGAAAAAAGAAACAAGAAAGTGTGACGTATATTATTTTATTGGCTCGCTTATTATTTTAGACTTTATTATTTAATATTACAATAATATGCGAATGTATTAAGTTTTTAACTCTTAACTGAATTAATATATTAACTATTAAGAATGAACTTTAGTGTACGTTCATACATAGTAACTAGATACCAAACCTAATACAAAGCCAATAATAATAAACTAACTACTAATAATAATAAATAATAATAAACTACTAAGAGAAATAAAAAGAAAATAACAAATTTGATAAATGAATTTCAGATTCTACACAAACACTTCTGTATTTATTGCGATAGTAATCGTAAAGGAATAAGTAAACAATGCAGTCATCCTTACGTTAAAATAAATATGCGAAAGTAAGTGAAAGATATCGAATTTGAAACTTGCAACATAACCCAAGTTTTGATGCGTTTATTATTTCTAATGCATTACATGTTCTTGTAAAAGAAACTCAAAACTGTTTTAGATGTTCTGGAATCTGTCACCCGTCTGATACACCTCTCTCCCTTTTCAGGCTTCCAAAACAATACAATATCTACCACGACCACAATGTCGAAACAAACTCCTTTATTTATCAATAAAAAACCTGCAAGGTCCACATAGTAAGTACTTCCTTTAACAAAAGATTGTTTTCTTTGGTTTGAAATGTTCATCGGGTTGACGTCAATCTAAAAGTTCTCAGTGAGTGCACTGTTGCTATATAATTAATTCACCAGTTTTATTAAAAGAAACCACCTGTTTATAGTTTTTTGTTGGTATCGTCCCATATTACCTGTTTAGTCAATTGGTAGAAAATAGAGGAAAGTTTTGGTGTAGTTTTGAAAGTTTGGTTCTTTATGTTTTTTAGGCTGCTGATCACGAATTTCAGGTTTGCCAACAAGAATTTTACCTGGAAACGATTTTTTTTTTCTAGTTTTTGCAAAATAACTTGAAAAGTATCCATTTCTCGCTTTTTTTATTATGCATGGAAGTAAAGAAGATAAGATTTCCTACATTATGTCTGAAGAAGCTTTTTATACGATTAACGGTATAGGCGTTAGGGTAACGCGAAATCGTAGGTTATAAAACGGGGCTTTTCAATTTTTGTAAATTATAGCTAAAAAATCAGTCATTTTCTTTTTTTACAACTGTTTACGGTATTCCAGAAACGCATTAGGCCTCCTCTCTAAACCCGCAAAAATTCTCTCCCCCACCCTCCTAAATTCCATCCAAATTTCCGACCAAAAAACAGGAGGAAAATAAAACATAGTGATATATGTAAAAAAAATTATTTTCAAATCATTTTTTTCTTTTTAATACCTGCTTTTAAAAATTTATTCATAAACCGTTATATACAACAGGGAGAAATTTAATATTATTGCTATTCATCACGTGCGTTTCCTTTTCTGGTCGACCGTACAGCTGTTTATAACAATTAATGTGGTACTGTGCAGCCGCTGCTACCAAGTCTGTTTTTGACTCGATTCGATAAATTATAGCCCGCCCAAAATCATCATTATGAGCTGCAGCTGACTTCAGCACCGTGTCTCTAAGTCCAATGTGTCTGACACTGTAAACAGTATTATTTTCACCTGCTGGATACCTTGACTGAGTTGCAATGAAATCAGCAGTAATGCTCAATCCACACAAAAAACAATGATTTTGAAATCGATCGCAGGAAGTGATGACCATAACACTTGAGCTTGAGATGTACTAGCTGTGTTTACATCCCCGTTCAAGTAGGCAGCAATGATCCGGTCATTGACGTATGCTTTTCTACAGTTTTCGTGTACATTTACCGACGTTTTACCTCTTAAAAAAGATACTTTACCGTCTTTTCGTTTTCCACTAGCCTCTTCGAACGAAGTAATACCTCGACTTTTAACCGTTGATAAGGGAGTCCCATTATTCAATGCACAATCACATATAAAACACGCGACATTTCGTTTCACTGTCGCGATCACTTCTTTCAATAAATATTTAAAGTAACTCAATAATATAAAAAAAGTAAAGTAAAATAACAGCAAAAACCAAAATACTGAAAACAGACAAAGTCGCCCGAGAGTGCTGAACAGCTAGATTGACTGAGAAAAAAAGGTCAGATCTCTCAACACAGTCCTAGCCCTCCTCTCCTATAAACTCTATTGTAATAGTCAACCCCTCTTATACAGGGCTTGTGGAGGGGGAACACCATACTCACATTCCACAGGCCAGCCACTGACAGCTTCATCCTCATTGTACCCATCAATACTAGAAGAAATCTAATAAAAAGTACATCTACTTGGTATAGTTTATCAGATATGTAGGTACATACTTGATAAACTACAATGAGATATCATTTATTTTGTAGGTGCATATTCGTATTTGTGTATACCTTCTTCTGTAGGGATATCTTTTTTAACTTATTTTATTATACGATGCTGATATATGGTAAAGTATTACAAAAGATGACTGGTTTTTGGCTATAATTTACAAAAATTGAAAAAACCCGTTTTTTTGTTTTATAACCCCCGATTTCGCGTCACCTTGACGGCTATACCGTTAATCGTACAAAAAACTTCTTTAGACATGTAGGAAATTTTATGTTTAATTTCATATATAATAAAAAAAAAGTGAGAAATGTATAGTTTTCAAGTTATTTTACAAAAACTAATAAAAAACCGTTTTTTGTCCGTTTTTAGTAAAAAAAAACGAGTTTCCAGGAAAAATTCTTGTTGGCAAACCTGAAATTCGTGATAAGCAGCCCAAAAAACATAAAGAACCAAAATATCAAAACTACACCAAAACTTTCCCCTATTTGCCCTTTTTGAGCACAATTTGACTAGATTATGTTTTAATAATGGCAGGTATACTTCTTACACGTTCTATACACAGATGCTGTCGAGTTGTAAGTAGTATGAAAAATAGGAGAATTGTATAACAGACTTTGGAAAAGCCAAATATTACTAATAATTGGTAATATTCATCTTTAGAATTATAAAAGAAGACGAAAGAAGAAACACGCGCATTTATTATTAAATTGCCATTAAGTAAAACCATTACATAACCGAATTGTGATAATAAACCCAAATATAAGACAAATAAAAAAATGAGTTTGACGTTATATAACGAGACATGCGGAGTTTATAAACGATTACGAAAATTTAAAAATAATTATTTTTATTATTAAAAAAAATGGAATTAATGAATCTGCGAATGAAAAGTTTATTTTGAAAAAAGGGAAATGGGAGTTTTGAGAATTGAGAAATGAATGTGATATGAAAATGAAATGAATCATGAAATTATAATAAGATTATAGATTTATAATTAAAAATGGAAATTATGACTAGATTATTATGCTAATCAGAAGAAAAAGATTAGGAAATTATAATAAGAGTATAGGTAGGTTTATTATTAAAAATGAATTATGAATCGATTATGACAACGCAGAGGAAAATATTTTAAAATATACGAAATTTATTAATGAGATAATGATAAGATCAGATTTAAGTTACTGAAATTGATTTTAAGATTATAGTTCTATTAACGTTTCATTACTATAAATTAGTTAACAATGGAAGAAGAAAGATTAACGTTAAAGAAATAGGAAACTTATTAAGACTCCGAAGAACAGGATATAAAAATGATAAAATAAAATAATTATACAATTTGAATAAACTAGGCCTACATATTGTCATAATATATGACATGCTATTGGAGAGGATGCACCCGTTGAGTTGCATAACCTCTAGCAGGAAAATCTTTTATATATATTTTTTAAATGAAACCATAGAAAAATGTTTCAATTTGGCAAAGAAACACTCTAGAACACACTAGGTACAAAAAGATTAAATCTTTAAATTGATTTTTCTTTCTATCGTGATAAAATTTTATTGTTTAGATAACGATATGCTATCATTCCTTAATCTTGTATGCAAATATGAATTTGAAGCCATTTCAAGGCTTGTTTTGACCTAAAACAGACAAGGTACATAGTTGGGATGATGTATGCAATTACTTATTAACTTACCTGCAGGATTAATTGATAAAAATTTTCTTTCAAATTAACGATTTGGTAGTTTCATTATAATTTTGTTGTTTATATAGATTAAAAAGCTTCTCGGTTGAAATATTTCATTGAGTTGTTGTCGAACAGTTCCCTGGGCACAACTGAGACATAAATGTAAATGTGGGGATTATTTATCATAGATGTAGTGGTTTGAAAATACATATTTCTGTGTTCAACCATGGCAAGCTCAAATCATGTAATTTAGTTGTTATCTTATAGTTTGGATATCTAAAATTGTGTAAATATTCTGCAATATGATGTAAGAATAGATTTTTTAAGAAGAAGAGGATGTAACTAGACGGTTTTAAATAATTAATTCAAATTGTAATTATATTTGTATGAGTTTAAAAACTGATTTGGTTGACAAGTTATAACCATTTTATTGTTTTGCTTTAGTATAAGTATTATATATATTTGAGAAAAGAGGACTTTGTTTATCTAACTATGGAATTTGTTTAAACAATTATTAATAATTATATATGTGGTTATGTAAATTTAGTTTCAAATTGCCATTTGTTTATAACTAGAAGAATTACTAGATTTGTCTTTTGTTTTTGGAAAAATATAAATACAGCAAACAATTTGGCTATAAACTCTCTGTTAATTTAGATCTTTCAAGCAGTGCATATGTACCAAGAGCAAAATTTTAAATTTAAAGGTTGTGTTGTGACAAATGTAAACATAACCCAAACGTCAAAATTTTAGGTTATATTTTCATGAAACGTCAAAGTGTTTATTTATTGTCGAATTTCTTTGAATTTAGTTAGTGGTTTGAATAATAAATAATTTTAATTAAACCAATAAACAGTGCTGTGAACTAATTTTCTTTTTCGTTAAAGAAAATTTATATGAATTATAAGAATATCAACCTTCATTATAAATTGGATGATGGAAGGGAATTTATCAATTTAAATATGAAATGGACTTACCTTACCTCAAGAAAACAGCTGGTTGTTAATAATTTTATTTTTTCATTTAATTTGGGCATTTATATATAGAGAGGTGAATATTTGCATTTCGGTCATTCTAGTTATATGACCATGTGGAAGAAAGAGGATTTGCGGTTTGTTGCTAAGATCAGCCGGTAATTTAAAAAGGCGCCAGAAATTTGATTATGTGTAACTATTTTAAGGTAATTATAATTGCAAATATTATTGGGACTTGCGGTCTCTACTTAATAAAAAGCCTCTTTGTTTTTTACGCCAAGCTTTCGCAATAATTCATTGCTTCGTCAGGGCATTAGGTATAATAAGAGATACATCAAAATACATAATGCATTATTCTAAATTGTATGTTTACTTACAAAACGTGAGTAAAGTATTTTATGTAGTTAAATATAGCTAATCAAAAGTATAATATAAAATCTTTCTCTATTATCTCACAGTTCTTATATATTTTAAAAAGTTGATAATATAAGCTAAAATTATTTGTCATATATAAGTGACATATAGGATGATAATTGTCGTATCTGACAAAATGCAGACAATGAAAACAAACCTTTTTTATATACATTCAAAAACTTTTAACCATGTTATTGATTTTAAAAATATAAAAATTCTAGATATAGAAACAAATTATAAAAATAGACTTTTTCTTGAAATGACTCATATTATCAATGAACCTAACACATTAAACTTTAAAACTGATGTTAAAAGTCTTAGTACAGTTTATGCGTATATTTTAAAAATTCACAAAATTAATAACACTAACGTAACTAATAATTTAAACTCTTTTGTTAATATAACTATGTAGTAGGTAAAAAAGGTTTGTTTACATTGTCTGCATTTTGTCAGATACGACAATTATCATCCTGTATGTCACTTATATATGACAAATAATTTTAGCTTATATTATCAACTTTTTAAAATATATAAGAACTGTGAGATATTAATAGAGAAAGATTTTATATTATACTTTTGATTAGCTATATTTAACTACATAATAGTATATTATTATACGAGTTGTATAAGACGGTCTATTGTAGCACGAGTTGTTTGGGACACGACGAGAGAAGCGAGGAGTGTTCCAAAGGAACGAGTGCTACAATACGTCTTATAAAACAAGTATTGTCACAATGAGCCCATTGTGAACGCAAAGTACAAAAAATACTTTTTCTACTCCTGTATTCTAATTAAACTTTTATATATGCAAAAGTCGTTGCATAATGAGGTTCATTATGCAATGAGTTTCCATTATGCAATGAGTTGTTGACCAATGAGAGTCAAGAATAACGAGCTGTTGACCAATGAGAGTCAAGAATATCAAATGGTTGCTTAGGAACAAGCCAAAGTTAGTATATACAAAAATCGTCACGCAGTTGACAACGGTAGTTGACAGTTGTTTAATTTAACAATTAATAATGGATAGCAGTAGTGATAGTGAAGATTATGCAGATATAAAATTAACACCGCCTGAAATTGTCGAAAAAGCAAAACAAACATATGATGATTTACTACCACGAAAATCACGCAAGCTGTATGAAAATGCTTATAAATTATTTATGGATTGGCAGAATAAAAAGCAAACTACATCATTTTCTGGAAACGTCTTAATAGTATACTTTGAAGAGCTTGCAACCAAAATAAAGTCTTCTAGTTTGTGGAGCCGCTACTCAATGCTAAAATCAACATTACACATCAAACACCAGATTAACATAGGAACCTATGCAAAATTACAAGCTCTTTCAGAACCAAAAAGTCAAAAACATTTACATGCGATGAAGTAAAAACCTTTATTAATAAGGCACCAGTTAATAAATACCTCCTTGTAAAAGTAAGTCAATTTTAAATTTTTAATTTAAGCTATTTAAAAACTTAAATTCATGTTTTTATTAAAGGTAGCATTAATATTTGGCATAATGGGTGCATGTAGAAGACACGAGTTACACAAATTAAAATATAATCATGTAAATGACATGCAATCGATTATTCTTGTAACCATACATGATACAAAAACTAAAACTGTACGTAAATTCACAGTTACAGGTTCATATTACCATATATGCAAGAAATACATCAATATTCGCCCAAAAAACACTATTACAGATTCCTTCTTCCTAAATTATCAAAATGGAAAGTGCACAGTACAAAACGTAGGAATTAATAAGTTTGGAAATATGGGAAAACAAATAGCGACCTTTTTACAAATTCCTAATTCACATTTATATACAGGGCATTGTTTCCGTAGGACCTCTGCCACACTACTAATTGATGGTGGGGGAGACATCACTTCATTAAAACGCCATGGTGGATGGAAGTCCACATCAGTGGCAGAAAGCTACATAGATCATTCATTACAAAATAGAATAAACGTAGCAAACAAGATATTGGCACTTTATAGAAAATAATCAATCGACAAGTAATGACATACCTTGCATTTCATCACTATCACGTACCATTCGCACTTCAGCACCCCAAATAAATTTATCAAATTGTACTGGAATTACAATTAATATTGTTCCTAATAATGATTCTAATAATGATTCTAATTAATTAAGTTAAATATATATTGCTAATTGTGTTAATTATTATTATTGAACATCAATTTAAATAAAGAAATTTTGATTATTGTGAAGTATATATATTAACCAATTTGCTAAGCCTACTTTGAGAAGTAATTAAATTCCTCACAAGCTTTCATAATGCTAAGCGAATCAAGACAATCTAGTAGTTGTGTAGTGTAGTAGTAGTAATACTAGTAGTAGTAGTTCATAGATTAAGGTTTTAACTTATAAAAGTTTTAGAAGTCCATGTAGAAGTAATAAATTAGTTACAGTCGTAGAAAAAATAGTGTATGCAACTTGCACATAATGGTTATTAATACACTCGTATGAATTACAACACGAGCGAAGCGAGTGTTGTAAACGTCATACTCGTGTATTAATAACCATCATTATGTGCTCGTTGCATAATATACTATTACTCACGTTTTGTAAGTATACATACAATTTAGAATAATGCATGATGTATTTTGATGTATCTCTTATTATACCTAACGCCCTGACGAAGCAATGAACTATTGCGAAAGCTTGGCGTAAAAAACAAAGAGGACTTGTAGAGAACTTTTTATTAAGTAGAGACCGCAAGTCCCAATAATATTTGCAATTATAATTACATTGTATCGGTCGAAATCATCATTAATTTATTTTAAGGTATTTATTTAAATCTTAGTTTGGTTTTTAAGATAATACGAATGACAGAGATATTACTTCTGAAGATAAAAAGCATTAGACTGTCTTAGAATTAATCTTTCTTTTATTCAGGGTATCTAAATTTCAAGTTGTCTTTATTATTATTTCTATTTTTTTTGTTTATTTTTTGTGTTGTGTAGAGTAAATTTTGTCATTTAAATTTAAAAGTAACTTCTGGTTTATTATTTTATTTGTGTGTGTGTATTTAATTATGTTTCATAGATCCATATTTATTTATTACCCTATTAAAGCGACCTGCCTGTTTATTTAGCCGCCTTAGTAGGCTGTTTCTTTGAAATTAAAGTTAAAAGAGGAGTTGGGATTAATTTAAGATTTAGTATTGTCATAAATATCAACATTAGAATTGTAAATATTTTATTTAAAAAAGTGACAAAGGAAACCGTTCTTGGGTATCGTCAGAAATTAATAGTCAAACAGGCTAGATATTAGTTAATTAGGTTACTTGTATAAAATTACACACAATTTTATTTTAAACATGAGGGGATAAATGCTGTGATTGGACAATTTACTTTAATCCAATAAATGTGAGTAATTCATAAATAAAAAACTAAAAATTTTAAATTCCTAAACATTTGGAAAACCTAAAGTCTCACAAATCTACATTTTCAAAATGTAGCTTATCCACGATAGTAAGATTGTATATTTTCACATTTTGTTAACCTAAATGTTTCAAGTTGTGTGAAGTCTTAAACTCGTAAACTTAAAAAATTCAAGTTTTAAATTTAGAAAAATTTATATCTTGATAATAATCTGAATTATAATAATTTTAATTCTGAAATTTTTGTAATTATAAAACCTTTGAATGGTTTAGACTAAAGATTTGTAATTTTCTTAAATTGAAGTCATTTTTTAAAATTTTCTTATTTTCAAAATTGAAAATTTAGAAACTAAAATATTTAAACTTCAAAATTTAGACATTTATAGAAATTCAAATAAAATGAAATAGAATCAAAATCTTAAATCGCAACATTTCAAACTTGAAACCCCTTAATAACCTAAAGTATGTAATCCAAAAATCAAAAGCTGAATTCTAAGCAATTCTAATTCTTAAATTTCTAAAAGTCAAAAACTGTTAAAGTATGAAATCCTAAATCATTCAATGTAAAATCCTGAATTAACAACGATCGTTTTTAAATTCTGAAAACGCTAATATTACATAATACTAAAACGTTCAAATTTACAAGTGTTAGACTAATGAATCTTATTTTACTTAACATTCTTAAAATTATAAATCTTCAGAATTATGAAATTTTAAATTTAAAAACTTTTAAGACTATTAAACTTCTGTAATTTAAAATTTTAAATTTGTTAATTGAGAAATCGGCGATCAACTATTAATCGCAGTTAATTCTGTCGGCTGCCAGCTACTTCGTTGTTGGCCTTTCAAAGAAGTGCCAAGTGCCGAAGGTGGTAAAACTTTGAATCCAACACCAACAACAAATTCTGAATTTTTAAACTTTAATATCATAAAACTACAAATATTTTTAATTTTAAATTCGGCAAGATTGCTAGGACACAATTAATTACTACAGCAACAAAAAAATTGGTTGGAGGATTACTTTTTTTATGAAAATTGACAAGAGAAAGGAAAAATTAATAAACCAAATTGATTTGAACAAGGGAACATAATCACAATTTACTAAGAGCCTGCAGTCATTTATCTTATACTAAATTTTGATTCAGTTTCCTGACTAACAACTCATAAATTATCCTAAACTTCTTGCTAAATAATGAAAAGTCGATGAAAGTAATATTCCAGTGTTCTTGCTAACCTATTTTGTTTTTAGGTTACACTGTTATATATATATACTCCCCCTCACTTTTTCGTTTTTTAATAAAAATCACTTCTATAAAAAATATTCATTATCTTCTAACTAGAACACATAAAAGCACTCCAAGCAATAAATCGTTAACAACGTCAAAACAACCAATTTCATTTGCTTTTCTATATTACCATTATTATTATCACTACTATTCTTCCGTTATTAAGTTTTTTATTACTTTAGACCATTAAGAATTTTCCAGAAAACACGTGAACCGTATCAGTAAGTTGGTTAGCTTTTAAAAGTGTATATGACGATGTGTGTGCATAAAGAACTCGTTCCATTTTGAAGGCGTTAGGTTCCCATAGGGAGGAGGCTAAGTGTTTGCATAAAAGTGCCCTCAAAGAGCTTTTAGGAAATGTTAGTCTCCTCGTGAGCGCCAGGCAGGCAGCCAACCAGCTAGCTAACCAGCCAAGTAACATTTTACATTCTGATGATGTAGTGGTGTGTCGCCAGATTTGTGTTTTCTATCAATTTTAGACCTTTTAAAGTGCCTCTCCCTGTCAAAAGATGTTCAAATTACTTACTTCTACACGTGAACCTCATTTACTTTGAAATGTTCGACATATTTTTCGGAAGTAGTGCTTATGTACGCACTTTCGCACGTAAGCTCGAAATATTTCTACAAAAAGTTGCAAAACCGAAGAATTGCTGACATGCGGTTTAAAAGTATCTTACTAATTTAATTCTGCCTTGTATGTTATACTCAGGCAAAAAGTGTGTTATAAAAATTACCAAAAAAATATAGAATGAGGAAGCGAGAGCGAGAGAGAAAGAGAGACCGAACAAACTTTGTTCTGTAATTCTTTCAGGAGATTTATAACCAAAAGCGTCGCTGACGAGGGCATTGTACAGATTAAATGGCTTAGGGACACAATATTGTAAAAGTCATTTTCAACTTTAAATGCCGTTTTACGAGTAAACTCAAAATGCACTTCAATTTAAAAAATTCAGTTTGTAAAATATCTTTTGTCCGTATCCTTCGTTAAGAATTGCATGTTGACGATGTTTTCGTCTTTAGAAATCATTATCCAGTTAACTCGACTAATTGTTTAAACTTGTCAGTTTAAATTTATCAATAAAACGGGACCTACAAAATTAAATTAAACTGGGTGTCTGGCTAGGACAGTCAATGCAGACACAAATGACTCAAAAAAACAAAAAGAAATATAAAATTTAGATTACAGCATCACAATAAAATTGTATGTTGATATTAATCTGTTGATTACATTATTTAATCGGCCTTTTTATTAGAATCTGGTTTCTAAAAACAGTAATAAATATCTGGATATTTCTGTAAATTTTAGACTCCAACAAACAATTTACAAAACAACTTAAACAAGGGAATCCTACTCGAAGTGACAAATTAAATTGCACTTGAGAGAGATAAAAAGAATATTCTTATTGATAAGAATATTCTATTTATCTCTCTTTAAATAATAGTTTTTACAATTATTAGTCTAGCAGTGACTATGTAGAACTTTAATGCATAGATAATATGAGAGTTATGTATAAAAATAATAACATCAAAAAGGAATGTAAAACCTGCTAAAAAAGAATAAAAACTAAAAAATAAAAAAAAAAAGAAAAGTTATATTTCTTGTTATTCGTCTTCGTGGCCTGATGGTTAGAATGCTTTTTTAGGATAGTAGGGTGATTTGAGCTTCGCATCGAGCCCCCGGTGCGCCCATAAGTTTTATTTTTTAAATAAATTACATTTTTGTATTATGTTAACATTAATCTGTTGATTACATTATTTAATCAGCCTTTTTATTGGAATGTAGTTTCTAGAAATAAAAACAAGTTATAAACAAAAAAAGTAAATATTCGGAAAGTTGAGCTCTTCAAAAAATAACTTTGCCAAAAATTACACCCACTTCTCAGGAATTAATAGTAAGTTGTAGATGTTTTACATCTTAAAATAGCTTTATAGTAGTTTAAAATATGCAATTTTGTACTTTTAAGCCAATGTTATTATTAGGTTAACGTTAAAGATCCATTTACAAAGTAAATTATCAAAACTATTCAATTTAATACCAAATTGTCAAGAATGTATCATTCTTCGTAAATTCCATCAAACTACTTCTACTCGCAGTCCCAAATGATATCCACAAAGCAACAAACAGACAAAATGGCGTTAGACTCTCGATAGATGTACCGAAAGCTTTATATTTGCTGTTATTAATATTAAGTTTCTGGCCGCAGGTGAAATCATATTAAATTTCATAGGTTTTTATTAGTGATGGGAACTTGGGTGTCGGGTGTCGTGATACTATTCGTGGTCGCGACACTTCAAGTGTCACGACACTGAAGTGTCGAATACTATCGCTCTTATTAGCGCATGGATGATGTAGTTGCGAAGTGTCGTTAAAGTAGCGCGAAGAGTCGACATTTCACACGACAAATTGTTTCGACTCTCAAGTGTCGCGACACTCGGGTAGTATCGAGATCACTAGTTTTTATGCTTGCATACTACTTTCAAATAAATATCACCAAAAGTATTAAAATACTTATTAAATGAGTTCGATTTTTTGCACGCTAGCTAAATATTTCTCACTACCTGATCCTTTACATATATATACAATTTATTTTATTATGCTCGCCAAGGTAAACTTAATTTAATTATTAAATAAAACTTCAAAAAGAATCTGTAGCTTTAAACAAAATTCAGTTAAATAATTACTTACACTGATTTTATAGTTTTAACATCATTTATTAATTATTACAAAACACCTCTTTCAGAACTTTTTAAAGGTTTCTTCCGAAAACTGGATAATCAAATTTATAAGGCGATCAGTAAACCAACCGCAAAAAGGAACCCTAATTACTATGTGTGCCAAAAACCGAGATAAGTCACAGAACAGCGTTTTAACCGCCACTAGATGGTAGATACCCAGGACCAGTGACCAGTCCGTACTAAACTCAAGGAGTGGACGCATAGCATCAAGCTGAGACATATAAGAAAGATATTTAGGAGCTACTAAGGAGCAGCTGCTCCAAAGGCAAGTACTTAATAATATTTATAGAATTCATATAACCATTCATGGGCGGTTGTAGAGGGTATTTAGAGATGCAGGTAGTCAGATTAACGTAGATTATTTAACCATTTAAAATATTAAGTGAGTAAATTGAATTAAGTACTCATGATACCGCTGTAAAAGACTTGGGTAACAAAAAGATCATACATAAATGTCCAAGTCAATTAAATGTAAGACTCCACTTTTTTATACCGAATCGAAATGATTGGAAACGAATATTAATAGATCAACCTGTAAAGGTTGATCTATAAATTAAAGGCACTTCTCCCAACCACAGTGCTCTGAATATTGAGGCAATTGCCTGTAAACTGCAGTTGAGTGCATACGCCGAATGCTTCGCTTTAAACCACGAACAGTTGGAATTTCCAAACATTATTGAGTTTGATATAGATTTAGTAAACCGGAATTATTAGGGAGTCAATTTCCGATGTTGCACGCCTTGCAGCTTTATTGAAAAAGAATACGGACGATTATAGGTTATGCGTGGATTACCGCAAATTAAATTTCGTATGGTTTACCTTTTTTTACAGATCACTTGAAAGAAGAAAAAAGACCGTTAATAATATACCGAGTTAATAAGACCGCGTTTGTTATTCAATATGAGTTCTATGCCATTTGGAGTATCTAATGTCTTTTCAATTTTTCAGAGGGCTCTAAAGAATTTTCTGCTCACGATAAGGTAGTATTTATTATATTTAGATGATATTGTAACGTAACGTTTTTAAATAAAATTAAAGATGCTGTTTTAACTGTCTATTAACCGAGAAATATTAACAATATCTACGGTTGAAACTTACTAATTAAACTAATTAAAAACACAAATTATGAACTATCAACGAACTTAATCTAATTTATTTACAGACTATTTATTTATTAATTAACTGCAATATTTATTTTGAATACACCCATATTTATTTAGATTGCGCGTTTCCAATTAACTTCTGCATTTCTCTCACGCGGTCAGCCTTATATGTGTTTCGTGTGTTGTCACCTCGAATGTTCTGGATTTCAATAGATAAATGTCTGCTATCGCCGCCAGTCTAGAATGTTCTCTTCATTACAATATGCTTAGTCCGCCAGGTACGGTTCAGAAAGAGCTACAACCGATATAAAATCGAAGCGCTAAAGGGAATGAAAGGCTAGAAAATGCCAGTCCATCCTGCCAGTTGACCAACTCCAAAAATATACTAAGGGTATCATACAAGCCTGAAAGTAAAACTGGCAATATCGGCGACTTATCGATTTCCTAGTAGGTTAAAAAATGAGAGCGAAAAGCTAAATGGAAGTTAAATTAGATTAAGTCAGTTAGATTAAAGATGAAAAACACAGATCTGACTGGGTAGATCAAAACCCCTGTCTAAAAGACGAAGTCTATGCCGCCAATAAAAAAATCCTAACGCATGAAAATCTAATATACATACTGTTGTGATATAGGCATCCCGCATAGCATGTATGCACGATGTGTTGCCTTCCAGGCGTAAGGATTTCACAATTTCTTTTATTTTAAAAATAAAAAAATCTTGCATTAAATATGTTGAAGATACACACTACAACACCGTGAGGAGATAAGGGATGAATTTTAAACAGATTTTTCACTTGAATTTCACAAACTCAATTTCATGATGGACGATCCTATATCGTTGGTTGATATTTTGACATTTAGATATTTTGAAGCCATTTTATGGCATGTTTTCACCTAGAAATTATTAAAGGCATGGGTAAGAAGGTATACAAGAAGGTAACAAGTATTTATTACTTTACTTACAGTTTTTATTATTGAATTTCAAGAAAGTGTTCTATTTCTTTGACGATTAATAATTTTCCATAGTGAATGGATATTTTTCAATGTTATTTGAATTTCTAAGTAAAATATTTTACTGCAATATTGTTAACCAAGTTTTAGGGTGCATTTGACACTAGAATGTTAAAGTAGGGAACTTTGTATAGAGAAGGTTTTAGACCTTTGAAATTCCAAAATTGTAACGTTTCAGCAGGGTCAGCTAGAATGTTAAAATCTAGTTTATATTCATAATTTTGGTGTCAAAATTTATTTTGTTTTTATTTTATTTGCAATCTTTGTTTTATAGAATCTTAGGATTAATTTTATGATAAGAAAAGGATGTAGCAAGATGTTAAAATGTTTTTATTTGAATTTTTGTAAAGTAATGTTTGTCAGAAAATTCAAGATTGTTGTCAATGAATTCTAACTCTAAATTTGCATTTTAATAGCCGTGTTAGGTACCAAAATGAAGGAAAAGTTAACCTCTTTAATTTTCTAACATTTATTTAAACAATTTAATTTTTTATCAACAATTAGGTTAGAAAGGTTTTTGGTGATAAAGATGTTGTTTTGTTTCTAGTTAGAAACCAGACTAGTCTAGTTCCGAACTAGGAAAATCACTAGCGCTTCGCAATTATTTTCCAATTAATATAAAAACAGCACGAAAAAATGTCAACAAAGTGAGGTTATGACAAATGTCATCTTGTTTTAAATTTTTTTTAGTTCTTAATAATTTGATTAATAATAATTAAAATGAACAATCAAAGTGAACTTAAAGTGAAATGAACAAAAGCGCAGTTTTAAAAATTTGGTGTTCAGACTGTTATTATTATTTGAAGAAATGTTTGGAGTTTTTATTTTGTATGAAACGAATTAAAGGAAGGTAATAGAATCTTGTTGCAAATAACCGAATTATTTTATGTACTCACGTCATGGAATAATTATAATTGAGGGCCGGCGGTGGACGAGTGGTGCATCGCTCGTGTTCCAAGGGTCATGGGTTCGAATCCCACTTGGGGCGGCGGGATTTTTCTAATTGGAAAATTCCACCACCTCAACTATGGATGTGTGTATTAGTGTTGCATGTTAGATGACGGACAGATGACCTTAGAAGTTGGTTCTCCCGTAGTGTAGGCGTGAGAAAAAATTATAATCATCTTCAAAAATCACAAATAAAATCCATTTGAAGGATGACATGGAATGTGAACATCTTATCAACAAATAAGCAGGTAATTTTACCAACTATAACAGAAATCTGCTAACTTTCGAGTTAGGGTGGTTAACGTTTTTATGTGGTGGCAAATAATTTTAAAATTTAAAATAATTTTCAATTTTTATTTATTGTAATTTAAGATTGTTGGATTGATCAGATAAGAATTAAAAAGGACAACGAGAATTAGAATGTCTCTTAATTCTTATTTTGTTAAATATATTTGACACCGAGATTTAATTTCATTTTCTTTAATTTTAATTTTGAATTTTAATAGTTGTTTTCTTTTCTCTTCATGGAATTTTAAATTTTTATTTCTTTTCTGTGTTAATAAATAAAATTATCCAATTAAAAGTTTAAAAAGAAATTTATTTGTGTCTGGTCCGTTAACAATGTTTTACAGATATAATTTAAATAGCTTCCTAATTAATTAGCGACCCGCTTGATTTCGTCTCATGCATTCATGGAACTTGTTTTCCAGTTTAGAAATTATAGTCGGAGAATTTTTTAATAAAGATAAGTGATATTTAGTTGTGTATATTTTCAGATTGTTTTAACATGATTTTATGTTTGTGAATATTAAAAATAACAAATTTATTTTGCAATTTATAACCTTTCATCTTTCATTAAGCGTTGGAGGGTTTATTATTCACAGCAATAAATATTTCTTTTTTCTTATTGACCTTTAATACCATAACAATATGTTTGTACTGTTTTAGGAACGGAACTAAAGAGAAGGAGCAGCGTATGATGACGAAAACGTCTGAATGAAGTCAGGATGGTCGGGTGTTCGAATTGTATTCATGTCCAAGCTATGACCGCCTTGAATTATTATTATTCTTATTAAGAAAGCATTTGTACGATTATTATCATAAAGTAGTATTTGCGCGATTCCCGGACGAAGCGCATTGCCTCTCCTTTAATAAATATAAATACAGAAAACTAGAACGAGCAAAGCACTGCTATATATGGACAATAACTATAGCCTTTAACGTTTAATAAAATTTTATAAACTTTATAAAATTTTAGTTTTAGATGAACTAAAATAGTTTTATATGAAAAAGGATTTATATTAGTATTTATATCGGCGCTTCGCACATTTAATAGTTCCGTACGTAACTTAGCAATTTAATAAAACTAATACATATAAAATCTTTCCAAAGACACTGATGTATAAAACACCACAAGATCATAAAACATGCTGACAAACGCATTCCCGCAGCACTGATGTTCTTTCCTTCTGGCCGCAAGCATAAATTAAACTGTCTTCCTTGTCTATACAGGTAGTAATCTATTTAGATCCCAGTAACTACAATTTGTCTTCCTTTGACTGGGAGAACTTCATTCCGGATGGGTGCGTTTGCAGCGATTTCTAACCCACACACACACACGTCATACGTGGTGGGCCCCCTGCGTGCACCCTTCGATAAAATATGCTTGCCGTAAATCACGCACGCACAACCTCCTCACGTATATGTAAGTATTAAATAAGGTACCTACATCATATTTATATAGACTTATTTTAACTAATTTGCATACCTCCTTATCGTAACTTACTAGCACATTATTTAAATTCTAAGCTTTCACATGCAAGACATTTCACGCTTTAACTTTTCAAAAGCTTCAAAAAAATAGTAATTACAAATTATCGTCAAAAAATATATATATAAGTGTAGAAAAACGAAACATAATAAACTTTGATCCCTATTCCCAAAGGGTTCACTTAAAAGCAAAGTTATAGCCTACAAGAGTATTTTGACAGGAATGACGCAAGTTTGGGCTTCTCACTTTCCTGTTTGTGAGCATCGTTCAAGTTTCCGTGTTGACTTTGTACGATTTCTAACCGCTAAAGTTACTTACTTAGTAAATGTAAGTGCTGTTTCAATTGTTAAAAGGGCACTTTTAAGTGCCATTTTCCTCTATATCAAATATAGAGATAGAATAAGATGTAAAAGAACAAAAAATCACTAAGAAAGTTTTTCCCTTAAGTTTTTATTCATGAAAGATTACCCTTTTCTTCTTATACGATTGGGAAACTGCAGTGTTGGAAAAATCTTAAAAGCAGTTTCTGATTTTTAATGTTATTTCTCCTTCATTTTTCTTTTAAAAAATAAAATAAAGAACGCGCTCGCTCGCCCGAGAAAAACAAATGAATTTAAAAGCTTCGTTTTTCTAATGCAAACACTTTAAAAATGTTATGTCTCTTTTGTGTTTCTAGTGCTGCTACTGCTGGGTTTCTTTTGCTCTCTGAATGTATTAAATTTAATGAATTCGTGTTGATTTGTTTAATCAAAGAGAATAAAAAGAAGGTATTTTAAATTCTCTCTTCTCGATGAAATCGCATGCCGATGTGATTTTATCAAAGAGTGGAAAAAGATGTACATATACAATCGCTGCGAACGCAATATCTCGGGAAGGTAACACTTTAGAACTACAAAATGTGTAATATCAGACTAACAAAGTTAGGTTTCCAATTCTTTTTAATTAAATGGTGGCACATATTACATTACATAGCCTTAAGTTTAAAGAAACCTCGAAAATCGTTATTCAAGAAAGGTGATTTTATTTCACGGCAATATAAAAAGTATTTAGAAAATAAATTCAATTCGTTATAAACTAATGTAACCGAATCTATTTTAATTAACCGCGATTGCAACCTCTGCTTTCCTGTTAAAATCGTGTATAGAATACTTTTCGAAGAATTATTCATACCGATTAAAATTTATTTTTGTAATTACTACTATATTTATGATAAATACATTCATGTAGGCATAGATAATTTTTTCTAGAAAGCTAATGAAGTCTTATGAGTTACAGCTTAAAAATTAATTAAAATGAGAGGTTGATGAATCTCAGCATGAAGCAAACACTATAACAATTAGTTTTTTTGCTTTGCGTCTTATAGAATGCTAAAATACCCTGACTAGATAACCTGAATATTCTTAAACATCGCAATTTTATCAGTCAGTTAATTACAGTTAAGGTTACTTAAGTATTCTATTACTGTTTCGACTGCAAATAGTGCAAATGGTTTCAAGTTCTTAAATAAGTGTAATAATTCCCTGTAATATATTTTCCTTTTTGGTTGTCAAAATAACTGTCAAATGCTAAAGTAATAAAATTCTCGAATAGTACAGTGATAGTTATTTATGTATTAAGGGCATAATCTATTAGATTATGGCATGAGAGAATGTTTAAAGCCCGACGAAGGAGGGCTTTTAATTTCTCGAGGGCCATTATCTTGATTATGCCCGTGGTACGTACAACGTTTTATTTTATTTTGCTTCATGGAAAGGATAATTGCAAGCAATTGCACATTTCATTTTGAACAAATGTAATAGTTATAATTATTTATTAAAATTGTTAGAACTCGAAACGTTTTCTTTGTATCTTAGCAACTTTATACGCCCTCGGGCTAAAAAAGCCAAATTACGCCCGCAATTGAGTGCCAATAAAGACGATTATCATGTCAAAATAAAATAAAATAGATTTTTTACATGGAAAAATTCGTTCATAAATGCTAATATATTATTATTATAGGTTATTATACGATACCTTTATACGTGTTAAACGCTTTAAACCTGCTCCGTAGAATTATATATTCTTTTGGTGGTTAAATCGTCGAATAAATTATATACTTTCATAAAAATAATTCATTTACTATTAATAAAAACGTATGTGATATTAATTTCGCAATTTAGGTTCATTAAGACCGAAAATTTCAGTAGTTAATAAATTTATATTGTGTATTAAATGTAAATGTCTGTGAAAAGAGGAAACATTTGGATTTCGCATCAGTCCTTGAAGGAACACGTATGTCTTTATCAATTGCAAACTATTACTAACAAATAAATAACAAAACAATTATTATTGTGCAATATAAAAATCAACTATAAAATCATGGAATGTAATAAGTGTAAAAAAACTGCAGTTGATGCGATATATAAATGTATCAGTTGTTCTTCAGTATGGCACAAAAGTTGTGCAAAATATGTAAAAGGTATTAGAACAGTAGATAATCCTAAAGATTCAGTCATATGTAATAAACACTTATCACTAAATGCACCAACAACGCCTACGGATGAAGACCATGATGGTAATATCTTTGCGTACAACCAAGATCTTGAAAAAAATATTGAAAAAGCAATATCAACAAAATTAGATGAATTTGCTTCAAAAATTGATAAATCCATTCAAACCGTCCTAAATACATTAACTAATTTGGAAACGAGAGCAACACAACTGGAAAACGAAAATAAAGAATTAAAGGAATTGGTCAGTAATTTGAATGAAAAAATGATAAAATATGAAGAAAATACAATGATAGAGGAGGAAGAAAAACGCAAAAAGAACATTATTTTTTATGGTATCCCGGAATATAAAACTGCATCAATCAATGAACAAAAACTAAAGGACATAACCACTATAAACGAAATACTATCAAAAAACGATATGATTGGAATTCAAAATTGTCAGCGATTAGGGGTTTACAACAAAGACGCTCAGCAAAGTCGTCCAATAAAAGCAAATCTTTCTTGTGAGAGCGACGTTCACAAAATTATCAAAAACGCAAAAGATATAAAAAAAACTAAGGAATACAAACATCTTAATTTTTCATTAGATAGAACTAAAAAGCAGTTAGAGCTCTATAAAAATGCAAAAGTACAACTTCAAAGTAAACTGAACGAAGCCGAAGAAGATCTATGTATCAAATATGTTAAAGGTATTCCAAAGGTTGTAAATTCAAAATCATCAACTGCCCAATCGTTAAACTAGATTTGCCCAACAGTAAAATAAAGAATCTACTATTTTATTACCAAAACGTCAGGGGACTACGCTCTAAATTAGATAAGTTCAACATATCCAGCAATACATCAGAATTTGACATAATCTCCATAAGTGAAACATGGCTTACAAATGACATTAGCAGCGGGGAGCTGTTTCCACCAAATTACACCGTCTTGAGAAGTGATAGAACTTACATTGCCACAAGAGTGTCAAGAGGAGGGGGTGTGTTACTAGCTATAAAGAATGAACTATACATGGAAACTATCGACCTATCAATGGTGAGAACTACTGTACCTACACTGGACATAGTAGGATGTAAGTGCTTAATAGATAATTGTTTTACTGTACATATCTATGTTTTGTATTTTCCTCCAAATATATTGCCTGTAGATTTCGAATTATTTTTAAACATTTTTGAAGAAATAGCAAACAGTAATCGTTATTTATTAATTTTTGGAGATTTCAATGTTCCTAACTACATCACCAATGATAATTCTGCCAAGAAAAGTTCATTAAATTCATTTATAGAATTATTAGAATTAAGACAATTTAACAATATTTATAACATGAACAATAAATTATTAGATTTGGTCCTTTCGCGAAATATTCAAATTGAAGTTTCTAGAGACGAAATGCCATTTATTGTAGAAGATGCATATCATCCTGCCCTAATTGTAGACATTGAAATACTCACAAACAAGGTAGAGAGTTTTCCAATCAATGTTGATTATAGGGACTATAATTTTAAAAAAGCTAACTTTGTTACTCTTTATGATTCTCTATTAAATATTGATTGGAGTTTTCTGAACAATCATTCCGATGTAAATACGGCATGTAAGGAATTTTATTCAAAATTGTATAGTACACTAGATAGTCATGTATCGTATTACAAAAGAAGTAAAAATTCTTATCATTTTCCTAGTTGGTTTACCTCTAGTATAAAGAAAAAAATTAGATTAAGAGACAAATTTCGTAAAAAATTTAAAAAAACTAGAAATAATTATTACTTAAATTAATACAAACAATTACGATCTTGTATTAAAAGCGAAACTAAAGTTGCATATACAGACTACATAGAAAAAGTCCAAAATTCAATAAAAAGTAATCCAAATGACTTCTGGTCATTTATCAAACAAAAGAATGGATCGTCCAGGCTTCCCAAAAAAAATGAGTTTTAACATTATTATAAATGACACGCCACAGAAGATTGTTGACTAGTTCGCGATTTTTTCAGTAATGTTTATGCAGCCTCATCTACAAACATCTTAACTGAAAATTGCAATGTTGACAACAACCCTACAATAACAATTAGACCCTTTTCGGAAACCGATGTATTAAAAGCATTGAAAAAATTAAAAAACAAACTGACTGCAGGACATGATAGAATACCAAGCTTCATTGTAAAGGATTGTGCTAATATTTTTTCCACTCCATTAACAATTATTTTTAATCTATGTATTAAAACATGTATATTCCCGGATTGTTGGAAATTAGCAAAAGTCTGACCAATATTTAAGTCAGGAAACGATGCTGATATATCTAACTATAGAGGTATCTCTATTTTATCGAACTTTGCGAAGGCTTTCGAAATGTTAGTGTATGATAATCTGTATCCTCAATTAAAGCAAATAATAATTAACGAGCAGCATGGCTTTATGGAAGAACGCTCAACTGCAACAAATTTAATTCAATTTACGCAAATTGCAACAGAAACTCTTGATCAAAAAGGTCAAATAGATGTCATATACACTGACTTTTCGAAGGCCTTCGACAAGATTGATCATGTAATATTGTTGCAAGAGCTAGACTCAGTCGGTTTCACAACAAACCTGTTAAAGCTTTTCGATTCATATCTATCGCAAAGGCAGCAGTACGTCTTGTATAATGGGCATAAGTCAAAGCAATATGAGGCCACATCAGGAGTGCCTCAAGGGTCAAATCTTGGACCACTCCTATTCTTGATATATATCAATGATATATCTAATAATATTAATGGCGGGAAATTATTATTTGCGGACGACCTTAAATTATTTTGTCAAATCAGTGATCTAAGTGATTGCTATAATCTACAACAACAACTTAACAGCCTAGACGAGTGGTGTGAAAAAAATAAATTAAGTCTAAACATTGTTAAATGCAAAGTCATGAGTTACACTCGTAAAGTAAGTTATATAGAATACAATTATTCGCTAAACAATGAAATTTTAAACAGAGTAGAAACGGAAAAAGATCTTGGAGTACCCTTTGATTGTCGTTTAGATTTTAGCAAGCATATAGACAGCATAGTGTCAGCAAGCAAAAAGAAACTCGGTTTTATAATCCGAAATACAAGATCATTTTGCGATATACAAAGTTTAAAAACACTATTCTACTCTCTTATAAGATCCAAATTAGAATATTGTTCAATCATCTGGAGCCCAATTTATAACTGTCACAAAAACTCCATTGAATCAGTGCAAAGAAAATTTGCCAAATATTTATGGTTTAAATGTGATAATGTATATCCTAGTCAAAATGTAACAAATGATTTACTGTTTACAAGATTTGAATTGGATACATTAGACTCAAGGCGTATAAAAACAAACCTAACATTTCTGTATAAATTACTGTACAATCAAATTGATAGTACATATCTTATGTCTAAGATTTGTTTCAGAGTTCCTAGAGCAGAAGCTCGTAATCAATTCCTGTTCTATAATAAAAGTTCTAGAACTAATATGCTACTTAGGAATCCTATTGAAATAATAATGAGATTGTATAACAGCATCATTTATGATAAATGTGATATTTTCAATATCAGCTTTAATACGTATAAAAAGGTATTGAGTAAGTATGTTTGAAGTTTATTGTAATTTTGTTATGTAATTTGAAGTGTTATATATATATATATATATATATATATATATATATATATATATATATATATATATATATATATATATATACAGTGAGAATTTTATTTCACTGAACATAGGACTATTGACATTCCCTATGTTCAGTTTTAAAAAAGCCAAGTCAATGCATTGCGAGCAATTAAAACATATCCAAGCAACCTATAAAACAATTGCTATTCGTAGTGTCATTAGAAAGTGTCAAAACTGTGTTTTTTTTTCAAAGTTTTTGCCAAGACAGCTGCAGATCCTGACCTGACCTGAAGCTGTCTTTGGCATCAGTGAGGACTTTATGCCTTTATTATGATTAATTAATGAATATTCGTGTCGATAATTATTGTCAAGGATTACAATCATGTCGCAAACATTGTCGCTGGGTAGGCAACCAAACTTGCAGGTCTGCTGGTAGCTGGTGTTTTTTTTATTGTACATTCTTTTGACACAACTGAAATTATTTAGTTTTAGGTTAAGTATAATTACATCCAAATAGCAAGTTTAAACAGAAACTTTTATTTAAATTACTTTAACAAATGTTCAAAGTGACCACCCTCCTGTTCCAAACAATATGCTAACCGATTGTAAAATCCTTGTACACTATTTCTTAAAAAATTTGGATTTATTTCGTTGCAGGCGGTAAGTATTCTATTCTTTAGCTCTTCTGTATGCTCTATTACCCTATTATTGTAGACTTTGGATTGGATATAACCCCAGAGAAAGAAATCGTTTGGTGATAAATTTGGGAACCGAGGTGGCCAAACTATGGGGCCAAATCTTCCAATCCAGCGATCCTGGAATGTTTCGGTTAGGAAGCGTGTAATAGGGCGCGTGGAATGTGATGGAGGGCCATCCTTTTGAAACCATGGGTTCTCAATATTTAAAACTTCTAGTCGTGGTATAATGTTTCTCCGCAGAAGTTCCAGAGGACTGTTAAATTTTGAACATGCTTGTTTGTACGTGACTAATACTTGTGGGAATTGGAAAAGAAGGATAAGGAGAAAGGGAAGCGAGGTGTTTGATACAAACCAATAATTCTGTTTATTGACAGTGCCATCTAAACAAAACTATGACTCGTCTGTGAAAACTATTTTTTGTAGAATATCTTCATTTTCATTTAGTAAATTAAATACTGTTTCACAAAAATCTGTTCATTTATATATATATATATATATATATATATATATATATATATATATATATATATATATATATATATATATATATATATATATATATATATATATATATATATATATATATATATATATATATATATATATATATATATATATATATATATATATATATATATATATATATATATATATATATATATATATATATATATATATATATATATATATATATATATATATATATATATATATATATATATATTATATTTTATGTGTAATATTATTGTCCTGTAATTGGTAATGTTTACTGTTGGGCAAATAAACCTATTATTATTATTATTATTATTATTAATATGTGAAAAAGGTGCATTTTATCATTGGAAAACAAGAACTGATGAGGTTATGAAAATAAACCAATCTTTACCCCCTTTTTCGGCCAATTTTGCTCATTATTTCGAAAAGTAAACCCTAAATCGAAATATAACAACAGCTCAAATTAGCAAAGCACACAAAATACATGCGATTTGTTTTTGTTTCGTCCAAAAAGGTTAAAAATGGACCGAGTTATAGCACTTTGAAATTTGCGAAAAAAAGTCACGGATTTTAGCCAAAACAGGAGTTTTGCAGTACCTGTTACCTCATTTACAAGAGGAAAGAATTTGTGGCGGAGGTAAAAACATATTGATTTCGGTCCTGGCGAACTTATTTTTCATCAAATTTGACGGAGTTCAAAAGCTCGAAAGCTCTTTGAAAACGGCTAAAAATTGAACTAAAATGATAATTATTGCATAAAAACTGTTTTGCATGAAAAAAATACTATCTATTAAATTAACTTGATGAATTTGTAATTTTAGTAAGCAAAATAGTTTTAAAAAAATAAGTAAAGGGGAAAATTAAAGAGTTAACCCCCGTACGGGGGTCTAGATGGTTTTGCTACAAAAATTTGGTTTAAAACAAATTTGTGCTAGTTTACACACTGTTTATTGTATAAAAAAGTATCAACGTCTACAGAATACGTTCTTCCTTACAAGAAAATAGAAGGTGTTAGAAACCTCTAAAGTCAATATTCTATGGAACCAGTTGGAGTAAAATTGAATTTGGGTCTGGTCACAATTCATCTCAGGCGACTTGTACAATGTCACCAAAACCTCCGTTTTGATTGATCTACCAACAGTTACAGCTATAGACTGAACAGTTGATGTAGTCGTAGCGTATCTTAATGCACACCGTTAGATACTTCATAAGAAAAGTAAAAATAAGAACAAAGGCTCACGTGTATGTTTCTAGCCTTGGAATTCTAAGTACTTACATAAATGATTTTCTAATTATGTTGGAAACGATATATACAAGGTGTCTGAAGCCAACCAGAACACACAGAAATTAAAATGATGGGAACAATTTTATAAAATCGGAGTTTGCTGTGGCCTCCTTAACTTAGATGTTATTCTCAAAAACACCAATTCTCACTGCTCCAATAAATTATTTTACAAATGTACCAATACAAATTAAATAATATCGAATTATGAAAAGATAAACTAATACGTGCCACTATAATCAACTTCTGTTTTCAATTTTAAAATAATTGTTAAATTATTTTGCACTGTTAACAAAAATTATTGTAAAAATAAAATGTTGACTCTAATAATTAATTTATTCTGTTGTTTGCAGTAAATGTCACTTTGTTAAATTTGATGTACATATTTGCCACAGCAAGCTCTGATCTTATTCATTTTTTCTCATGTTAATTTTTATATGTTCTGGGTGAATTCAGACACGGTGTATAAAACCATCAGACATCCAGAAGATCATCATAGTTTGAAGCTGTGGTGTTGTTGTTTCGTCTAATAATCACAACTTGAATATCGCATTGTCTAAATGGAATGGTAATGAGTACCAAAGGTACCAATTAAAAAGTCGTTAGACTAAAAGGAATTCTAAAATTCCAAACATCATTAACTACAAGTAATATTATCGAAAACAATTAACTTCTTGGGTATATAATGGTCGATGTTAGTCTACAATGGTTTTATTCACAAAAAAGAACGCGTTGTCAGTGAAAAAATCATTTGGAAGTGTGCCCATTACAACAAGTGCAAATGTTCTGGAAGAGTACATTCTAGCCACAGCCCTATTGCTGATGCTGCAAAGTTAGAAGCAAGAAAAGCTGCCAATGAAATGAAGCAAATGTCCGAAAACGTCGAACAAACCTCTCAAGCTATATTGGCTAATATATCCGAGGATATTTCTTGTGCTGCATCAGGACAACTACCTTCGGTTTCTTCCATGAAACGAACCATACAACCCGTACGCAAACAAATAGAAGCTGCCCCAGCAAACCCCAGAAGTTTAACGGAGCTTGTTTTAACTGCCGAATATCAACAGACCAGTCGTGGTGAACCTTTCTTTTTATATGATAGTGGCCCTGGTGAACAGCGTTTTCTGTTGTTTTCGACAGGAAGGAATTTGACATTCATGGAGCACTGTGAACACTGGTATGCGGATGGTACATTTAAATCAGCCCCACCGTTATTTAGTCAACTATATACAATTCATGGAGTACAATACAGTGACGTAATTCCTACTGTATATACATTGCTGCCAAACAAAACAGAAGAAACGTATACACGTTTATTTCAACAACTAAAAAGGTTAAAACCAGGATTACGGCCAACAACGATTATGGTAGATTTTGAGTGAGTTTCAATTAATGCCCTGCAAGCACAATTTCCAGAAACCAGAGTACGCGGGTGTTTTTTCATTTCACATAATGTATATGATTACATGTGTGTTTTACGTGGGGTTCCTATAACAACCTACCCCCACGTTCCTTCCAAAGGACGAAGTAATTGAGATACGCTCAATCAGCTCGCAATCGCGCAGCAATTGCTCCCAGTTGCTCACTGGTCGGAGCGAGGTTGCCTATCCATCCTCTACTAGCTATCCAGGCTAGTACCGGAGCGATTGACTTAACACGTGCTCACCCGCCGTCACCCTCCCGTTCTCTTTCATACGGGGCTAAGTACCTAGTCCAGCAATAGGACTATTCCCCCAACTTAGCTCAGTTAATAAAAGGAACCCTCCAGTCCTCTTTCATACCTTCATAAGTTCTTCCCCGGCCAGGGGTTGGGGCCACTGCCCGATCGAATCCAACCTCAATTGTGGCGGGACATGGTTTTTAAATGGGTTCGCCACCCCGATCTCCCAGTTATAGGCCTGGTGCGCCATACATAATGTATATAGAGAAATATTCAAAGCGCAGGATTACAACCAAAATACAGTGAAAATCCTGATTTCGCCCTAAATTTGCTACAATTAGCGGTTCTCGCTTTTGTACCAGAGGAAGACATTCTTGCAGCATACGAAGAATTACTTGATAGCAATTTTTATACGGAAAATGAGAATGTACTGTTAGCAGTGACTAATTACTTTGAAGATACATAGATAGGCCGTTTAGAGAGCAGAATGCGATGAAGACAACCATTATTTTCAACGAGTATGTGGATTTCTTACTCATTTATGGAGGAAGATTTGCCGCGAACTAACAATGCTGTTGAAGGATGGCACAACAGTTTCTCTCCTGTGCTTAATGCTGCGCATCCCAGTATATGGAAATTCATAAATGCTTTAAAAAAAGAAAACAGTTTAAATATATTAAAAATAGAGCAGTACATTGCTGTAAATTTGCCGCCGCACAAAAAAGTCTATAAAGACACTGCAAAATGAATTAAAACAATTATTTCCGAGTACGGCAACAGACCACTAGTAGAATATTTACGAAGAATTGCGCACAACTTCCAATTACAAATTTGAAGCCCAACGCCGTTACCAAATTTAAATATTGAACAAAATATAAATTAAAAAAACTAATAAAAAGAATTAAAAATTAAAAAATAAAAACTTGAAAAAATAAAAAAAATATATAATAAATAAAAAAGTAAAAAAATATTAATGACAAGGCAATCGCCGCTACAACCACATATACTCTTAAACACGCCAGTATTTTTACTGCCAGTCCTAAGCCTGGATGAAGTGTGAAGGAAAGTAACTATGCGTCCTTTTGGCGCGCGTCCAATTTTACATGCGTCCAAATTTTCGCGTCCTTTTGTCGCGCGTCCAAATATCCGCGTCCTTTTGTCGTATGTTTAGTTCATTAACATCACTCAATTATTCTAAAAAGTACAATCGGTTGCATCCTATTGTATAGTGCAAATCTCGACTAACTTCCGGTAGGAATCAGTCATCTATTTTTTATTACAATTTTACGTAACCATTTAAATAGTGATTTTCTTTGTAAATATCTCATAGTTACCCAATTGCTGAATTTTTTATTAACTACAACCCATAACCTGGAAACCAGCCCCAGCAGCTATATGCTTGTGCGGGAGTTATTTAATTATTTAAATAATCGGAGTTTTTTAAGTATAATATCAGCTATCAAATAACGAATTAAACAATTTTTAATTTGAGCTCTTTTAGATTGCTGTAGGTGTTAATACTTCCAATGTTTTTTTATCTTAAATTAACAATAAGTATGCTCTCGACTATTTTGTTTATTTGTTTAATTTTCAGAGATAGTGTCACTTCTCAATAGACTTTTTTCCAACAAAGGTGATTATTTTACAGCCAATGAAGGGGTTACAGACTTAAAAGAATGGGTTTTACACATGGTTTTACAATTCAACTGAAAGCATAGTACCATTATCTGAAGAAATATGTTTTGGCTTTCCAACAATAATCCTCACAAGCTACTCTATAACTGATAGTAGTCGGATATATTTACTCGTATATACCTACGTAAGTAATTATTTTGGAATTTAAGAGTTGGCTGCAACATTCGTCTGCATCGATCGCAAAATGAGTTAAAAAAATATTAAAGTTCAAACACATCTTCAATGCATCGAGCAAACAAAAAAAGAACTAGCCTACAAACATTAGTTGGTTATAAACGAGCTTTTAATTATTTTCATCTAATTAGAACCTAGAGTAACTCCAAAATATTACAACATATCGAAACTCATATATTTTACGACTGCTCTTTTCAATGTTTTCTGATAACATCTAAAATATTTATGCTCAGCAGTTAATGGGTCGCTCGCTCCAATTTTCTAATGATACTGTCATTAAAACTGAATTCGTAACCCTTTCCTATTACGTAATCGATTTGATCAACCCTTCACTTCTGTCTGAGTGAGTTCGACTACTCCCTTTTGGCCCAATTGTAATAATATTAATAATATTGTGGTTAATAATGCCCAAGTTGTCTTTGATCTTTCCAATTTATTCCGTATCTGTTACAGTTAGCGTTTACGGCCATTACTATTGCCAGTTTCTTTCAAGAACGAATTGATTATCAAAGTTTTGCATTGTTAAAAAAATCAATAGCCTGTTTTCGTTTTGTTTCAATATATGTATTTCGAAATCACACCAAAGTTTAATTTCCTTGATGACAGCAATTTTCATGAAATAAGTTTTATCGATGGAGTGTAGCAACAACTGTATATGAGTTTATAATAACAGAAATCGTTATAATTTATCATTTCGTAATTCCTGTTGTAGGAAATCTTAGCAAGGCGCTAATGTTTCCATATTTAGATTTTATGTTTTCTGGGTATTCGTTTATTGGATCATCATTAAATGGATTTTCCCTATCAATCAGCTTATGCATGGTTTCACATTTCAGATGTGCTATATCCACGATTACCTACTATTCTATTCGAGTTATAAATTCTTAATTAGAGCACAGCTATAAGATAATGAAAGTATTTAATTCAATAAAGCATTTATTTTTCATTATCGCCAATAAAAATCAATGTTAGGTTTTTTGATCTGATTCTTCATTCAGCATTATGCTTAAAATAATAGCCGAATTCCATTTCATTCAATATGCAATGTTTGTATCTCAATTTAAATGTAGTTTCCCCTCTTAGACTTAATCTTATCACTTTATTTTCACCTCTTGCAGTTCAAATTCAACGACCTCCAAAATACTTATGTGAAGAAACAACAGCTTATCCGTTTATTTAATTAAAGAAACCCCGCATTCTCTAATTTCTTTCTTTTTAATCCGAATTAACTTCTTTTATTACCATATTTATCGAATTACCAATGCTCTGTAAGTCTATACTAAGCACTCATTTAAACTACCAACTACGAATAATTCAATGTAACTTATTAATTGTAATTTATCTTGAATTAGATTATTTATTTTTGTTTTTATGTTATTCCCTTTAGTTGCATTTTATAGTAGTTGCTTTTTTCCTTATTTTTACTTCAAGAGCCGATTCTACCGGAAGTAATTGTTGTTTTCTATCCTAGTCCCATAAACGCGTTATTAATTATTTAGGTTTATCAGGCATGATTTAGTTGTATAAAAGTTATTGTCTACTGGCGAAGAAAACAATAAGTTTAACGTAGAGCACACACGGTCGTCTTCGACCACATCGCCGACCACGTCGGGGATGTTGTCCGGATAATGAAGAAATATTTACATCAGCTATAATTTATTACATAAACAACTTTTGCTTCGAGCTGGTATGTATAATAAAATTATAAGTATCCTATTTCTTTGAAACGTGTATATCGAAATGAAAGAAATAATTATTGAGTTCATAATAAATGTCTACTGAAATATATTTCTTTAATTAGAAGTAATTCAGTCAATAATGTCTTTCATTGTGATAAAACCGTTTCAAAGAAATACGATACTTATAATTTTATTATACAAACCATCTCGAAGTCCAAGGTGTTTATGCAATAAATTACAGCAAAGCTAAACATTTCATCATTATCCGGACCATGTCCCCGACCTGGCCCGCGATGTGGTCGCGGACGACCGTGTGTGTGGCTATACATATTGTGCGGTACATATTGTAACCTTTCTCAAAAACTTTGCTATAGCCCTTTCATATTTAATAATATTGCAAACTTTTCGAATATAAATAATTAATTGTATCAGATGAAGATCATTCACACAAGCTTTGCAAATATAAAGTGCGCATAAATATGTTTAAATTTAGACAAAAATATTACACAAAGGCCTCTTCCACAAGACTAAATTTTCAAAAAAAAATTCAAGAGGAATATTTTTTAATCACCACTCTCAAAAGCTAGTGAGTTCAAGAATGTCGAGTCCCGTTGTAAAATTTAATTAGTTTTTAAAATTAAATTCGTATGATGACAACAGACGGAGTGTTCGATTAAGAAAAATTGAATTGAATCGTTTTAATAAAATTCCAGGAATAAAATCAAGTTGTAGAATAGATTCCCGACCTTTTTTCTCTCTACTTTGGTAACATACGAAATGTGCTGCATTTTTTATAATTTTAAAACGATTTTGGCTAGTCGGTATAAAAAGTTTATACCACCGGAATCGCTGTGTCATGATGTCGATGCCGATGTGGTGACGCTACTTTTTGGTATAAATAGACGTTTTAGAGGAAAATCACTACTACCACAACCACCAACACCCACATAAAGTTTCAAACTATATTTTAAAGTATAAACCATCCATTTTAGGAAAGTTAGCGAATACTATCAACGTAAAAACTTTGAAAAACTGAAAAAAGAAAAAATAATAAACGGATCTCATTTAGAATTTAAAAAGGCATGCAAATTTAATTTGGAGTCCTATTATACGGAGCTCAAATTTACATGGAGGAGATAAAGGTATACGTATGCATATATATATAAATTGTTTAAATATGCACCCTTCCTAAGCATATGACCTCTACTTTTCATAACTACTCACTAATAAAATGGAAAGAAATTTCTTCAACACTCTTTTTTCAAATTTCCGTATTTTTTATGTGTGTCGTTAGAAAACAAACTTTCAAATTATGCTTCCTGTAAATTGAGCAAACACTGAATAATTTTTTATTTCAGAAATTCAAATAAAGAAAAATGTTTTCAATTCTGATATCTCAAAAACCAATCAACTCATTCTCCTCACTTTCTTCACTAAAAGGTGCCCCATCATAACAAATTTACTTATCCAAATCTCCGGTAAGCTAAGTGTCCCATTCGGTTTGCCAGCAACGCGTCGGTCGCAGGAAACTTTCACCTCTTTAATCCCCCCTTGGTTGGAGGTGGCGTCCTACGGAATCCGCTAAAAAACCATGTAAGTACCAGAGACGAGAAATATAAGCGTGATCTGAAAGTACCCCCTTTGAGTGCTCTCTTAAGGGTGTTAGATAACTCGTCTTATTAAGTGGCATCTAAAAATAAAACTAAGTGCATTTGACTAATTAAGTCGCAGCCCATTTGATAAGACGAGTTTTCACAAATATTAAGATTTTTCATTTTCAGAAATGTCTTCAAGTTTCCAGGGCTGAACAGTAATTGAAAACATATACATATATTTTTAATATGTATTTAGTATTTTAAATACTCAGCTTTTAACAAAATATTTTGTATTTTAAATTTTAAGCTATTAAAGAGGTATTTTGTATTTCAAATACAAATTTTTATTTTTGAAAAACAAATTTTTCACGCATCTTTATGGAAAGAACTCTAAATTTAATTATAATCCCTGTCAAATAGAATTCAGAGTAGGCCATGATTTCACTTCATTTACTTATACAATTGTTAATTACATAATGTTATCATATAGGCATCCCGAATTACATGTATGCACGATGTGTTGCCTATCTTCCAGGCGAATGAAGGATTTCACAATTTGTATTTTAAAACAATAAAGTTTTGCATTAAATATGTTGAGGAAAGACACTACAACACTGTGAGATGATACGGGATAAATTTTAAACAGATTCTTCACTTGAATTTCACAAATTCAATTTTAAGATGAACGATTTTCTATCGTTGGTTGATATTTTGAAGCCATTTTATGGCAAGTTTTCACCTGAAAATTATTTAAGACATAGGTGAGAAGGTATACACAAGTATTTATTTACTTTACTATACAGTTTTTATTATTGAATTTCAAGAAAATGTTCTATTTCTTTGAAGATTCATAATATTCCATAGTAAATTGATATTTTTCAATGTTATTTGAATTTCTAAATAAAATATTTTACTGCAATATTGTTAACCAAGTTCTAGGGTGCATTTGACACTAGAATCTTAAAGTGGGGAACTTTGTATAGAGAAGGTTTAGGCCTTTGAAATCCCAAAATTGTAACGTTTCAGCATGGTCTACTAGAATGTTAAAATTTAGTTTATATTTATAATTTTGGTGTCAAAATCTATGTAATTTTTGTTTGATAGGATTTTATGATTAATTTTATGATAAGAAAAGAATGTAGCAAGATGTTAAAATGTTTTTATTTGAAGTTTTGTAAAGTAATGATTGAGAGCAAATTTAAGATGGTTGTCAATGAATACTAACTCTAAATTTGCATTTTGATAGCCATGTTAGGTATCAAAATAAAGGAAAAAACTCATCTTTCATTTTATAACACTTGTTTAAACAATTAGTGTAATTTATTATTAACAATGTGGTTATGAACATTTTAATGAAAAAGACACTCTTTTGTTTCTATTAACTTACTAAATTAATCTAGTTTCGAACTAGGAAAATCACTAGCGATTCGCAATTGTTTTCAAATTATTATAAAAACAGCACGGAAATTTGGTTATTCTCTCTTGAATTTCCATACAGAGCAGAAGTCATGTCAATTTGTATGTTATTTTGTTAAAATTTGGTGGTTATGTTGGTGAATTTTACGTCACTTTAACTGTCAACTAAGTGAGGTTATGACAAATGTCACCTTGTTTTTAATTTTTTTAATAAGTTTTTAATAATTTAATTAATAATAATTATAATGAACAATGAAAGTGTACTAAAAGTGAAATAAAACAAATGTGAAGTGTTGATCTGGTGTACAGACTGAACTCATAAATTGAACGGACTTTTTGGAATTTTATTTTGAATGAAACGAATTAAAAGAAGGTAATGGAATCTTGTTGCAAATAACTGAATTATTTTATGTACTCACGTCATGGAAGATACATGTTGTACCTTTAATAATTATAATTATCTTCATAAACAAATAAGATCAATTTGAAGTGTGATCTGGAACGTGCTAATCTTGTGAACAAATAAGCAGGTAATTTTACCAACTATAACAGGAATCTGCTGATCTTCAAGTTAGGGTGATTAATTTTTTGTGTGTGGCGCAAATAATTTTAAAATTTAAAATAGTTCTCAATTTATAATTTTTTTTAATAGTAATTCAAGATTGTTGGATTGATCAGACAAGAATTAAAAAGGACGAAGAGAATTAGAATGTCTCTTAATTCTTATTTTGTTAGATCTATTTGACACCAAGATTTAATTGATTTTGTTTCACGTTTGTTTAATTGATTTAAATTTAAGATGTTAATGATTGTTTTCGTTTCTCTCCAATGAATTTTAAATTTGTATTTCTTTTGTGTGTTTATAAATAAAATTTATCCATTTAAATGTTTAAAAAGAAATTTATTTGTGTATTTATTTGTGTCTGGTCCATTAACAATATTAACAAATTTAATTTAAATAGCTTCCTAATTAATTAACGACCCATGATGGCCTGATTTCATCTTATGCATTTATGGAACTTGTTTTCCAGTTTATAAATTATAGCCGGAGAATTTTTTTTTGATGATAAAGGTAAGTGATATTTAGTTGTGTATAATTCCAGACTGTTTTACCATGATTTTGTGTTTGTAGATTTTAACAATAATAATTTTTTTAGGGCTGGCGGTGGACGAGTGGTATCGGTGCATCACTCGTGTTCCAAGGGTCGTGAGTTCGTATCCCACTTGGGGCGACGGGATTTTTCTAGTTGGAAAATTCCGCCACCTCAACTATGGATGTGTGATTCGTGTTGCATGTTAGATGGGGGACAGATGACCCTTGCTAGTTCCCCCGTAGTGTAGGCGTGAAATTTTTTTTCAAATTTAACCTTTCATCTTTCATCATGTGTTGGAGGGTTGATTTTTCCCAACAATAAATATTAATCAAGCCCCATCATTTTAATATATCATATCATATGGCGCCCGGACGCGGTGCTTTCTTTTTTTCTTATTGACACTATATAACAATACCTTCCATCAATATATCATAACAATACTAAAATTTTGTCTCACAATGTCTCTTTTGTCGATTACAACACATTGTACACGTGTGCATTCCAGTGTTTATTGATGGCAGTGGTTGATTTTTTATATTTCTGGTTAACTGTTTATTTGGCGGCATTGTGAATATTTTTGGAAATTTAGCTTAATAAATGTATGCAGGGTGGTAGCAGATACGACGCGTTAATTTTAAGGGGTGATAGAAGACATCAAAAGGAAAAAAAAGGTCTGATACAACTTTGTTCTAGAACGTACTACTTTTTCAAAAAAAAAAAAAAGTTAGAAACTATATCATCATTTTGCCGTGTTAGTAATAGTACTTTAATTATGGAGCTTTGTCGGAGGATGCATATATCACAACAACAAAGCTTAATAAGATTTTATCGTATCGTACGTCGTTTCTGTGTAAAATTGAATTTTTTTGCAATTAAAAATTCATTTTACTCAATTAAGAAACGTGACAACTCTGTAAAGTTTGTAATAAGATTTGCTCAATGTCCGCACAAAATGCTGATGTAGGAAGTTTGTTGAACTTGGAATAAAGCACGTTTTTTTACAACCTTACAATTTAATGAAGAATATTTGGGCAATTCCTGATCACAGCTGTGTAAATAATACTCTTTTAGAGTGAGGTAATGCTGATTTGTAGTTTGTTGAACTTAAAATAATTTTGTCAATAAAGCACGAGTTTGTTTATCTAATAACAGTTTTTAATGATTTTATAAGAAAATATCTTTTAAGAATAAGATTTATCTAATTTAAATTAGATAGTTAGGTTAAAGGATTTTGATGACGCCTTGTTTTAGCTTCATTAATAAAATCTTTAATTTTATGATAATTAGGTGTCTTAATCAAATTTTTTTACAAAAGATAGTATTTTTTATTAAAACAGCGAATACGTCAAGAAATTTAGAAAATATCCATGAAATTAATAAATATAAAATGTAGGTCAATTATTGTCTTATTTTTACAGTTGGTTTGTTAGGAATCAGCGTATTTTTAAGCACGTACAAATTTTGCTTACGGAAGAACAGTGCTGATTACAATTTTCGTAGAATTAGTCACCCGACTAATCCGCTTCGGACGTTTATTATTGTTAAGCAAGGGTTGTCATCATCAATTTAGTTGTTTGATTTTCTAAAACAAGGTCAAGACCGAGCTGTAGAATGCGATTATACATTATGGCAATGGCTTTTTCTAAATTACTCGAAAGTTAATTAACATAGAAAAGATTTATTCAGACTTTTTTGTTACATCGTACAACTAAAGTTGAAACAAATAAATCTTGCAAATTCCTTAAATTTCTTTTAAATGAAGTAAACCAAATCTAACAGACTGATTTCCACAATCTCATTAATTACTTGTTAGAAAATAACATGCAAATGGCAAGAGAACAATTAAATTCTAGTTAAAAGAGTCAAAAAAGAAAAAGAGTTAATAAAACCGCAAATTATCTTTTCGGAAAATCAACCAAATTAAACCTCGTGCAGAGAATCTGCTTTGTTTCCAACCCTTCAACCCTTTATTACTACAAGTTGTGAGTGAAAAGACATTTGAAAACATTTAAAATGTTGTGTCCGTAAATTGCATTGTAGTTAACATTATTAGTTCCGTACAGACCTTCGTTAAATTTCAAAGGGAAGTTAATAGACAGTAGCCTTTGCTTCGAAGTTAATGGCTACTGTGCTTTAATGGTTGGTTCATCTTACACAACCGGGATCAAGATATATCGTATAGGGACCGGTACTTCCGAACCCGTGGGACGACGTGACTACTACTCCCAAAGAGAAAGGTCGCCCCCATCATGCGTAAGTTCATGTCTTTTATTTCTTTCCTTTTCTTTTGCCCGTCGATAAATTATAATTTTGAGGGCAATATCGTTCGATGTTTTTTCGTTATTAAGTATCTTCGAGGAAGATGTGAGCATTTTTCTTTTTCATTAGTAAAAGACTGTACGTAGTATTAAAAATGTTCATTACAGAAGATAAGAAATTTGTTGCACATTTTTATTGTCTATAATTGGATATATCGTGATTTATTGTTATGGCTATTTTTCATCACCAACACCAAGTCAACAATCACCACACTACACCGCAACCAGCAACCGAAAGAATTGCCTCTTTCAAAATTATAATTCGCTAGTCAACACCAGTACCTTTGTATTATGACTTTCTGGGACTATTTTCAATGTGGTGTTCATTAAAGACTACTGAAATAGAAAAACCACCACCACCTGCCAAACAGATTACTAACGCATATAAGTAACAGCCGCTGTCCTGTTTTGCAGAATTTCTCCACGAAGAAAGTTGAAGAAACAACCGTCGTTGTGATGGTGTCGTATACGAGGGCGATACTGAAAATTCTTAGAAAATCGAACAAGGATTAGTTTTAAAAAAGTTTAAATGATTTTATTGTTTTTCAAAATATTCCCCTTTAACATCAATACATTTTTGCATTCGATGAAACCAGTCCTTAAAGCAATGATGTCACTCTTCCTGAGACACTTCAGAAACCAGGTTTTTGTAATGTTCCACTGCTTCATCTGATGACGAAGAAGTGATTCGACGCATTTTATCTTTTTAATTTTAAGAAACAAAAAGAAATCGCAAGGTGCTAGGTCAGGGCTGTACGGTGGAGGGCCCATGGTGCTTGCTTTTAGGGCAGCCAAATACTCAGTTGTTACTTTTGCTTTATGCAACGATGCGTTGTCATGTGAGATTATTTTTCCTTTGGGGCGTTTTTCACGAAGATTTGTGGTAAACAGATATTTCTGTACCAATCGGCAGTAACGGCACGTCTATCTTCTAATGCCATAGTAGCAATATGACCCGTTTTAGAAAAAAACTAACAATGATCTTCTTACCAGCACTGCGAATTCTTCGAACTTTTGTAGGCTTAGGTTCGACTTTTCTTTTGAGGATCATAATAATAAATCCAAGATTCGTCACCAGTGACGATATTCCAAACCAAATTTGAAGTGCCGCCTTGGAATTTTTCCAGAGTTTTTCTGCACCAATCAATGCGTTATTTAATTTAGTAGTGCAGATGTTGATTGCTTTATCAGTAATTCAGGGTCAAAATCTTATAAACAATCCATAGTCGACATGTGACTTGTAAAAAATACGGAAAAATCCGAAATTTTTTTAATTTCTTATTTTTATTTTATGAGTTTTGGGGTCACTATATGATCACCTTTCACCCCCTTAAAGCATTGCATATTTGTCCGGAACACCCTGTATAATAGGGTGATTAGGGGTAACTTTTTGTTTGGCGCCAAATAATTTTAAAATTTAATATAATTTTCAATTTTTAATTTTTTTTATTAATAGTAATTTAAGATTGTTGGATTGATCAGATAAGAATTAAAACGGACAAAGGAATTAGAATGGCTCTTAATTCTTATTTTGTTAAATCTATTTGACACCGAGATTTAATTTGATTTTCTTTAATTTTAATTTTGAATTTTAATAATTGTTTTCTTTTCTCTTCATGGAATTTTAATTTTTTATTTCTTTTCTGTGTTAATAAACAAAACTATCCATTTAAATGTTTAAAAAGAAATTTATTTGTGTCTGGTCCGTTAACAACGTTTTACAGATATAATTTAAATAGCTTCCTAATTAATAAGCGACCCGCCTGATTTCGTCTCATGCATTTATAGAACTTGTTTTCCAGTTTAGAAATTATATCCGGAGATTTTTTTAAAAGTAAGTGATATTTAGTTGTGTATATTTTCAGACTGTTTTACCATGATCTTGTGTTTGTGAATTTCAACAATAACAAATTTATTTTGCAATTTATAACCTTTCATCTTTCATCAAGTGTTGGAGGGTTAATTATTCACAACATTTTTTTTTCCTTTTGATCCCTTCTTATCACAAAAATATGTTATTTGATAAAATTGCTCCCACATAATTCAAATTTAACTCCCACATTTATTTTTACATTGCTATTTATTATATTTATTTGATACATAACTTACTTGGCAAGCTAATGAGTCACAATTATATAAATGGACTAATTATAATAGTAGACATTTTAATAAATGTAATGTTTTATTATGATTTTCTTAAATACATAATCATTTTTTCAACAATATAGTTGGTCAACACTTAGTTTCACCCAATAGCTATTTAAATAACTTGTGCGTCTATTTTTATGGCTATTACTAGTTTGTAGAGAAATTAATTGTTGTGTAGATTTTTGTTGTACGATAAGTTGTATATTTGTGTATTTGTAGTCACTGTTTATGTAATATATTTGTTTATATTGTATTGGATAGTATTTTATAATCATTATGTATAAAGTAGTTTAAGTAATATTTTTAGTAGGAGCAGGGTACATGTGAAAAGAATCATTTTGTCTTAAACAGTAGACAAATATATCACAGTCCATTTATATACCTTAATACATAACAAATTATGTGTTTAAATCAAACAAAGTAACAAAAGAAATCAGGTTAAATTGTGGCACATTTGGCTTCTTTAGAAATTGGAGTTTTCAAACTTGGTGGCATATAAAATTTATGCAAAATGGCCCAAGAATCTTGAGTGCACAGAGAAAAATGTATTTAAATTTCATCAACAATTGTGTGGTATTGTAAAACAAATTGGTCTTAAAAAAGTGACAGGGACAATTTGTGTAGAATTATAAAACAAGATTGTGTCATTTAGTTTGTCAAGATTTTTTAAATAATGTTTTCAATTTTTTGTAAGGATGTGTATAAACTTAAATATAACATTTTGTGGAAGTCAATAGTAATTTTGTAGAATCAAATGAATAGTTGTCTGTAAGTTTCCATAACAAATTGTGTTACTTATTAAAACAGAATGTGTAATGTTGTTGCATACAATTTTATACAAAATTGTACAATTGTTGCGCTAGTTGTGCCACAATTGCTTAATAGTATTTAACACAATTACTTGTTCACATTTATACAAATTGTGCAATACTCTGGCACAAATATTCTATACAGAAGGTTAGGTATCACAAATAAAATATATATTTTTACATATATTAAAATATATGTAACTAATATATATATAACTATACAATGTATAGTATATACAGGTATAACACTGAAATTTCCTTTTGCTGTCGCCTGTTTATATATAAATCTCGAATTTACATTAATAGCGACAATTACAAGTGGTGACATCTATAAGATGTCATCCATAAACTTTGCGAAACACAATAATTAGTAGCAAGCAGTTTGAACACTGGATTATGATTTCATTCAAGCAAAATATTGTATATTTCTAAACATTTTTTACAATTATACTTCAACATAATATGCTAGCTTATCCTCTACAACATTGTTCCAAAGAATGCAGAACTAAATCTGACTGTGTTAAATAATTGTCGTACGTTCCTGTTAGACAATTCAGTAACGAAAACCTACACAACGCTGGACAATACGATTCTAGAATTATAATATAAATTTCTTCAACACCGTTTTGAACAATATTGTGCAAAGCTCTTATGAAGTATTTCTCTCTGTGTGGGCTTTAAAAATGAAATTTTATTCTTAAATGGTAGGGATATTTATAATACAAATTTTAGTTTAGTCAAATAGGTTAGTTTTGTAGAAAATCCACCCTTCTTTTGTCTTAATGTTTTAAAGGTAAACAATAACAAACTCTAATATAAATAAAAATATTATTAAACAACTTCAGAGCACACATAACTTTCATAGGGCAACTTCATAATTCAAAAACCCTCTATTAACACTAAATTAATAATTCCACAAATTGAACTACTACCAACTCTGCAATTTAAAATTTTAATTCCGCGGCTTTAATTGCGTTCTTTTCTTTTTTTTAATAAACTAGTTTTTCTTATTTGGCGAATTTTTCAAATTAAACAAATATTGATTTTATCCCTGACTGCTTTTAGGAATGATGATTTGGAAAGGAAATATAAACGGTTTTCATATTAATGTTAGTATAAGCTTGTTTTTTAATTAATTGACCAAAGGCCAACTTTCAAGTGCACACAAATAATACTTGCACAAAACCTCAATTTTGGCAAAAAACTGAAAAAAAAAACGAAAGGAAAAACAAAATGTTTAAATCAATCCCAGGATTCAATTCCGTTTTTGTGTATATTTTAATAAGCACTCGTAAAATGCAGTCCTGTCAGGATTCGATATTGTTTTAGAATTCAGTTGTAATTTAATAAGTTAGAAATGGGGTCGTTTCATGACGAACGAGCATAAATTTATAATGTATCACCATCTACTATTCGGGGAGTTATGTCGTTATGCACAAAGTTAGCTTCAATCTAACTTGGTTTTGAATTAACATGGCATTCGGCTTTAATAATTATTATGGAGGGAGGTCGTCGTCGAAACAGCAGCGTCGATAGCAGCGCTGCTAGAGCGTTGATGTAGTTATAAAGCACGCGCGGGTGGAAATCTTAAGATGGCAACTACTCAGAGAGTCCTTTAATGTAAAATAGTTAATGCGCCGCCACTAGTGCTAATGGACCAATTGTCTATAATCTTTTCAACAAGACAGGTTGATAGAACTCATTGGAAACTATTATTACCGGTATAAGAATGACAAATCATTCTTGTGGTAATGGGTTTACCGTTACAAAGCGTTGTTAAATTTTAATGTTCGAAAGCTCAGGAAGCAATATATTTCGCTATTGAACGTTTATTTGGTATTACACAGATTTATGTGATGTTCTTTTCATAAATCTGTTAAATAGCACAGCATTTATATTTTTAGCTTACATCAACAAATTGGATAACAGTTCGGTTTGTAGTATACTGGTGTATTCGATTTTAGGTATGTTTTATTCAATCTTCACGAGGAAAAATACAGAACAATTTTGATAAACTTAAGTTTAGTTTTAACTTTTTAAGCATTCATTTTCATTTTGTAAGTAAACATCAAAGAACTTATGTTTTAGTAGGAACAAAAGATAATTTTTCCGCGTTTTCCAGAATCTTCCTGGATAATTTTTGTTATAATCCACGTACAGAGATTTATTTCAAAAGCTTTACGTATAAAAGCGTTTTATCTCTCCATTGCTATGATTACTATTGTTCTAACGCAAACGTTGATAAGATGTACGTTTGTTGAAGGGAAATTTACAATTTTCATTTCTTAATAATCCATAAAATTCCCGACAAGATTAATGTCGACTCATAACCATAATAATTTCTCCAACATTCAGCTATTCCCTCGGTAATCAATTTTCTAGAATTTTACTGCATTGGCTTTCTAAAACCTTCGTTATTTACGCCGATTTTTTAATGTGATATATTTCTACAGCTTCCTTCCGCAGCGATGAAGGGCCTTGAAAAACGATGAATACTCTTACATAAACTTCGAATATTTCCAAAATATTAACACAATTTATTTTATTAGATTTCTTGTCAAGAATATCACTGCCTACTCTTTCTAAAAATACAAGGGTCTAGGAACGGTCGTTGTAGTCAAAATTGCGGTAATGCAAAACTTTATGGTGGCCATGGAGGCCGTTATGGTAAAGACCATAGCAGCCAAAATAGCGATTGGCCGTTGTGGTTATTGGCCGTCACAGAACACCTCGTCACGTGTAGCTAAATCGCTAACGTTCCAACGTACGCGCCTTCAAGTTGCATCGTCGCCATATATAAATCATATTTACGCAGGCTTACAGCTTACAAGCTTGATGATGCTGAGCATCCTCAAGCCTCGTCCTCAACCAAATCACGTGGTACACATAGTAGGTTTGTTGAATGTACTGAATTGTGCCTTCTCTTTTAATAATAGGCATCTATAAGATTCCAGTCTTCAAGATTGTAATTTATTAATAGATCTCCACGTGCCTCTAAACTATCGAAATTCACCTAGAGCAGTTAGCAAAACTTCTTCACTCAGACAGTTAATTCTTGAAAACTATTTGAAACATTATTTTGGCAGCACAACTTGGTCGGAACTTTGATATAATTCGTGTCATAATAAAAAATTAAACAAATAAATTGCATTTACCATCTAATTTAATCAATATTATGGAACTTCTTACATAAATCTTATTTATTTCCCCCTTCTATGTAAATGACACTTTACAGGCCTTTATGTAACTAAGTAAATGAGTAATTACAGCCACAGCCCTGTAAAACTTTACGAGATCCTAAAAGAGACCTGTAAAATTTTACAATGCTCATCAACAAAAAGCTATCGCAACTAATGTCTTGCTTAACCACAACACCATGGAAACGCCTAGTTATAAATTGTGCTACCACCTTTGATTCCAAGATGTCTTTTTATAAAAAATATACAATTCATAAAAAAATGCTGGTGAAGGTGGAAATAAAAGTTTGTACGCGACACGCTTTGCAATTAATCGTTACTGCGTTCGCTGGATTATGGAGGCTCGCTCCTTCGTCGCTCGCCCCAAAGTTTCCCAGCTCGCCCGTAAAGATTAATTTACAAAGCTTGACACGTAAATAACTATTAATGCACTGATATCGTATGTTTTAAATAGCACAAGAAAAGTGGAATCTTTAATAGTCTATAGATTTTCGTAAACATTTAAGACCAATGATAGAATAAATTTATAATTTTAAGACTTAGCTATTCAAGCATCTTATATTTATTGGTTACGATTCAATATGGCGAAGTTACCAGCAAATTTAACAAAATTTCCTATTTTTGACAGTTCACATGTACAAATGTCAATTACGTTGATAAACAGATATTTTAACATTCTGCATATTGAGAACGAGCTTCAAAAATATAATCTTTTGGTTTCTAATTTGTCATACAACATTTTGAAACTGCATTCCGACCTTATCAGGGTTATAGACAAGAATGCATCTGACTGCAACTTTTTCCCATACAAAACTGTCATAAACGAATTACTAAGCTACCATTTGGGTCCTTGTTTGGATAAACATTCTAAACATTCTACAAACAACCCAGAACCAAATACTCTCGATTCTACAGATTTCTGGTTACTACAAGAAAATTCTCCTGAATTCAAACATTCGATTTATTGCTAACCGAGAAAATTACAACTGTGCAACTGCTATTGACCAAACTTAGATTATCTTATCACGCGGCAGTTAGCAATTCCATTTCGCTTACAAACCTTAGCATTATGTGTAGTGTACCATCTTTCTAGTTATAAACCATAAACACAAGTGCAATAGTAACCGTAGTGACATGTTTGTCCACGCGATTCTTGTCAACTCGACATTACAAGTAATGCATTGATAACATTCAGCTAATCAATCCTAAATAGCATTTGAACCCACCAAATACGTGTGCTACCGGATTAAGCTTCAAGTATTCATTCTCCTCAACAATCATAGGATTCAAGAAGATTCAATCATATCATGCTCTCCAACGGTCAATTTCACCTAGTACTTCCTACAACCTTAGGAAAATGCTATGAATGATACCTCCGTTTACGAGATACAATCGAACTTCTTCCATTCCTACGGACAAAATGAGTACAACTATGTTTATCAATGTCAATCACAAACTTACTACTTAGGCTAACGCTTTTAGATTAAATTAGCATAGTTACTTTTAATTTTGAAAGTTACAACAAATAAATCGTAACGCAAGCATCACTTGTTTACGAAGGACTTATTATGTTGTTCCTTGGTTTTGTTCACGTTCATAATTTTTATTTATTTCGTTCTAGTAAGAATTACAAAAGGTCTCACAAGTGATTCATGCACCACCAAGTATCTTTTAATTAAGTTAAGTTTTGCAGCATTACCTTGCCATCAGCAACACATGTTCTTGCCATCAGCAATTAATGCCTCCTTGCTATCAGCGGCAATGACCTTCCAATTCGTTGATTAATTTAATTCTTAACATAAGTTTTATTGTCTTAGCATTAAGAAACCATTCAAAAGATGCAAACGACCTCAATTTTTTTGTAGCTAGTATACCTTAAACATGCCAATACATGCAAGTACGACATTAATGTATGCTATTTTTTGTTGAGGAATGTATTAAATGCCCTTCTGACTTGTGGCTTGTTCCTTCTGATACATATTCAGCCTTTTTTTACCGGGAGTGTTATGAATGATCTTCTATTCATGTAGTAGTCACAACCAATCATTACATACATATCCCATCAGGAAGGCATTGAATGCTAAGGATATTGCCATGACAACCATAATCAACAACAAGTGATAAAGAAATATTTCATACAATCTACATGTCTTTCATTTACTCCAGCAATACTACAGGGATATACCGTCTAAGATAGTGTACCATGACCCCTATAAATGGTCATTACATTATAATACTTTTCGAAAATATTAAATAATCGAAATTATTAAGTGTTTCTTAATGCATAATTTGACCGTATTTTTAAAAATATTATTTCTTATTCAACGCAAGTAAAGAACCGTAATAAATTAAAATCTCATCAATTAAATTTTGAATGTAATTTAATTTTCCACCGTATACAAAATCAGCTATTTCATTAAGATAACACGCAACTAACAGCTTTGTATCAGCTTATATCATAGATTATATTAGTATTATAGAAAGTACGACGCTTTCGTTACATGTTTAATTTCCACATGGTCTCAGAATAGAAATCATGAAAAATAATAAATGATTTCCCATAAACTTGTGATTCGCCAGATTGCTAGTGTAGATTTCTACCCTTTACGCTAGATTACAGTCCCTAACGCTAGTAGGGTATATTACTTTTAGAGTACTTTTTCGTTACTTTTAGTTACTTTTCTAGGATTTCGTGGACTTCATAATAATTTTGATAAGTGGATCTACTTTTTTGCATCAAATACGCTTTTTCGTAAGATCTGTGGGAAGCTGCGTTTGAAATAAGCAATCAACTTTAGCTACAGACGTTAGATTAATCGATAATCAAGGCTGCATGAATGAGATTCGAACGTAACTACAACCGGTAGAAAACACTCTATACAGATGCTATTGCTAGCTAAGTGTGCGTAGATCGAGGTCTACGATTGTAGAGTATTGACTTCTTAGGTCACAAACGGAATTATTTCAAATTGAATAATTTCATACTTCATCAAGTTGCATTTCGTTCAGTGCAAACGATTCCAAGGTTCCACTCGTCTATACAGCGACAGCCTACGCTATCAGACCATCTGCATGCGGCCTCGCCCACGACTCGCCGTTTATATGATAATAGCTGCGTTCGGTGTTTCAGATCTGTTTACTCGAAGAGATCGGTTTCTACGGTGTTCATTGTTGTAAATAATTGTAACTATAGCAATAGAGCTTTCAGGGCAAAAAGAGTTGAGATACCGAACCCAGCAAACATATCCTATTAAGATAATATATTCTAATATGCATTTATAAATTCGTCTCATTATAAGTAATATATTCATTTATACATTAACGGCTTCCGCAATATTCAAGAGGATACAGTAAATAATAGGGCTGTTTCAAGTCAAACATTCAGTCTTTCCATCGACTCCAACGAATCAACAACTTGAAGTAGGCCTGAGGTAAGAAACTTTATTTTAATTAATTGTAGGGGGTCTAGAAGCTGGTGTCCAGAGGCACTGCTTACCTGATTCTCTAATGACGCTTAGTTGTAGGATATAGAAGCTAGTACAGGGTGGTTCCGCCCACTCTCATGTGTAATGTTAGTTTTAGGACTTGTCCGTCCTCACACTTTGTGCCGTTTGTCAGTTCAATGTAATCCTTGTAACTTATTGTTTAGTATATAATTAATTTGTGACCTGTGTCCACTTTATAGCTCTACCTCTGACTACGACCCTGCCACGAAAACTCTCACGTGACAATACACTTACTCTAGAGGTGTTCTATATCCTGCGTGCTCGGGTTGTTCTAGGAGTTAAGAAACACTTACATTAGATATTGTCAACTAGAAGAACAACATAACAAACTATTGCGGTCTTGATAATTCGTACTACCCTGACTCGACACACGGAAAGAAATTAAATTCCCTTAAAGAAATTAAGACAGTTATATTAATAATTTTCACCTACAGCTGTTACTCGTTCCACGTATTCATTCAGTAGAAACTATCGGAAACATCAACTGCACCTGGTCTGAGGGTTTAATTGTGATCTCTTTGGAATAGGATCTATTGGCTGTTGAGAGAATGGCGTATACAAGTGTGGTTCTTGCTACCTAGATTATAAATAGCGATCAGTTAGATATATGCAAGGTATTTAAAAAATGTTGAATGGTCAGAAGATTTGATGACTAGCACTAGCACAAAAGAGCACTGCAATAAAGACAGACTGGATCTGCAATCTGATGAAATATTGCTTCGAGCAAAATTTTATATAATTCTTATCGTCGCAATAGAATTTGTTAGAAACAGATTTTCTAAATTCTTCTATACCGGGTGTTTTAAAAAAATGGTTTCTTTGCCAAATCATTGCCAAAGCACTGAATTTGGTGAGCACGTATAAGATGTCCATTCACATTTTTTTACATAAGAAACAACTTTCTATCATCTTTGGTTTAACCGTAAATGACCCCAATTTTCGATTTTTAAATGGACACCGTACATTTTTAGGGATTTCGATCCAGGGTTAAATTCTGAGTTCAACAATAATCGAATTGTCACTTTTCGCTAGGTCAAGCAATTTCTTTCTCGAAATGTTATTTGAAATGAATCACCTAAATAGAGATTTAGGTGATTAGGTGACTTCCCAAAACGACAGAAAAATACTGTTCTGCGGTTTCGTTCAACAGATTAAGTTTTGAAGGCCCTTCAACATTATGAAACCAGTTTTCTCGACCTCGTTTTTCAAATGGCAATAAGGTGGCTCGTTACGTTAGTAAAAGGCTAGACTTTTTTACGAATCATATGATACCTATTCATAACACTTATTTTTATTTAATAGGTAATTTATTAAGCTAAACAATATAATAAAAATCAAAAGATTAATTAAAGTTTCGCAAGTTTTTAATAAATTCTTAACCTTACTTTACTCAAAGGTACCTTCCTTTGATAATGACATTTAAAGTCGAAACAATTGTACGATTAAGAATTTATTAAAAACGTGTGAAACTTTAATTAACCTTTTGATTTTTATTACATTTTATGATTATGGAGTTCCACAAAGTAAGGCTGGAGACAGTGTACTCTAATGTATTAAGGGTCTACCGTACAGGGGGAAATTATGATTTCTAAAATGCTTTTTGCTCTATACTTCTCATTCGGTTATTTTTTAAAGTTTCCACACTCTACATGAACCAAAATACAGAGGAAAGTCCATTCTACCCTCGTGCTTTAAGGATTTAAGGAAATGGTGTTTTTTATGGAAAGAAGTTTACAAGAAAAACACAGAAAAATTGATTGATGTTTAAATAGTATATTACATTAGTAGTGTGAAAAGTGAAACTTTTCGCACGCACGAGTGGGAATTTAGTCAAATATTAGCAAAGGGTAATTCTGAACAAAAATCAAAAGCACTTGATTAGCTTATTAATCGTACTTCACTTTGCTTTTTGATTCATTTTAATAGATGAATTAATAAGATCAGGAGACGAATAATTGGAAATCAATTTTCTTTGGATTTTTAGTTATTATTGGTGTCAAAAGATTCCACTACATTTGCTAAATACTGTAAATACTAAACGCGGTTCTTCCTACTTATGACACATGCGTGCGATAATAGACCATATGTATACAATATAAATAGTAAATAAATCTTTATTTAATCTACTTTTTAATTTACATATTTGAAATACATTTTTCAATTGTAGAATGGGATAGGATTCAGCTTTGATGATCTTCTCTCTTATGTCCAACTTTTTTCTGTCCTGTTATGTCAAATTATTACTTAGCTAACTTTTTCTTACTAATTAATATCGTATATTTCATCCTTTATTAATAGAAGTAAAAGCATTTGCTGCATTGTATTCATATCGCCCATTGTTTCGCACGTGGATATAACGCGGTTCGAGTCATATTTTTAAAATATATAATATTTATAAAAAGGAATAATTACATAAAAGTATCCCTTACTTTTATAGTCATTGGGTGATATGAATAAAATGTATTATATGCGTTTACTTCTATGAATAAAGAATGAAAGATATGATTTTTCAATTATTAGTAAAAAGGAGACAGATATATAGTAAAAGCATTTACTACGTTTTATTCAAGTCCCTCATTGTTTAAATTAAACTATGTATATTTACGTTAATTGAAATAAAACTAAACGATTAAACATACTATGATATATTTAATTATACAGCATAAACAAAATCTAACATCAGCTCTAATGGTATTTTTATAGAATGCGAAATTGCGAATTAGCTCGTCAAGCAACTATCCCTTGTGTCTCAATGTGGAAGGTTGCTTTGTAATTCGTATATCGCAGGATCGATCCCTGCCCGAGTATTTTTTTAAATTTGAGCTTGTTAGTTCTTAAAAAGAATAATTATTTACTTAATTATTCGAATTATATCTTTTAATGTAATTTCTTTTTTATTATTAATGTTATTATAAAAAAAAGCTACCGGGCAGGGATCGATCCTGCGACCGGCAGCACCTTCGAGGCACAGGGAAAACGGTGGCTGGAAAGTACAGTAACCCCCTTGTACAGATTACCGCGGGTTCCAATCCCGCCAGCTGTATTACTTATTGTTTCAAATTATTTTTTATAAAACTACATCCTATTTACAATTGGATTGTTTTGTTAATTTAATTTAATAAAATTTTTGAATAGGAAATTGAAATTGGCGTCACGTCATCTCCTCTTGCTAAACAATTACTATAACATTAGGGGATCATTTTTTGCATTTTATGTAATTATTTCTTTTTTTATAAATGTTATATTTACAAAAAATGGCTTATTTATATACTATATTAAACAATTATAAAAAAGAATTACACAAGCTGGGATTGGAACTCGGGTTTTTTAATTCGAATCTAACGGGTGATTTTTAAATAAATAATAAACCCTCGACATCTCAGTTGCTATGAAATTTAAAACGTATGTGTTTTATTACTGTTTTAGACGTATAATAAATTAATGTAATTTATTTGACGTTCAAAAAACTATTGTTTTGAGTAATAAAACACATACGTTTTAAATTTCACAGCAACTGACATGTCGAGGGTTTATAATAACACGTTAGTACGCATATTCGAATGCAGCATTCGACTATGGAGCTGTTGCCATACATTTCTTCTTTAATGAATGTCAAATTTAAAAATATAAATATAAATATTTATATCATAATTTTTAACACAAAGTGGGTGTATTTAATAAGGTGAAAAATGTAAAACTCAAAGTCTCACCCACTAATGGAATAACTGTGTACAAATCACAGACGGTACGTCGAGGCAGACTTTTAGGCAGAGTTTATTTACTCTCTTCAGTCAGAGATAACCGTCTGTGAGTGTGATTTGTACGCACCATCCTGGGTTTTATATATGAGCCCTGAATAAAATTAATACCAAACGGTATAATGTGCGACACCTGTGGAAAACCAACGGCACTAAGCGGTAAAATAGTTTGCTTCACAAGTGTCAATAGTATGGTCGACAACCATAAATGCCAAATTAAAGAATATAAATATAAATATTTATATCAATATCATTATATTTATATTGTAGTAAGTCGGAAATTTGCATTTTTCTAAAAATTATATTATCTTTCAGAAATCGAGGGGCGTAACTAAAAACGCGCAAGCAGTCTTAAATATTACTATTTCTTTCCTACATCGACAGCCGATTTCCGGGGACCAACGTGTTATGAGGAGGTATTCCAGAAGTCGGGCTAAACGCGAAGACTTATGATGACAGCGGGTCCGAGAATTTGGTGCAGGCCTCGTCGAAAATCTTTGTCGGGACGTGAGTTCTCATGCAGTTTGGAAATGCCTGATTCGACACGGTACACGTGTGTTTTACATATGGGCCTTTCTAATAACAAAGGAATGGCCGAACATACATATCCATTGCGCAGTTAACAAACCAAACTTGACTATAAGTAAATAATTGAAAAAGACGAAAATAGAGACTAATTTTAGATAGAGTTCATTCTATGTTATGAATCTTCAAAAGGGAATTAAAAATTGTAATACCAGAAGTCAGTAATTTAATTTTTGAAGTGTCATTGTTAAATGTCTCGTTTCAAAGCACATGAGTAATGTTGTAAGATATCATTTCGTAATATTGAATTACCATTTTGTACATGTTTGTATTTGTTACATGATTGATTACGATTGTTATTAAAGAAAGACGCCGCGTTTCAGCCACTAAATAGACCGTCAACCCCCTCTAGACAAGATCGGGAGAAATGAAAAAGAAACTGACTTAACTTAAGCTAGTTGCGGAAAAAGGGGAAATTTCGGAAAGTCATTGTTCAAATAAGGGTCTCAGAGTCAAATTTAACAACCTCTCAAGAGGTTTCGTGAAACACAATTTATTTAAATACTTAAAACCGAAAAACAGATTGTTATTGAAACAAAAGACAATCTAGATACAAATTCCGTTTTTCTTAAAATAACAATCATATAATTTTGACTAATCATATTTTAATGAAACACGCCAATCCATATTCCAAATTCGTTTAAAAAATTCAAATAGATTTCTTTAAAGCCACTGCTTTCAGAAGCAATTGCAAATTTGGGGTAATGATAGGAGAAGGGACTTTGGTCATTAACGCCTATACAAAAAAGGTTCAGTTTTGTTAACAACAGACTAAAGTGTCAACCACCCAAACCAAAAAAGGTTATAAAAGGCACCCTCGCCGCAGGAAGTAGATAGTCGCTTTTGACTACTGAATCGGTGCAAATATCTTTCGAGATTTTTTTCATCTATTCGTTACACAAATCTTAATTAATTTTACAAATTAATTTAATTAAATTTTCAGTCGATTTTATTTTAGGAAAGTTATTTAACGAAAAGTTGTAAATTGTGCGAGCTAAATTTCGCGTATTTTAGGGGTTTTAGTTTCGAGTTAGGAAAACTTTAAGTAATAAAATTACTTAAGCTTATCGGGTAGTTTATTGGTAACGTGATCGTTTAGTGTAAAATTAAAATTAGTGAAATTCCGTTAAGTTTCAAACTTAAATACTAGTTAGGCCATTACAGTGAATTAGTGAAAAATCCAAAGGATTAATTTTGAACGCCGACGCTACACCAGCAGCGTAAACCAAAATTTGGATTAACCATCACCACGGAGACCAATCTGGTTACCAACGAAACGTGAGTCAATTCTAAATCATAAATCTATTTACCTTGTGATAACCAAAGATCTTGAAGGTTAAGACTGGTCCGAAAGAGTATGCCTGTTTCAAATTACTGTTTTTTTTTTAAATTTGATTCGCGAGTCAATGTCCAGTCCTTAGTATTAAAGATTATTTTTGAAAAAAAGACGTAATTGGAATTCTATAATTTATTGTTTTGATTTACCATCAGTACAACCCTTTAATACCAAATCTCAACGAGAGTGACTAGAATAATTTTGAGAACTAAGCATCTATGAAATTCTGCTACCTACAATCTCCAACTACACCGTTTAGCCTTTTAACCCTTTGGGGTTATTCCTTTCTTGATTAGATCGTAACTAGACCGACTTTCCTAATGCGGGAAAGTCGCTCTCAGGTGATTTTTGAGCAACCCTCTCTGATCATACACTTTACACACACGCACACCTGTAAGTTCCAACTAAGTAAAACCAAAACAAACAAAACAAAAAACAAAACAAAAATTTACTACTTGGAACCAACGGGGGATTTATATTATGTACAATTATTACAAATCACATTGATCTGAAGAAACAGATAGTGTAAGTGTGTGAAAACCCACCTTAGCTATCCGGGTTTGCGAATTGTCACATCGCGCATCATTTAGCTTATAAAATATTTTACCAAATTTCCTCAAAAGTACGATAGTGCTGTGATTTTACTTGGAGCCCGGCACTCATCCGTTCAAATCTAGTTTCCATATAGGAAACCTCAAAATTTATTTACATTTGAGTTAGACTAACTTAACTGGCATGTAAACATTATTAACCTTAACATTTATTTTGATTCGAATGTAAATTCTCTTGTTTCGGCTTTTGGTTCAGCAATCCTGGCTTAAGAGTAAAATTGTAACACGACACGAACTTTTCCTAATTTACCTATCCTTCCACCAAACTCAACATATCTGATAAATTTCCAACAAGTTTCAATCAATTAAGTATTAAATCAAAAACAGAAATTTATATCAGATTTGTCCGAGTTTACCACCAAGCAAAGAAAACATCAACAGTTAAACAATAACCATTTTTTTTAAACGTCAGTTCTTGGTTTATCAATCTTCCTATTGAAGTACCAAAACAATCATGGCTTAACCAATACGTGCATAGTTCACGAAAGATTCTAAAGAAATTATCACTTAAGATTTAACCAGTATCGGACCAGCTCTTATAAAAATTAATGATGAAAAAAATAAGATAAAGAATAAAATCAAGTAAATCTCATAAAGGAGATAACCATAATCACAAGGTGAACAGATAAAGATAGGAAAGTGTTAATTCGAAAGATCGGACTTAGCCGAAATAAATTGATTATTATTTAGTAACTTGATCAGGGCGCAATAATTTTGACCAGAACCCTTCAGTGTTTCATTAGGTTTTCTTTTCAGTTTTTTCTTTCAGCCAAACTTTTCGATAACTCAAAGTAAAGTCAGAAAATGAAATTGTTTGTTTTCAAGACTCCTAAAAATAGGGGCGACATTGTAAATAAACTGTAAATATTTTTGTAACACTGTCCTCGTGGTGATTGTTAAATAAATCTTGTATATTTCTGTTGTGAAAATTCAGTGTTTCATTCCAATTAACTCCAAACCCGTGTGTGGTACACTTCGAATACGAATTTGAGTTACCTGAATCTCAGTTACCTGAATTCAACCATTACTTACGAGTTTGAAGACAAACTCCACCATAAGCAAACTTGAAACAAAACAAATAACTCTTTGGTGCATTTAAGAACTAGACACAACGTAGGTATATCTTGTTTTTCCTAAACACAACGTAGGTATTTCTTTTACGAACACAACGTAGGTCATAAAAAAAATAAGTAAGCAAATGCTAATCAACAATTATAAGCTTAACTAGATGCCAAAGTTAGAGGTAAGTGCAAGTTCCCTCTAATTATTCATCTTAGATAATAATAACCCAACTTTGATGATCACCAACCATAAATATTATCTATTAGATTAAATAGCAATAAATAATTAGGAAGAGTCGACATTTTATTACTTTATTACTACTCCTATGTATCTCCCTTGGGCTCCGATCACTACAATATCATTTTATATCAATATATTATGTTGACAACACAATTTTTTTTATTTTTCTACATAATCTCCTTCTATCTCAATACCGTTAGTCCAGCGATATTCCAGACTCTTTTCTTTAATTCTTCAAAATACGCATTTATGACGGCAATCGGTTCAGCATCCGACTCATATTCTTCAGCATGAAACTTTTTCATGGTAGGAAACAGACTGAATTCAGACTGAGCCAGACCGGGCGAGTAGGGTGAATGGGACAACAGTTCGAAATCCTACTGATTTATCTTAGTCATCACATTTTCTTTCGCTACTCCGGGTTTGTCCTCTTGAATTCTTTTATAAAGTAAATCTAATAGGTTCCTATAATATTCTCCATATATTGGCTTGCTTTTTATCTAAGTAATCAATGGGAATAATATCTTTCGCATTACAAAATACCGATACCATAGCCTTTACAACCGATAGAGCGGTTTTCGACATTGTTGGAACTGACTCGCCCTTCATCCTCCACAGTTTGGATTGTTATTTCGTTTTTGGAGCGTAACGATAAATCCAAATCTCGTCTACAGTTTTTTTTCGGGTGAAGTTTTGTTTCGGTGTAATCAATCGCCGAACCCATCTCGCGAATAATCTTTCATACCCAAAACTTCATAACGTATAAAAGTAGATAAAATAACTAAAGTGTGTTTTAATATTGCAGCAGAAATGATCAAAACCATTTTTATGGCCAATTAGGACATTGTTTAGCTGTTAATGAAAAGTTGTTTGAACATCTCTTATAGTGCCATTTAGGCTGAAACTAAAGATCTCGATGTCTTTTATCTTTATTATTATAGACCATTATTATTAGTAGAGATACTTTCTCCACAGTGTACCTGTCCTATTCTAAAACAATGGGCCTTTTCAGGACCACAACCTTCATTGAATTGGGACACCTATTCGATTTTTTGACCTATGTTGTGTTGCTAAACTGATGCCAATAAAATTGTACAAATCCAATTTCTTCAGCTTCAGCATGATTTGCTAAGATTCACACAGCGTAAACTTAAGGTTGGTTGAATTTAATACCTATAAAAGAAACAACTCTTTTGTGAGTACCTATGTAAATTACTAGTATAGAAACATTAAAAAGCTTATTATTTATAAGTGTTGCACATCAAGTTACGCCTCAGATAAATACTACTTAATTTTTCATAATTTTCATTCCAGTAAAAACAAGTAATGCAAAAGTTGGCGAATCAGCTATCTACCAATAAATTGTTGTTATAAATCATACAAATTATGTAATTCTTATAATAAAACCAATTTTATGATTGTTACTTAATAGTATATTATGTATTAAAGGCTTAATTGAGTGTGTTAGAGCCTGCAGAGTCAGTTACGCCTGAGGCGAAAGCCGAAGGCGCTAAGACGATAAAGGGCTCTAAAACACTAATTAAGCCCGAAATGCATACGTTAGTTTATGTTAGGCCTAAGTTTAAAGTAATATTTAGTTTTCAAATAAAAATAACTTAAAAAGTTCTAATAATAACTTAAAGTAGGTAGGTGCAGCGATAAAACTTCAAGTAGGTAGGTGCAATGGTATATAATTACTGTTATTACTATGGAGACGGCGTAAACAAGGGTAGATATTATTCTAGCGGGCTCTAAGAATCTTTAGAGCCCTAGAGCTCTAATTTAGCAACTTACCCTCTAAAAACAGGCCGCTAAGTAGATCATAATCGCCCTACCGGACATAAAAAGCACTTTAGCCTCAAATTATTATCAATATTAGAAATGTCAAAAATAATTATCACATATTATTCATGCGCTGACTAAAAGTATAACTATCTCTTTCTTTTACATTAGACAATTCTAATGACGTAAGTGTTTACTCATGTTTTAAACCGATTTTGAATGTTTTCATGAGTTTCGTGGATCTACTAATAAGTTTTACGTGTATTACAGTGTATGTCCCGCGATCCGTGGCATACTACACACGGCATACTCTTTTCTTTACCTTATAGTTCTTTTATGTGGTGAATTAAATGTGAATTAAATGTGTTAATTAACTACCTAATAATATTTATTTTGTTTTACTTCAGTTATGTAGTACTTGCTTTTTTGCGTTTGTTTGTTTATTTAGCTGCCACTCCTGCATTGCGGAATGCTTAAATTAAAATTTTAACTAGGTATATGAAAATTTATTAAATTAATTATTTATTGACTGAACATCATTGGCCAAAAACCTCGCATAGACAGTGTCGTTCGGCAAACATTTTAACCAAGCTTTAAATTTAGCGGCTTTTGGACTGGTATACTATGATGGAATCTGACTATGAATTATTTACTTTTTCGTTGACCGTTTGTTAATGTCAATATTAATGAATGATTTTTTCTAAAAAAGGATGTATTAATGGACGTCATTAATACACTCTTTTTTATTAAGTAACTGTTTTGTGAAAAAAGGATGCATTAATGGACCTCATTAATACACTCTTTTTCATTAATAAACCCGTTTGTGATTTTGACGTTTTGATGATGTTTTACTTTGGGCAACCAGATATACGCACAAGTTTGGATTCGGTATTATTTGAAATTTTCTATCTTAAAATCGAAGAATTTTACGGTCAACGAAAAACTGTTGTAATCAATTCGTTTGTTAATGAGCAACTAATGATCTCAACTATTAAAGGCACTCACTCCCTATCGCTCGTTCGTGCTTTAAACAGTTTCGATCATTAATCGCTTTCATTAACAAACTAATTTATTAAATAACTATTAATCTCATGCTGACCATGACATGCTTTAATTAAACATAAATTTAGATCGTTTTACGTTTTGCGATCGTTATTTCGTCCACGATTTATATATGGTACGTACATTTCTTAAACTGCTCTTTCTGCTAAAGATGTTTACTACTCTTGTAAAAATGAAATTTTCTTGAACCATTTTAATAAAGATGATTTCAAAAGTGTTTCCTTAGCTCAATAGACGGTATTCAGTAATATACACATACATACATATGATCCTTAAATCTAGTCAAGATTTGTGTGTCCAATATATTTTCGGTTATAGTTATTGTATTCGGTTTGTCTGCCTTATCTTTTGGATTTCCTAGTAAATTTCTTAACAAGTTATTAACCGTGTAACATATTCATATATGCTCGCTTTTAAATATGCCTTCTTAACCTAACTTATTTGCGTTTCAAATCCATGTTTATCTGATTTTCTTTAGTAATTTGTCGATGTCTACATAACAATCTGCTAATTCTTTTAAAAATTTTAATTCTTTTGAAAACTGTAATTCTTCTTTAACCATTCTTTGCTTAAAGAGAAATTAATTAATCTGTTCAATGCGAAATTAAAATGCGGCCATTTTATGTTGCGGACAGTGATTTCATTCTGTTAAAATATAGCTTTTGGTGCTTGTTCGTTTCTTTAATAAGCATCGATTCCTAGTCTCTTACTATTGTTGCTGTACTAAATTGTTATGGAAAGCCAGTGTTTTTCGTTTCATTTCTTTTTCTATTTTTGCGTGAAGAACTGCCAAAGTATGGTCTTATGTACCTTAACCAAATTCCCGGGAAATGTTCAGATTATTGTTGTATCTTAATTTCAAAGTTGCTCATGAACAGATTTGCTATAAAAGGTCACAGGCGATTGTGCACCGCAGTTCTTTCATTTTGTACAATACACTCGTACGCAAGCATATAGTTTCTGGCCTAACGACTAAATTACTATTGAATGAAAACCGGTCTGCTCCGTCCAAAGTGCAAAACTATATAAACTATAATGCCCGCTTCTAATAGCCTGGTTGTTAGGGACTTGTTTATATAGTTCGTATCACAGATATAAACAACAAGATGATATGCAAGTCAAACAAAATAATATAGTATATACAACTATTTATTAGTATTAGATATATGAAATAGAGTAAGACAGCACTTTAGCTATCCCTAGGAGCGATCCGGAGGACCACACTTAGTTTCTCCTGCGGGCAACGGTGCAGGACGACACGTCAAAAAAAGCCTGGGTGGGTGGAGCGTATCGTTGCACGTGACATCGTAAACCGTACACTCTCTTAATATCTCTCTTGTTATTTTATTTAGGTACCACCCACTTCATCCTAAATAATTTTTAGATTAATTAAAATTAATTTTTTTTCTCTTCATCAAAAGTTATTTTTCTAATAACCTTAAATTATTTGAACTAATTGAACTAAACTTAAATTAATTGAACTAATTGAAATATGCAAAATAATAAAAACAATTACGTATATGAATATTAGAAACAAAAAAGTTAATTAAATTTGGGAACTTAATTTAATTAAACTTTAACAATTCGATTTAAAACCTTTAACAAACATTGTTTCTAATATTTAACACATAATTGTAAGTCTGTATTTACTTTGCTTATTTCCAATTTATTTTAATTAGATTTAAGTTTATTAGAGAAAACTATTTTGATTTATCTTGATGTAGAAAAAACATTAGCAGCATTTTAGATTAAGATGTAACTTCTAAATTAAATTTGATAATTTAGTTTAATTAAATTTTAAGAACAATTTAAGACTTTTGAAAAAATTTAATACTTTTGAAAAAAGACTGTTTCTAATATTCACTGCGTAATTGTAGGTTTTTATTTAGTTTGCTCATTCCAATTTACTATTTTAATTAGTTTTAGGTTTATTAAAGAAAACTATTTTGATTTATTTTGATATAAAAAAAAACATTAGCAATATTTTAGAATAAGATTAGTAGTACGTGAATAAAATAATAATTTAATTAGGAACTGCTGATGTACTGCAATTACAACTACGCATATATCGGGTACCTGAAACCATCTGGGATTTGTATTTAACAACAACATTGAACTATATATAAATAACTGGAAGGGACGCGCAAGCACGCTAAATCAGAAAACGTTGTGTCAGGGGCAACCGACAAGAATGTAGTATTCCCGTTTCTTTCTAACGTATGTTACCTGCATTATAAGGACACGTGGTGAAACTTTTTGCTGATTTTTAACGTAGATTAAGTTTTATTTTGTGTGCGACCAAATGTTTAATTTGAATCATTGAGTTAGAAAAGGATGAAGATCCTACACTGTGCCGGGTTGCATAAAATTCCATTTGTCTCAGCTATTTACACAAGGCATCCATTCCAGTTATTTATATATAGTTTAATGAACAACAATGATGTAAGTATACAATGTGTAAATAAAGTAAGGAATAAAATTCATATTTTTGTATTATCACTATTTATAAGAAAAGTCAATTTTAATTTTTTAGCTTACTACTGTGGGACCTATGACGTCATCGACTATTTTTTAATTAGTGAAACTATTAGTGGAATTAAATGGAACCCCCTTATTTCTTGCTAGAAATTAAAAGTATATTTTTTCTGAGTTTAGCAATACCCCATATGTGGTATTTAAAATTAGAGTTTTTTGAGAATTGTTGTACTTAGTCGTTAATAAAATAAATTAATATTTTTTGCCTTTTGAGTATTTAAGTCTAATTATTATTATTGCCGTGAAAGTTATCACATTTGATCATATTTCAAAAATTACTAATTTTAAATTTACCACATATGGGGTTATTGCTGAAATATTAATTTCTAGCAAAAAAGGGGTTCAATTTTAAAAAAGTCAATGACGTCATAAATGTAGTAAGCTAAAAAAACTAAAATTGACGTCCATAAAATCCACATGATAAAATAAAATTGACGTGTCCGAGCTTTTATTCCAACGAGTGATAATACAAAAAATATGAATTTTATTCCTTATTTTATTTACACACTGTATACTGCACATACAGATTCATCAACCAATCACAATGGGGGCACAAGCTGACGTCATTATGTGACACAGCGGGAAACAACTAAATCTTCCAGAATATATTAAGTTCGAATAATTAAAAAAAAACAATTTAAATTGAAAACACAAAAATGTTTATATAAATTATGTTTTTATATCCCACTTTTTTTTATAACCGCATTATGCATATAGAATATTCATAAAACTTTATCATTTTTAAAATGTCCTTCAAAATGAACTCAACATGTAATATTAAACTCGATTAAAATATATAAATTATTCTATATTTATTTTTAATGTCAGAATTATTCTAATTTCTGTTTTTAAACCTTAATTTTTCATATATTTAAGTAACTAAATTACTTTATCAATGCGGTAAAGTATTCTATTACAAAATAATTGACCAGTTCGTAGATTTATTTAAATTATTGCAGTCGCATGTTTCCTTTCATAAATATTACAAAAGCTTTCTTCTTTTAGAAATGAATAATCTCTTTTTTTATTTTTCTGTTGTGCTCACTTTTGTAAGTTTTTGTTACGCATAAGAACGGTTTACCAAATACTAAATCTATTGACTGACAGTGAGAATTATTTTACACCAAAAAGGTTATGAAAATAATTGCAACTCGCGCGATATCCCATAGTTTTATAAGGTCAGCTTGTGCCTGTTTTATACCATGTGACAGTCGCCATTAATCGTACTAGTGCACATTTTAAGAACTGTTTCATCTTATATAGTTACACTATGACTTATCTGACTTTGGCACTAACATAGTCCCACACCTACGATGCGCAGGAATTAACACTCCTTCACATGTCTAATACTGAAATTGTGTTACAACATTTTAATATTAATATTTGTTTATATTGATGTAACTATACTCGAATTCCAAAAGTTGATACTTTAAGAAGTTTTCGAATTCTAATATGTTGACATGCTACCGACTGAATAAGAAGTTCATAATACCGTTTGAAGACTGAAAATCTTTATAATGACTTTAACAAATGAAATTCTGAGCATATTCTCAAATTTGTAGTAATTAATTTCTTTATTTACATATTAGGAATTAGGAAGTTAATCTTAATAAATTACAGTTGCGATAATAATGAGAAATCAATAGTAAAGCAATAAGGAGAATACAGTAATTTGTAACGAATCCTCAAACAGGTGGTTCAAGGTAAGTAGTTTCTAATTATTATTAAGTTAGTAAATTTGTCATCCACTATCTAACAGTGCTGTTTAGAAACAAAACGTTTCGTACTTTAAATCTTAGATTATACTTATATCAGATGGTTTGGTTAACTAATCTTGCATCAATTGATGTTGAATATAAAAACCTTCTACATTTTTACAACTAGCAGTTACTGGTAAATGATTATACGCTATTGTAACATGTTCAGGTCTCGGAGTAAACGACTCGTCAGGTTCCTAACTGTTGAATTATATTCAGATGTCACTTTAAATCAATCTACAAGGAAATTATAACATTTTGCAACTTATTTCTTACAATTAATCAGTGCAATAATAAATTTGTCAAGGTTTTTCGCACGTTCCCTTAACCACATATTTCGTTCAGAAGCGCACACTCGGCTAGACGTATCGTCGCCACCGGGGCTTGAAATTGAACATGTAAAATTTTTTATTCATCGATAGATTTCATGGCAAAATAAATAGATCTAGTTAACACACTTTCTGTCTACAAGGTTATCATAAAGTAAGGGATATATTTCAACTTATTATATATTTTTAACAAATCAAATTAATAAAAAGTAAATGGAATCTAGTTGCTTACATAATGGGATTTCTGATGTCAAACACTGGTTACCGCAATTGCTCGATATGACCTCCATTTTGTTGTTGTAAAATTACCAACCGTTCCTCCAAATTGTATACAGCACTATTCAACATTTCTGATTGAATTGCACGAATTTGCTCTCTGATACTGTCTTTTAATTCCTCCAGCGTTGTTGAACGTGTTCTAAACACCAATTTTTTTAAATAACCCCACAGTCAGTAATCCGCTGGGTTAAGATCAGGCTATCTTGGTGGCCATGAATTTGCAAAATGTCTGCTTATAACACTATCTTGAAAAACAGCAGTTAACAATTCTTTAACTGGTCGGTAAATGTGCGGAGGTGATCCATCCTGCATAAAAATCATGTTTTCAATTTTTTCGTGCTCGTTTTGCAACTGTGGAATTGCATAATCCCTTAACATTTGCAGGTATCGTTCACCAGTAACAGTTACAGATACGGCCTCCCCATTCTGTATTTCCTCGAAAAAGTATGGACCAATGACGAAATTAGCTGTGAAACCGCACCAAACGGTGACTTTTTGTCATGAAGACCTTGCTGAACGATTTCATGTGGATTTTCTGTTGACCATATTCGACAGTTTTGAGTATTAACTCCATCGTTAAGAGAGAAATGGGCCTCATCTGTCCATAAAATACGGGATAATCATTCGGATTCAATTTCAAAATCTGCATCCTTTAATTCAAACAGCAGTTGCAGTTTATAGGGATACATTTTTATGTAAAAATTTTCCGTAAAATTTTCCAAACCTGGTCTCGGTGGTGGTATCGCATTCACACTACTGATTGCTAGCGGATTAGTATTGGCTACGTTTTGATTTTCCTGAAGAACTTCTGCAATTTGGACATCACTAATCATTGGTCTTCCTGATCTCGGAAGGTCAGTTACAAACCCTGTTCTTTCAAATTTGCTAATCAAACTACGGTACGCCTTCATTTGGCACGGCCCTGCTCTCAAACCCATTTTCGTACGTAATCTTCGTAATCCAGCAGTGTAATTTTTAACATTCATATAACATTGTTCTAAACCAATTCTTGTTTGCAGATCCATGTTCAAATTGTTTCAAATTTACGTGTACGCGAGTTTTATTTTGAGAACAATTCTCTAAATTACGATACTTTCGTTTGACACTTGTATCAATAGTTGTCAGGACAATTCTTTTGTTTTCCATAGATACACTAAAATCCCATTATGTAAGCAACTTGATTCCATTTATTTGTTAAAAATATATAATAAGTTGAAATATATCTCTTACTTTATGATAACCCGTTATGTACAGGTACACATCTAATTAACTACATGAAACTCGCTATTTTCTATCCAAGACTATAACAATGATCAGTCGATATTCTATTATCCTGGGAAAAATAATGAACAGCTCGTGTATTTGTTTTTAAAATACCCAGGGCATAAATTTTTCATATAAAATACACAAAACAGAAAAACACCCATAAGGAATTTAGATTAGAAAGGTCACAGTTAGAACACAAGAAAAATTACCTAAGGGAGATTTAAATGCTACCACTCAGAAATTTCTCTCCTTATCTTAAAGAAAAAGAATTTACATCTACATTTATAGCAGAGGCAGACAAGGTTTCACTAATTAAAAAATCTAGCATAAAATATTTGTATTGTTTAGCAAAGTCAGTTTTCAGTCCCGCTGCCTTTCACATACCTACACACATTATTTGTGTGTTTTTTCTCAAACTATTAGTGTTTCTCCATTATACATTTTCTTTTGCTAAAAAGAAAAGCATTTATCAAACTGGAATGAATAAAAATCCATAATAGTGAATATAAAATATCGTGTTCAGAAAAGTACTCGGGGCAATGTCCTTCCAGGTTTCTGATCGAGACGGCGCCATCGTTTTGCATCGTGTGTGACGTCACGCCATACACACACTACTGTGTCTTTTATACCATTTCTTTATCTAGATAGCGTGGCTTCTCGTCACCCCCGTTGTTGCATATTTCGGTGGTAGATATATATGTATAATGACTAATGAACCCACGTTAAATGTCATTAAGGAGGCTCTCTTACCGGTTGTTAAGTTAATCGTTCTGAGAAATCTCACTCACGTAAAGTGAATCGCTTTAATCATTTTTCACTAGCTACTAAAGGTTGGTCGGTGGAGGTGGAAGAAGGTGGGTTGGTGTTAATTATGGCAATTACTCTCATTACGTACGCAAGTTGTTAAAAGAACGAAGTTGACTTTTTAAATTAAAACAAAAATGAAAAATTGTCTAATGGGCACCACTCACGGTGTCTCCCCGACGACGTCGGCGAAAACGTCGTCGACGACGTCGGGGACAAGGTCGAAATAATGAGGTAATGTTTACATTTACTGTAATTTAATGCATGACTGTGTATAATAAAATTATGGATATCGTATTTCTTTTAAGACATCAAAATGAAAGAAAGTAGTTTTGAGCATAATAAAATGCGTACTGAATTTCTTTAAAGTATTTCGAAATAGCTTATGCAATTAACAAAACTTTTCATAAGCGGAATAATATTGATATCCATCGATAGAATTACAAGTAACCCTTTATTATAAAACGAAAACTCTTTGTTTTTTTTATTAATCTCATTCTTAATTTAGTTTAAAAATGGATATAATTAACGCAGAATTTAGGAGTTCTGGTGCGCAAATAAGGATTTCCTATAAAGGACTAAAAATATCATGTTTAAAAATGTAATGGTTTCACCGTCGCTTCCTTTTCCGTGTAGTTTTAAAATTTTATGCTGATGGTACATAACCTTATAATAAAAATCCTTCGGCTCATTTTGTCGCAATTCTTTTAACAAGGACATGTGTGAATATTGTTTGCGATCTAAAAACCAATTCTTTGCCTATTTTCTTTTTTTTCGTGGTGTTTCAGTTTCTTCTTCTTCGAAGCACAAGGCAACTGCCACACCAACTGCAATTTTTTTTCTCAAAGATAATTTATAAAAATCCATCTTATCACTTGAAAGTGTCACAGCATATTGAATTCATAATGTTTTCTTAAAAAGTATAATAAAGAAAGCATATATTTTTTAGTAATCCCAGATGTATATGTTTATTTTGCCTAATAATAATTTACAGTTGACAAGGGTTTTATTTTCACAGTTGTAAACAGTTGTTTGTAAACAAATGTAATAAAATTGAAATAATTCAAGTAAACCCGAAAAAGATAGATATAGTATAAGGTTATGTACCATCAGCATAAAATTTTAAAACTACACGGAAAAGGAAGCGACGGTGAAACCATTACATTTTTAAACATGATATTTTTAGTCCTTTATAGGAAATCCTTATTTGCGCACCAGAACTCCTAAATTCTGCGTTAATTATATCCATTTTTAAACTAAATTAAGAATGAGATTAATAAAAAAAACAAAGAGTTTTCGTTTTATAATAAAGGGTTACTTGTAATTCTATCGATGGATATCAATATTATTCCGCTTATGAAAAGTTTTGTTAATTGCATAAGCTATTTCGAAATACTTTAAAGAAATTCAGTACGCATTTTATTATGCTCAAAACTACTTTCTTTCATTTTGATGTCTTAAAAGAAATACGATATCCATAATTTTATTATACACAGTCATGCATTAAATTACAGTAAATGTAAACATTACCTCATTATTTCGACCTTGTCCCCGACGTCGTCGACGACGTTTTCGCCGACGTCGTCGGGGAGTCACCGTGTATGTGCTATTTAAAATTAAGCTCATCTTTTATAATTTGTTAAAAGTGTTTGTACACGGGTATTTCCATATTTCTTATTCAATAAACGTTTCTATTTTTAAGCCAAACATCCGCTAACATAAATCTGTCCATAAATATTAAAGATTGTTTATACGAGGTGTTTTCATAAACGTATAGGATAATAATTTTAAATCGTTTGGGTTTGTCAAACGAATGCTTCAGACATTTATTAATTGCTTTGGCGGTTGTTTGCCATTTTATTGTTTGTTTGCCGATGAGGTTAAATGGTCGGATTATATAGTGCGGTGATATCAAATCACCGTATTGAAAATTTTAACGACCGAACTGAAACGTTAACACAAATATTTTTATATCGGATTTAAATTAAAAGAGGGACATGCTATGTCATGGGCATAATTAATATAAAGGTTATAGATAGGACCACAGTTAAGTTGATTAATGTTTAAATTAAAAACTTAAGAATAAAGACTTCATGCAAACATAACCTAGCTTTCTCATGCATAATAATAATAGGTTTCATTTTCAGAAAAAGCATATCAATTAGTTAGATTGCTTGATCATAGGTACGTTTATGCAACCCATGTTACTTTGGAACGGTTCCCCACTTGTTAGGAAGAAGTAATTTCCATATTAAAATTTACATTTTACGATGTTTAACGTTAGATAGATTTTTCTATATTCCAGGAGACCAGCTCAGTTTCATGTTGTTAATTAGCTGAAAATAGATTAATTAGGTCAATCTTATTATGACTGATACAATATAATTAAATTTTGAATTTGTTTATAAGATTTCTGGCCACTACAATTAATGAAGGTATTGAATCCTCTCGTTCGTGTTGATATGACTCTTATAGACTCTTATCATGTTTTTCCTCACCATTGTTTTGATATAAGTGTTTAGAGTACTGTATGCTGGACATTTTGAGCATAATTTGATTAATGTTGATTTTATATTTAAGTTGGAATCTGTATATGCATCAATTGGCTTATTCATTGTATTGCGTACAGTAAAAATTATGTTTATATTAAATTGTAAAGATGTTTCTATGGAGAAATTATTTGTATCACCTATATCATGTATTCCTGTAACTAGCTTGTAAAGGATGAACCTTGATTTGTTGAACTTTATATGTAATTAGATCGTAACGAGATTTGTACATTGTCAAACGTTTTTCTCAAATATCTTCGTTACGATACATTTTGGGACAATGAATGTATTATACATTATTGATCTTCGTTTCAAGGGCTAGAATCCTATAATAACAGAATTAAGATTAGTGATAAAAAATATCAGCTGTGCCGGATTAGTGACGTCACGAGCTTACTCGAAGTTTCATTATTTTGAAAAAGTGTCATAGTTTTCTTTTGTTCTGACATAAACTATATAAGCTGCGGCAAATTGTAACAAAGTCAGTCGATAAAACGTAGAAGGCAGAAGTTATGCCCGGCTCCGGATAAAATATCTGTAATTAATTTGAGATTAGATAGTTAACCATATGTGTTAAATAAATTAAAGTGTTACCTGAACAGCGCACACCTGTGTAAGATCTTGATATCTACGTGATTTCATGTTAAGACAAAACTAAAAAAGCTTGTAGAGCTATTATAAATACAGCAAGTTAGTGGCTAAATTGTATTGAAATTGTTTATATTATTAACAAAGTGAAAAGTGTGTATATTGTTTCTCAGATAGATTAGCATTTACCCGTAGAATTTGCCTGTCAGAACAAGATATCATTAGGTAGGTCATTAACGCATTTGTGTATCTAGCATGCCATAATATTATAACAACCTTTTTAATAAATAACACAACACGGGATATATGTAGTCAAATATGGCCTCCCGTAGAATTTGCCTATCAGAACAAGGTATCATTAGGTAGGTCATTAACGCATTTGTGTATCTAGCATGCCATAATATTATAACAACCTTTTTAATAAATAACACAACACGGGATATATGTAGTCAAATATGACCTCCCGTAGAATTTGCCTATCAGAACAGGATATCATTAGGTAGGTCATTAACGCATTTGTGTATCTAGCAGCTTATCATTATAAATTGTATACCTTTTGAAATTTCTAATATAATATTTACGTGAAGAATAATATAAGATTGATTGATATTCATTACTAATATATGTATCGTAGTGTTAACGTAGGCGTTCAATAACTACTTAAATATATTTATCCATTAGCAGCATTTTTCTCGTTCAATATAATAGCATTAGATTTATTAAAAATATATTGTATAAAAGGTCTCTCAAGTAATACAGTTTTGCTACATAATATTCTTCTTGTAATCCGTTATCATTTATAACAAAAAAAATTTAATTCCTAAAAATTGAATTAACAACCCTTCGAGGTCGAGTTGACAGCCATAAATGCTCCTACCAGCTTTCCGACACAGCCGACAAAAAATAATCAAGATTGAACTTGTATGTATTACGTCATTAACGTCTAGAACCAGTAAGATCTATCCTGTTTATCGCGGTTTTGTCTAGAAAAGACATTAACCTCATATCATATAATCCAACGAAATCATCAAACATGAAAAATCATAATGGAACATTTCATACTATACATATTTTATAGTTTTAAAACGAAACGCATTTTTCATATTTCTATGAAATATTAACTCGTATATCATAATCTGTTTATCTCAACTGTTAAAAACAACTAAATACCATCCCTTAAGAAGTTGACTTTTTTTTAGTTTTACCGTGACCCCTACCTACGCAGAAATGGAGTTTTCTAATAACTGTAATAAAAACTTAACAAAGCTGAAAGCATCATAACAAACAGCATGCTTGAAACCTTATAGTAAAATGGAGACTATTTATAAATGAAATAATATTACAGCAAGTTAGAGGGATTTGAAGCAGTGTTATCTTAAACTTCGAACGTGTTTAAATTGTATTGAAATTGTTTATATTATTAACAAAGTAAAAAGCGTGTATATTGTTTCTTAAACCATATAAATATGTCCTAAAATGTTTCAGATAACATGATTAATCAAATAAAATAACTTTTTATTATTTCATTAACATAGTAAAAGCTGTTTGAAGGATACCTAAATACATTTTAAAATAAACCACCCCAGCAGATATCTAACATCATCTATATGAATGAATTATCCCTCGACGAATATACCTGTATGTATTTGAAAGAGCTAGCGATAAATTGAAATTCCACCACAGTTAAATTATAATCATGTTAGTACTAAAAATAACTTAATGTGAATTCCGGTCCTTTATTCATATTTACAACACATGAAAGATATCTCATATGCAAGAATTATGGAGCTACACTTTTTCTCTTTCACAGCCGATCGATGAAATGAAATAGGTCTAAAAGATGAAGCCATGAAGGAATCTATATTGCGAATCAATATAACAGGTATAAAAGCCTTTTGCATTCAGCTAGCGCTAGACTATATCCCCTTCGAACCTTTATCTTTTCCCCATCTTTTAAATTCATAAAAAGGTGTTAAAATAAGGTTTCCCCATAGCATTTTAATATATGAACTGAACTGATTTATGTAGCGTATTATTTAAATTCCACCTTATTACATCCAGTAAATCGGTAATTTTTCTCAGCTTTCCGTTACCAGGTCGGCGGCGGCGTCCGATAACCTAATAACCTAATAAATTAATAACCTAAGGGATCTTGCATACAATCCGCAGCTACAAGGTAATGCTCGAGCCATCTCGAGTGCTTTAAAACAATGTACCTCAGCTATATGGAGAATCATTAGAGCACTGGAAAAAGAAACATCTATAGGGGTTAAGAATCATCTATCAACCCGCCTGGCCCAAGCGAGATCATATAGGGAGATTATTAAAACCTTAAAAACTGTAGGTGGAAGCAATAGTCAGCGAAAAGAGAGAGCTCGCGATCGCGTGAAGTGGGCTGATATGAAATCAGCATTTAAGGGACGCATGCGAACTGCTGTAATCACCAGTATCAGGCATATTGATCCGAAGGCATTCATGGAAGACTGTTTAGTCATTTTTCAGAGACGTATGCTGAATGCGTTGAAGAAGGATGCGGCGTTAAAGGTAAACACGGCTTTAACAGGCATGTTTGAAGTCAAAAAAGGGGATACTATTATAGAAGAAGTAAAGTATATCAACACCAAAAATGCAGCCATATTTCAAGACAGTAATTTAGCCCAATGGTTCAAGATAAATATTCAAGATCCTATCCTTAAGGATCTCGAAGAGTTTCAAGTAAGTATAGAAATTGTAGAAAGTTAGAAATAAACTAACACGCGCATATTTCTTTATCTAGCAAAAAGATAGAAGGTGGACGCTTAAATCAATCGTTAACCTCCAGCTCAATATCAATAAGTATGCCCAGCAGCTCGGCTCGTCCTATGAAATCTGAAGCTCAACATAAATCACATAATACAGCGAGTGTACTTGAGGTCCTCTACTAGCGTCCGAAGAGATTGACGAAGAGATACAAAACTTGTTTAAAAGTGTTTAAAATGTATATAATTTAGATAATTGTTCTCATATTTATCCTGTGTTAATAAAACTCAACAAATGTTTTATTGTCTTTTATTTAATTTTTATGTTTTATTTTGTAAGTTACTACAAGTCTACGGGTAATCAACTTATGCATAGCATTCGATGACTTTCATGACGATGACGAGTGCTACAAATTAATCTGATGAAATTCCATCCGGAATATAAAAACAATAGGGCTCGTCCAGGATTTGAATCCGGGACCTCTCGCACCCAAAGCGATAATCATACCTCTAGACCAACGAGCCAGTTATATATGGAAAAATTTTGCTACGAGAAGATTAGTATGTTTCTCATTATATCTGAATAATATAAAATATAGAACCGATCTTGGTACAAGCATTTTCAAAATTTGAAGTAATGTTTTAGCTAAAATTATAGGTCGCTTTGCCCTTATACACAATATTATTAACAGATTTCTTTATTATACGATTTACTTCGAGTAATGCAATTACGTGAGTACCCAGCGTGAAAGTAAATATTGCGATTATGTATTATACAATTTTACAGTGTTGAATAGAATATTTGGCAAAACAAACCTTACAAGGCATTCAATCGGCTGATCGAAGAACAATCTGACAGTTACTAATACATTCTTGCTGACAATGCAACGTATTTCGCAAGCTAACCCTCAAGTGGAAGATTTATACCAGAGGTATTAAGATTTCTTCGAATAATATTAAAACACATACGATAAACAGATATCGAACATACATCAGTTAACATCTGAATATACTAAAATTATATGGCGTATATAATCAATTAAAACTTATTATTATAAACTTAAAGAGCGCGACATATTTTTCAAATTCTATTCTCTCTATAAAACAACCCGGCTATTGGATACATAAATCACTCTAAAATATTATTATTAAAAATTAAGAAATGTATTGCTTGTTATAATTCGCGCGCGGAAGGGTATTCTACCCAAAACTCTGCAGGTTCACCTCTTCTAAAAATATTTAAATTAATCAATCGCTTTATAAAATCCATAGAGAATTATGCAATCTTATTAAATAAGTCTAGAAACAGATTTATACCATTACAATACGACTATATTACATAGTACAACTAGAAATTAAATATTTACTTATTCTATGATTTTTCTCGCTTTAAGCTCTGTGATGACTGAAATTATTTCGTTTTCGAGACTGCTGATAAGAGCTTTCTTTACAGCATACAACAAACGAAGTCCGTCCACTAGTTGATCAGGTGTACTCTGACGTATCCAATCCGGTTTCATCTTGTTTAACTTTTTGGGAAGACTAATCCCAAAGTCTGTTATTCTATATAAATTAGGCTTTATTATGTTTTTGTATTTCCAATGTTTAACGCTTATTAGCCGAGCGTTCTGTCTATAGTCTTTCTTATGAGCATTAGTAAGTGATATTATTTTCATATAGTTGTCGATATCTTCCTCTGTTAGACTAAGAGAGCTTATTCGTTTAAGTGTTAGTAAATTAAACAGGCCGGATGTTCCATTTAAAAGTTTGTTTTTAATTAAAATATCTTTTCCCTGAAACTGTACTCGCGAACAACCAAATCGCCACTCATAAACCGTACCTAGTTTTGTCTACGTTTTTGTTTTCTCCGCTAGCTAATAATGCTCTATAATAGTTAGAGAATTCGTGATAATCTTTTAAGCTAGAATCGCATTCTTCTTCTTCTTCATCAGCAGATGTAACGGGAGATGATTGTTCAAGCTCTGGTGAGAGATTGATAGCAACGGTCTCCGATCGCGGTATAACACGATTATCATGAGGTTCTGCTTTATCACAGTGAAAGTAGGCTAATTTCTTACGTATAGCATTACGAGCGTTTATTATTTCATCATCATTATCATCGTCCTCGCATCTTATTTCTTTATTGGCCTCAATAGCACAGGATTCATTGGTGTGCATACGTTTCAGATTCACATCTTTAAATAATACATTATTTCTAGGTGATGTCTTATTGGCAACAACTATGGTATTATGAACTATTTTCAAATGACTTCTATAGTTTTCGAGGCGTGTAAAATACTTTAAACAAACAGAACACTGAACTTTATACCCCTGGTGTATCTTCAAATGACGAGCAAACCCTGATCGTAAAACGCTCATGCAACATACGTCACACTCGCGTCGCCGGTCCATATCGACTAATAATTGATCATGAACTCCTATCTATATAACATGTTCTTCAGGTCACTCTTAATTAACCATGGCGCTACGTCTATCACCCTGTCGATCTTCCTGCATCATTAATTAACCCTGGCTAGACGTCCTTCAGCATGAATTCATCATGGCACGACACGCCTTCATCATTAATTAACCCTAGCACTACGTCTATCATCATCTTATCGATCATCCTTAATTAACCCTGGTTAGATGCCCGTTATCTTATCGATCATGCTTAATTCACCCTTGACTAACCCTGTCTAGACGTCCTTCAGCATGAATTCATCATGGTACAACACACCTTCATCATTAATTAACCCTAGCACTACGTCTATCATCATCTTATCGATCATCCTTAATTAGCCCTGGCTAGATACCCGTGATCTTATCGATCATCCTTAATTCATCCTTGACTAACCCTGGCTAGACATCCTTCAGCATGAATTCATCATGGCACGACACGTCTTCATCATTAATTAACCCTAGCACTACTCTATCATCATCTATCGATCATTCTCCATCCATAATTAACCCTGGCTAGATGTCCGTTATCTTATCGATCATCCTTAATTCACCCTTGGCACGGTTCAATGCTTCGATAAATAGCTGAGAAACCCTGGTTATGAGTAATAATAATAATAATGTTTCTGCTTCTGTTTCTCTAATCTAGTAACTTTATCAATAGATCTTTTCGGTAGAGCTATGGAGAGCATGGCTTCATCAGATGACAGCGCTTGATTCTGCGACATCTGCTGGGGTGATTTATTTTAAAATGTATTTAGGTATCCTTCAAACAGCTTTTACTATGTTAATGAAATAATAAAAAGTTATTTTATTTGATTAATCATATTATCTGAAACATTTTAGGACATATTTATATGGTTTTAGAAACAATATACACGCTTTTCACTTTGTTAATAATATAAACAATTTCAATACAATTTAAACACGTTCGAAGTTTAAGATAACACTGCTTCAAATCCCTCTAACTTGCTGTAATATTATTTCATTCATAAATAGTCTCCATTTTACTATAAGGTTTCAAGCATGCTGTTTGTTATGATGCTTTCAGCTTCGTTAAATTTTTATTACAGTTATTAGAAAACCCCATTTCTGCGTAAGTAGGGGTCACGGTAAAACTAAAAAACAGTCAACTTCTTAAGGGATGGTATTTAGTTGTTTTTAACAGTTGAGATAAACAGATTATGATATACGGGTTAATATTTCATAGAAATATGAAAAATGCGTTTCGTTTTAAAACTATAAAATATGTATAGTATGAATTGTTCCATTATGATTTTTCATGTTTGATGATTTCGTTGGATTATATGATATGAGGTTAATGTCTTTTCTAGACAAAACCGCGATAAACAGGATAGATCTTACTGTTTCTAGACGTTAATGACTTAATACATACAAGTTCAATCTTGATTATTTTTTTGTCGGCTGTGTCGGAAAGCTGGTAGGAGCATTTATGGCTGTCAGCTCGACCTCGAAGGGTTGTTAATTAAATTTTTAGGAATTAAATTTTTTTTGTTATAAATGATAACGGATTACAAGAAGAATATTATGTAGCAAAACTGTATTACTTGAGAGACCTTTTATACAATATATTTTTAATAAATCTAATGCTATTATATTGAACGAGAAAAATGCTGCTAATGGATAAATATATTTAAGTAGTTATTGAACGCCTACGTTAACACTACGATACATATATTAGTAATGAATATCAATCAATCTTATATTATTCTTCACGTAAATATTATATTAGAAATTTCAAAAGGTATACAATTTATAATGATAAGCTGCTAGATACACAACTGCGTTAATGATCTACCTAATGATATCCTGTTCTGATAGGCAAATTCTACGGGAGGCCATATTTGACTACATGTATCCCGTGTTGTGTTATTTATTAAAAAGGTTGTTATAATATTATGGCATGCTAGATACACAAATGCGTTAATGACCTACCTAATGATATCTTGTTCGGACAGGCAAATTCTACAGGTAAATGCTAATCTATCTGAGAAACAATATACACACTTTTCACTTTGTTAATAATATAAACAATTTCAATCCAATTTAGCCACTAACTTGCTGTATTTATAATAGCTCTACAAGCTTGTCTTAACATGAAATCACGTAGATGTCAAGATCTTACACAGGTGTGCGCTGTCGCGCGCCGGACCGAGTCGCGGATGACCTCGAGTCGCGAGCCGACGCCACCTTCATTCGGACCTTCATAAGAAATAACATGGGATTTTGCGCTACAACTCTTGTTACCTATCTACTACAGTTTTATTAAAATACAACCTCACAATATTGTTTCGACAGCTATGCTGTCATTATCAAAGGTAATATAATTATAAACAAACACGCTAAGGTAGATACAAAAATAGGTAACTAGATAAAATAATAATAATAATCAGAATTAAATATCTAATACTTCCAGTAACGGAGAATTACTGAGCTCAAGTTGTTCATTCATTAAGGTACCCTGAGTTTGTCTTTGTATATCTCAAAGGCTTCTAAAATGTCTAATTTGCGTTTGTTATTACAAAAATGTAGGAATTTAATATTATTTTGAGGACTCATTGTGTGATTTTGTTCTAAAAGGTGTTTGGCGTAATTAGATTTAAAAAAGAATAAAAATCTTATTACGCCAAACACCTTTTAGAACAAAATCACACAATGACTCCTCAAAATAATATTAAATTCCTACATTTTTGTAATAACAAACGCAAATTAGACATTTTAGAAGCCTTTGAGATATACAAACACAAACTCAGGGTACCTTTAATGAATGAACAACTTGAGCTCAGTAATTCTCCGTTACTGGAAGTATTAGATATTTAATTCTGATTATTATTATTATTTTATCTAGTTACCTATTTTTGTATCTACCTTAGCGACGTGTTTCACAGTTTTATTAAAATACTTAATAAAACTGTGAAAGTTTTACTAATCTTTATTTATTTCATGATTATGGAGTTCCACAAAGTAAGGCTGAAAACAATAAACAAAATTAATAAATTCTGATTGAATTTATTTTTTTTGACATCGATCTACGCATCGATATTTTATAAACAAGAAGTCAGCTGTTTGGTTTCATCTCAGTGTTACCAATAATAAGGATTAACTTTTAAAAAGGAAAGTATATCGTAATATACAAGGTTGGTTATAATAAATGATTCTTGTCAAGTTCATAAATAATAATTAACTTGTAAAGTTCATCCTCAAATATAAAATTATTTGGTTTAGTTTATTAAGTTTTTTTCAGAATTTATTTGATTTGAAGTAAACAAAACAACTAAATTTCTTTTATATAGAATTTACTTTCATTTGACAAATATTTTTATTTAAAAAACAAATTTCATTTGTGTTGGTTTATTCAAACGAATGACCGTACTGATCCTATGTCAGGTCACTACAATTATTTCTAACGTTTGAGCAAACCTGAGAATTTATTTCTCAATTACCAATTGTATTATCTTGAATAACAATTTTTTATTTTTTTTGACGTTCCATTTGGATTTTTATTTTGGTTTGTTAAATAAAGTTTATGTGTTTTCAATTTTACATATGTGTTTAATTGATGTTAATACAAGCATCCAGCGTTCTTTTCTTTTAAATTCAGAGTAGCAGTTATCCAGCTTGCAGGAGCTTTAATGCTTACGATATAAGTTTTTCTTTCTTTCCAGGCATAAAAGTAAATAAGAGTCTCGTAATTCAAATAATTTATGCTTTACTGAGCAAACCTGAGCTAGCTGAGAGGAATAAAGAAAAATATCTGTGGTGTATTCTTATTTCAATCCACCGTATATAATTTATGTTTATATTTGCAACGGTGGATATATTGTATTTTATTTTATATTCAAAGATCACCGCAATAGAGAATACCAAAGATTTAATTTTAGAGATATTTGTTAGAACAATTTGTTCCTTTTACGTTTACAACAACCAGTAGTAAAGTTTCTGGTCCAATCTGTGCTTTTCTTTGAGTAGGCAGTTGATTCAGAAATATTGTAGAAAAAACGATTTTGGTTATGAATTATTTTATTCTTTTTAGTGTGTAACTTTTGATTAATATTTCAAATGCTTATAGACTTTTACTTAAATATTACTTTAAAATACATAATTACAGGCATTTATCGCTTACTTCTTTATTTTTATTATTATTGTTAGATACTCATTATTTCTTTTGTGTTAATTATTGTTTTTTTTCTGGTTGATTTATTATCATTATTATTGTTCATGCATTGATCTATTTTTACTAATTTGTTCTAAGTGCAAGTTGTTATTATTTGTTTACTATTGACCTATTTAAAGTGATTCATGATTGTCAAACATTTAATCTTGGGTAAATATAATTGTTATTCACTTCCAGTAAATGTTTGCGTCCATAGTCAGTATAGTAAATTTCCCCTATGAACATTGGCACGTAAACAAATAGATAACAACTTTCTTTTTCCAATGTATGACAATTCTAAAATCAGTTAGTTATCATCAATACAGGCACGAAGAACAATTACAATTTATTTCATCAATAATTAAAATAAGTGTTTTAATAATAAAACATAAAAAATTTAATAATAATAATAATAATAATAATAATAATCTTTATTTAGCATAAAATTTGCTATAACTTTTACATATATGTAACACATGATCCCTTTCATTCAACTTTCTCACAAAAATTACTAACAGCACAATAACAACAGATAAATATAAAAAATATATAAAATAAATAATATAAATGACTGTATATGTATAATGTTAAATAAAAAATATATATTTAAAGACAATCATCTTTATTATTTCGGGGGCCAGTCAACGCAACATTAACCGAGGAAACTTAAGAAACACAACATTATTATGATTATTACAACAATTACTCAACAAGGAAAACTTCTTTTAACGGCTTTGGAACTTCTTCAATATCGTATTACTTGTGTCCAACAAATTTTACGGTATAATTTTTTTAAATGAATCAAGATTACTTAATTTCGATGCCTTGAATAATATTTCTTTTTACGTTATTTCTTAAAACATAAGAATTCGGGCTGCGAAAGTTCCGCATACCTTTGAAGAAACGCATTTTTAGGCACAAGGGCGACTTGTAGAATCAATTCGTTTTTCAAGGGATCATTTTCGCATTAAGGTTTAATAAATTTCAGAGCCCTTTGTCAATCAATTGGATGATCAGAAACGGCAGGAAGGGCACTTCTAATAGGATAGCTCACCGAAGCACTACACTTAGAGAAATTTAGATTTCATCCGTGAATCCTTCGGGGGAGAGTTTAATAAATAGGACGGAAATTACCGTATTGTAAGTCCATTAGATTTTTTCTCCTGGGTCTCGTATCCAAACAATTCGATTTATTAGACTGCTATAGGGACTTCTTGACGAGCTTGAGGCAGAAAAATTAAAAAAATTGCAGCGAATGAGATAATTTACCGTACACACTGCAAAACGGCTCCTAAGTTTAAAAAATAGGACATGGGTACGCATCAAGCCATGTGGCGGCCATTTTAAGCATTTCTTTCAAATTAACACAAAGCATGAATACTCTTGCATGAAATATAATTAATAAAATTCAGATCTAACATATTCAACAGCAGTAATGCTGCAAATTTTGACGTAAATAAGTTAACATTAACCAAAACTTCATAAAGCTTACTGCAGATAATAAATGTTTTTTATTTCATTTCGTATTTCAAACAATTGTTTATAACAATTGGTAATATAAAGTATATCTTTACCTCCGTTGTCAATGACACCGGAATTCAAGACGTTCTTGATCTCCGTTGTTGTTGGCAACGTAAATAATTTGATGTTGCATTATAGCCACATGCATGCATGCATGCTGCTTTTTATCTCCTTGGTTACGCGTATGATGACACAGACAAGGCAACTTGCTTCTTTATGCAATAAATTCGGATGGCTTTTAAAAGGGAGAAATTAGGATTGAAATACGAAATAAAATAAAACAACTTATTCAATACGGTGATCAAGCTTCTTTAAATCCTCGAAGATGTTATAACGCCCCGGCTGGCGCCTCGGCGTTATAATACATCTTCTTGGATTTAAAGTGTCGCTTGATCTCCTAATTATATAGTATATTATAGACTGCTGCAATTCACTTTTTAAGAAATTACTTTAAATGTACACAGTGTTTCAGTGCCTAATGATCAAACTTCAGCATTGGCTGGAATTCCTATGTATATACAATTTTTGTTTTACTTTACTAGATTTTGAGAAAAATTAGTTTTTACAGAGACACTACCGGTATTAAAAAGTAGTGCACTTTTGCACTAGTTTTTGCATGCATGCATGCATCTAATCCAAAAATATTACAAAGGTTTTAAACTATGTTTCTAAAGAATGCATTTTTTTTAATTTAATTTTCGAATCTGCGGTCCAACAAAAATAATACCTGTTAAGAAACATTATCTAAAACATTGAATTTCGCAAATAGCGTTTGTTAGGAATTTTTAAGGAAATCTGTACCTACTTTTATTTTCACAAGGCTTAATTTTGGTAATATATTTTGAAGGTATTTAAAAGTTGTTCCATTTTTTTCAACGGCTTTCACAAATTGCTTAATCAAACCGAGATGTGAAGCGGCGGCAGAATTATGTCTGATGGATCAACTAATGGAATGTTTACAACATGCTTTTGTTCTACTCTGAATTTTGTAGAAGTTGGCAAATCTTTTCGAACATAGTAAATAATGAAAATAAAGAAATTTTATTTGTTTGAGTAAATATCTTTTTGAACCGCTGAAACATGAGAAATTTCTAAAAATACTATATTATACAAGATGGCCCGTTGAAACTGTCCTATTTAAAATTTCGCATTAAAACGAACAACACGATCGAAATTTAAATTATTGTTTATTAACATAAATCTTTATAATATTTTACATTTTATGAACCTAATTCGAATTTCTCGTCTTCAGCTTTAATTAGAGAACGTAATCTTTCAAAACATTTTTCACAGGCACAACCTTGTTGGGAATTTCATCCCAAACGTTTATCAAACGCTACTTGAACTTTGAAAGTGTCATATCCTTTGTATTTCCAAACTTGCATAACATATATCGCTCTATGCAGAAACTTATGGATTAAGGTCTGGGGAGGAAGATGGTCATTCTTCTGCGAGTTTAAAGTCAAGCAAATTTTCACGATACTAGTCTTGTGCACGTTTTGTTTTATGTGATGGTGTACTATCCTGTACAAAACCAAAGTAGTCATCTTTGTATATTCTCTCGGCATGTACTAAGAGATGATTATTCAAAACTTGCATTATGTGATACTCCTGGTTAGTTTTTATGCCCTTTTCGATAAAAATCAATGGCAGCGTTCCTTTTTAAATCGCTTCTCAGACCATAATCCTAGATGCACTTTGGAAACGTTCCACAGCTAGTTTTTCAGAGGGAACATCAGAAAGACTGACAGCAAATACCCGATCGTTCCAACTGTGATGACTATCTTGTAGTAATAGTGTCTCGTTAACTCGATGATTTCATTTGGGACTTGGTATTTTCATTGTATCATATCGTACATTCATACATTCGTGAATAATGAGGTTACATCGAAGCTTACTAGCAGATCTCCTAGTGCCACTCTTATGTCTTTTATACGCTCGATGAAGTGACTTGCGTTCTTGACGTAAGATTCGGCTTCTTGGCGTTGCTTGGCCACGAATTTCGCTAGAGATTGCAGTGGTGATCCAATGGAGCTTACGAGCGGTACGCCTTCCTTGTGGACTTTTGGTAATCCGTACAGCTTAGAACACGTCGATTTCTCTCTTGGGATTAGTTGTAACTGTTGTTCTTGACTGAAACTGCAGACTTTTATTTTGGCTTTGGTGGTCTTCTCCAAATATGTCGTAAGCTCCGTTGAGATTGTTTGGTATCTAGGATCATTTGGTAAGGTTTCTATTTTTCCTTCATATTCGCCCTTATCCATGACTACGGTTTCGTTGCCTTTGTCTGCTGGTAACACGATTACGCTAGTATTCGCTCGTAGATCGCGTAATGCTAGGATTTCTTCGTGGGATAAGTTCTTCGGTGGCTTGGCTGTTCTCAGTATACGTGACATGTCTTGACGAATAATTTCGGCGGTATTTCCTGGGATCCCCGTTATTGATGCTTCAACTCCGCAAATAATGTTTTTTATTGGAATCCGGTTTGGCGCTAGTGCATAGTTAAATCCTTTAGATAGCACGCTCTGTGTGGTTCTATCCAGAAGTAGATTTGAAAGGTTGTAAACTAGGTAGTTTACAACCTGTTGAACCAAAGAAGGTTCTTTGGTTCAACTTGGTGGTTGATGTACTTCCTGGGCTGTTGTTCGGCTTGTAGCTTCTCAAATTTCTTCTTCTGGTTAGAAGTTGTCAGGTTAGCGTCAGTTTCTGCTCGAAGCTCCGTAAGATTATCTAGTGTCGACCATACAACTAGAAGAATTGAGTTACTTAAACGTAGATGTAACTGTAGTAGCTCGATGTTGATGCTATTTAGCGCCCTTCTGGTATCGTGAATTGCTTCCCTTGTCAAAGCTAGGCTTGCCCTTCTCAAGATGTTCCTCGTTTGGTTGTTCTTTTTATGGAACGTCAGTTTCATGGAATTTGGTATTATATTCTCGTCCCGGCAGCGTTCCAGGAATGCGAGGTTTCATTGCAGTTTGATTCTTTTGGATCGTAGCTTTTCCAACTTCTGGATGTCTCGTTGAATCTCCTCTCCTGAAACCTCCCCATAAAGGTTAACAATGTTACACTTTAAGTTTCCGCGGATATTATATGATACTTCACTACTTTTCGGGGTTTCACTCCGCGTATTCACTATTCGGCTCCTAGAGGAACCAGACATTGGTTGACGACGTCTCGTCAGAATCACACTTGCCATCTTCAGGTTACTTCTAACTTCGCTCTGCTTCGCGTGGTTACACGATTTAGACTGTCGTCTAAGAACAAATACAATTTTCCATGTTAGATGCATCGCGATAAATGTGATTCAACAACTTGGCCATCTCGTTCTCCAGGTTTGTTCTCATTAGGTTTTTCTTCACATTTGAAAAGTGTAATTTATGCAACCTAATCTAACGTTAGATCTAAATATTATTCCAGACATAGATTAACTACCATCTTCCACGGATATGTGTGGTGTAACGAAATTACTTTATTTTGGTTAATTATTTTGGGTGTAAGAGTGAGTAAGCTTACCATCAGTGCGATCTGTAGCTGCAGACTCAAACAAAAGCATGCGTACCTTCCCTAACAGTTTATTTAGCGTGCGGTGTTCCGTTTCACTCCTACAATTTTCCCCCACGATCGGAGAGCAGCTATATAAGGAGGCGCGCGAGTCGTTTTATTCAGTTACATCCCGAAACTCGAAACCTTCCGGGTTAACCAGCCAACCGACCCATAAGGACCAGCCCAGCAGACCGAGCCGCCGTCTATAAGGGAGTATAAGTCCTCTTACCGTAGTTGCGATTCCCTCTCTGAGACCTCGCTGTGTATAGCCTGACAACTCATTCTTGCATCCCTTACCGTAGCTCTCCTGAGACTTCACTGTGCGTAGCCTGGAGGTCTCATCCTGGCATCCCCTACCGTACCCCTTCCGGGACTTCACTGTGCGTAGCCTGGAGGTCTGTTCCTTGCATTCTTTACTGTATACTCTTTCCGAGACTTGACTGTGCGTAGCCTGGGCCCTCATCCTTTCATCCCCTAGCATACACTTTCCGGGACTTCACTGTGCGTAGCCTGGAGGTCTCATCCTTGCATACCATACTGTACCCTTTCCGAGAGCTTACTGTGCGATGCCTGGGAGTCCCATCCTGTCTCCATCATCTTTGTCCTGTCCGTCCGCCGTAACCAGACACCTTTTTCCGACCACCGTATTGCGATACCGTTTGCACGTTTGTCTATTACCGTACGCTGTATTGCATCCCGCTTGCTGTGGCTGAACCGTAGTGAAACTAAGGATTAGAGATAATACTTGTCGGAGCATTGGTAATAATAAAGCTATTAGGTTAACTAATTGTGTTTTATTTACTAGAAATAACACCATTTCTTTTTTTGAGAGTATTAGGAAAAGATAAAAGTAATCTAGACAGGGCCGACCTCAACGACCCCAGCAGTTCCCTGAATTACCTTTTCTCCACTATCAGTTATCCGGATCCGTAGAGCATACCACGTTAAAATAACTGGCGCCCGACTATAATTGAGAATTACACCAAGAAATATCCAGCGCCACATTGTAAGCAACTTGGCACTCCGTTACCGCAACAACCCGTACAAGTTTGGCGCACGAGCTGACACCCCGCCTACCAACGTAGCGCCCGAGCCAAGTAACCCCTTTACACTAGAATAACAAATGTGTTCAATGCCAATCCCAAATATTGTCACGTGGGGTTTTCGTGACTGGAGGTCGTAGTCATAGGTAGATGGGAAGGAAAACACAAGACAGAAACAACTATCTAGTAATAACAAAATAATAAAATACAAAGACATTACACATGGTGGCTATAGAGTTTGAGGACGTACAGGCTCTCCTAATTCTAACAATAATCATCAGGGCGATCGGAACCACCCTGTCTAGCACTAGATCTACAAACTAAGCGTATACACATAGAGTGCCTTGGCACAACTCGTTATGAACTAGGCAGAACTAAGCGAGAGAGAGCCTGAGCACAACCCTCTCATAACTAAGCAGAACTAAGCGCAGTGAAGAGTATGGTAATCAAGGTCCCTGGATCCCAGATTCCAACCCTACACCATAAATAAATTAAAAGGTACTCACCAGCTTGCTTGGTGATGTTGTGTTGGAGTCATTTTACTGACTGAATTGTAAGCTCAAAGCAAACTGGTTATATACTGCTCAACGCAGAAGAGATTAGCATAATAGTGGGGAGTCGTAGGATGGTGTTCCAAGCGTGGAACCAAGAAAACTCACGCTTACTGGTTGCAGGCTCGTGGGTTGGAGCGGAAATTCTTTGAAGAAATGCGCAGCTGCTCTGGTTCTGGCTTGACTGCATGTGGAGATAACGTGGGTTGTTCAGCATAGATCAGAGCAGCCTTAGTAGATAAAATGCATTAGAATGGCAATTGAAATGGTTGCGTTTCTTCGAATGAGTGTGCAGCTGTTTAAAAGTCGTAGGCGACGAGACCGCGGCTGCTTGGCTAACGTGGGCAACTGAGTGTAGAACTTATAAAAATATTCGAGTCGAAATAATGATTGACACTTTAATTCAACAAAATGATTATAGGTTAGCTATCAAAAGAATATTTCCAATTGACACTCAAATACAAGACACACACTACATATCAATACCATACTTTGGCAAGATATCAGAACAAATTGCAACTATAATAAGAAAAACCACCAGTTACAAAATAACCTATAAAACTAACACCAACACCTTTTCATTTTTATTCAATGCTAAAGACAAAACACAAGATATCATGAAATCCGGCATTTACCGTTTGAATTGTTCTTTTTGTAGCTCGGTTTATATTGGACAAACACTTAGAAATTTCGACATAAGATACAAAGAACACGTACGCTCTTATAGACTTAAACATCCAGAAAAATCGAATTATGCCAAACACATTTTGGAACGGAACCACCCAGTGACACCTCAAAACAACATTAAATTCTTACATTTTTGCAACAACAAACACAAATTAGACATTTTAGAAGCTTTTGAAATATACAGACATAAACGCACAGTACCTTTAATGAATGAACAAACTGAGCTTAGTAATTCTTCTTTATTAGAAGTGTTAGATAGTTAGTTTTTGTTATGTATTGTATCTAGTTACCTATTTTCTGTATGTATTTATCCTTAGCAACGTGTTTGTTTATCAATCTTATCTACCTTTGATAATGACACAAAGTGTCGAAACAATATTGTCAGGTTAAGATATTAATAAAACTTGTGAAACTTTAACTAATCTTTGTATTTATATTATATTTCACGAAATAATTATGTTTGTGACAATACTTTTTCAAAAATATGTAAATTCTATACAGTGCGATTAAAAAACATTTAGACTTTTTAAACATTTAGAGTTTAAAAATAAAAGAATGAATTTTAATAATATTTTTAGAATAGGAATTATAGAAATGTAGAGATTAAAATCAGGTTATGATGCTTGTTGGGCACCACTACGTTTGCAATATGTATGATCGAAGCTCGACATTAAAATTGTTGATCCTACCAGGATTAAGACAAAGATACACACAGTGGAACTCAGCAAACATTTAAGACGAGTTCTAATATTACCAACTTTGAAATTCTCCTGCCCTGGAATTGGATTACCAATATTTGATAATAAGGCTTCATTAAGCACAGACTTGGATCTCTTAGGTTATAATATGAAGAGTGGGAATAAATATCGTAGAAGTTGAATGACACAATTTATAAGGAAAATTGGAGAAAGTTTTCTTATAGAAAGAAGCTTATAAGAAAAACTTTCCTGGAACTTATCTTGTCGTAGTTTCTTGAATCTATACAAATCGAATATTTACTTAACAAGCTTATAAGCAATAAAAGAAAATTACTCTTTTGGTCCTCCAAAAAAAAAACGGAAAGTATTGCGAAGCTTTACGCTTAAAAAACTTAACGCAGTAGTACCTATTAAAGAAACACAGAAATGTTTCACTCGCTCACACAGAACAAGAAACGTAAGACCTAATTTTCCCAAATTAAGCAAGTCTGCAGAAAAAAAAGCCATAAAAGGAATTACAATCATATTTTCCAGGTTTTTAAAGAGACCTGCCTCTCGCATTGAAGCGAGAACAAAAAAAGAATCATAGGAAAAAACTATAGAAATTCGAAATACATATAAGATGGAAGGGAAAGAAACTGTAACAAATGGCTGTTCGCACTTTTTTGACTACTACGTTTCTAGAATAGCATTTCTAAATAAAAATATTTTTAATGCTTACTTCACAAAATTTACCGAGTTGTGGGTAATTGTAAAAAAAATGAGAAAAGTTTTGACTACTACATAACGCATTTCTTTTTAAAGAAGCGCAACAGGCAGTTAGTAATGGCGAATTGAGAGATTCCGGGTGTACGAAATGGTTACGGCCCGCGAAATAGCCACCGCAAATATAGTATAAAACGGAAGGGAAGAAAAGGCGAAATGAATAAAAAATCCGGGTATTGTTGAATGGCGTGCAGACTGTCTGACCAATTTTTCTTGGTGCGTTACTTTTAGGGATACTGGCCACGCATTTGAAAATCTTATGTATGGAATAACAAATGAACCCCTCGAAACCTTTTTGTTTGCCTAAAATGTTAAACAACCACAGTGCTCCTCCAGGATTTTTGTTTTGCTTCATTTAAGGATATTTACATGTAATCCGGAATGACGGATTGAGGAGCAAATACATGCTAGGCAAGCAATCTTTGGTACATTTGTATTCATCACTATTCGTCACTACAAAAGAGTAAGGCTTCAGGTTTTTTCAGCTTAAGAGTGTTTTATTAGTTTCTAGAATGACCGATAAGAGTAGAATAAAATTCGTTATCTATAAGTAATTCGATTTAGCGCTTCTTTAAAGGTGATTAATTGTTAATAGGCCATTCTGAGTCAAGAGTAAAGTTTTGTAAGTTTGGAAGCACAATTTTCAAACTAGGAATAATGCAATTTTTTCAGGATTTAAATAGTTCCATTTAATTGTAAGTGAAAATCCTTAAATATCGAAATATTATTAAGATACGGCAACGTTGTATAATTGGAAAAAATTAGATTATAAAGTATTTAATTTGAAATGCAGGTTGCCCGTATTAATTCTCAGTTGGACAATATACTACAGTAAAACTAGATCGAACTTAAATCAATAATGGAAAAAATCACCATCATCAAATACGACTTTAAATCATGTGTCGCTCGAATCGAGCGCAAACAGTGAATTGCTACCTAAAGATAAAAATATAAAAAGGCAACTGCTGACGGCTGAATTATATTCAGTCATTAGTGCTAGCTAATGCTAATGTCAGGTAATTCTAATTCCCTAATGCTGGATTTCTTATAATAATCTCAAATTCCATGATACAAAAAAAGATACCGTTAATAAAATGAGGGAAACCTTGAGGTTGGTCCTTAATGAAGGCTGTCAATCAATCTTCGATAATCAGAATAAATTCATCCAGTAAATAATTAAAGAAATTAAGCAGAATTTATTATGACGAACGATGAAGCTAGAATGAAGATTTACGTTCCTGTTTTAGTTCACATGTCCTCTGCATTTATAAAATAACATGAGGCATGTTACGATTCAAACAATCTCAATAATAAGTGCAAATATACCAACTTTAGTGAATTTGATTTACACACATCCCAAAACTCGTGTGGAATCTACCAAAATAATTATAAAAAAGAGAATTATATAATACATCTCGTAAATTCTAATGACTGCTAAAATAACAGATTTTGCAAACGGAGTGGCGCTCAACAAACAGTTTAGCCGAATTTTACTATGAACAACGTTATAAATCCCACATTTTATCGGAAGCAATATTAGTTGCTTTAACCTCACGCTTCTACTTCCTCATCCGATGATCTACAATTTAGATTTCTTGGCCAACTCAAAATCTAAATGGACTACTTACTATATACATATAACTACGAGGATAGATCGAAAAGTTTCTAGAACAAGACGGAAAAAACTCCTTTTTGGGAAAATCGTATTTATTTTTCTACATAGTCTCCTTTCAGCTCTACACATTTAGTTCAACGCTTTTGAAGACCCTTCAACCCTTCACAAAAATAAGAACTATCCAAACCTTCAAAATATCCATTTACAGCTTCGATAATTTCAGTATTCGATGAAAATTTCATTCCAGCCAACCATTTTTTGAGATTTGGGAACAAGAAGAAATCCGACGGAGCCAAGTCTGGCGAATAGGGTGTATGTTCAATTAACTGGATTCGTAGTTCCTGCAGTTTCGCCATCGCAGTTGTCGACTTGTGGTATGGAGCGTCATCTTGGTGGTACAAGACCCTTTTATTTGCCAAATGAGGCCTTTTAGATTTGATTTCTTTGTTCAGTCTGTCTAATAACGACGCATAATGCTCGCCCGTTATTGTTCTCCCGTGTTGCACGTAATCAATAAAAATTATTCCTCGGGAATCCCAAAATACGGTAGCCATGACTGCCCAGCAGACGGAATCGTCTTTGCCTTCTTTGGAATTGGCTCACCACGTTTTGTCCATTGCTTTGACTGCTCCTTGGCCTCCGGAGTTTAATGGTGAACCCACGTTTCGTCAACACTTTTAAAACGTCGCAAATAAATTTTTTTACGTTTGAACATGTCTAGACTTTGCTTAGAAATGGCCATTCGAACTCGCTTTTGGGCGATTGTCAGCAGACGCGGCACCCATCTAGCACTAAGCTTTCTCATGTCCAAATGTTGATGTAAGATGCAAAGTAGACGGTCGTATGAAATGCTTATTTTTTCTGCTATCTACCTCAACTTTATTTGGCGATCCTTCATCACGATTTCATGGACTTTTACAATTGTTTCTTCATCGGTAGCTGTTTTTGGTCTGCCAGAACGTTGTGCATCCTCTATGCTTGTTTTACCGCGTTTAAATTCAGCAACCCAGATTGCAACTGTTGCACACGAAGGCGAAAACTCACCATGAACTTCAATTAACTCCGTTTTTATTTGTTTAGCATTTAAGCCTTAAAAAAATGTTTTATCACTGCACCGAACTCGTTTTTATTCATGATTAAGAAAATGCACAAATTGTTTACTTGAATCGATAGTAACGGTGTGTGTTTATATCCAATCCGTTTGAAAATTTGACAACTGTTGTACGAACAATGGCGCTTTCAAAACAAGTGATTAGCACCAAGGTCCATTCATGTGTATGTTGAAACAAACGTTTATCTGCACGAAAACAGAACTATAAAATGGCCCCGCGATTGGGCGCCAGTGAAACAAAGCTTTTTCAGCCGAGATAAAACCACCAAAAAATATAACTATAAAAGCTATAAAAATACATGAAAATACATCGTACTTACTGTATCTGAAAACTCAAAAAATATCTGCCACAGCTTGAGATTTAAACTCTCTCTTTACAAATTAATTATTCAAGTCGTAGGTATTGGTTCCACAGCTGTATAAATTGTGAAAAGGAATAGATAAGGGTTTTAAACACAATTAAAAACTCAAAAAGGGCGCCATCTGGTTCTGATGCTTTAAATTAATTATAAATTAACTAATCAAAGATGTTATTTTGAATAAGCATTAAAATTTACTAAATCCATTAACCAGAAAATGAATAAAATATTTAGTTGAAACAAAAAAATTTTGTTTATTACAATTGTTGAAGAAATGAAACTAAGCTTTCATAACCAATATGGTTCCGTTTTATAGATCCAGCAGTTTTACAATAATAACATTTATTAACAAAAGGAGGGGTAAAATACACATACAAAGATAAACAAATAAAACACACCTTGTATATTTATTACTAATCCAATCTAATTTTATTGGATTATAATTATGTCCAGAAGTTAATCAATAAAAAAAATCACCAAGAACATTTCATTTAATAAAGAAAACAAACAGGAAAACTTATTGGATTGACTACAAAATTATTCAAAACACGTACTACCAATATTAGAAATTTACATTGACAGATCATGATCGCAAAATATTTCAAAAGAATCGATTAGATCTCCCATAAAAATTATTCAAAACAATTTAATTTAAATATTAACCTTTTTGTTTACTGAACTTTTCCTGAACAAAATTTATAAACAAATCTCTGAAGGAAATTAGGCAAATTATACAAGTTCAACAGTATCAGAACAAATGAATTGCAATTAAGTTAAAGCTGAAAGATTTTTAACTATCAAGGAGAGCTCTCCCTAAAGAAAATTCATAACCATGACATTCTTAATACTTGAATTACAAACAAATACCTATATAGTATTACAGTACCTTGCATTTTCCTTAATTAAACTCATAGAATACCATACGTCAAGTCCAGTAGAAATTGGAAATTCGCTTTTCATTTGAGGAAATTGTGATAAATCTCGGCGTTGCATCAAAGTCTAAGTTCTGCATACCAAAACGTGATCCAATCTTGATTGATAATAACAGCTCATATAGTTTCATAAACCAGTAAAATCAAGCACGAAAAAATAAGCAAGAATTTTAATTGGTGCTTATTTAATAAAATCTTTAATTTTCACTCAGAAAAACTAATGGAACTGTTCTGAAGCTCTCAGTTATTTTAATTCACTGATTGCATTAACTGCACTCAAATTCTTTAAGAGGAATGTTAATTCTACAAAAGCACAGGAATCGATCACTACGTTTAGGATTTCTTTAAATAATTCTTCCTATAACGTGAAACGTATTTAACTTTAAAACTTTCACAAGTCACAAAAGATCGGTAAAACTATACGGAACGGTAACTAGAATTTCTCGCGATTCTATAGGATTAAAAAACTGTAATCCATTGGCACTGATTTAAAAGCAATCAATCATTATTGATCGATAATATAACCGCGCACCCAGGTCGAATCATAATATCGACCGTTCACTTGCAGGGTGCTGTTCACCAAACTCCCCGTCTCAAAATCTGTCTGCTTGTTAGTGTCAGATCAGAACCGAGCGAAGCCTTTTTATAAGCTCCCCTTTCGCATTACTCCGCGCCTCAACATCTGTTATTAGGCGGCAAGGGCGCTTGTTACATGGCCTACTATAGGATTTTAGACCTTACGTGTAAAAAGCAACACCAGAATTCTACCCGCCAAAACACATGTGTGAGCTAAAACGCTGGCTGTAGACAATATTCATACGCCACCTTGACTTAAAATTTTTAAAACGCAAATAACAGACAAAGGAAAGTGTATTTACGAAACGTATACACTCAAAATGTTTATCGAAATATTTTAATAAATGAGATGACGAAGCGCTTCTCATAGTTTCTTTTCGAGGTTTCTTTTTGAAGAAATTGATATTTTTTTTTGTAAAATGCCAGGTCGCAAGATACGAAAAACGACAACAGAATGACGTTACAGTATTTCATTATAGCAAATATTAAACATTCCCTTCCTAAAAGGTGCTTTTTATTTAAGATGTTTATCCGATGACAGGTTAGTTTAAATTAAGCGACGTCCACAGGACCGAACTTAGGATTTTTAACAAGAATTACTACCAAATTCTATATACTAAATGCCGGTGGAAAATGTACCCGTTACAATGTATACCTAGTACATACACATACATAGGTCATCTCATCAAAATTTAGACGGCCATATTTGAGCCCAAGTTCGATCTGTCAGTTTCTGACATAAGTGAACCGCCGACATAAGTGAAGTCTTTTCTCCAAAGAATGACTGGTCGTAGTGCGCCAAACTGTTCTAGGAATTCCCGAAATGGTAAATGTTTGTTTCTTTTTCCAAAAGACACGAAAATAAGACAAATTTGGTTAGATATGTGTAGAGGTCAGAATTGGAAATTACTGAATACTCAAGATTAACATATGTGAAGTAAGCAAGTTTGAATCTTAATAAAATTACATGTAGAAATATTATGAATTATATGAAATATTATGAATTATTTTATTACCGTTTTACATTTTCCCTAGTTCCATTTTAAAGAAACGCAATTTGAAACAAAAAGAAAAGATGAATGGCAAATATTGAAATCAAACGCAATTCCTGCGTTATTTGACGTTTCTAATACAGTTACAGTTAATAAGAAACGTAACAGATTCGATGAAGAGATCAATATAGTTACAATTAATAAAAGGAAATTAAAACTTTTAATATTAAATAATATTGGATATGTTGAAGAGAAGCCTAAAATAATTAAATAGTGTAGAAGGATTGAAACAGAAAGCCTCGATACTTTAAAAAATAATACTGCAACACATACTCATGCAGATAGTAAACATACTGAATGCAGATTCAACATATGCAGAAAGCGTTTCACTCAACTTGAATGAACGAATGAACATGAAATTGGAATGGAACATGGAAATAAATAAATTGAAAGCGGACCTCAAACGAAAAACCGTCAATTATGAAATGCGCAAAAGAAAATTGCATCACTTCAAAAGAAACAGAGAGACTATTCATAGGTTTAAAAAAATACTGATGTGGCCGCTGGAAATTTTGAAAATGGCAGTATAAATACGATTTGCAGGTTAATTTTCAATTACATTTTAAATTGCAGTTACCTAAGTACTTAATATATTCTTAATTTTTAGTAGGTTGGAAAGGTTACAAATATTAAAAAAATAGTTGTAGCATCCACTTCCATCATATTCCGTTGTGTGCAGACTTTTACAGAGGTTAGATTTTCGTCCACTGCTTTTACAGTGGTTTTACAATTTTTTGCCATATTTGGATAACTAGGAAGAGAAACTCCAATAATGTTTGTAAGAGATATACCATTAATAAATTAATTAGTATCGCAATTACAATATTCTATTTAGTTGTTATTGTTGTTTTGTTCGCATAACTAATAAATCTTTTTTCTAAATCTTTAAATCGCATTTTTAATGTGTAAATGTTTTTGTGGTATTGTTAAATATTGTTTGTTAATAAGTTGATACATAGTAATACTGATTTGTTCTAATTAAAATATTCGTAACTTTCTCTGTGTGTTATGTAAATATTTGATTTGACAAATTCATGACAATTTTAAATTCCCGCCAAAATGACGCCGTTTTTGTACCCATTTCAAAAACCAATAGTGGAAATGAGTGGGATAACCTTACTTTGAACATAATACGAGGGCGACACTGAAAATTCTTAGAAAATCAAACAAGGATTAGTTTTAAAAAAAATTAAATGATTTTATTGTTTTTCAATATATTCCCCTTTAACATCAATACATTTTTGCATTCGATGAAACCAGTCCTTAATGCAATGAAGCCACTCTTTCTGAGACACTTCAGAAACCAGGTTTTTATAATGTTCCGCAGCTTCATCTGATGACGAAAAAGTGATTCCTCGCATTTTATCTTTAATTTTGGGAAACAAAAAGAAGTCGCAAGGTGCTAGGTCAGGGCTGTACGGTGGAGGGTTCATGGTGCTGACTTTTAGGGCAGCCAAATACTCAGTTGTTACTTTTGCTTTATGCGACGATGCGTTGTCATGATGTAAGATTATTTTTCATTTGGGGCGTTTTTCACGAACTTTTTCAAAGATTTGTGGTAAACAGACATTTGTGTACCAATCGGCAGTAACGGTACGTCTAGCTTCTAATGCTATAGTAGCAATATGACCCGTTTTAGGAAAAAACTAGCAATCATCTTCTTACCAGCACTGCGAATTCTTCTAACTTTTGTAGGCTTAGGTTCGGTTCGAAAAACCCATTGAGCCAATTGACTTTTCTTTTGAGGATCATAACAATAAATCCAAGATTCGTCACCAGTGACGATATTCCAAACCAAATTTGAAGTGCCGCCTTGGAATTTTTCCAGAGTTTTTTAGCGCCATTCAATGCGTTGTTCTTTTTGATCGGGAGTCAGTTTATGTGGAATCCATCGACAACAAAGTTTTCTCACTTCTAACTATTGATGTAAAATGTTTTGTATTAGACTCATACCAATGCCCAATGTCGCCCAAATAAATTCATAAGATGTCTGTCGATCTTCCTCAAGCATTGCTCGAACAGCGGCAATATTTTTATCAGTAACAGCAGTTCTTGGGCGTCCTTCTCGAAATTCATCAATAAGAAAAAACCGGTCTCTTTTGAATTCGCTGTACCAATTGCCTTAGACGGGGCTTCTTCGCCAAATGCACTTCTAAACCGATCTTCACATTGTTTAGCCGTTAATGACGATTTAAAATCGTAAAAAATCATAGCCCGGAAATGTTCTCTAGTCAAATTCATTTTTGGGTGAACACACAATCTTTAAATTATGATAATTAAAAAACTATTAGAGCAAATCGAACAAACTAAACAGTAATCAACTCGCAAAACATTAAAAAGTAGATGTCAACTAAAAAAATTTCATTCGTTTTTAGAAACATGGCATTCTAGATATTATTAGTGTTCCCCTCGTATGCATGCAGCAATGGACCTTGATCAGCACCCTAGATAAAACTATATTATAGATGATTATCTTTAATGGACTCTATTGTCTCCATAGTTACTATCCGATATCTTAGTAGGTGGTCCACGAGGGTAGATGGCGCTGTTTTCAGAAATTTTTTTTAGGTGAACGATCCAAGTGGCAATAGTAAAATTGAGTAATGTAAAAAAATAAAAGATAATCTGACTTGTTTCCATGGTATTGTAAATACAATTTGTCATCATCTTTGGCAAAAAATTTGCAAATGAATTATTATTGTAGAAAGTATTTAGTCACTTTTAATATTTGAATTGAAATGTACGGAAATGAAAACTTAAAGAAACAATCGTCATACACTACATGGAAAAGTTATCGAATACGTTATATACATGTTGTACAAGAAGACGTTTAATAGTCTGTTAAGAAAAGAAGCCATTATAATACCTTCCCTTCCCAATAAAAATATGAAACGATATCTTTGAGAATTGAGAACCGCAAGTGTAACTGAAGGTGAGTAGAACAAACTATTATACAAGCTACTGAAGTGAAATGGAGAACTAGAATAACAAATATTATTTTTCAGCTTGAAAATCAAATTTAAATTTTATACCTGAACCAAAAGCGTCCCTAAGGTCGGTCAGCCGGGCGTACGCCCGGGGTCCGCGAGCTAGTGGCGCCCCGCCACGAACTACCTTATTTTAATCAACACAAAGAAATGATATAAAAAAGTAACTAATGATAGATATGAACAGCAATCTAGTTAATTTGATTGTTTGAAGTTAAACGTTAAGTAATTTATAATGTAAAAGAGTTTTGTTCTGTAGTGGTGTCTGTTGGTGTCCTTAATGGAAAATACCACACTAATTTAGTAAATAAATTTTCTTTAAAATGACATATCTTTTCCTAATAGTTGCATATTCCTATAATTTTAAATGTTCGTAAATGATTGTATTTGTTTAAATGTTTTTAATTTTTAGCATATTTTGCAAAAAACAAATAGTTATAATTAACATTTAAAAAATTACAATCATTTACGATCATTGTGCATGTATTGTGCATGTTTTATTGTTGAAATAGTGTCTGATGTCTGTGATAATTTAATTATGTATTTTATATCATTTATATTATTTTATATTATTTACTTCCTTTTACTTGACAAACCAAAAGCTGTGATATTACATTGTAAACGGTGCTAAATATATTATTATTATTATTATTATTATTATCCGTATTACGATCAATAATATATTCTTTTGAAACAATGCAAATTTCGAAATTTGCGCCATAAATTAGTTAATGGTCCACGTTGATAGATGGAGTTTTGGATACAAAAGTTAATATGGAACATAACCATCTATTACATATTGTTTATCTATGATCAGCACTAGAGACCCTTCAATTAGAGTCTGGCCTATAGCTCCTCTATTTCATATAGTAGCGACATCGTGGAGCAAACCAGGCAGAAACTTTAATAAAGAAAAAATCACCACATGCATATTGTTTCGTCATTTTAATAAAGATTTGTTTAAAAATTATAATTTCGTAGTTGAATATTATATTAATATGATCGTTTTTACATAACACGAATGTCCGTTATCAAATTCATGTTAAATTGTGAATATTTTTGTGCATGATTATTAATTATTATTATTAATTAATAATCAATAATAATTATAATAATTAATAAATAATTAATTAATGATTATTAAACCCATAGGCGCAACTAGCATCTAATTCTTGGGGGGGCTAGACTTCGAAATTGTCTCAAGGGTGTTTTGTTTTTTTTTTGCTTGGAGTATTTTATAAGAAAATTAATTACTTTTACAAAATCATATCTTTGAAGAAAAAAAGAGACTAAAGATAAAATATTTCACTCTCTTAGACTTTGATGTGTGCAGCATACATACATACCAAATCTAAACATTTCCATTAATCACTTTTCTTAGACCCATATTAAAGTAACGTTTTTCGGGTATTGCAGCATAGTGCGTTAGGGTGAATGCTACGAGCAAATAGAAACAGGAGAGAACATTGCATTATATTCCACGCGACGGAACTGCTAGAAAAAGTGGTTTATAAGAGTGAGTGAGAGAGGGTACGAGTGAGTGAGAGAGGGTACCGGCACCCGATGAATATCGATCGATTGTATACGTCAACAACCCCGACCTGACACGGACAATATCGAACGTCGTACGTCAACAACCCCGACCTGCTCAACGTGGTTTATATAATGGCCGACTTCCGTCGCGTCGGTTCCTTACCCCCGACCATTGAAATGTTCTCTCCTGTTTCTATTTGCTCGTAGGGTGAATGGCATGTCTCAGAGCAACGCCTGAGACCCGAAACAGACCCGTCCACTACTTCGTGTAATCAAAATTATGCTTTTTTTTAGTTTTTACAATAAAATTGTTGAAAAGTAAAGATAAAATATGTGTTTTTGATGGTTATGTTTCTATATAATTTATTTGTTAATGAACAAAATGCCTAATATAATTTGAAAATAAAATATAATTTCATTTGGGGGTGCTTAGCACCCCTCAGTCCCCCCCTAGTTGCGCCTATGATTAAACCTAAGATTTAGTGTAAAACGAAATGTCAAATCTGGTATATTCAATGTCGCCAACGTGATTTTGCTCCAGCGGCGAGATCAATGGTTGTCGTTACTATTTGAAAATAAAGGGGCTATAGTCTGGCCAATGCGTTGCCAAGGTGCCCGCCATTTTATATCACAATATTCTTGATATTATATTTTGATTTTGACATCCTAATTATAATGTAATTTTACTGCTAAATATGTTTTATATACACAGCCCACTGTTTCGTGATTTTTAATTGAGTCAAATACTTTTTACATGCGTGTCAATATTTGGTCGTGTAACTATTCCTGTACTTTTCAAATCTGGCGCCACGTGTTGTCATATAAGATGGCTGCCTTGGCCAGACTCTGATTAAAGGGTCCCTAATCAGCACTAGAGTCACTGCATCTAGTCACCTAGGCCAGCTGGTCGATCAGAGTAACGCAAACCACCGCCATATTGGGGCAGAGAAGGGTGATTTTTAATAATGGACAAATTAAAACCACGTTTTACGTGTTTGACATATTAGAGGTTTGATTTTTCAGAATAAGAAAAACCTTTTAAAGTAAACGTGGATTTGATTAAATTCAATACAAAACAAATAATGAACAATTTCGTGCTTCGTTTGCTCCAATATGGCGGCGGTTTGCGGTACTCTGGTCGACCAGCTGGCCTAGGTAACTAGATGCAGTGACTCTAATTAGCACTGGCGCATAACGCCATCTTGTGGTTCATTCTAGAAACATTCCGACCTATCCTCATATATCCAATTTAAATTCTTAAACACAACAAAATACTACTTTTTAACGCATTATAAAACAAAACATTTATCTTTTAGTCTTTCTAACTGATTCATTAACTACTTTAATTAACGTTAGCCCTAGAGAAAACCACCATCTGAATAATGGGATAAGCTTTAAACTGATTCCTTACTACGCCAAGTGTGAATTAGATTAAAGAGACTTCCGATACGTGGCATCTCTTTGAATAGGTACGATTGTATTACCTTATCAATTACTACTGCATGAATGAAACAGCTATTTCTATAGTCCGATTGTTATTGTTTAAAATCTTTCAAGTTATCGTCCTTTATAGCAGGACAGGCATTATTACCTGCACTATACAAATCTTGATTCCCTTCGGGTTTCTAGAAGCTTTCAAACCCGTTAATTACTAAAATATTTCTTTAAAAAAAAACAATTATTTCACGTCATAGTTTCACTAGATTTATAGCATTTTTACCCTTCATGTATATTTTAAGTTCATACATGCATATTCAATCAGAATCTCTTTTGGCGCTTTGTATGTAAATGAATATCCAAAAATAAAACGGCATAACTTTACCAACAGGTTCATTATAATAAATGTTGAAAATTCGCGTGTAACGTGTTATTATTTCAGTATTCATTACAATATAATATATGTAGTATAAAGCATAAGGATATGCTATACGAAAATCCTGCTGACGAAATATACCCGCCGCGCGCTGAAACATTAAACGACGTGTATATGTATATTCCGACGTCGATTTTATAGAGGGTACAGCAGTATACATGTTAAACTCATTAAGCAGATTGTGCTAACAACGTTTTCAGTTAAGCAGAATCAGGATCGCTAAGAGCAAATTAAATAATAGTGGTTCCTCAATTTGGCACAGCTTAAATATCTATAATTCACGAAGAATTAGGTAAACCCGACCAATTCAAATGCTCAAAGCTACATTATTATTGCAAAATGTGCATGTTAGTCCTACGCGCCATTAATAAATAATTGAAAAGGAAATAAGAACGCCTAATCGATCAAAATAGTGGCTAGTTTGAAAGAAAAACCGATCAACACTAAGAATGGAGCTAAATGCTACGAAGAGGACATCAAGTATGCTGGTTGCACATGTTCTGCGCTGGCTCCAGTCCTGTCGTTAGTCATTATCTTAGAATAGTGGCCTTTCAGGAACTTGACCACTGCCTTTACTTATGTGAGAATGCAATGGATAAATTCCTTTGTCATCAAACTTTTTTAAATTACATGATAGGTATTTTTATACTGAATGCGATAGAGTATTGTGTTCTCTTGTCCACCATAATAAATATTCATACTCTTACATAAGAAATTTTTCAAGAAAACCATAAAAAATGATTTACGACTAGTAGGCATTGATTTCTAGTTCTCCTATTAATAAAACAGAAATATATAGCAAGCTTAGGTAAATAACGAAACTTTAGTTGTTCCGATGGCGTATTTACAAGTTTATTTCGGGGGGGGGGGGGGTACTCTATAAAAATTCCGAATCAAAATACCTCTTAGAGTTTGACATAAAAGACTTGAACTATTAAAAAAAATCGAGGGTGGCTCCATCCCGTTAGCTCCCCCCCCCCCCAAATATGCCACTGAGGTTTTCTGATGATATTTAATCTTCAATTAGGAAAAACAAAAAGAACAAAACAGTACAAAAATAATCAACAAAATAAATTGAAAAACTTATTTTAGAATTCCGCTAGTAGATAGAGCCGCAATAGGAAGTTATTGCTTGAAACCATAATGCCCGTTAATGCCAGACCGCCCGAAAGATTTTAAACGAGCGCCGACTGCAGGGCGACTGAGATCCAAATTTCTTATGGCCATATTCTTGTTCTTCGTGTTCGATATGATATGATTAATACTTTCTGGCATGGTAGAAAATAGATCTAGTTGTTGTTTTAGCTAGATCGAGTTTTGTTCTACATTTTCCCTAATTGAAAATTAAAGACCATCAGAATAACTCAGTGGCATAATTTGGGGAGGGGCTAACGGGATGATAATAGGCGATAATAGTTCAGGTCATTTATGTCAAAATCCATGTTATGTGGAAAATCTAAATGTTTTAATTCGGGATTTTTATAGAGTACCCTCTCCCCCCCCGAGAAAAATTTGTAAATACGCTACTGGAAGAACTAAAGTTTCGTTACTTGCCTAAGCTTGCTAGATAATTCTGTTTTATTAATTGGAGAACCAGAAATCAAAGCCTACTAGTCGTAAATCATTTTTCACGTTTTTCTTGAAAATTTTCTACGAGTACGAATATTTATTATAGTTGAAAAGAGAACACAATACTCTATCGATTTCAGTAAAAAATACCTATCATGTAATTTAAAAAAGTTTGATGACGTCATCACGCTCACGCCGATTTAGTAAATATAAAATTTTCTGAACCAGAACATAGAAGATACGTTTTATACCCTTTCCGACTGAAAATATAGATGCTACAAAGCGGGGCGCTTTAAATCAAATAGACTGTATACGTAAATGCAAATCTGCTTATAAAAAAAAGCTTACGGATAAGGTTGCTGGTTATTATTCCAATTAGAATAGAATAGGTTGTTAAGGTATAAGATTGATTTGTAAAAATTGATAATATTAATTACTTGAAAGTTTAGACAATGGAAGAAGATTGATCTGTAAGGTTGATTAGACTCTGCAGTGATAAGCTAATAATCCCAATCAAACAAGTTGAAAATACGTCCGCCTATCCCTGTTCAAAGGGTTTATAAAATATAAAACGATGGTAACTCCGTGGAAAGCTAATAACTCGGAAGCCTAGACATCTTCAGAAAAGTTAACCTATCTCTTTAAAAGTCGGGCGGATTTCAACACAGCTTTCTTGCATACGAACTGTTTTCTGTATTAATGATGAAAAGTGTCGTACATGTAAAATGTTGCTATTAGTAGAGAACACATCAAATTTATTATTTTGCTATAGAAGCACAAGTGCTATCAATGTGCAGTTTAGTTTTCACGATTATATAAAACTATTCTTCTTTCCGTTGAGAACAAGTCGGTACAGATTCATTTCGAAAGTTCATACAACAACATTAGATGCTGTCTTGCCGATTTGTAAACAATTATTTTCAATATGTCAGACGCAGTTAATTAATAAATAATTAATTACTAACATACAGTTTAAAATCTAATTTTGGTATTCCTTTGTGCTACTGATGTGTTCAAAAGTAGGTTTAGCTTACATACATTTAATCTTTTAGCCGGTTACATAAACCTTAAATACAAGACAAACATTGTCTTTACACTTTAATTTATTAAGCAAATATTTAAATTAATTCCAAGTCTTTTAGATAATTAAATGTTTTAATATCTTATACATTCACTTTATAACAGATCCAATATAAAAAATATAAATTAATGCTTCACTGCTTAAGTACACAAGTCGAGTCTGCGTATGGGATCGATGAAACATACAAAACATTCAATTTCTACTAGAATATTTAAATAAGCCACGGATAATTCTAACTACATATTAATGTAAAAGATACTCCCTCTTTATTCATACACATAAAAGTAACTTTGTAAGCTAGCCAGGTAGCTACATAGACTATGTAAAATAATAATACTATTGATTTTGATTTTAATAGCGCATGGAATTTTAATGGTACTGCTAGCAGTAATGGACGTCTTAATGTTATGCGCGTGTAAAAAAATTATATTCGAGATAATCTCTATTATGTGTTTTTCTTTTTTAATGCAGAAATTTCATTTGCTTGCCAGTAAAAATTATTAAAGATTATTAAATTAAGTTTTGAAACAGATTTCATTAAACTTTGATCAGTAAACCCTGTTAGAATCGTAGTAATTGAATTATCGACATAAAAAATTTCTTTTTGGAAGTACATGTAGTATTTCATTTTTTTAACTCAATTAGTCCTCACTATATTCCTAAAGTTATTTGACAAATTAATTTATATATAACACTTGGCCTCAAAATGTTCATTTCGTTGAGCTGAATATGAAAGTAGTAGGGGAAAATAAGTGACGTGTATGCACAAAAAAAACTATTATCAGATTACCACTCTCATCCGACATTCAGAAGCCGACCGAACGACAGGCGCATTTTTGGCGAATGATAGACGACCTGGACTAATCCGCTTTTGTAAGCCCGTCGGTCGGGTTGAACATATTTTAAACCAGATTTGGCTCGATCGGGCTTTACATGTCTTGCGGCGGACAATGGCCAGGCTCTATGACCTTGGGTTTCGGATTAGGGTTAGGTTCTACGCAATAACTGCGCAGTTTCTAACTGACAGAGATTATTATCAAAAAAATTAGAAATACCTCTAACGATGAAAAACCTGGTTACCTAACAATTGTACACTGGAAATTTAATAGCCTGAATGCTAGATATTTGCGATTATTCCATCTCTATATTAAGCAACAATAGAGAAAGTGCAATAATTAGGATTGCTACTTGATCTCGAATATTTGTTAGGGTTCTTATCGTGTCCTTGTTAATTTGTACACCGATTGCTTTGCAATATTCTTTGTAGACTTAAATTTTACTTTAAGGTCAGCACCTTCAATCTGAGCAGAAATGAGTCATTAAGCTACCATGTGGTGTGAATGAAAAATTCCATCATGTTAATGTCACCAATAATTGACTAATTCGTCACCCTAGCTATGAAAAATACGGAAGAAATCCGAAATCATTCTAGGCAACCAAGTTATAGAGCATATTGTCGCCTTTATTTTGAATGACATCTCTATTATTTATTAGCCAACTTATATTATTTTTTGGTGAGTTCGGGTTGCGTCTTCCATTATGGAAGAAAATGGTAGTAAATCGTTAAATCATGAAGATGGCTATTTTTTTAAACTAGTCTGAAATTCTTGAAAATAGAGACAGTGGAAATGCAGTTCAGGTAAAAGTTCAGGGTAGTTCGACCAACTGTAAAATATTTTGTGATTCTGAAAAACATGAGAAACTGAGACCAGAGAAAAGATGAGTCCTCGTCAACTTTGGCATTAAATTCCAGGATTGCTTAACATATAAAATCGACAAATATACCAAATTAGAGTCCCAACCTTGGAGGCTGCTGATATATTTTTCCATTTTGATATGACTTTGAGAAATAAGTCATAAGCTGGAGCCAAAGAGAAGGTGATCGGAGCGACAGATTTCTAGGGCAGGCTTTACGGCTAGTAAAAATATAATCAATTCCAGAATATTTTTTACATTTTCTGACTTTAAAAGAGAGTCATAACTTGTAACGGTATTTTTTTACCAGTCTTGAATTAATGAAATTTTGGGGCGAAGTTGCTAAAAAAATCTTAAATGCGGTCCTGTAAGTCTGCGTCTTTCTTGTAATTTAAAGTATATTGGCTGGTGGTACAAATAAACCTCATAAAAATGTATTAAAGGTCATCTTTTCAGACTAGTGGAGCCGTTCTGTATAATAAAATAACAAAATTATAGCTTCTATTATAACTAAAAGGTAAGGTCAAGACACGTGCAGTTTGAGAATTTTATTATGGTGACTTAGTGCCGAATTATTATAGACAGAATTTTGGTAACTTCATTCAAGAAACCTCAGTTCATCGTTGCAGCATCTTTACCAAAATTCAAAGTTTTAAAGTTTAGTGAATAAGGTCTTTTAATGTGAGGTGTTTTGTGACATTTTGAAGAATTGTAAAATTCTCCAAAGTGCTCCAAATATTCCAATTGATGGTACAACCTTAAACTACTATCAAACTAACACTTTAGTAGATAATAAACTAAGTTTTAAATTGATCGAACATAACGACATTCTTAAAATAGTCAAGTCCTTGAAAAGAAACGCAATTGGAATGGATGGATTAAACGCTAGAATGATAAAACTATGCTGTCCCTATTTAATATCGTTTATCGTACATATAGTAAATAGCTGCCTTTTGGAAGGAACATTTCCAGATAATTGGAAACACTCTCTTGTTCTACCGCTGCCAAAAGTTGCACAGCCTCTTAACTTAAAAGATTTCAGGCTTATAAGTATACTTCCTACCCTGTCGAAGATATTGGAAAAAGTTATTAACTCTCAAGTCAGAACTCATCTGCTAAATAACAATCTATTGCCGGAGGTTCAATCAGGATTTCGACCCTTACATAGCTGTGCAACTGCGCTGCTACATATATCTGATGATATTTTAAGAGCATCAGACATGGGTAGATGTACTTCTTTAACACTTCTGGATTTCAGTAAGGCTTTTGACACTCTTGATCATAATCTGCTTCTCGCTATATTGCATTATGTGGGTTTGGATGGGGTTGCAGTCAAGTTTGTTGAAAGTTATCTGACTGGAAGGGTTCAGAGAGTTAAAGCTGGGGACAAGGTGTCAATGGCGGCGAGTATAACAATAGGGGTTCCTCAAGGCTCCATACTAGGCCCCCTGCTTTTTACTATATATACGAGTAAATTCTGCACAGAGATTAAGACCTGCAAGATGCATATGTACGCAGATGATACCCAAATCTACCACTGTTTTAAATGGAATGATATTCACCAAGCCGTCAAGGATATAAACAATGATTTGGATAGTTTATTTCGCTTGTCTACAAATCATGCCTTGCAACTAAACCCTTCAAAGTCTTGTGTACTGCTTTTTATTAATAATAATTTAGATACATCTCAACTGCCAGAAATCAAAATAAACAATGTCCCCATACCTATTGTTGATAAAGCAAAAAATTTAGGCTTGGTTTTCGATAAAACCCTACGATTTAAAGATCATATTGTTAAATGTGTTCAAAAAGCTTTCATGAATTTAAAATTATTATATCCTCACAGGCTGTATCTAACTGAGAAAACAAAAATAATGCTGTGTGAAACGCTAGTACTTTCACATTTTAATTATTGTGCTCCAGTATATCACTTTTGCCTAGATTATGAAACATCTGAACGTATGCAAAGAATCCAAAATGCTTGCTTGAGATTTATTTATAATATCCCTAAATATGATCATGTTTCACACAAGTTATCAGATGCAAAATGGCTTTCTATGAAAAATAGACGTCACCTACAAAGTGCCACAATCTTTCATAAATTAATTGTCGAAAAGCAACCACCCTACTTATATAACAAGATCAGATTCAGGACCGATGTGCATAGCCTAAACCTTCGCCATCCGGGTTTATTGACTATACCAAAGCACAGAACGACTCTTTTCGAAAGGTCTTTCACTTATAATATTTCGAAGATTTATAATGGTATCTCCCCATCTTTAAAATCACTTTCAGTTAATTCTTTCAAAAGGAGACTTTTTTGTCATTATTGCAAACACAACAATAAGTTGGGTACGGCACGTATTATGTATGTAAATACATACTGGTATCAATTAAGCAATCTTGAGATTTTAATGCTATCCTCTTCTTCGACTTTTTTATTACTTATTACTTATTTCTTGTTTATTTTTTTTTATTATCCTTCCTGCGATGTATGTATACCTAGATATCCGTTTTTCTAATTTAATATAGATCTACAGCCGCAGACAAAAGATTTTTTTTAATTGTAATGCAAGGTGTGGGTGGAAGACCAGTAATAAACTGAACCCTCACCTTGAGGTTCTGCATTCTTTGTTGTTATTATATAGTATACAGTGTTATTGCATTTAGTTATTTTGATTATTGTACTACTTACTTTTTTTTTCTTGATGTACATTTATGTAAGAATTGCAGAATAAATATATATTATTATTATTATTATTATTATTATTATTCTACTTCTGCATCAAAGATATTAAGGATTTTTTGTTTGATAAGAATAAGTTTATGTAACTATGAAATTTATTTATATTGTTTTTGTTTCATCGAATGTTTTGTAATCTTACGTATTGTGGTCCTTTGATTAAGAATTCTTATCAAGGTTTTCTATTTTATTATTAAAATTATAACCATCAAAACTTATTTACTGTCATCGGAGATAATCCGATAATTTTTTATTGTGGAATAAATAAATTCACAAATTAAACCTTACCGTATTGAAAATGGACCTAGCATTAATTGAAATTATTTAATAATTTAATTTGTGTTAACGTCAATCAAACTAATGTTAATTAGATTCTTTTTTTAATTTTGAATCAATTTAATCTAGTTCTTTGTTATTTGGGGGCGTGTTAGAATAATTTCGAATAACTGGCGCCCATTCTTTTTTGTGACTTTTAAAAACCTTATTTTTCCTTATAATTTATGTGTCATGAAAATTAATACCTACATCCTAAGCTATAATTTGTGAAAAGACGTCTTAAACAAAGTCGGAGCATTCTATATTACAGTATCATATTTTGTGCCCTAAATTAGTTTATGTAAAGTGAACTTTTTGTTGGAAAGTTTAAGCTTTGTTTATTTAGTACGGATAAAAAAGCTTTGTTTCAAACTCTTCAAGCACTGTTAGTTGTAGATTATAATTGCAGCTTTAAAATTTTAGATAACACTTTTCCACCCATATTATAAAAACAGAAGCAGATTCCTGTTAACTTAGGTAAGTTCGTATATGTTAAAGGAAAAAAAAACCTCTGAAGCAATAGTTATCGAAGAAAAGTAGGGAAACGCTGGATTTTGTTTAAGTGGTTAAACAATAATGGTAGAAACTAGTATTTGGCTGTATCGGCTGTTTTTATTCCCTCTTCTAAACCTAACAACATAACGGTTTAAAAACCTGTATACAACCATCTCTGAAAATGATTTGTTCCAGGATTTGCACATTTTGTCCGGTGCGTCATGGTGATATGGCTCACTGTGTCTTACTATCGAAATGTAATTTGGATACTAAAATGCACTTGTTGTTTATAGATTCGGTGGTAATTAAGTCTATCATTATCTTTAAGTTGCTTGCAAATTTTTAAAAATCGAGGAGTATACCGCAGAAAAGTTAGAAAAATGTATTTACAAATATAGGGAATTTCAAATGGATTCCATGGAATTCCATTGAGATTCTGAGAAATTCTATGAGGATTGTGGGAAATACCATGAATATTCAGAGAAAATTTCGTTAAATTCCATGGGGATTGCGGAGAATTATACAGAGATTCCGGGCAGTTTCATGGTAACTCTGAGAACTTTATGGGGATTCCATGCATATTCCTGGGAATCTCTTTATGATTCCGGGAAATTCTATGGGGATTCCAAAAACTCCATGGGGATTTTAGGAAATCCCATAGGAATTCCTGGAAATTACAGACAATTCCTTGAAATTACAGAGGGATTCCAAAGAATTCCATGAAGACGCTGAAAAACCTATTAGGAGATTCTAATGGAAACTTCATAGAAATTCCATAGGGATTCGGAGGAATTCCATGGGGATTCCGAAGAGTTACAAACGGATTCCATGGGATTTCTGAAAACTCTATGTGGATTTCTAGGGATTCCATGCAGATTCTGGGAATTTAACAGGGATTCGTGCGGATTCCTGGGAATACCATGAAAACGCTGAAAACCCTATTAGGAGATTATAATGGAAATTTCATAGAAATTCCATAGGGATTCCGAGGAATTCCATGAGGATTCCGAATAGTTACAAACGAATTCATGGGATTTCTGAAAACTCTATGTGGATTTCTAGGGATTGCAGATTCTGGGAATTTCACGGGGATTCGTGTGAATGGATTCGTGCGGATTCCTGGGGATTTTGGCGAATTCAATAGAAATTCCACAAAAATTCCGGGGAAGTCCATGGAAATTCCCATGTGTTCTATGCATATTGCAAATATAAATTAACTAAAAGTAGCACCCTATCTGTAACCTTTTTTATGTATACGTATAAGAAAACTGAAAACCGAAGTATTAAAATTAGCATTCCTTTTGCTTAAGAAACTTATGGAAATATCCACGAGGATTCCACTTGAATTTCGGAGTGTTCAATAAAGATTCTGTGAATTTTCTGGGAAATTAGGAAGGCATTCCGGAGAATTTTAGAAAATCCATTGATATTAAGCAGAATTCTATGGAGATTCCGAGAACTACATGAGGATTTCGGGGAATCTTATAGGAATCCCAGGAAATTTTATGGGAATTCCTGGAAATTACAAATGGATTCCAGAAAATTACGTGAAAATTCTGAAAACACCATAGATAAATTCTACGGGAATTCATGGAGATGCCGGAGGGATCCGGAATTCCAAGAGGATTGTGAAAACTTCATACGGATTCCATGCAGATTCCTGGGATTACCATGCGGATTCGTGTTTATCGAATCGTCATTTTAGCGAATTTAACAGAAATTCCACAAAGATTCCGGAGAAGTCCATGGAAATTTCCATGTGTCCTATGCATATTGCAAATATAAAATAACTAAAACTAGCACCCTATCTGTAATTTTTCTTATGTATACGTATAAGAAAACTGAAAACCGAAGTTTTAAAATTAGCATTCCTTTTACTTGAAAATTTTATGGAAATCTCCACGAGGAATTTCGGGGTGTTCCATAAAGATTCTGCGAATTTTTCTGTGAGTTTCTGGGAAATTAGGAAGAGATTCCGAAGAATTCCACGGAAACTCTGAAATTTGAATTTTTAGAAAATCCATTGATATTAAGGAGAATTCTATGGAGATTCCGAGAACTGCATGGGGATTTCGGGGAATCCTAATAGGGATCCCAGGGAATTTTATGGGAATTCCTGTAATGGAAATTACAAATGGATTCCAGAAAATGACGTGAGAATTCTGAAAACACCATAGATAAATTTTACGGGAATTCATGGAGATGCCGGAGAATCCCAATGGAGATTCAGGGGAACTCCAAAGGGACTGTGAAAACTCCATACGGACAAATAAATATATATATATATATATATATATATATATATATATATATATATATATATATATATATATATATATATATATATATATATATATATATATATATATATATATATATATATATATATATATATATATATTAACTGCAATGTCAACACCCTATCTGTAGCTTTTTTTTAGTAACGTACAAGAAAACTGAACACCGAAATTTTAAAATTAGCATTCCTTCTGTTTAGAAATCTTATGAGGATATCCACGGGATTCCACGTGAATTTCAGAGTATTCCATGGGGATTCTGTGAATTTTCAATATATTCCAAGGGAATACTGGCAAAATTCTCAACGGAACTCCATGACGATTTTGGAGCTTTCCATGGGGATTCCAGTGGAATTTCTATGAAATAGGAATTATAGTGTACAATTTTACCCAGCTGTGCACCCCTCGTTAAAAATGTTCAATATGCTATTAACGAATTAGAAAAACTGTTCAACAAAGTACCGAATTGTCAAAATAACAAGAGGGAGCAAGTTAATATAGCTCTTAATATAGTATGATTTGTTTCTCCAAACTGTGAACGTAGAAAAACGCCTGAAAAACTAACCATGTAAGTTTTCTAAGAGGTAATTTAAATACCTACCTTCAAATAAATACCCTGTTATGGCGTAATACTCGCATATCAAACTTTAAGTGGATTTTGATACGCATAACAAAATCCACCCAGTAATATATACTATACATACTAGCAGTATATATCAGCTTTTCTTATAACTACCAATACACAAAACAAATGTATAATATAACGATTTTCTTAGAATAATAATTACTTTTTCAAAATTAATTACAAACATTAAGTAAAAGGGGTTCTTTTAATAATCCCCTAAATAAATATACTCTTATATTATACCCTCGAGTGACACACACACACATCAAAAGTCATAAAACTAAGTAAACACACGCAATTTTTCTTTTGCTAACGGCTAGAGACTTAAATCTCAGAGACAGTACATTAACCAGAGAAAATTAATGAAACTTACCCCTAGACCCAATTTTCCGTAATGGGCGTAGCACTTGACGCCTTGATGACATGTTGACGAAGACGTCCCTTTTAGATTAATTTGAAGAAACTTCATTATAACCCCACCGTGTGCTAAACAGAATTTTTTTTCTTTCTCGGTTAATCCTTACTAATACTATATGTCATTCATTCTTTTTGATACTTTATTTTCTTTGGTTTGTCTGTTTAGTAATCTCAGACAACTTAGACTACTGTGATCAATACTTTTAAAGAGATATGCTACGCATATTTACATTTTTATAGGACATAATAAAAGAAAATTATAATAGTTCCAGTTTACGGAAATAGAATTCATTATTATCGTTTATTAAATAATGATTGAGTTAAAAATAAGACTGTACTAGGTGATTAACCCGTCACTAGTTTGTTTGTAGAACACGCTGTATAATCTATAAAGCAGCTTTAAGATCATTTAAGATTTAAATTTGATAATTATAATAATTAAAAATTGCACACTTGCGTATAATTGTTTACATTCGTAAGTTGCTCCGACGTACTTTGATATCGAGCGAAGCGAACCGAGACGAACAAATCATTTAATGGACCACGTACAAAAGAATTATGAAGAAAATAAACATTTACAACTACCCCTACATCCCTATATATTTTGATACTTTTTATGGGTTGATTTGAAATGCTTTTTCTGTTAGACTCTCCACAGCAAGCTGTGTAAAAGACGCCTACTCTCTTAAGTGTGATTCTCACTGCGAACAAAAGATCTTGTCGTACCCACATCGCTTTTCTGTCAAATTCGGTAGCCGAAAGGACATACATACATATTAGAGGGTTGATTAGGAATATTATTGCCGGGGCTGGGCTCGTGCATGTCGCTCCCGCCGGTTGCCAGTGTTTTGAGGATAGAAGTCTAGTCCCGGTACAGAGAATCAGTTAGGTTTATCCCGTTCCGTGCCCCCCCCCCCCCGCCATCGAACCTACGACAAATCGTGTCACCAGGTAGAAGGTTGTATACGTATTTATCAGCCTCCTAGTGTTGCTGATATTACTCGGACCCCCTGAGACATATACTATTACTCACTAAATATAATATTAATATAATAATATAAATATTAAATTATATTTAGAGTATCCTGTCAAGTACTTACATTAATTAAGGTTCCTGTTAATGAGGGAGTTAACTATTAAATTCAAATTCCTCATATGTGTATTGTAAGCTTTGAGCGTTCACAGTATGAACACGTGGATTTACTAAAATTATTAATTTACTCAATATAATTGATCTAATCGAATTAACGTATTATTAATTAAGATTAGCTACTAGTAAAACACTTAAGAGTACGATTAATAAATACTTTGTGCATTGAATTAGTTAAATTTTGAAAGGTGATTATGAAGGTATTTATTAAATATTTATTGGTATTTGTTTTTCATCTATTTTTTAGTTATTTATGTCTATTTATGACATTGCTTAAAAGTATTGAGCCTATTTCAGAGGTAAAATGTAAGTTAATTGAGTATTCTGGGCCTACCGAGTAGCAGCGTAGAACTGGGCTAGTGATGTGTTATCTTTTTACAGAGTTACTGTTTCATAGATCTTTAGTTTTCCTGGATTTTTAAAAGTAAATGGTGATCGATCTCCAGTGAGATGCCTGTGAACTTCATGAAGATATTCTACGACATAGTAGAATATCCAATAGAATAGTAGTAAATTTATTTTACCATCTATACTCAATCTGGGCATTGCATGTCTTATTAAAATAGATATGAATTCAAAATGACGGTAAACCCGAAAAGAAGATTCGTTATTTAGGGACCGATCAATGAAATCCAAAAACCTCGCATATTTCGCAATTTGTTGAGAGTAGAAATCTTTTTCAGTCATAATTAATCTCCATTCCAAATGTGGTTCCTCACTACATAATGCTTACAGATTCAGAGAATGCTTTTTAATTGGTAGGCAGTGGCAGAGGGGGGGAGGTTGCTGCAACTGTTATAATATTCCACTTCCAGATTCTACACCTAAGTCATTGCTTAAAATTACTAACTAAGGCTTGGCCGATGTTGCTCGATACCAGTTCAGACAGTCGAGCTATAACATTTTAGGAATCTTTGTAGAATCTCGCCAGAAAATTGAATATTAATTTATTACAAGAAACCCTGCTGGGCGAAAAAGTCTCTTATTTCATTTTGTAGCACATTTTGTTAAGACTGGGCTAGTAGGCGCTTACTCTAATTGAATAGTGATTTACAGAATCATAAGTGTTAACCCTAGATCACATTTTTGATGGAATTACAAGAAAACATTCATCCCTTTCCGTTGACACGATAAAAAGATAAAACCCCAGATACCAATAAGTAAACTCGAATATTTTTGAACGCTTCATTCTGATGGCTATGACATATTCAAATGCTATAATACAATCCCGATTAAATGCAATCGAATATAAAAAAGGAAAAAAAAAATAAAATAAAAAGCAAATGCAGACTGGCTGTAAATTTTATTTATTGTGCAAACAGCACCAACTTACGGAAATCAATTTTCTTGTAAACCTTAATTCAATTTTGATCTGTGGAATATTGGAAAAATGTTTTTCAAATGTGTGTGTCTGCGTATTATAATGTATGTGTGCGCTTTCACTGTCTTACATTTTCGATATAAAAGTCGAAAGAAAAAAAGATGGGTACCCTAGGGAAAAGGCATGCATTTAATCTTTCTGCGAGCTCGTAGGAAACCGCACAGGTGTAAAATTTTTCTTTCGGTGTTAATAGTAATAATAATAATCTGACGTGTATGCGGGTGCTTGAAACACCGTTACAATTTTAACCCCCTGACAAACTTTTCGGACAGTTTCTAATTATACAATTTCCATAAATCTGTTCGCAGATATTATGGTAATCATAATACGTCCAACGCAGATTATTATTGTGGAACAGGATTGTGCGTAATTAAATTTGGTTTTATTTGATAATAATAAACGATAAATTTGTGGAAATTTGGTTACAATTTTGTAAAATTTTGAAATTGTTTTAAAATAATATGTATGTGTGTATGTATAAACAGAAATCAATTTAACCAAGCAAATAAAGACCAATATTAATTTTACAATTAGGTAGCGAGGGAAATATATGAATAATTTTGAAATAATTATTTGTTTGTAATTGTATTGTTATGTTTTGTATAATTTTGAATTAATTAAAAGTTAACAATAACAAAACGTTATATTAAAGTTTAGTAGAATAAATGTATACAGTGCGACACAACTCGACTTTTCACCATTAGCGAATGCATATATGGTAGTGAGAAATATTAGAAACGTTTCATGTAAATTAAAAAAATGCGCTACTTATTCCCGCTTCATTTTTACAGTCGCTTTATCCGCCACATGACTTCCTAACCACTGATGACCATGTAGTACACATCACACCGCTAGTGCACTTTCTACACAGCGCTTACAGCTTAATAAAACGCAAAAAATATAAGTTTGAAAACAAAAATCAACTGTTTGAATTTTATTAAGAAATAATCGCCGTGTAGAAAACGAACTATACTTCAACCGTAAATACAAGAAATGAGTCATTTTCGTAATCGCACTTGAACAAATACGACCCGGGGTGAGATAAGATAAGAGTGCAAATTTCACGTTGCTAACAATTCAGTGACGTACGCTAGAACCAACACATTTTCATTGCTGATTTTGCATTTATTTTTAAATAAAAAGGGGTTTGTTCCGCTACTGAATCTTCCTTGCTGATTTATTGTTTATTTTATCATTTAGATTACAGCGTGACCTACGCGTAATTCTAGATGCTTTTTACATTTTCGCCGACGTGTTTGTGGTGACTCATTTCTTGTAGCTTTGGTTGAGCTATAGTGTGGAAATCATGTAGAGGTCAACGCAAGTGTAAAAACAGTAGAGCGGGAGTAAGTAATGCGCCCTTCTTTATTTTACATGAAACGTTCCTAATATCTTTTACACTGTACATTTATTTGCTAATGATGAAAACTCGAAATGTAGACAATTAATATAATATTTACTCAGTAATTTGGATCAAATGATGGTATCGTATTCCTCGCTTATGGTGCTTTAACTGATTTGTGTACTGTACTGTACTATGACTGTGAGTTATATTTATTATATATTTCATGTATTTTCTTTTTGGTAAATTATAACAACCCATGTAGGAACTGCCAGTCTTGACAATAGGCCCCAGCTTGGCTGAATATTGGATAACCAAATGCCGTTATTTCAACATTGGTCGAAGCCTAGGCCAACCTTCACATCCCACGCCTCGGCTGCTTTATCGTGGCCCAAGGGTCAACCAACGCCTATGTACCAATGCTGGGCTCTCTAATCTCTGCCCAAGTCAGAGCCAACTTTCAGCGCCCTAGTCTCGTTTTGTTACTGTTTGCCCAAGCCCCAACCAATGCTAGTGTTTTTAGACTTGGTTTCTTACCCTTGAACCAAGTTTGGGCCAATCTTCACATATTCTACCAAATCAAGCTTGTGAAATTTTCTGTCTTTATTATATCAGCTAGTAATTAATTAAGAGAAAAATATGAGAAAAGTTAAACTAAAATACCTACATAGATTATAATTATTATTACTAAATATAAATTCAGCTTTCAAATTTTTGCGCGCTTCGTTTCTTCGAAACAAGCACAGACATGAAAAGTCAGTAACGCGGCAGCTGCAAGGGGAAGCCTTTACCGACTTATTAGTCAGTGTTCATCCGCCTACCATGAGTGATGTTACGTTTAACCGTTTTGTAATACCTATTATTAATAAAATAATGTATATGAAATAAAAAGTGTTTATTTAAAAACAAAACTACCCTAATAAAAATAAATACAATCTTTTGTAGTAAAAATTAAACTTGTATGCTTGAAAACAATTTTTTAAGTCACTTTTTTTTAATTTATTTGTTAAACACCTAAAATATTATTAATTTCGTATAAAATCAGTCTCAGCCTTGTTCTTGTGTCACAATTTTTTTAAGTTACGTTGTTATGTTACTAATAATTGAACGAATTAAAATAATTGGTAATAATTTAGAATGTTTGTGTTAATTTGTTTTCTTCATCAAAGTTATTTCATACAAGTCTTAATAAGCTACATTTATTACAGTATTAAATATTAGGTTGGTCTCATACTTAAAGGTCAGTAATAACCCGGAGCTACCGTTGGATTCCGAACCTACACTATCAATGATTGTCAGCCTTGATACCACATTAATATTAAGAGTGGCCCAATATTGGTTATATACCTTGGGCCAAGACTCAGCATTAGCGTCGACACTATATTGGTTTTCACTATTGGGCCAAGATGTATCACCAATCTAGGGCCATGACTGATTAACAAGCTCGGCACGAAGTTATCATCCCGATTTTATACCAGACATGGGCCAGTCTTGGATTTCAGGCTTGTACCAGAGTTGATAAGCATCGTCCCAAGCCTGAGCCAAGCGCGTGCCCTTTGTTATTTCCTATATGGGAATTTGTTTCTTTTGCTTTTCTTTTTTTTGTATTTAAGGAAGGAATTATTATTTCGCCAAAGAAATCTCCTCTGCCCAGAGATGCCAAATAGCTAAATTCGTCCCTGCATTATTTATATAAAATAATATTTTTTTTGCTGCTAGAGAAATTTAGATTTTGTTTTGTTGTAACTGAAAACGACGTAAACCACTCTCGAGTTCTCTTTGTTTGAAGAACTGTGGACTCGTGGAGACTTCTTGGTCTCTCAACCGAATGGCACTTTTTATATCATTACCATTATATCTCAAGCATTCTCTTTTTACTTCTGTTGTTGAGCAGAATTGAGACGCGTAATTAAATTAGGTTTTACTTGATAAGGAAGTTTCGTTACAGTTTTGTAAAATTTGGGATTGTTTTAAAATAATACCCATATGTGTGTATGCATAAACAGAATTAAGATTAACCAAGCATATAAAGTCCAATATTAAATTTTGCAAATATCAGTAGTGAATGAAACGGTGCGAATAATTCTGTGTTAATTATTTGTTTGTGATAGTATTATTATATTTGGTATAATTTTAAATTAATTGCAAGTTAACAAACAGTGATCGTGCAGTTGTAGTTTCAGTAAAATAATTAATGCAGGTTATATATACGTATGTTGTGCGTTTTTTACTTTTTCTTGGGTAAAAAGCTTATTTAATATATTTTTATAATATTTTCACAAAGCTTTCTGTAACGTTATTATAGGATGAATAAATGCACATCCAAGCTCGTGTTCACATAGAAAATGTCAGTTATGGATTTTATGGTTAGCTCAGGAAAAGCTCACTTTGATGAGGTAAAGATTTAGATTTTGATCAAGTCTTTTGCTACAAAAACCTAGTTTTTGCTTTTTCTTCATGGTAACTTTCCTTAATCAGATTTGTCAAATGTAATGTTCAATGTTTCCAAGGCGTAGCTGTTTTTTGCATAAACGGTTTTATTTTCTTCACTTTTTCTGGTTATCATCAAATGCAATCTGCAACCAAAGAGTCATTTGATTCGCATTTTTTTCTTTATAACATTCGCTAATATCTTTTTTGTAAAATAATTAGGAGAGATAATATAAGAGTTTGAAAAAAAATTCACGTAAATTTACACTATGCGCGAAGCTATTTTACACCCTGTATATTACTTTATCATAGTAATGACTGCAACCTCTTGTACTAAAAAGTTGTTTTGACTTTAAATAAAATGAATGTAGTATTTTGCTTTGTTTATTATTAAATTCCAAGTAAATTAAGGATATATTAAGAATTAAAAAACGGGGTTCTGTTTCTTTTTAAAAATTCAATTCTTCCATTCATCAAGCATACATGAAATGTGAAATGACTTTTTTACCAAAAGTGCCCTCTACTAAGAAGAGCGCCTATACTGAGTTAATCAAGAAAGAATTATCAAGCTATCAATCAACAACGCCGTAACCTCACTTTATTAAGTAAATATTGAATTTTTTCATTGATTGTGTTATTGATTAAATGAGATTTAATTTTAATTTAAGCTAAAACTTTAATTATTAGTCAGGTTTGTAACTTACTTTACAAAGATCTGATATTAATTAACTATATAAAAAAACTTCAAACAATATACAGGTAGGATAATGTATGATTTCCTCTTTTTTTCCTCTCTTTGAAACCAGCTAATTATATCTTGCTTATCGAGATTGGATCAAGCATTAAAAACCTGCATTTTTTTTATAAATAGTAACAGTTCAATCCAATGGATAACATCTTTTGCGGTAAACACTTCTATTTAATAAACTTTTCTTCACATTTACAATATTTTAAATATTGACATAAAGTTATTTTACGATTTCAACTTTTTACAACTTTTTCTCAACTTAATTTTATTACTTTAACTCTCCCCGGAAGACGTTTATTGTCCAACTTACCATTCAAGACTACCCTTCAACATTCATTTAATCGCCTTAAAAGATAGTTTGTTTTTCTCATTTTTATGTGTTCATTACTGTTGACTACTATCGAATACCAAAGTTCGAAGCCCTGAATTTGAATGCGCATAGGAAAGAAAACTAACCGCTCAGATTAATTCAAACAAAAGCAGTTAAATAGACAATTTATTTTTGTATAAGGTAGTAAATTTGTAAATTATCTGATTATTGGTTTTTGAGTTTTCGCAAAATATGTTACAAAGAGTCTGTTTTTAGGAATTTTGACGTAAAGCATATCTTTAATAATTAATATTTTATTAACTACTCGACAGAATTGAATGTAATTTTTTATGCAAATAGCTAATAGCGTTGTGTGTATGTGGTAATTTGATACCTGAATTATTTCTCAAGTTATTCTTTGAATAGAGGATAATGCATTCTGGTGTTCTGGTGCCCTGATCAAAATCTTTTTTTATATAAGATAGTATTTTCTTATTAAGTGTAATTAATTAATAAATAATTCTTTAAAAAATTATTTATTAATTAATTCGTAAATATTAATTAATTAATTATTTCTGTCAAGTAGTTATTGAACTATTAATTATTAAAAACTCGCTTTAAGTCAAAACTCTCAAAAACCAATTTTACAAATATTCATAATTTCATAATTTCCAAAAATTGAAAAACCTACAATCAGATAATTTTACAAATTTACTATTTTATACAAAAACAAATTGTATATCTAATTGTTTTTGTTTGAATTAATTTCAGCGGTTAGTTTTTTGCTATGCGCACTCAAATTCAGGGCACATAACTTTTGCATTCGATAGTCGAGATCAAATCTCCATGTAAACCAGAATTGTTTCTAACCTCACAATTTAAACTATTTGACTTTATGTCATGTAAAAACATGCATAAACGACGTAACACAAAATCTACATTTTTTTCTTTTAGTTCTGATGCAAACCCTGGATGTACCAAAATACCAATAAAGAAAACTTTTGAATAAAGAACAAAACTTCATATGGACAAATTATAAGTGAACAGTTAAATTAAACACAATGTAATAAATTAACAAATAACTTTAATGTATCCTTTGCATTTCATAGCGGCTACGTATAAATAAATTAAAATTATCATTTTCTTTTCTTCTTGCAGTTCTCCTCTATCTAACCTAGACGCTCCAGCAAATGTAGTCTAAGCGTGAGTTTGCCATAAAGCTACAGAAAATCCAAAAATATCGGCTGTAGTTAAAATAGAGATTTCGTAGATATCATAGGAAAGTGGGGTTACCCATGGAGGTAGGACAGATTATGTATTCGAATTACCACACCTTTGAGTCTACAATGCCAGATCTAAACCCATAACGCTACTACGATTAATACCTTTTGTAAAGATATTACAAAAACACCATAAAACATGCTAGTCATAAAGAACAGGCCTTAACAGAGTCGTAGTTATTCGCGATCTCTGTATTTAGACTCAGTCAAGTACAAACTTACTGGCTACGAGTTCTTGATAACCGGGTTGTAGTAGAAAGGATAAGAATTGCTCGGATCTAAGTAGACTGGGCGATCACGTATATTGTCGGAAGCATCACGTTCAATAAGGCTGTCTTGTCGATAGTATACGTAGTACGTGGTGTCTGAAACAACGTATTTAGTTTGTACAGCAGTTACCTGCAATCTTGATCTGAAAATATGTGCGAAAAATCTTGAGTGAGCCGTATTCAAGGCATTTGAATCACATTCGATCTATTCGAGAGTTTAGTATAATAAACTTAGGACAAAACCTTTCTAATACTTTTCAGGGCAACGTTTAGTCTTGTAGGAATGTACATAGTGTCTATTATTCTAGAATAAACTTAGATATTCTAAGAAATATCTGAAGTTGTCCATATAAGGTACCTAAGTCTTCTAATAAATTATATGTCAAGTCATCTGTCTTTCCGCTCTATTAGACCGATGTTAATTCTAAGGAGAAGCTTCCTGAAAGACGAAAATCATTTCGGCAAATTTGTGGATTCAGAGCTAATATTGAAAAATGTCGTTTTAAATACTTTCAGATGTTTTAGAAAGGAGTTAAACCCAATAAAGAGTTTAACTCCCATGCCATTACTTACGCGTTAAATAAAATATTAAAACTACCGCGATTAAACCCAAATTGGAAGCTATCAACATTTCAGTATCCACACATACACACACACAGCAATTTAAATGACAGTTGGTATCGTTGAATAACATTTTCGCACACTAAGGATAATGAAACGAGTGGATATAACTGTAATAATATAGCTCTTATCGTACCAGTTTCATTACAGTTTGAAAAACAAATGAATTTGCCTCGAAAAGGTTCAGCAGGTGTCAGAAAATTTAAAATATATAAGTTATTGTTCACATAGTTCAGAGGCACAAGGTTGTGTTCCAATTTATATTTTTGTCACATATTTTAGAACGAGCATTTTTATATTATAAATGTCATTTCGCTCATCCAAGTTGACGTTTTCTCCAACTCTATTTGTGCCGTATCCGTTTTTTTTTGTTTCTGTTGTCCTTGCGAAATTCTATGTCACAACTACATCTCCGAATTACCTACCAATTTCATAGAAATATTGCATTTTCTGTTCTTTCTTTTTCTTTTAGTTTACGTCTCAATCTCAAAAAATTAATAAAATGTTATTTCTTTAAAAATATGCCAAAAATAGAGAGCATGGTGAGGGTCTTAAATATTATTAGTAAATTAATATTACTTAAACGCTCCAGAAATGTAATAGGTATTTTTCGAAAAAAAAATTAATTAATTTGTTGTGCATTTATAAAAACGAAATGTCTCTGGAGCTCGCATCAACCTTATACGAAAAAGTGTATTAGAAGTTTAAGAAACATCGGCGTCATGACAACATTGCAGCTTATCTTAATGGATTTGTCAAATAGAACATCTTTAAGCTTGTAATATTTATCCTAACAGAAATTCATAAACTAACCTTCTGCAATAAAATAATTGTTTTAAAAGTATATTGTGTTGGAAGTGCAGAAAGTGTCAATTTCTCACGAGTGTGAAATTGGCGTTTTTGCACGTGTTACACAACCACCAAAAAAGTAACAAAACACCAAAAGCTAAGAAAAATATTCGAATTTATACTCGCATTTATATTTTTTACGTAAAATCTCTGGCAATAAATTAAGAAATGTAATGTCAGCAGCTTCCGTGTTCGTTCGATGATTGGAGGTGTACAGTGTACACTCCGTTTTTCCATCATCGGATTCACTCATGATAAATTCAATCACAACTCAATTGCCAATGTTATTTTTCACAGCAAACTTTTAGAATCATTATGTTTTATTAAATTATAAAACAATATATGACTACTTTGCTAAATTAAGCAAGACGTGTCATCTATTTCTGTTACCCACATCGGAACGGCTTACGTATAGCGGTACCTTTTATCGATCCCGTTTTCCGCGAAATGTAAGCATTTTCTGGCGTAAATTGCAGGTGGCATAGCAGGGAAAGGCAGCTTTAAGTGCAACCATCGCGTTTACACTTGTGAATTAAATGAATGAAATGTTGCAAATTATGAAAGTTCTCATTGTTTTTATTGTAATTTAGCAATGATGAATATTTTTAATAGATATTAACAATTATGTAATATTAAGAATTAATGAATTTTACGTTAATTCAACAAGAATCTTATAATAACTTTATATAGTAATAATAACTAAATTATTTTAACTCGCCTAGATAGATGAACGGAATGTCTGGCATAACAACCAGCCTTTGCATTGCAGAATGGATTTGCATTCAAAATATAATTTAATGTAAAACATTAATTAAACAAAATAGTCTAACCTTTATATAAAATTTATAACTTTTATATTTCAAATAATTAATAATATTATAATATTGCATGTGCTATCATCTAATATGCCGTTTTAATAGAACTACTGATCATGGGAAATCATTTCCCACGGTCATTACCGTTCAGTTTAGAGATTGTGAGCATTCAGTCATTTTCACGGTTACTAAATTGTGCGAAATGTGTCACTTCTTATAATGGTAGTAGATAAAAATTATTATTTAAATAATTATAACTTAAGATAAATTTCCAATTTAATTAATTAAAGATTTACATAAAGAGTAGATTTAGAGAAACTTTGCGATTTTTGATACCAGAGACAGCGTGCGTAAATGAATTAATATTAATTGTTGATTAATTAACATTAACCAATTAATAAGTGAATGCACAGTAATTAGTAATTGCAAAAAGTCATCAAAACGTAATTAACAATAAAAAAGAAACAAACAAAAAAGTATGATAAATGACATTCATTAAAGAAGCAAACAGCATCAACAGACAGCAAGGAAGGATCGCTGAATTTCCGACTACAAAACCAAGGTTCAAACCTCAGTTCGTTTAATTTTTTTAATAAAATATTAAATATATTTCACAAAACAAACAACTTCTTTTAAAATTATAATGTTTATACATTACATAAAATTATCTCTTAATTTTATAGTAATTGTTTAAACAACATATGCGTAATATTTATATTAATTAAACATAAAATTAATTGATTACGCATTCCCATATTAGTACTTAATTGTAACTTATTCTTTCTTATAAATATTATAATTATACAAAATTGTTTATTTATGAAATATATTAAATATTTTATTTAACAAGTTACCTCGACCGGGTATAGAACGCGGGTTATGTAGTCGGAAGTAAAGTGCGCCTCCCACTCGTACAAGATGTCTGTTGATGTAGTTTGCTTCTTTTTTAATGTCATTTATCATCCTTTTTTGTTTGTTGTTTTTTATTATTAATTACTGTTTGATGATTTCTTACACTTACCAAATACAGTATATTCACTTATTAATTGATTAATTAATCAACAATTCATTTACGCTTGTAAACATGCTGTGAAATCTAAAATTTTGCAAGTTGATAAAGAGGGGAAATGAGTTGTCATAGCGAGGGTACCACCGCTCAATGATTAATTTATTTTTGCGATTTTACTTCTAACAAAAAAGACAATGACGTAAGTTGCCCGAAAAATTTGCTAATTCAGATTTTCGAAAAGCTGTAATGCCGAGTATCAGCTTTTAAATTATTTGCAATAACTAACAAAACTCTATGTAGCTCGATTCTATAAATATACGAGAGGGCCCTTAATGCTTTTGAGAATGTGCCCGATCGCCCAGTCGACTCATATCCGACCAATCCTTATCATTTGCACTACAATCCGCCTGTCAAAAACTAGCAGCCAGTAGATTTGTACTTCATTGAGTCTAAATACAGAGATCGGAAGTATTTATATACGATTCTATTAAGGCCTGATGTATTATTTATGACTAGCATGTTGTATTTGATGTTTTTATAAAAAAATTTAAATCTTTACAAAAGGTATTAACGGTCCTGGCTGTATGTACTTCGAATGCATAATCTATCCTATCTCCATGGGTAACTCCACTTTCTCATGATATCTACGAAATCTTTATTTTTAGTAGAGCCAGAAAGAGCTCTATCGTGTCCAATCAATTCGAGGTCAGGTCATGATGTCTACAGGTCTCTACTTTAACTCGAGTCTGAAGACGCTCTGTCCTGACCAATCAAACCAGTACTTCGGAATGAACTGATATTGCTGACCTTGCTGTAGCCTTATGGTATGCTCATTCTTAGATTGCATTTGCTGGAGCACTAGGTTAGCTAGAAGAAAGCTATCAGAAGATAATAATTTGGCAGGTTGAGTTATTCATACATAACCACTATGAAATACAAAACATACATTAAAGTTATTTGTTAATTTATTAAATTGCGTTCATTCTTAAAAGGAGAATTATCAACACAGTTTAACTGTTTACTTATACTATGTTCATATCAATTTTTATATAGTAAATTAGTATTAAGTCTTTGTAAAGTAAGTTGCCAACCTGACTAATAATAATTAAAGTTTTATCTTAAATTAAAATGAAATTTCATTTAATCAATAACAAAATCAATTATAAAAATTCAATACTTACCTAATAAAGTGAGGTTATATTTTTGTTGGCAGCCTGATAATTTTTTTTTATTAAACTCAGTATAGACGCTCTTCTTGGTAGAGAAATTCATTTCATATTTCATGTATGCTTGATTGGAAGAATTGAAATTTTAAAAAAGAAACAAAATCCCTTTTTTTACTTAATAGTATATCCTTAATATTTCACTCAATTGAATGAGAGTTGAATAATAAATAGCAAACTATTACATTTATTTTATTTCAAGTCAATATTATTCGATATTTTTTTGCAGAACAGGAGGTTGGAGTCTCTATATAAGACATAAAGGCTACATATTATTATCATTACTGTGATAAAGTAGAACATATAATTGGAAATTTCATTTGTCTATTAGAGACAAGGCGCTTGAATGTTTTAATTACAAAGGAGCTGAATGTAGGACTACTACACGCCTAGAGTCTATGGTCTATAACGCATGATGTATGCGGTTTACGGATTGGATTCTACGGTCTATTCTTGCATCATATGGTATATGGCTTATCGTAAAGACTTGTACAGCTTAAAATGTGACAATAATATAAACTAACCTCGTCTTATCTGAATTAATCTTTATCCTTTCATACTTCACTCGTCGTGAAAACTCCTCTGCTCCAAGTTGCAAGATATTCGTTTTAAGTACAGCATCGCCGTGTTTGCTTGTTTTTATTTGCTATTTGTTGTAATATTTGTAGGTATTAGAAGAGGAAGTTAGAATTAAAACATGAGAGGGCAAAAGAGAAAATTAGGCAAAATGGTAATAATGGTATTAACCTACCTAGCCTCTTATATATGTACATGAATAAATATCGCAAAAAAAATATATTACATTAAAAATATTGTCGAGAAATATATTAAGAAATAAATATTGCAGAAAATATTGAAAAACGATATACTATTAAAATACGTAATATTTCGGATATTAATGAAATATTAATGAAAAAATGTCGTGGTAAGATCGGTAAGTGCTTTATCAAACAGTTCCAGAAATAGTTGAAAAAACAAGATCCGAAAGGCCGAGTAATGCCCCAATTTGTTTTACAGGTGTTTAGGTATATAATAAATACATGGAATAATTATTTTCTTGTTTACTGAAAGCGGTAACCGGTAAATCAATAGATTTACTACGGATATAAATCGATAGATTTATCAAATTCTAGATTTTTTTGGTTTCATATACATACGTATTTTTTCGCGATATTTCTAACGTAGTAATATGTGTCATACCTAAACAATTTTTTCCGTGATATTTCTTCCGCGATCTTGAATCGTGGCTCTAGGAACAAATATTGTGAAAAAAATATATTATGTCAAAAATATAACGGAAAAAATAAATTACGTTAAAGACAACGCGGAAAAATATACGAAGAAAAAAATCGCGGAAACCTTAACTTTAACCTAATCTCCATTCTAACGTAACCTATCTAGCCTAACCTGAAAATTATAGTTCTAATAATGTCTAGTATCTATTTAATTATTTTTCAAATGTTTTAGATATACAGTGTTGTTAGTAAAATTTAAAAACAGTGTTCTCACAAGTTGGCCATGGATTTTCATGAATAAAAACGAAAAAAATAATTAACAGATCATCTGTCAAATTGTGTTTCTCAAGTTGTGTGCAACTAAAGTCTTGCTTTTGAATAACATAAAATCCATGGTCAACTTCTGAGAACATTGTTTTTAATGAAATTTTGGATTTAAGCTATTTGGGCAATTTTTGTTAGTAAGATTTTCCGATAAAAAATTCCAAATATGATGTTTTCAAATTCGATAAAAAAATTAAAAAAAAGATAATGTGTGGTGCCGCTTAATTTGCGACGTGCTGTATATTTTACGCAACATCTCCCAAAAATACTTTTTCCTGAATTAATTTTTTGCTCGGTTTTTTCTTTAATATATTTTGTAAAGAATATTGTTTCGGGACATTTTTCCACGATATTTATTCTAAGTAACATGTTCTTAGAAAAATCGTGAACATTAAAAAGGCGTTTTCCTAGTTTCTAACTTGACATTTCTTTTAATTAGTTTTTTATTATAATTACTTATAGTATTAAAAATGTTTATTTAGCTTTTTATTCTGAACCCCAAAAAGTCTAAATTAACAATCTCATTTCAACCTTAGGCTCATTGTGAGCAATTCATGTTTGATAATAATCTCAGTTATAATTGTTTTGGAACCCAGTGGCGCTCAACAAACATCTCCATCTCATTTTAACCTTTGTTACCTCATGATATGCATTCCTTTCCATGATTTGAACCAAAACATACTTCCTGCTCAAATTCAGTGCTAACCGTGGCATGGTTTGAATGTAAGTTGCGATAGCAGCGCTTGTGTTGCAGCTTTTGGGAAGAAGGATCACGATACAATACGATAGACTACAAAAAAATTAAAATAACAAACTTATTAGAAGAGTTTTAACAAGCTAGTCTTTTGAAGCTTTTTGACGAGGAATTTCGCATACAAATCGCATTTTTGAAAACAACCTGAATTGGTTTTGATGAATACATATTATATAACCTTTTAACGAACATCTAATCGCATTTTTCATCTGTCATCATCCAAATCTATCAGTGTTGCTCCCTGTTTTATCGACAGCTATTTGAAAGAACTAATTTACTACATGCAGTCCTTATAAAACCCATCATTGACTCTGATTAAGTATTTTTGCAGAAAAAAAACTTTTTATTCCATCAAATATACGAAGCTTACATATAAAAAAACGGAGAATAATATCATCAGTTTTTTTCTAATTAGAACAGAAGATTGAAAAGCTTTATCCTGAATACCTGGAAAATTATTAACGTGAATTTTATTGGATGCATTCCATGCTTCACAAGCAGGCTCACATTTTGATATAGAGATTGATATTAATATTGGTGTAAAGCTTGAACAGCTTTTAATTTATAGCTTTTCCAAAAAAAGTTCAGAATTCAATTTAAAAATTGAGAACAATAGTTAAAAGCGATGTGCCATTCGTGCTATATTTTATATCTGTACTATATTTCATTTAGTTTTCTTTATGCGGCAATCGAGGTGCAAGAGGGCGGCACATCTAGACACCTATGTTTTGTATACTTCTAGGCATAAACACACTATATATATTTTATAATTTTATAAAATAAGCAAATAATGGTATTATAAATAGAAGCTAAAGAAATTTATACGAATATTTATAGGCAATTTTATCGTATACGTTCTATCATTGATGGAATCATTGAAAACAGAGCTATTATTGATTGATGCAGTTTTTTACGTCAAACCATCTTAAATAAAATAAAGTACTAACAAGAAACTTTTTTTATTACTTTTTTAGTATCGTTGGCGCTTATAGCCACTACAACCATGCAACAACAACCAATGTGCTTGTGTTTATTTTATATATACGTATACCGAAATAGCAAAGCATAAAGTAAAAATAGTTCTTAGTATTTTATCTATTAATCGGTCGCTTTTTTTCTTCTTTCACCATATTGCATTAAAAGAGTACAAACTTCCGGGTAATTTAAAACATGTATTAAGAGAGTTCTCAATAAACGGCTTGTAGTACGAACGTCATTCGTTTTATATTGCTTGTGTTTATTCTTTCGCTGGACAGAAAATTATAACCTTTCTATAATATTATTAGATTATATACCGCATGCGTCCAGTTGTAGAATTAATTGATGGAGAATGCATGTTTACAGTATTGAATTTCCTTAATGCGGAAAATGTAGGTACAAAATCGATGGATTGTAAGTGAACAGTTTAATCTATTGCTTTTGCTGCTATATGCTTACATTAGGAATATTATGCTAATACAGAATTCCAAGGCAGCAGAAAGAGGCTCTACAAGACTGGATTAGATAATTGGAGATCAAGATTCAAAGGAAAGTCAATCGAAACCTAATGCGCCTGAAAAATTGTAAGGGCCTAATAGACATATGTTGCCAGGAATTTGCTGTATTGTTAAAATTAAAACATGATTTCCAAAATTCGGGATCTATCAGAGCAAAGCTTTTTTTATTCTTCTAAGTATTTTAATTCCTGCTGGATTTGTTATTTTAAGCTTTATGTACTTTTTACCAAGCGCCATTAACAAAAATCAACAATTGGAACATTGTCGTGCCTTGGTAGAGAAGATACTGGACCACTTATCCTTATTCGCACATTTAAATACAAAATATATAAAACAATCTTTACTACGTTGGTAATGCCCCGGTGCGCCATCGTGTTGAAGTAACCAATGTATAACCCTGAAAAGTTGAGTGGAGAGATTAGCCAAACTTATCCCAACATTTGGTTTCTAAACGAAGTTTTCAAAACTCAAGTCAACTTCACTGAAAAACTGAAGGTTTTATTTTACGGCAATGAAATTACGCAGAATTTAGACAAACTTTTTCGTAAAAGGGGATTTTGGCATGCAAACTACAAGCCGCGTTCTGCTCGGCTAGTCGTTAAATAGATTAATCTCCATTCCAGACGTAAGTTAACATGTATGCTTCTTATTTCCGTACAGCATTGGATCCTGTAAGAATGAACGGTCGGTATACAAATTCAAAGACGCAACGTGTATTTAGGAAATTATATTTATTTCGTTTAGTAGATTCCACTCCGGTTACAAGAAACTGTACGGAGGCAGTACTTTAAAGCAATTCCAACTTCTGATTTTTTTTTAAGACATAAAGATTATAAAAAACGCATTAAAGCGTTTTAATACTTTGAATCTTTAGCAGCACGCACTTACTGTTAACAGAAATTAACTCTGTAACGTTAGGGAAGATATCTTCAAAGGGTAAAGTGAAAAATCAACATTGTTTTACCCCGTCTAATGTGTTCCGAAATTAATTAAGTAAACTTTAAGGTCGTTAGAACTTCAAAGTGCAGAGTTTTAAGTTATTTGTAATATTGTTTCCTTATTTTAGCCCGGACAAAGCCTGACAAAGAGAGAATGTGCGTATATTTCGATGTAAAACGAGTTTGAGGAATTTAGAGATTATAATAACACTTGAGCCAATATGATTGTGTGACTATTTAATTAAGTTGGTACACGTGAACGGTAGGCAACGATTGAAAAGAGTTATTTTAGGTTATGATGTCTACCTATAAAACTACTGCGGTATGGCATTATTGCATCACACATTACATTTTTATTTAAATAATAAAAAATATTTATTTTCAATTTTAATAGTTGGTTGCATTATTAAAAACGCAAATTTAGAGGTTAGAGAAAATACACAATGCTTTTAAAAGGTTGGTTTATTAATTTAAAGAAAATAATGTACATCCACCAACTGTCATGTATTATACCTAGTGGAAGTTGGGAAATAATGCCATTTTTGGGACCTCTCTTACCACTTGCTCATATTTTCTAGAGTTCATGTTCAAGATTATATTTTATAGAAGGTCAAGCGTTAGGATTTTGCTGAGGGTAGCCTTGACCTCACTACTTGTGAAGATCAGTGTCAAACGTCTCTAGGCTACGTCAAGGTGATGCTTTCAAGGTCAGTGCAGGTCACTAGAGGTTGTCACAGGAAACTGCCGATGCCGGTCTTCATCGATCAAGACGAGATTTTGACATGACACCACTTTAGAGATCATAATAGTAGGTAATAGCCGGCACCAGCCAAGTTAACTATTCGGCAGTAGTATGGTGGCAATGGTGTATCCCTACCATCTTTTACGAAAATAATAGTGTATATTCGAGATTGCTGCCTTATGCAACATATATTGCTATGAATTATGTAAACAGCTAACCTTGATCAATTTACAACAATTATATTTTTGAAAACTTGCCCCTTTGAGCTATGGTAGGTGCGAAGGGTAAACTACTTTGATGTGGTCGTGTGGTTTAATATGGTGTACACTGCCAAGACGATCTTGGGAATATCAACAATACTTAACAATCCAACAATATCTTGAACTATTTCGACAATACCTCACAATCTTCCTTCATTCTCAACAATATTGACAATCCCGCAATATTGCAACAATATTGTGGAGTTTAAAAGCAGCAATACTTTCCTCCTGATTGTAACAATCTAACAATATTATAGAAAATTTAAGAATCTTGAAAATATACACTAAGTATTAACAATTTTCTTGCAATACTGACAATCTTGACAAAATCAGCAATATTTGACAATCCAACAATGCTTTGAACAATTTGGACAATATCTCACTATCTTCCTTCAATCGAAACTTTCTGACGGCCATTGCAAAATGATTCTCTTGTTATTGACGCGCATTCGTTGATTATTCTCTCCCGCAAGTAGACAAGATCTACAGGTTGCTTAAAAACCACTTTGAATACACAAAAATGTGCAAAAGTGTTAAATCAGGGGAACGCGCTGATCATTCTATTGAACCACTACGTATTGAATACGTTAAAATAATATGGAGAGGCAACATTCTGCTGAATAGGTATTTTCATCCCTTGAAATTTATACAAATTATTTTAAATACTTTACAACAGTTATTGCAGACTGTTTGAGATTTTGCAAAATATCAAGATATAAATATCAGGTTAAATTCTCACCCATAAAAAATGATTCTACTGTCAAGAGGTTCAAGGTAGACATTTTCAGCAATAAATTTAACAATTATTATTGATAACTGCTCTTTTGTTTTAATAAAAATGTTGGATTTGATAGAATTTATTCTTATCTTTTAAGTTACTGAATATTAATCGACGACATATTCGCCAACATATTCATAATAACAAGAGCTGTTAAATGAGGTATTCCTCGAGCTCCCTTACAAGGCGCTGCACCGCTATTTTTGAAAAAAAAATAGATGTCCGAAAGTAGTATGTATTTATCGGCTAATATATGTCCTCATCATTTCGAGGAAAAATATTCAACGTTTTATAAATTATCAGGAGTGGGGGTTAGATCGGCTATGTACATGCACAATAAACCAGTATGTCGTCATCAAGAATTTATAACTGACAAATTTAATTGCCAGAATTTAAACTGGCAATTCAACTATCAATTGAATCTTAAATTCATTAACAAAAACAAAGAATTTTCTTAGTACACGTTTACAAAATCAATTTTGTGACACTGCTGTGTGCAAAAACAAAGTCGCAAAGTTTTGGTTTGTGAAACTGTTTTTAGGGACATTTTTATTTGTGACGTTGTAATTGTGTTAAATTTTAAAAATGTCAAAAAAAGATTGAATTTCTAATGTTTATTGAATCTATCAGTGTTACTGTGTTACCTACTTTGCATTTTACATTTCTTTGCTAACAAAGCAAAAAGTCTTTGGATCAAGTTTGCCATGAAATTAACAAGCTATCTATGAAATTATTTATTTCTATTATTTCTGACATTTACTTCACAACTGCCATGTCAATAGATAATAGTTCAAATAAATTCCATTCTGTGTTCTTTTTATAAATGTTATTAAGTAATACTTAAAATAACTGCAAGCACAAGAAATAATAATAGCGTACGCTAACCTAACATTTCCTGTGTACTATAGGGCTCTGTTTAGCGAGTATTGATACAACGCACACTTATGTTATGCGATGTACATTCAGCCAATAAGGGCCGACCGTCGAACCACGCCTTGCGCTATTTAAACCACAGAGTTCTTAAGAGTAAAGTATACGAAACACCTTTTCAAGACATGGAGGCCATGAAAGAGAAGACACGTGCAGTTTGTAGGGAAATAACACGTGAAACTTTAAACAGGGTTCCTTTATCCTTTATGAGACGCAATAGAATCTGTTTGGAACATGATGGACAACACTTTGAACATTTGCTTGGTTGAGTTGGTTAGTTTTAAATTAATTCTTATTTAAGCTTCTACTCAAGTGGATATGTAGCAAATTTTTCTAAATAAAATTTTGATTTTCATTTTCTACTTGATGCAATTCAGTTCTTAAACGGTCCTCGAAACAAATATCTACTATATTCTATTATCAGTGATAAATTTCCTAATGACTTTGACATTTGTAAAGGATGTCCAAATTAAACACAAGTTAAAAATTATTAATATTATGAATCTAGTTATAAATGAAAGCAGTATTACTGGTTTGCAAAAATAATTGCAATAATTTGCAAAAAAGATTAATTTTACCATTACACTGTTTTGATTTAAATCTGCATTTTAATTATGTCCTGCTGCATACCTATGAAAATACCATATATTTAACGAAATAATACGTAATGCAAAATATGTACCTAAACGGTAGTCACTTTTTATGGCGAAATAATAGTCATGTCTTTGGCGGCTATATTTTGAAGTTTTGTACACGCCCCTTTCTTCTCTAATTGGCCAATAAATAGTCCCATAACAAAATTGTGCGTTGTTTCAATACTCGCCTCTGTTTAGCGGTGTCAGCGCGTCGTATTTTCTTGACACAGGTGGCTGTGTCTCCATTACCGCTACTAAACATACATTTGCGCTACTCTGTACAGTTCACAAAAACTACGGGCAGTAGAAGTAAATAATTCTATAGATGGTTTTTACATTCCATGGCTATTACGATCCAAACACTTTTTGATCATCAATGTTATTCTATAACCTGGCATTTTCTACCTCCTGTCAGTTGCTAAAACGTCACATTTTGAGGCTAAAATACTTCTCCCCCGGAGATTTAAATAGTTTAGCCTACTATTCTAAGATTAATTTTGCTTTTTTCATTTTGCACAATTTCATTAGGTCTTTTTTAATAGTTTATAACAGTTAGTAGGCTATAAAAAAATAAATATTGAATTATATGTACATGAGAAATAGTTCACACTTTAGTGTTCACTTTACACCTCGTGCTAAAATCTGTAACTTTCTCCCCTTGTATAATAAATAACTTTTTTGCAATTTACTTATAAACTCAATTATAATTTGTCGTTGTTAAGTGCGCTTTAAAGAATAGTATCTTTCATGGGCTAAGAGTATATAGGCTGATTTATAAAAAACGGGGCAAACGGTAGCAACAACGTTGTCTAAAATCTAAAAATAGAGGAATCTCCTATATTTGGAAATTCAACAGCTGCTTCAAGCGAGTGTGCAGATGACACAATACACAACAGAGATTAGATCAGCTTTCTCTAACCTAACAGTCTATAAGCTGATCCTTGTTGATCTGGAAACGACCTAATACTCTAGGAGTCTTTTATATTTGCTAAAAATATTTCACAGAGCTTTTTGACTCACCCCTGTATAAGCGATAGTTACAAGATTACATGTAACTATCGCTAAACATCGCGATATCCGATCGTCGGTTAATTGTTTTTAATTTTCACCTATCCGGTCATTTAGCTCCTTAATTGTTACAGGGAAGCATTGCTTTCAAATACTCCTATACAAAAAAATCGGATGCCAGAGGTCGGCGACCTATTAGATCGAGAAATGAGAAATGTTACCTACGACCATGAAAAGACACTATCAAGAATCTGTTGCTGAATCTTGCTAGAACTAACAGGGCGGCGATTAGTAAACTCAACCTTCTATTTAACTAATTTCCCACTAAAACTAAAAACTAAGATTTATAGCGAATGCATTCTCCCTGTTACTATTACGCACGGCTCTGAAACATGGTATTAAACAAAAATGGAAAGAAGTTTAATAAGGGGATCTAGAAAAAATAATTCTGGAGAAATAGTAAAGAACAAACAAATTGATAAGAAGAAAACGCATTTTAGTGTTAGGCAAAAAGTATTAGGTTATCGAGATGAAGCTAGTGAGATAAAAGAAAGAGTTTCATAAGGCAAGATTTATTGCACGAGTCCAAATTTAGAAAACGAGCTGCTTACGGCGAGTTTTCTAAACGACGCAATAATGACTTATGAAACGAGTTTTTTATGCTATTTTTTCTATTTTGCGCCTTTTATTCCATTTGTAATTAAAAAACTTGCAATTTCAAAATTTAGAGAATTTTGTGGTAGTTGACAACAGTGATGTAACATTTGAACATTTTGAAAAGTTTTTTCAATTTTTTTTCAATGCTACCAACTTTAGAAAAGTTGAGCTATTAAAGCACTCAAATGAGCTATTAACGCACTGTTTTGGGTGCTTTAACAGCTTTTTTCTACTTTACGTCTATAATAAAGCTGTTAAAGCACCCAAAACAGTGCGTTAATAGCTCATTTGAGTGCTTTAATAGCCCAACTTTTTCAAAGTTGGTAGCATTGAAAAAAATAGAAAAAACAGAAAATTGACAAAAACTTCACTCTAAAAATTTGAATTTTCAAATGTCACATCAGTGTTGTCAACTACAACAAAATTCCCTAAATTTTGAAATTGCATTTTTTTTATTTAAAAGAGGAATAAAAGGTGCAAAATAGAAAAAATAGCATAAAAAAACTCGTTTCATAAGTCAATATTGCACTCGTCCTTTAGAAAACTTGCCGCAAGCGGCTCCTTTTCTAAATTTGGACTCGTGCAATAAATCTTGCCTTATGAAACTCGTTCTTTAATATACTATATTATAGACGCAAAATAGAAATAGCTATTTATGTAACAAGTACATAATGTAGGACTTTATAGACAAGCCCAGTTTATGGCCGAACGAGCAAGGCTTATAAAAAGGGCGAGTCTATAAGGTCCGATTATGTAAGAGTTGCATACAAAGCTTTATGTTCGATTCCTAAAATTGGCTAATTATCAAAAAAAATCAGTTTATAAATTTGACATCTATTCTTGACAGAAGAAAATTTGACATGTAATATACAGCTGTCATACTTTATTTTACTACTATACACTTTATTTTACTACTACCACTTTATTTTACAAGTACAATAATAAGCCAGTTCACTGCCGCAAAACAATACAATAAACAGTACTTTATAATGCAATCGGACATAATAGTTATTTATGCACAGATACATTATAATTAGACTATTATTGATAGATCTATCTAAACATAACTGTCTCTTTATGCCCCAAGGGCCTCTTTATGATCCGACGGGCAATAATGAAACGTCAATTAAATGTCAGAGCTGTATTTGTAGAACTTGATTGGTTCTTAATATAATTTGTAAACTTATCATCAATGAAAATAAGCTGAAATTAAGTATTTTAGATAGTAACTATAGTAACGTACTTCGTATATATGCACATAAGTATACGTACAGCGGCTTGATGTAACCTACGTACTCATTTAATTATATTTTTTACACAATAATAGATTTGAGATAAAAACAATCTGTGCATAAAATAGTGTATGCATTTCGGGCATAACTTGCTTTTATGGCCCTACAGCCTTTTCCTAGCCCTCGGCTAACGCCTCGGGCTAGAAATAACGCTTCTGGACATAAAAGCTTCTTTATGCCCTTAATACATAAATAACTATTATGTATTAAGGGCATAATGAAGGGTTTATGGCCAGAAGCGTCATTTCTAGCCCGAGGCGTCAGCCGAGGGCTAGGAAAAGGCTGTAGGACCCTAAACGCAAGTTATGCCCGCTATACATACACTATTTTATGCACAGATTAAGTTTTTAATGTCAAATCTATTATTGTGTAAAAATATAATTAAATGAGTACGTAGGTACATCAAGCAGCTGTGCGTATACTTATGTGCTTATACGAAGTACGTTACTATAGTTACTATTCCAAAATATTTAATTTCAGTTTATTTTCATTGGTGATAAGTTTACAAATTATATTAAGGACCAATCAAGTTCTACAAAAAAACTTCTGACATTTAATTAACGTTTCGTTATTGCCGGTCTGACCATAAAGAGGCCCTTGGGCCATAAAAAGACTTTTATGTTTAGATGAGTCTTACAATAATAGTCTAATTATAATGCATCTGTGCATAAAATAGTTTATTTAACTTCCTACAAAAATGTTTAGATATCTTTTGTGTATGTTATCCTGTTAACCACCGCATATATTGCGGGGGGAGAAGAGAAGATATGGCGAAAAATTAGTGATGACCTTGTGCACCAAAAGATCGGAAAATTACTCGGTCATTTTGGTCTACGTAAAATCTTATTTTATTCCATAGGCTTTGCACATGGGGAGGCAACAAAATTAACTATACGGTTTATATTTACAGAAACGTCCAACATATTTTCTCCGATGTACAGAACAGTAACGTAAGAAGGGTCAACTTTAACCTTAAAATTGCTCTAGCTTAGAAACTAGATGGGCTATGGAGACCTACTTTGCGGCGTATAGTGAGTTGGTGCTGCATCCTGAGACAGTAATAGATTTTCGATAAGTAACATAAATATTTATAGGTTTGCATATTTTTTGTTACCGCCTTTTTGCAGGAGAGTAAAGGTAGAAACCTGTACTCTCCTGCATAAACCTTTCAAACGAAGACTCTCAAATTCTCTTTCCAAAGCGCATATTTTAAACTTACACGAGTATTTAAACACACGATATTAGTGATGTAATTTTAGTAATAAAAGAGAAACGATATTGCGCCATCTAACAAGAGAGCCTAGAAACAATTATTATTTTGTACCAGTGTAACACATCTTGATTTCTAATTTTACGCTAAGGATTGGGCCTAGCAGATACAACATGTAGATATAGCTTGTGGCGTCCCTTGCATTTGAAAGCAAGCAAAAGATTAAATCGTGCATTTCGATTCTACAATAAAACCATTCTAGAAAAATGACTTGATAACAATACCTAATAAAGGATATAAGACAGATTCTAAAAAACAATAAAACGCCCTGTACATGAGTTGCAGAATTGTGAGTAAAGTATTGAATATTCTTAATTTGGAATGTAGAATGTAATTGTTAAATTTAATGTAAGGTTTATAATTTTACACGAAAAGATTGGAATTCCAATGCAATACTGTGAGAGTAATACAGTTTTATCACTGACTATGTGAATCCTAATTCCCATCCACATTTATTTACTAGAAACTTAAAATCATGTACCAACACGTTTTACTTTTTACTAACATCAAGTTTATAGAAATTGTTTATTGTAAATGTTTGTGAGCACAGATTGTATACTTCTTCCAAATAAATACCACGAGATCATTTGAATTTATAATTATAGTTGGCTGTGATTTTTAAATTAGATTGGCAACACTAACTGTTCACTTCACAGTTTGATTTGAATTGTCAAAGTGACGCTCCAAAATGTTTAATCTAGAACATAAAATTGCATAACCTCTAATTTACACAGCGAGTCAATTGGCAGGATCGCCAAACGTATAAAAAAATTCCCGCCTACTTTAATTTTAAATTTAAATGATCTCACGGTATCACCAAAAGTATTAAAAGTTTTATTAAATTAATTATTCAATTTTTGCTACACCAATTTCATTGTTATTCCAAAAATTAAAAATAAATGGTTTATTTATTAAAAATCACCACTAAAGTTGTTTTTCACTACTTGCTCCTTTTTATATACAATTTATTTTATTATGCGAAAAGAATATATAGCTTCAAACATATTTCTTTTACATATATTTTTGCAATCATTTAATATTATTATCATCATTTATTAATTATTATAAGAAATACCTTTTTATGAAAATTACTATCTTTGAATGAAAGAAAACTGCAATGAGTAAATCATTACCGTATATATAGCTAGGAGCTTGTTCCATTTTTTTATAAATCAACATATTATCCTAATACAGAACCAATGACTTTGTTCAATCGCTGCAATATAAACTATAATACAATCAGGAGTACGATATAGAATATAGGTTTACATTTTTACTATTCCAGGTAGTTGCTATAAAAAATTTTAAATGCACCAATAGTTTGAAAGGGAAATAAATAAAATGTCATCAGCTTATAAACGTTTGCTAATGAAGAATCCATCACAGTATTTCCAGCCCCATAAAACGGTTTAAGCCTCAGTTTCCTCTCTAGATTAATTTTCTAATTGCAATCTATATTGTTATGAAAATTCTAACGATGCAGCTTTCAGCTTCTAACCACAGCAAAGCCGTTTAATTTGCGTCATACCATCGCATTGTCGCGGTGCGGCGCGTCGGCCGCCAGGAAATTCTTTTCAAAGGGTTGTTCTTCTTTTTAGAAAAATTCAATTTGGGATTTTCCATAACTTTTTCCGTTTGTTTTGCGATACCATTTCTGCATAGTTTATTTTTATACCTCTACATGAACTTTAGAATTTTTTATTTAGACCGTTTTCTACAACCTTTTTTTTTGGCTTTTTATTTTCCCTTTGATTTCATCAGAACAATAAAGATTTGCGTAAGATGAACATAAAAAAAACCCTCCGGTCATAAAACAAAGAATGGTTTTTCAATAAAGATTAATGAATTTTTACAAAACAAACAACACAAATACAAATCAAAAACAAATACAGGATCCGCTTTGGCTTGGAAAATTTTATATGGAAGAATAATTTTTGACGCTCGAAGCGTTTTTGCCTTGTTAACATGTTAGGGGTTTTTATGATGGTTCAAGATATATTATGTAGTACATTCACGAATTTAGTTGGAGATTAAGCCTACGTGATTAATTAAAATTTGGCTAACGTTTATTTATGGTCGAGCGCAAAAACTGTTGATTTTTAGGAACTTAAGAGACTTTCTTATAGTCAGTCAGTCAGTCATGCACTTTTTTGGCTAAGAATAATCACAATTTCTATAAGGACTATAAGGATAATTTTATTATAACAAACATCCCACCTTTTCATCTTAGTTCTATATAGGAAAACCCCCATTAAATTAACAAATAAATCATAAATATAATTAATAGAATCATCATGTCACAGAGACTAAAAATTTGTATTGATCACAGCATGTTATGAGATTACTAAATGAAATGAATTTAACAACTAACAAATCCATCATGACGTAGTGTATACGTACCTCCTTAATTAATACCCGTTTTGTTCCCTTATTAAATAATAATTATCGACGATCAACTACCCTCTGTGCGTGTATACACTCGGCCGATTGAAATTTAACGGTACACTTTTATAAACACACTTCTATCTGTCATTCGGGGGCACTGACTGCAAGCATTTTATCCACCACACTGTGAATTGTCCTGCTGATCCTGCGCATTCTGGTAGCAGGAAACACCTAACAGAAATGCGACGAACCAACGAGTGTATGTATATAGGTATAAAGTACATATATACCTACCTATCTCGCTTCTACCTACCTACCTACACACATTCAAGAAAATCGACAAAAGTATACGACAATAATACGCCCTATACCCATTATACTGTAGTATGAACAGAAACACAATAATGTTATGCATAAGTAATGAAAAAGAAGCTTGCAGTTGAGAAAAGGCACTATTAGTGTTAAGTGATATAATTAGTGTAGTTTGGTCTGTTGTTACTTAATTTCCTTACTTAAAAATCCTCCCTAATAGGTATTTACTTGCATTTATCGCATTTTTCATCGGGAGGATTTAATTCGTGAGAGGTAAAACTACCTAGATCTTTTTTTATTTCAAGTTTCCTCAACATAAAAAGAAAGTAAAAGGACCCTAACGGTCAAACACCTAGATCGGTACGATTATCTGATAAACAACTAGATAAAGTAAGTCCAAAATCTTATAAAGGTAGTAATATGTCACCCTTGTAGTAACGAGCCCAAAAAGGACGGGCGGACGGGCCGAAACAAAAGAGAGCGAGCAACACGACGACTACTGTGAAAAAGGATCAGGTTAGGTAAAGAGGATCCTTTATATAAATTAGAAAAACTTTTCCATTTGAGAACATTAAACTAATCGTAAGAACATCTAGAAAGGATGTTAAAATAGTCATGAGATTCGATTGTACAAAGGTATGCGCATTAGTAGGTAGCTCGGAGGAAAACGCTTTTGAAAAGGATAAATTTCGTAAGAGGAAAAAAACGGGGCAGCCATGAATGATGTTATGATGGTGATCTTCCAGCTTTTGTGCTGTTTTTTTTATTATAATTAGCTTAGGAAAAATTGTAATTAATGTGTTTCAGAAAGCTAGACTACGACTTTGTTTCAAAAGATCTAAATATAAATAACTGCATTTAATTAGTACTATACACTAAACGAATTGCAAGTCGTAGTTTCTATCGTTTTCGGTGTATAGATCTATCTACTTTTTAAATTCTAGTAATTTAATGATTCTTAATTAAAGAGAAACAACTCTGTAAAGTGCAATATCAGTTAAATAACGTCTTCTGCTTTTTAAAAATAATTCCCAAACGGCTAGACAAGACAGACTATAGTAGAAACTTACATTTCAAATGAACTTCCCGTGTATTAGTATTGTCCACTTACCTGAAACAAATAAAAAAATTATTTAGTATCAACATTTAAATACATAAAGTGTAAGCTGAAAAATCGATTGGAATACCATAGGGAACCATCATTAAGCCCGTGTATTTTAGTTGCAAAATAAGCAACAGATAATATTTGAAATAAATTACGTGTTTGACCTTGTTCCATCGATTGTGTTTTGTGTTTATTTCATGGCTATTCTGCTTAAGTTTACGAAACTTTTTAGATAAGATAATAATGTCTTTACTATTTCCGTCTTTGTGCTAGTGGATTGAAAACCCTTTAAAGATTTTATGTTAGTGAAAGATTTAACAGCTTTGTTAGCAGATTCAATGGGTTTTAAATAGTTTTCCATTTGCGACGAATTCTATTAATCTATTGTAAAATTTTAATAGTTTAGGCTAATCTTAATGTAAGATTTCACCTAGAACAGACAAGGTGTACCGTATTAAGGGTGTATACAAATATCTACCCACTTGCCTTGTGAAAATGTAGTTAAAAATGTGTTTTCATGATAACGAGATGCCAGAGTCGTATAAGTTTCTTGTATTTCAGAATTATAAAGCTTTCAGCCAAAGTATTGTGTTACAAATTTGTGTAGTAGCTGCTTTACCACATAATTGTTACAATCTTAAACCCGGGCGCACCTTGACACGGAGGTGACGCAGGGCAGTACAGCACAGTAAAACACTGCGTGTAGGTCTCGCGGGCAGGTTGAGCGCATACTGCGAAATAGTCTTCTGTCATCTGTGTCGAACGAGTGTGACTTGATTGATTGTTATATGGTTTAATTATGACAGAACCGCTTAATTTAAGCTGTGAATCAGATTTTCATGCAAAAATAGATTCAAACATGTCATTGCTGTACGTATCTCATTAAAAAAAGACTCCTTTTAAATTTAAATATTTTCAATTCCTTTTGCTTTTAATTTTGTCGTCATATAATCAGAATTATTTATGTCATGCAGGTGTTATTGATTTGTTTCGAACAGCTTCAATTAATTGTTCATGAATTTTCTTTATTTTTTAAAAACCTTACACAGGTTTGCAGACACTCGCGCAGGAAACCGTGTCTCAAACACTGTGTAGAGCAGGTTCTATGCGAGGCAGTCTGTCTATCCTGCCCTACCCTGCGTTGCAATTTGCGCAGTTGTATTAAAACTTATTAAATATAAAAACTTGTGCTGGGCTGCCCTAGGTTTCAATGTGCGACCGGGCTAAATGTAGGGGCTGTTTTTTATTAATGATATCATATAAACAACATATAATTATGTTGCGCCTTTGGAACGTTCATTGAAATGCTGTAATTGGATTCAATTTTCATGTTGTTGATACCTAAAATTATGCAAATAATGTTTGTTGGGTTATAATGTTTAAATTTGTGAAGACAGGAAGGTGTATGAAGGTGTTTCTAAGTAATTAAGTTAATAAATAGTTGCTTTGAAAATTAGATTCCACCAACATTCAAAGGAGGCATTGGCGCCCGCAGAAATTTGTCCAGGGGGGGGCAAGCCTAGAATAAACAGTATGCTAGGTGGGGCAAGCCTAGAATAAAAGACATGCTAGGGGGGGCAAGCCCAGAAGAAAACGGCATATTATACCAAATTTCCAATAAAATTCAAATTGTTCAACTTCCAGGGGGGCAAGCGCCCCTCCTTGCCCCCCTTCCGGGCGCCTATGAAAGGAGGGCTTATTATGTAATGAACACATAAGGGTAGATTAACAATGGAGATTCGAGATTTAATTTTCTATAAGACTAAAAGATCTAATTAATTTTAGATTGAATTAAAAGTTATAAATAATAATTTGGTTATATTATTAATGACATGCCAGTGCTCATTTGTTTCAATGAAAATTTAGTATAGAGTGCAATTGTTTGCCAAAAACATACAAAAGCACGGTCATTTTTGTAACAAACTCTCTTTCAATTTACATCTTACAGACGGTGCAAACGTCTTGTTCAGATTCATAAAAATTAAGGTTATGTTGACCTAATTTAAAAATGTCAAAGTTTTGAGATTAGATTTATTTACATTAAACGTCAAAGTGAATTATTTACAAATGTTTTAAAATAAAAATGTTTATTTAAAAACTGCCTCAATTTAAACAAGTGATTAATAATTTCTACGATTCAATTTTGTTAACAAGACAAATTTAAGGAAAATTATAATGGATTTGGAGATTTATTTACTTACCACTGATGAATAACAATTATTGGATTTGGAGTTCCAATTTGTAAACCTTTTTTTTGATTTGGATATATTTATCAAGAAGTAATTTCTTTACAGTTGAACTCAAACAATTATTTGTTTTGAAATGAATTTAATTTATCTTCAAATAAATAATATTTAATTATTTTAAGATTAATGAAAATTAGTAAAATTAAAAAGAAAGAATCTGTATTCATATTCTTCATTGCTATTTAAATTATAAACAATTACTTCTGTCTTTTTATTTCACATCAAAGAAAATATTTCTTTGATGGTATCAATTTTCGTTTGGTTTATTGTTTTATTGTTACTTGGTAATACAAATAAAATTGTGTTGTTATTATCTATGTGATTTATTTGTGTAAATGTGTTTTTATATTACTGTGTCCTTAGAGACTTTAGTTAGGCTTTTCACAACTTCTTATTTAACCGGAGCATTACTTCATAGTAAAGTTTTATTAGGCTGAAATCGTTCATTCCGTTGGGCATACCTTGTAAAAAGTAACAACCTAGCTCATGTTGTAGCCTATCCCCAAGTGAAGCAGAATTTAGTTGTCGTCAAAAAAATAACTGTGCGGTGGGCGGGAGAGGGGGTTTTAGTAAAAAATGGGTGAAATTGAATTTTTATGTTATTTGTTGCAGGACATCACTCGTTTTGTTGTGGCAAAGCTGTGAATGGTTACATTGATATATAAGTTGTCAAAAAAAACATTTAAGATATTTATTTACATTGTTTCTTACGGGAATTTCTACTTTTAAAGTCGATTTTCTCGTAACATCACTTTTAAGGTTTAAAAAATTACATTTAACACTTAATATCGTCATATCTAGTACATATTTTGAAAAGGTTCCTGGAAAGATATTCATCAATAACTAAAAGCTGTTCTAGGATATCATCTGTGCTTTTACATACTTACAATTAGTAAGCTACAACTATACTACAACAGAAATTTGTATCTAACCACAGAAAATTTGTATGTAATAAGTTAAATATGTTAATAAGAGAAGGCAAAATAAAAAAACACGTCTTAGATTTAAAATAATTTTTTAATAAAATCATGGTAATATTTAGGTACTTATACATCTCTTTTCATGGATTTTTTATAAAATTACGAAAACAACTCAAACTCAAATTAAAAATACATATTGTGCAATTATCTATTAACTATTTAAAAGGAAGAAATTAAGATAGAAAAAGTGAGTAAATGCATTCACTCGGAATACTCTGTAACGGTATATTTTTGCCAGTCCTGAACAAATGTAGTTTTGTCTACATATTTACTGAACAATCTTAAGTCCGGTTCTGCAAATTTGCGTTCTTCTTAAAATATAAACTTGTGTTAGTATTTGGTACAAATAAACCTGTACAAAATTATTTTAAAAAAGGTTGTGTTTCAAACCTTCCTAGAATTATAAAAATGTTTGGGTAATAAATTATTCCTTTCTGTATTTTACTTATGCACGTGTACATTGGTCGAAATAGCTTCTTTGTTAAAACTTAAAAAAAATAATAATATGTTTCGTGGCAAATCTAACTTTATTTAGTTCCCATAGATATTGTAGTTTGGGTTCCGTGGAAATATTATAAGGCAAACCACCTTTATCTAATTTTTATGTTTGCTACGTGTTTAAAATCGCTTTTGGTAACTTACATACGCGTTTAAAAACAACTTGATGTGTTTGCTAGTTTTATTAAAATAACATCTGTATGCACAATTCGTCCGCGGGAATACAAAATGCGTAGTATCTAGCTTTTTAAGGTCAAAGTCCAGTAGCAAAATTAAGAAAATTTTCTCTATTGACTCCACGTGGACTACACGGCCCTGATTTGTTCAGATCGGGACAGGCGCTTTTTGATTGGTGTACGCAGAACTGCTCCCTTTAGAATTGTGAGTATATAATAAAATAACCTTTAGTTTTAAGCAGACACGACGCTTGCCTTGAGTTGCTAGTCCGAGACACTTCAGTTTAAGTTTCGATACAGTATAATTTATAAAAAACGACACTTGACTTGAGTTGCTGGTCCGAGACACGTTAGTTTAAGTTTCGATACAGTACAGTTCATAGAAAACGGCCGTGGTCGGATTCCCGTGCCTAATTATTTGAAAATTTGCAGTTAATATAAAAATACCGTTGTGTCATTAGTTTTCCGGATATTAATTAAGAATTTGTAGTTAATAAAAGTACCGTTATACAGTTTAATATTTTTCTGGATGTTTGTGTATTTAAAGAATGGGAAATCTAGTTTTTCCTATTAAAAGTGTAATAGCTTTAATACAGTTTACCGATAAAAATAGTTACATAAAAATGTGCTTTATAAATTCAGTTCAGATTTAAATAATAAGTGGGTTGTTTTAAAGAAAAACAACGAACATTTGCCGATGGTTCTTAAAATTAATTCAATAACCAAATCTTATGGAAGTTTTATCGTTACATTCAGTTACTTTATTTTGGGTAAATTCGTGAATAATAGTTCACCTCCTACAGGCATTACGAGGGTTAATTCATTGTATCCTTGAATAATATGGAAACAAAAATCTACGAATATTCCAGTTTCTCCATTCGTCCAGCAGTAATTATTTTGGTGTGAGCAAGAGTCATTTTTGTGCAATTTAGCGTTAATTTGGTTTGTGAATTATCGACAACTACAGGTACTGTGAATTATGTATTTTTTTGAATGTTAAATATTTATGAGAATTTCTTTGGATCTTTGTAAAATTTCTACAGTCTGTTTTTTTATTTATACGTAATTTGTATACAATTTTTATTCATTTTAATAGTCAAGAGCTCTTAAGTAGGGAATTATTATTTGAAGTTTTTGAGTTTAAAATTTGTAATCTTTTTATATCTTACTTTGTTTTGTGTTTTCTAAGATAAATATGATTTTAAAGTTAATTAAAACCAGTAAGACAGAACCATATAATTATGAAAGTTTTTATTCATATCATCATTAAATTAAATTTTGACTTTGTTGAAATTAACTAACATTTTGCACTAAATTTATATAGGTCTAATTTCATTTTCTGATTAGTGATTTCAAACAGATATATTAGATTTATTTGATCTATTTAATTATAGTTATTAAGCTTCATAATCAGATGGCGCCCTTCTAGTGTATGTTTTTGTGTTTTTGAAACCTTTATCCATTCCTTTATAAATTAGACAACTGCAGAACCAATACCTACGACCTGAAATTTAAATTTGTAAAAAGAGCGAGATCTCAAGCCGGCAATTTTGAGCATTTTATATACAGTAAGTATCGTACTTTGTGTTCTGAACTAGTTTAATTAATGTGAACTTTTCGTTTGAAGGTTTAAGCTTTGTTGATTTTATCGTACAGAAAAACGTATGTTTCAACTCAGATACCGAATCTGTTTCGATGTCTGCTTTTGGTAAACCATTTTTTTGCATCCTTCAGGACATTTGTACGTTGGTATGCAATAAAATTTATTTTTTATGCAGGAACTAATTTTCGTCGAGCAACCTCATTACATAACACCATAAAATCATTAGAGTACCTTTTTTACAATGGCATGTATTCAGAGATATAACATTTTTAATGATTCCTGAATTACGACTTGCAAGAATTGGAACTATTCCAGTTTCCACCTTTTGCCATCCGTAATTTAAAAAGCTTTCCAAATTGGGTTTGGGTAATACAATATTCAACCACTCTTTAGTTTGGTAATGTACTCGTAAGCAATTCTGTATCAATCATCCTTTGTTTATTTTCCTATACCAGTAAATTGACTGGTAGTATCGCAACCCGTCATAGCATGGAAACTAAATATTTTTTTAATCCAGAGCTCCAAACATATTTCATGAACTGTGATATACCTTTTCCGTTCTTGTCCTATACATCTACTTTAAGTACACATAGAAAGCTTTTCAAGCTCTCTAATCGAATTGGAGATTTTAACAAAGAGATTTTTGATAAAATGGTACTCAAATGATTTCGTGGTACTATGTAATTAGTTGCAATTTAATTTTTTTTGCAGATAGCTAGACGAAAATGTGTTCCGGTATGAAAACTAAATTTTATTACATCGCCACGTGCAAATGTCCTGAAGGATACAAATTCAGCAAGAAAAATGATCTACCGAAAGCAGACTATACGTTACTTAGTTTTTTTTTTTAATTTCTTCCTCTCAAATAGTTAATAAGTAATTGTACAGAATGTATTTTTAATTTGAGTTTGATTGGTCTTTGTGATTTTATACAAATTCATCAAAAGATGAGATGAATTTAAAACGCATCTTGTGCAATTACTTATTACTACTATTTTGATTATTATTACTAACTATTTGATCAGAAGAAATAAAGAAAAAACAGAAACTTAGTAAACGTATTGTCTGCTTTTGGTAGATCATTTTTCTTGCTTTTGTATCCTCTAGGAAATTTGCACGTCGCGATGCAATAAAATTTGCAAAAACATTAAATTGCAACTAATTACATAACACCATGGAATTATTTGAGTACTAATAGAAATGTTATATCTCTGAATACATGCTATTGTAAAAAAAGATATTTAAATTATTTCAAGGAGTTATGTAATTAGTTATAGTTTAATTTTTTTGCAGATTGCTTGACAAAAATTTGTTCCTGCAAGAAAAATAAATTGTATTGCATACCAACGTGCAAATGAATCCTGAAGGATGCAAAAACAAGAAAAATGGTTTAGCAAAAGCATACATCGAAGCAGATTCGGAATCCGAGTAGTCCGAGTTTTTCTATCTTAATTTCTTCCTTTCAAATAGTTAATAAATAATTGCACAATATGTATTTTTAATTTGAGTTTGAGTTGTCTTTGTAATTTTATAAAAAATCCACGAAAAGAGATGTAAAAGTACCTAAATATTTTCATGATTTCATTAAACAATAATTTTAAATCTAAGATGTGATTTTTTTAATTTTGCCTTCTCTTAGTTAACATATTTAACTGTGGTTACATATAAACTACTGCTGTAATATAGTTGTAGCTTACTAATTGTAAGTATCTAAAAGCACAGGTGATATCCTAGGAAATCTTTTAGTTATTGATGAATATCTTTGGTTGTATGAATTTAAGAAAGAAATAATAATTAAATACGCCACTGTGTGTGATATGCAATGTGTAAAACGCATAAGAACATATATTTTGTTTACCGTGGGTAGACATAACTTCAACCATGCATTATTACCCTGCTAAAATCCCTTTTCCTTAATCAACAGCAAAAACGAGACACCGTACTCCTTTCGTTGTTTTGCAAATATCTTCGTTTGTATTATACCTATGACAAAAATAAAAGCACCATAGTGTTCACAGAAAATCAACGGAAAACGTTTATTACAGCAACTTTTTCAAAAGATGTACTCGATTTGAAGATATCAAGTGTTACATGTAATTTTGTTAAACCTTAAAAGTGCTGTTTTGAGAAAATCGACTTTAAAAGTAGTAATTCCCGTAAGAAACAATGTAAATAAATATCTTAAATGTTTTTTGACAACTTAAATATCAATGTAACCATTCGTAGTATTGTTACAACAAAGCGAGTGATGTCCTGCAACAAATAATATAAAAATTCAATTTCGCCCCTTTTTTACTAAAACCCGCTCTCCCGCCCCTCCGCGGAGCTATTTTTTTTGACGACAACTAAATTTTGCTTCACTTGGGGATAGGCTACAAAATGAGCTAGGTTGTTACTTTTTACAAGGTATGCCTAACGAAAATAAAAACTAAGGCACTTACTGGCTAAATAAAACTCTACTATCAATTGAAAGTATCAATTAAAACGGGCATAACAGTTTCTGTTATTATTAAAGTAACTTAGATTTAGATTAGAAATTTTTGCGCTAATCAGGTACGTATTAGGTATTATCTCACCTAAATAAATCCAGCTATATAAAGGAAATTCACTAATGTATTTACTAAAAGAAATTTTTTTATTACTATTCCAGATATTTTGCAATTTATTTAATTAGTAATTTATTCTAGATGTAAACACATTCGCCCTTTTTATTGAAACTAAATAATATTCTCTTTTTAGTAAATTTTATAAGTTATACATTTATTACGTCTTTAACTAAATAGTAGTAAATAAATAACTGTGCCGGTTGGGTACATCTTTTTTTCGTTCATTATGGTTAATCACCATATGCATTTGATTGTTTTGTCTGTCTGCTACGCTGTATGTCAATTATATAAGTAACAAATTAGTGATTAGGTAATATTAGCTTTTCTTTTGGAGTGGAAAAGTGGAGCCCGAATACTCTAGTTCCAATTTTCTTACAGTTAATTTCATATAAGCTCGAACTCCTGCTTGGAAAATTATAATACATTTAGATTGTTAAACGTATTAACAAATTAGTTATAATGTACGTAATATTTCTGCGTTAAACTGAATAGGTGCAAATCTGACGCAACTTCTTTAATAACTTATATAAATCATTGAAATGTAAACTCATTTTAAATTAAAAGTATTTTAATCCTTTTCCTTATCCTTTAATCCCTTCCTCCTTATCCTTCATTATACAATAAAAACTTAAAGATTCTGAATAATACTTTACTTAATAATGGGTATCCAAAACATCTAATAAACAAATTATTATATAATACACCATTTATTAACCCACGCGATAACTCTCCTAAAGAGAATCATGGGGATGTCGTTATCTACAAAAGAATTCCGTTTATAAACAATTTAACTTCAAAAATTATTAATATTGTAAAAAACAATAATTTAGAAATTGCTAAATACAATATAAAAACTATTTCTAAACTCTTTTCGAAAATTAAAGACACGACTCCTGTGTTGAATAACGCGAATGTAGTATATTCCATCCCTTGTGGTGAATGTAATCAAGTCTTCATCGGCCAAACATCTCAATGGCTACGCTCAAGAGTTACACAACACAGAAATGACTGCAAACTTGGAAAAGATTCATGCGCTTTAGCTATCCATTCAAAAACTTTTAACCATGTTATTGATTTTAAAAATATAAAAATTCTAGATATAGAAACAAATTATAAAAATAGGCTTTTTCTTGAAATGACTCATATTATTAATGAACCTAACACATTAAACTTTAAAACTGGTGTTAAAAGTCTTAGTACAGTTTATGCGTATATTTTAAAAATTCACAAAATTAATAACATTAACGTAACTAATAATTTAAACTCTTTTGTTAATATAACTATGTAGTAGGTAAAAAGGTTTGTTTTCATTGTCTGCATTTTGTCAGATACGACAATTACCATCCTATATGTCACTTATATATGACAAATAATTTTAGTTTATATTGTCAACTTTTTAAAATATATAAGAACTGTGAAATATTAATATAGAAAGATTTTATATTATACTTTTGATTAGCTATATTTAACTACATAAAATACTTTACTCACGTTTTGTAAGTATACATACAATTTAGAATAATGCATGGTGTATTTTGATGTATCTCTTATTATATCTAGTGCCCTGACGAAGCAATGAACTATTGCGAAAGCTTGGCGTAAAAAACAAAGAGGCTTTTTATTAAGTAGAGACCGCAAGTCCCAATAATATTTATGTACAATTATATATTTTTAAAGCTATGGCACTAAATTACATTACATAAAACATCCAAGTTGTTTTATGATGTTACCGCAATACTTATAAACTGTTTACGATATAACAAATGACAGTAGGTATTCAAATGCGACCGCAATCTTATACACTACTGGTATAAGACATAAAACAGATCGATCACCATTCTAAAAGATCGATATATTTTAAAAACTTAGATAAATAACGTTTACTGTCTCCAGACTTTTTTTGCAACTGGTTAAAGAAATAACATGCAACTACTACGTATCATTAAAGTCGTTGTAAATGAACATTTACATTCTGTCAACAATTGTTGTTGAATAAATTTATTTTTACTTAACTGGAAGTTAAAATTTAGGTTTACAACACAATTATAAGAAAAGTAAGGTTTTTAAAATATTGTAAACTTTACAGAAATTTTGAGAATGCTATCCACATCATTTATCCCCATCTGCTTAAAGTAGGCAATTTTACTTTTAAACATTAGTTTTTCTTGAACCCAAAGCATCAAATCTAAAGCGCTTTTCATTTTTTAATTTTGTTTTAAATTATTTTCTAATAAGATATTCCCAGACAATTAATCGTTAAAGTAATCCTATCCGTGACTTGATCTTCCAATTCTTCTATTTTAAATAAACAGAATAAGTTACTTATAAGAAAAATTGTTTTTTTCCAACGTAGCACATTATGTTTAATAGATATTTGTTAAATGTATTTTAAATATTGAATATTCTTTAATATAAAAAATCTTTATTTTATATCAAATAATTTATATTTAAATCTTTATCTTTTATATATATATTTAATACATATTTAGATAAATATATTGAAATTCAACATATATATTAAATGCTTTTATGATATTAGAAAATTATTATTTAAAAGTATATGTTTGGAATACATTTCATATACAAATAAAACTTAATATAAAATTTAGCATGATTAGAAATATTCACTAAATATTTCATTTTGAGCAAATAATGTACTATTGATTTCATAATGATCTAGGACAGCAAGGTTTATAATATGATGCCATTTTATTCTTTTTCTTTTCAGTGTACATACATTCATGGGATAAAATAATAAAAAGTAGCATCATATTAGCCTTGCTGCCCTAGATCATTATGAAACTAATGGTACATTTAAATCTTCATATTTTATAAATATTTAAAGTACATTTTAAGAGGCTGTCTCCGAGAAACTGAACGGAAACAGAAATAATTTCATGTTTTCCAATTTGCTTCAAACTTTAAGGTATGATTCTTTAACACATAAAGGCCGTACTGAGAAGAAGACATCACTTATATTGATAAGCTGGGCGGTAAAGATCAAAATGCTAACTTTGCGTAGAAGCATCGTATACTCACATACTATAGATCATTTTGACGGGCTCGGCGAGTAGAACAACTTTTGTCTGTTAGTGCATTTGGAGATTCCTACTGTGCACAAAGGTATGCCAAGAAAACTACTGAAAAATCTTGGTGGTTTTAACCATTTTCTCAGGAATCCAGAAGGTTTGCAACCATAAACTGCATATCTTTAGAATCTATGATAAATTTCGCTCCAGATACACTTACATTTATGCACTGAGTCCGGGTCGTCTGGGAGAACTAGTTCAAAATGTACGGTACAACAAAATCTTCTTGCTTGTCTGTTTCAACAAATATTACCCCAACTAAGTATTGTTATATGTCATTCGAAGCGTCTCGACCAGAGCTATACCATGGACTACAAAGGCATTATGGTTTTTAGGTTTTGCCATAATATGGTAACTAGTGGTGAAAAATGTTTTTTGATAAATGACTAGCGACTATACCTTAATCCTAAGGGTAAGCATGACATATTATACATTTTCAGAATCCGCTCGTTTAGATGAATAACTTTCTCTTTGCACCATCTTGATCCAAACATTCCCTGAGAAGTTCAACGACATTTGTAGATACTTGATTTCCAGACATGCTTGGAGAGGGAAATAAACGTAACAGCAGAAATTATAAATATGTACAACAATAGAGAAAATATTTATACAATTAAGCGACAGATTTCTCAGCAATGTTCAATTTATAAAACTCAGAAATATTTGTATTAGGTCGTTAAAAAAATCTGAAAATAAGGAATATTAGTACATACTATATTAGTAAATAAGTAAGGAACATTATTACTAAAAATCGCCTCGACGCCTAAAATGCTGCTGGTTGCAACCGTAACAGCAAAGTTAGTGCAAAGAGAACGTTATTCATCTAAACGAGCGGATTCTGAAAATGTATAATATGTCATGCTTACCCCTAGGATTAAGCTATAGTTGCCAACCATTTATCAAAAAACCACCGCTAATTACCATATTATGGCAAAACCTAAAAACCATAATGCCTTCGTATTCCATGTTGTAGCTCTAGTCGAGGCGCTTCGAATGACATATAACAATGCTTAGTTTGGAGTAATATTTGTTGAAATAGACAACAGAGAAGATTTTGTTGTACTTTTGTACCGTACATTTTGAACTAGTTCTCCCAGGCAACCCGGACTCAGTGCATAAATGTAAGTGTATCTAGAGCGAAATTTATCATAGATTCTAAATATATACAGCTTATGGTGGCAAACCTTCTGAATTCCTGAGAAAATGGTTAAAACCACCAAGATGTACCATTTTTCAGTAGTTTTCTTGGCATAACATTGTGCACAGTAGTAATTTCCAAATGCACCAACAGACAAAAGTTGTTCTACTCGCCGAGCCCGTCAAAATGAGCTATAGTATGTGAGTATACGATGCTTCTACGCAAACTTATAAGTGATACCTTCTTCGGTCGGTACGGTCTCTATGTGTTAAAGACTCATACCGGAAAGTTTGAAGCAAATTGGATAACATGAAATTTTTCTGTTTCCAATTTCGTGCAGTTTCTCGGAGACAGCCTCTTAAAAACCTATTTCCAAGTTCCAAGTGGGAAAACTTTCTTTTCATTTTATAAAACGTTTTTAAGCGGATTTTTGTAAAAATACATTTTTTAACTTAATAATCTCAAATGGCAACGTCCGATCTCTTTCTGTAAAAATAGTTTCGGCTAGTTTCTGTAAAAATAGTTTCGGCAACTGACATTAGGGTGTTGGAATTACATCACGCGATTAAAGTATATAGTGTTTGTTTATTGGTAAGCCTTTGGCTGGTACAAAATCAAATAAAATACTGTATTTGATGAATTGATGGTGGTGTTTTAATTTTTATTGTACGTTTTATTCAATCTTATGGATTTAACTGTGTTCCGGGTGCTTCATAATATGACATCAAACATATTATGTTCAACCGATGTTAAAGTTTTATTTTTTATATTTTGTAGTTTTTTTTCATGGCAATAAACCAAAGAAAAATAATGTTTTTGTTTTATTTTTATACGTATTTTAGTCAGATAAATATTCACTCAAATTTATGGGACATCTTCATACTATATCGAATACAACATAGGTTTATTTATATACAGGGTAGAATTAAAGTATGGAATAGTAGAAAAAAAAGCGAACTCAACCAGTTCTTTTAAAACGCTGAAACACGTCGATTTTGTTTTTTAAAAATACACATTAATATGTGTGATTCACCTTCCGACTTTCATTTGTTTCTACGATGACGTCATAACTGACGTCATCACAAAAAAATGTAAATGACAATATAGATTTTTTGATAGTGATTTTTCTTCCCTTTATGATCATGCAAATAAATCATAAGGCTGCATAACAAAAATTCTGAGAAAAATCGAGCTGAACTTTGTAAATGTTTGTTAGTTATGACGTCATTACAAAAAAATTAAATGACAATATAGATTTTTAGTAGTGGAATCCGATAGTGATTTTTCTTCCCTTTATGATCATGAAGATAAATCATAAGGTTGCATAATAAAAATTCTGAGAAAAATCTATCTGAACATTTAATGTTATTGATATTATGGTATCAATATATCAATATATTGATATCAATATATATAATATATTGATATCAATTTCATATATATAATGTTTAAAAAACAAAATCGACGTGTTTCAGCGTATTTAAAAAAACCGGTTGAGTTCGTTTTTTTTTTAATATTCCATACTTTAATCCCACACTGTATATAATAAAATATATTTAAGCAACATTCTAACATCAAAATTTATATAATATTGAAAATCAAATGTTTTTAAATAAAAAAAATCTGTCGTTTTCTACATCTGATAAATATTCAGAATTAAATCTTCGTTTATATTATAATTAGATTGGTATCAATTTAATTTCAAAGTGTTCACAAGAAAGATTTGCTCTTATTTCACCAATAACAGGCATGTCTTAGATATATTGAGAAGTTTTTTAATTTCCTTTTTCCCTTTTGTTGGAATTCTTGATGAAACACTTTGATCATTATTTGCTATATTAGGGAATTATTTCTTAATTTTTGTACCATATAAACAACTAAAGAGGGCTTTTTCTTAACATTTTTTTGTAATAAAATTTTTACATACTTTTCTGTAGTATCTTTTGTCTCTTTTAATTAAATTTTCACTAACTACATTAATGCGTGTTATGTTATTTTATTAATTTTTATTATTTTATCAATCTCTAGTTATTGAAGTGTTATTTACTGGTAAGAGACGATTGATTCTTGCTTTGGTGAATATACCTTTTCATAAATCTTTCAGTTTTTCTAAACTGCCTACGCTTTCCCTGTGCTTTAGATATCACTTCGTTTTGTAAAAATTGTAACTTATTTTAAGTTTATTTTAATTTCATTTCTCTATGTTGTTACAAAATATAATAAAAATTGTCATACATATGTTATTCACAAAATACGATTCAATTTTTACTTTATAAATGAATGTTTTGCAATATACGTTAGGCTATGAAATTTATATAACCTAAACTCCTTATAGACGCTTCAAGGAGTCGGACCTCACTATCTATTGAAATTGAAAAATTTCAATAGTTCTCAATATTTGATTTTGAATTTCTTTTTTTACATCTTTCGGACTTGGCTAACAGATCTATATAATTAATCGTGAAATATAATCAAATTAAAAGATTAATTCAAAGTTTCACAAGTTTTATTAGTTTATCTTAACCTGACACTATTGTTTCGACATTAAAATGTCATCATCAAATGTAGATAAGATTGATAAACAAACACGTTGCTAAGGATAAATACATACAGAAAATAGGTAACTAGATATAATACAGACAAAAACTAAATATCTAACACTTCTAATAAAGGAGAATTACTAAGCTCAGTTTGTTCATTCATTAAAGGTACTGTGCGTTTATGTTTGTATATTTCAAAAGCTTCTAAAATGTCTAATTTGGTTTTTTGTTGCAAACATGTAAGAACTTAATGTTGTTTTGAGGTGTCATTGGGTGGTTCTGTTCTAAAATGTGTTTGGCATATTTCAATTTTTCTGGATGTTTAAGTCTATAAAAGCGTACGTGTTCTTTGTATCTTATGTCAAAATTTCTAAGTGTTTGCCCAATATAAACCGAGTTACAAAAAGAACAATTCAAACGGTAAATGCCGGATTTAATGATATCTTGTGTTTTGTCTTTAGCATCGAATTAAAATGAAAAAGTGTTGGTGTTAGTTTCATAGGTTATTTTGTAACTCCATTTCCTCCATTATATGTTCCACCCATATATTCTTTTTCTTTTTCATTATCCTATTTCCTTCTTTTCTTATTTCCTTATATCTTTTATAGTCTGCATCTTCCCACGTCTTTATCCATTTAAGTCTGGCGTTTTTCTTTTTCCATATTGTTTGGTCGCATTCCTCATCCCATCATTTGCTTTTATTTCTTCTCTTTTCTATTCCTACTACTTTTTCTGTGGCTTTAATTGTTGCATTCTTTATTCTGTTCCATTTGGATTGTATTTCGTTGTCTTCTTCTATTTCTGTTAGTTGCTTTTTTATTTCTTCCTGGTATTTTCCTTTCTTCTTTTTAATATTTTTTGCATCCCATTTTTTCCTACCTGTCTGCTTCTTTGTTTGGTCTATTCTTCCTATATTGATCTTTGCTACTACCATTATGTGGTCCGTGTTTATGCTTGCCCCTCTGTATGATCTTACGTCGTGTATCATTCTTTCTCTCTTTTTTGATACTATATAGTGGTCTATTTGATTTCCTGTGGTTTTCCCCGGCATCATCCATGTAATTTTATGTTCATACTTATGTTTGAATTTTGTACTGACTATATACATATTCATTCCTGTTGCCAGGTTACATATTCTCATTCCGTTGTCATTTGTTTCCTCGTGCACTGTGTTCTTTCCTGCCACGTGCTCTATATACTCCTCTTTACCAATTTGTGCATTTAGGTCTCCTAATATTATGACGGTCTCATGTTTTGGTATTTCTTCACATGTTTTTTCTAGCTTTTCATAGAACTTATTTTTATCTTCGTCGTCTGCTTCCTCCGTCGGTGCATACACGTTTATTAGTGCTAAATTTGCTATTTTATTTTTAATCCTCAGGTATGATATTCTTCCATCCACTCTCTTGTATATGATCACCTTCCTTTTAAAGCTTTCGCTGATCAGGAAACCCGTTCCTCTGTGTCCTTGTTTTTCTTCCTCTCCGTAGTATAGTGTATAATTCTCTTTATCTACTTTTCCTTCTCCCTTCCATCTAATTTCCTGTACTGCCATCAGTTCTATTTTGTATTGTTTCATTTACTTTGCAATTTCCTCCATTTTTCCTACTGTCAACATCGTTTTTACGTTCCATGTCGCAATTCTTATAATTGATTTCTTTTTATTTTTTGTTTTTTTGTATTTTTCTTGTTTCCCTTATATCCTAGCCTGTCCATTGCCGTAGTCTTTACCGTTTCGTCCATCCCATCTTTGCTCACTAGTTTTTTGGATTTGTTCTCGTGATTTTTCTTTGCTGTTCATTATAGCCTTCCGGTGACCTTTCTGACACCGTACTATATATACTATATATAGTACAGAAATACATATACTATATACACATTTATTTTATTTTCTATTATATAGACAAATTTCTTCTTTTAGAAAATTTTATTTATTTATTCTCACCTAACTCAAAAAAAAAACCATTTTCTTATTATTCTCATCTCCCCGAGATACCCTTTTTATAAACAACTATTTTATATGTTTTCCCTTTTTATTCAAATACTCCCTATCTTTGGTAATTCTTTCACTTTTCTTATTAACAATGTCTATAACCATAGAAGTGATTGATACCTTATTATTGAAGTACAGAGAGAATTTTAAATATGCTATAGAAAATCAATATACCTTTATATATATTATGTAATTAGGAGATCAAGCGATACTTTAAATCCGAGAAGATGTATTATAACGCCGAGGCGTTATAACATGTTGCTTGATAAACAGCTTGATCTCCGTATTGCATAAGTTGTTTTATTTTATTTCGTATTTCAATCCCAATTTCTCCCTTTTAAAATTCATCTGAATTTATTGTATAAAGAAGCAAGTTGCCTTGTCTGTGTCATCATACGCGTAACCAAGGAGATAAAAACCAGTATGTCACGTGTGGCTGTTATGCAACATCAAATGATTTTTACGTTGCCAACAACAACGGAGATCAAGAATGTCTTGAACTCCGGTGTCATTGACAACGGTGACGTATTTTACTGATTGTAGTATATAAACAATTGTTTGAAATACGAAATGAAATAAAATTATTTACATGATTTTTAATTTTCAGGTTGACTTATGGCTATGATATCCTTTCCTTTTATTATCCTTGTTAGTTTTAATATTGTATCAAAATACTATAATAAATATATGCTATTACATTCTGTTTCATTATTTTATAATTATATACTAAATTTTTGTATTCTTGGGATATCATTATGACTTTGTATGTAAGTTTATATGTTTTTATTTATTTATTGATCCTTAATGACCACATCTGTGCAATAATGATTTTCTAAAATTTTCTATTCTTATGTATATGCTCATATTAAATTTTCCACCTCACATAAACGTGAACATCACAATACATACGTATATGTTGTTCGTAGCAATTTCATCAGGAGATCTGTATTTTTCTTCATATAATATGAAGAAGGTTTTTTTTTGATAGCGAGAATGTTAACCTATTTTTCATTGGATGTACACTGTGCAGGCACGCTGTTGTTATTATACCATTGTTATAATCAAATAATAAAAATAGTAACGGCTGTAATAACTAGTAAACTAAAACTGGACGCATTAGTTAAATCATAAAGAACAATGCACTCACATTGTAAAATATTTTATCAGTTCGCATTTTATACATTTTATATTCTATTACGGGACGCGGAGCTAATATTCATAACCTGAGCTTTTTTCGGCGGTAAAACGGATTAAAAAAATATTAAATCTATTTTTATAATACACATAAATTGGATTTCGTGTTCGCGTGTCTAGGATCATCGACATGATATGAGTTATATGAATGGACAATACATTTTCAAACAAAGCGTTGCACAATTGTTTATTATTTGTCTACGCAACCTTCGGGGTAATTTATCCTGTTTCGAAACGTTCTCTAATACCTGTTATTAATATTTTACAATATCTTTGTTTAGCTCGAGATCGATTTTTTATATACTTCTTTTTCATTCCGCTCGCTTTTACTCGACGGACCCTGAGTTAAAAGAATACAATTTTATAACAAGAGACCCAATTAGAGTAAGAATTCTATCTACAACATTGTTATTCTATTTAGTGCGCAAAGCACTGAAAATGATTTCAAAAAATAATAAGTACATACCAAAAAGGTAATACAACTCTAGTTTATATCCTTCTTCTGGATAGGTTAAGGATTAGATACAAGAATCTTATTGCTTTTTTTGGCCTGGAATTAATTGAACCGTAATGGAGTTTGAGCCAATATGAAAGGAAGGTTTTTGTGTTGGAGTAATCTATAAAATAATCTTTCGTAAACTGCAGGATAACAGATTAGAATTCATACACGCTATTATATACAGTATTATCAAATCAACACCCTTCCACGCTACTTCCTATATGTAAAATACTCATTCAAGTTTTGAATATCAGATAAAAACAGCCTTGTTCAATATTGCTGTTTTTGTAATTCGTAATAAAAATATTAATTCAAATTGTCAATTAATAAAAATATTGTCCAGTTTCTGCAAAGATCATAAGTGCAATGCATTACTATCACTTAATCTAAAGTATCTTGAACTAAAAAAGCTTTTAAAGAAAGAGAATCATAAATAAATAGGTAAATAGGCAAAAAAACTACTTTGTAGACTTAAATCGTGTCATGCTGAACTTTGAACTTGCTCGAATAAAAAACTAGGCGTTTCCTTTTGCATTGTATGCGGCTTCTTCAAAACACACGCGTTCAAGAGGATATTTGAAACGAGGAAGAAAAGCAGTAGGAACACTAACGCAACGTATCAACTATGCTAGAAATAAAATCGCAGACTTAAAAGAGAAGAGTAGATGAATTAAAATATTTTCTGAAATATTATACTGATGTGTAATGTCTTTTTATTTGTGTCAACAAGGGCTAAAGATGAAGGTAGTGTTTATAATAATAACTAAGCGACGTATAGGGTCATTCAATTGTTTCTCGCGCAATCTTTGTGATACTTGTATACATTCTTGCCTTGTGTGAATTCAACTTAACAATTGATCAATGTTGTGGTCAATCTCCAAGATGGGGACGATATCCGTTTAATATCATGCTAATCAAGATGATTCATATAAACAATTTGGTGGGGCTTAACATGTTATTTTTTATACAATTATTGTGTGTGTTGTATTTTTGGCGTCCAGTCATGGTACATTAAAGTAAGTTCATTACATATCTTGGACGCTAATTAGTACGACCTCAATTTTTCTAGGCTACATATTTTTGGCTGCCAACGTGGGGCCCCAATAAGTTAATAGGCAGACGGATTAATAGATGAATAATATTGCACACGAAGAAAAGCTTATTTTTGTGTATAAGAAAACCTCTAATCGTTTCTTGGTATTATTTTTGTATTGTTATTGTGTCTTGTTGATGAAATATGCTGTTTTTGATTGCATTAAAGTAAGTTCATTATATATTGTTGGCGCTCATTTGAGAGGCTTCTATTTATATAATACTTTATAAGTTAATACTGATGGAATTTAAAGAATAACACAGAAAAGGTATTTTTGAATAATAATTAAATAAAAAAGGATGGCAGTAACCCAACTGTTTTATCTTTTCTTAAATTTTTTTATTTATCTATTTTTATCAAATTGTTAGCCAACCAGACAAGTATATGCGTGTCTTTCATTGATCTTTATGTGGCACCAACGGATATGTTTCTTGGACTTAGGGTTTAATGATCAATTACCTTAAATGTTAGATTAAAAAGACCTCGGTGTCTGTTTGAATTTTAGGATTTTCTAATATAAATGTTTTGAAATTTCTTTTTTAAAGGATCTGGGAAATACAGAATTCAGGGAATTCTGAAGATAATTATCAGGTAAGTATCGAAGTATCTTGTTTTGATAACTTTTGTTTGTGATTCCTTAAAAGCGTTTCGACGTTGAAATCATGTTATCGCTACTTATACAAGCCCCTGAGACCCCGAGATGTACGATTTTACCTATACAAATGGACTTTATCCTGATCACAACCAGTTTGTGAATTCCAAACAGCTTCCTGCTCGTAATTATATGTTAAGCTCTAATTAACTTAACAGTGTCCTAAATAAATTAGATTAACCGATCACATCTAGTCAGGTTTGAGGGACTACTAACTATAAATAGAACATTTAATGCATCGTTAAACTGGAACATTTGAAAATTGATTTCGATTCCTCTGGTAGGAATCAATTATTTTAATAATTAACCAATATACTACATCGGATACCAGATACCATAAACCAATCTTTTATGTAAGTATTAGCTTGCAATAGCACAGGTATCTGAGTAGTAACTTAAGAAACGAAATTTAAAGAAAACGACGCAAAAGCGACATGTCGACTCAGAACGGTCATGAAAAGTAATCTAAAATTTACTTAATATCTTTCCGCTGATTTACTTTTTTCTAGAAATCGTATTTCTCGACTACAGAGGAAGTAGATTAAAAAAAATTAAGTTGTTGCTTGAAGTTGGATCTTCACATCTGTCCGTTTACTGTCGGCGACCAAGCAAAATTTATGTGAAGTAAGGTGAATCCGTGAGAACGAGGGATACGCATTGCATATCACACACAAAACTAACGTAAATTACGTAAAATTCCCAAGATTTCTTCCTCTTTACAATACGATGGTGTTTGATTGATCAGATTATATAACATACGTTAGATGGGAATGTTTAAGTATCAGATGTGGATTTGTAAACTAGTTATACTTTGTTACCACTTCAGTTACATAATAAAAAAATACTGATGCTATTCTACACTAAAACAAGGATTCTAAGAATAGACAATTCTAACTGTGCAACTAAGTCCTCGGAATAAGAAACAACAAGAAACTAAATCAATACTTAATTAAATGGCTAGACGTTGTCGCTGCACCTGCACAAGGAGCACTTTATACTTTAAACTCATTACTAATTCCTTTCTAGAATCAATGCTGATATTATTATGTATACTTAGTTTGAGTTTAGTACGAATCAATCTTATAGAGAATATCCGACATTTCGAGTAGGTATAAAAGACTTTCTTATACCTTTACAATAATCCGAATACAATTCTATTTAATAACTCGCCCATTTTAAGAATAACCCTTTTATTTTTATTGTAGTACGGTACGTACGGCATTAATTAGTTTTGCTTTTACTACTTCTCCATTGTATATCCCTGAACAAAAGTAATGAAATTATTTTCTGAAACTATAATCCTTAAAAGGTCACAAGGTTTTCAGGTTTATATACTCCCACTTCATTAAATGCATTAAAGTTAAGATAGAAAATTCCATGTAGTAAGGAAGATTAGTAAAACTGTAGAATCACCGCATTTAGCGTTAAAGTTAGTTACAAGACTCCCAACTAAAACATTTACCCCGTCGTCGTCGACGTGTACTCTGTATACTGGCTGCAGGAAGTTTAAAACTTTGTTACTACCTAGTTATGGAAAACTTCTCCTATTTATATTAGATTGCTTTCATGGTTAATTAATGTTTTAGAAACGTATAATTCATTCTGATATATATCTATTACCGGTTGATGCATTTGATTTTGCCCTGGTTAAAAAAAAGAACGTAAAAGGATAGGTATATCCCTTCGATCGAACATAATCTTTATAAATGCCATAACTGTGAAAACATTATTGTGCTGCTTTCTCAATAAGCACAAAACACTTTACGTCAATCACGTTACAAAACGCTTGCCAAATTAACGTGATAATGGTGGTGGCGACGGAAAGCTTTAAAATGCGCACAGATTTGTGGAAGGAAAAACTTATTAAAGAGAAATTTAAAATTTCCTTTCAGAACTGTAACATGTAACATGTAGGTATGTGTAAGAAAGAACAAGTTTTATGAATGGGGTAATTTTAATGGATATTTCAAGTAAACAAGATTATCTACTTATGAGGATTAGTGCTATACATTTAAGCTTTGAAAACTTAAAAGACTGAAAATTAAATATGAAATCATCGGATGAAAACAGCTGGGATCCATGAGAATTTATTATAAACTGCAAAGATTGTATATATAAGACTGATTCAGTTAATCTCGATCTGTTTGAGCAAGAGGAAAACCCATTGAGTTAGATAATGTAACAATTGCATTTCAAGAAAACAAACACAAATAATCAAATGGGCGAAAACAGTATCCCTATCAAGTTACGAGTAGAATGGAATATATGTGGAAAAATTCGTTTACTACTTAGCAACAACTAAACGTAATTACTAATCAATACAAGTAAGCTTAACACATCTAAACTTATAATACACATTTACTTCAAATTTTTGAATTGGTATAAAGTTAAATCAATAATCATCATACTGTAGGAATTTATCTTGTAGTAAATAAACACTTCTTACGCCGATTGTGAGTATAAGTTTAAGTTTATTGACAAGCACTAAGTTCACTGCCAATATCAGTTTACTGCCTAGAAAGTAAAAGTGACATATCATTGTGTTAAAGTGCCATTTTAATAACTTAGCATTAGAAAAATGGTTGCTATGAAAAACAAATTTAATTTAACTGTCGTTAAAAGTTGCTAAGCTATGTAATATTTATATAATCTATAATATATCCTAAATTAGAAATATTTATTTGAAGATATGTGTCAAATACTTACATAATATGAAGATTTAAATGTAAATTGTTTGCGCAAAACCAAACATTTAGTGAATATTTTTAATTATGCTAAATTTTATGTTAAGTTTTATTTGTATATGAAATGTTTATCAAATAGGATATACTTTTAAATATTAATTTTCTAATATCATAGAAACATTGAATGCATAAATGTCATAATGATGTTTGAAAATATAATAAGAATCTGTTATTCAATATTTACTATCAGCGGTTATGCTATTTAAGGTATTAGTTACCTTTTACTTATCTTTACCTTTAGAGTCTTGTAAATCTATATTTTGTTTTCTTTTATCTATTTTGAGACTTCTAATTATGAATGAGTGCTTAACTGAGTTCTTTGATTAAGAACTTATTTAATTATTTAATAATAATTTTATACGTTTAAAAGTGACAGTTCAGAAATATTTATCAAACCTGACAGAAGAATTTGACTTCAACCTCTATAAATGAATATTATAAGATAAAAATGTTAGATTTATTTCTTTTGTATATAAATCTTATGTATTTGATTTATTCTTTCAGAGCATATAGGAATTCACTTACGGTTTTGACAGTGATCTGTGTTTCAAGGTAAAGTATTCACTTTTGTAATAAACGTTCTTTGTAGCAACACTTTTGAAACTTTCATATGGAACAAAAGCACTAAACCCTTTTCTTTATTTATTTATTTAAAACACTTTTCATAACACAAACCTGATGAACTTAGATGTGTCTCTTCTTTTTATCCTTGCAGGTTCTGTTTGCGATGAGTGGTGTAATTGGGCCCCCTTCAGCTTTGCTGTCGACACCATACAATTCAGCCTCCGTCCTCGATATCCCGGAGTTGCTGAAACGTTTAGGTAACTGTCGAAAAGTTTAATTTAATTTCCTACGGCAGCTTATATTGTTGACTTTAAACGATTTTTCTTAGTTTTCAGTTTACTGGTACATCGATGAATTCACTTTCAGCTTGCCTCGATGTCTCGCCTTCAACAGGATTATTCGTATGTTTAGAAAATTTAGATAATTTTCTTCTTTATTTTACTTTCTTCTTATAATATAATGATAATTAAAACTCAGGGACTCTTTACAGATTATCCGAAAACCAGTCGAAACATACAAAAATTAATGTGTGCAACAAGAAAGACAAACAATATAGGTAGCGCAACAAAGATAGAATGCAATCATGGCTAGGTAGATTTTTACCAATAACAAGTAAACAAAGAACAATACCTGTCACAAATATTTTATCTGTCATTAAAAGCATAAAGTGAGGTTAAAATAATTATGTCGATATCGTCAATTTTATCACAATTTGTTATTAGAATATTAGAAAGTTCAAAATGTATACGCAGAAAGAAATAATTCAAATTATTAAATGGATTTATGGAGGAATGGATTTTATGCTCTTAATGACAGACGTTTTTGCTTGTTTGCTTGTTATTCGAAAGAGATATTTAGTTTAAAAATTTACCTAGCCATGATTGCATTCTCTCTTTGTTGTGATACCCATATTCTTTATGTATTCCTTGTTGTACTCATTAACTTTTGTATGTTTAGATTGATTTTCAGATAATCTATATAATGGTTTAAAATTTATCTTAACTTTTTTAACAAATTTTAAATGAATACATAAATTTGACATCTTGAATTCATTTTCGTATATTTTTATAATTTATTTTATTTATTTATTTACCTTAGATGCCAATACAATTTTATTCTCCTTTTCTTAACTTAATATAAACGAACCTTGGTCATTATTTGGATTATACTCAATGTGCTTATCTTGGCTCCATGAAACTTCATTAATATTCTCTATTATTTATTCTCATTAGAATTAATGGTCAAATTGTATCGTGGTAACCGTGATCTAGACTATATTGGGGTTATATTCTTCTATGAATGAAATTTTATTTATTGTTATAAAATCATATTTTTATTGCCAGTTTCTTATTGGTACTAATTACAGTTTGTTTTTCAGAATTAAACTGCAAGTGAACTTCTTCTATTGCTTAACAGTTCTTTTATTTGAAATCAAATCATGTATGAATACCAAAATCAATAAATCTCCACTTATTCTGAATTTTTTGTGATAAATTAATTTTGAAATATAATATAAATACAAAGATTAGTTAAAGTTTCACAAGTTTTATTAATATCTTAACCTGACAATATTGTTTCGACACTTTGTGTCATTTTCAAAGGTAGATAAGATTGATTAACAAACACGTTGTTAAGGATAAATACATAGAAAAAATAGGTAACTAGATACAATACATAACAAAAACTAAATATCTAACACTTATAATAATTTAGTAATTCTAGAATTACTAAGGTCAGTTTGTTCATTCATTAAAGGTACTGTGCGTTTATGTCTGTATATTTCAAAAGCTTCTAAAATGTCTAATTTGTGTTTGTTGTTGCAAAAATGTAAGAATTTAATGTTGTTTTGAGGTGTCATTGGGTGCTTCCGTTCCAAAATGTGTTTGGCATAATTCGATTTTTCTGGATGTTTAAGTCTATAAGAGCGTACGTGTTCTTTGTATCTTATGTCGAAATTTCTAAGTGTTTGTCCAATATAAACCGAGTTACAAAAAGAACAATTCAAACGGTAAATGCCGGATTTCATGATATCTTGTGTTTTGTCTTTAGTATTGAATAAAAATGAAAAGGTGTTGGTGTTAGTTTTATAGGTTATTTTGTAACTGGTGGTTTTTCTTATTATACTTACTTTATGGTTTTTTGTAACTCGGTTTATATTGGACAAACACTTAGACATTTCGACATAAGATACAAAGAACACGTACGCTCTTATAGACTTAAACATTAAGAACAATCGAATTATGCCAAACACATTTTAGAACAGAACCACCCAATAACACCTCAAAACAACATTAAATTCTTACATTTTTGCAACAACAAACACAAATTAGACATTTTAGAAGCTTTTGAAATATACAGACATAAACCCACAGTACCTTTAATGAATGAACAAACTGAGCTTAGTAATTCTCCTTTATTAGAAGTGTTAGATATTTAGTTTTTATGTATTGTATCTAGTTGCCTATTTTTTGTATGTATTTATCCTTAACAACGTGTTTGTTTATCAATCTTATCTACCTTTGATAATGACACAAAGTGTCGAAACAATATTGTCAGGTTACGATATTAATAAAACTTGTGAAACTTTAACTAATCTTTGTATTTATATTATATTTCATGATTATGGAGTTCCACAAAGTAAGGCTGGAGACAGTAAACGCTATAAATTAATTTGTTTGTACAATAAGTTTTCTCAAAAAATTTTAATGACTGATGGTTATCTAGTTAACTCTTTCTATCTTGAGTCATTACTAGCTTAACATACGTGAAAAATATTCCTGAACTCATCTAATTACATTTAACAATGTTCATGAATAATATTCTGAAACTCAACAACCTTTGTAATGATCAATCAAAGAAAAATGAATTAAAACAAAAACCATGAAGGTAAAGCAACATCGCAATATGTTAGATTTTTATATATTTGTCCAAATATGTATTATGTTAAATATGCGTAACATATAAAGATTGACGTATAAATTATTCGATATAAAATAAAGATTTAATAAATATTTTTTATTAAAACAACATTTAGTATTTAAAACACATTTAACAAATATTTATTATATTGTATGCTACTGGAAAAATTGTATACTTTAAAAAGAGTGTGTATTTAGTCCTTAATTATTGGATATCTCCGAAACTATTAAATATCTACAAAATTTTTATAAATATACAAAAGTTTCTTGCTTGCCAAAGCTACATACTTTAAAGATATTTACAAGTATACTTACAGGGTTTTTCAGAAAAGCGGGACAAATAAAGTTTTTTTAATACTTAAATTAAGCTATATATACCAGGTGATAAAAGACCGTCTTTGATTTTAATGTTTGCATTATTTTTTAATTTTACTTTCTCTTGAGTAATACATGACATATACTTTTTTTGTGTATACAAGACGAACCATAATTTTAAAGTTATTCATTTATATTAGTAATTAAAACAATATATGTTTTTACATACATTTTTTTAATGTCATTGATTAAGATACTAAAATATGCCAAATTAAATATTTGATTTTTTTATTCATTTATAAAAACAACAATTATTTAGTAGCAACAAAAACGATAGGTTCATTTTAATGGCAAAATGTGAAATGTTAAGTTCTGCAAAACTTTTTTTAAAGAGTGACTTTATTTCGAAAAGAATTTGCCAAGGCAATTTACACACACGCTGTATATTATATTTTACCAAGAATTGGACAAGAATTAATAATTTTTTTCTTAAATTTTTTAATTATATAAGGTAGTAGGTAATAAATAAATCATAGTTTATTTATTTATTTGAATTTTAAAAATATTCTTTGCAGACAGTAGTATTAAGGTCTTGCAAACACTAATAAAATGATTTCTAAATATGTTTATGTGCAGGATGCTTAAGTTTTACTTTCAGATTTTGATAAATTCAAATGATACTTACTCGGTTTTTCAAATAGAACACACTGTATGTTTTACTAAAAAATTAAAATTAACTTTTATTTAAACTATTGAACTTTTTCTTAAACTTTCTGATTTTTTGCGACAATTCGGAGTTCATTATTACATCACAATCATAATCTGTAATATCTTGGAACCCTCAACAAACATTACGATATTATTGTATTTCATACAACTTTTTACAACCTCAAACAGGTCAATTCAATATTTAATTCCTAATATTAATTTTAACAAGATTGCCATTTGTGTACTTCTGTGTCTTCAACAGTCTTCTCACGAGATTGTATACCTTATTAGTCACGTTGATAAAATATAATTTGTGCTTATTATTTCATAAAAAGCCGAACAAAATAAAAGCTACTTCTCTCTTGAAACACTCTAATAAATTAGTTTTAACCAGAGTACCGCATTTTTAAAATCTCTTTTTAAGCAAACAGACCGTTAGTTTGAGACAAATTTCTTCATTATTGAAATGTTCACAAAGGAACAACACGCTTTTAGAACTATATATTCATATCTTACTAGATTACATCATTATAGGTAGGTGGACTTGTATTTTGTGTATAAATTTTATTTAATATTTTTTTATTGAAAACTTATAATAAGAACTAAATGAAAAACTTAATTATAGCAATTTTTGTTGTTGGTATAAGTATATAGATGTAAAATATTCTATCAAGTAAAACAAGCTTTATAGTAAATTAAACAAGTACTTACCCACTTTTTCAACACATTAATTAAATAAATAATTTATACTAGACATTTTAATTGTTTAGAGTCTTATAAGCTTCATCTCTTTATGAATGGACAACTTCACAGTAAAAGCTGTTAAGTAGCATGATTTAATATAATTATGCGACGGTGTTCACATGTTTCCTTATGATTAATTTATCAAATTTCCGATTTAATAATGTTTATATGAAAACATTCAATTAAATTAATGCCAATAAACGTTTTGTAATATATAGAACTAGCCTTAATAACATTAAAACAATATAAATATCATGTTAAGGACATCATTATTTTGCCAGTTAGTTAATTGTGAAATTGCCCACATAAGTAAATTAAGTTAGTCCTACTATACTAATACATGGAAGAGGAAATCGGAAATCAATACCTACATTTATTTTTATGTGTTGACGATTTTATTCAAAAAGGTATTTATTATACAAATTTTGAATTGTGATAGCTTTTGCATTACGTGGCAAGAAATTGAAAAATAATAGAACAAATGAAATTGATTTTTTAGCAATAGTTTTAGGAAAATCTGAATTTATTTTAAATAATTTTAAATAATACATCATTATATCCGAAATAATGCATATTTCGAAACTGGGCGTTATATTTAGGTAATTATTTAATTAAAAATTCCTTCAAATTAGATTAATACGAACACTTAGTGGTAAAATAACAAGGTAAAACCTAAAACCGAATTAAATATTGAAAAATTTTATATTTTAAAATATCGTACGATATTTGCTGTGTTGATATTCTTTTTGTAACTATTAATAGTAGTTAATTTTCTAAGCAAAGGCCATAAATTAACAATTAAAAAATCGTTCTTGCTCATTTAACATTATAGCTTTGCCTAGACTTCCAGAAAATCAATCCAGAAAACAACTCTGTGCGACTTTAGCGTAGAAATAAGTTAAGATTGCTGTGATCTGTATTTCCAAAATTGTTGTTTGTTGAAATGTATTTTAACTAAAGTCAACAAAAATCTTTTACAGAATATGATCGTTCATAAAGGCTGTAGTGAAACAGAATAGTACTTGGATATCATTTCTCTTAAACGCGTTAAGTAAATATAAAACATTCAGGAAATTTAAACCCCATTAGGGTTGAAAAACTCCATTGGTGATTTTATTATTTATCTGAAATTGTTAAACCATGCATTTTACTTATTAATTTTTATTTATATAAATTCATCTGCCATTTATTATTTAACAAACTTTTAATTAAACTTTTGTAAAATTTTAAATGTAGAGCGAGTCATAATTATATAATTGCATGAATCACAACAATAGGTAATTTAGTAAATGTAGATAAGTTCGTGTATCTATTTGGATTTGATAAAGAAGTACTTATTCAACTTATTAAGTTTTAAATTCATTTCATGTAAAGCGTTTTTTCTTAGTTAAAAGAACGAGATCATGTCTTACTTCTGAAGCTGTTCCTATGGTTATTATTTTGTATAAATAATAATGATTGTTTAGATATTTGTTTAAGAAATAGGTTATAAATAAGTTTTGTGTGAATGTAGTCATAGTTTATGTAATATATTTATTCATGTATAGTTCATTGTCTTGAATAGTATATTTTGTAATCAGTAAGAGTTTTATTAACTTTCAAGGAGGAAAGAGGGTAGGGAGGCAGCATTCAATCCAGGCTTTGAAGTGTTGATGTTAGACTGTTTATATACAAAGAAAGAAAGACGCTTGTTTACAATCGCGTTTTTTGCTGTTTAGGGGTGATCGTGGTGCTTGCTTTGGCCGAGTGTCCTAGTGAATGTTATTGCAAGTTATTTAAACATTATTAAAGTGAAAATTCCAAAAAACTTAACCAACAGAAGTGAAAATTATGAGTAAAAAGTGGTAAGTGGCTTTTATTTATTTTATTTTTTTATTTGACGCCTACACTACGGGGGAACCAACATCTAAGGTCATATGTCCCCCATCTAACATGCAACACGAATACACACATCCATAGTTGAGGTGACGGAATTTTCCAATTAGAAAAATCCCGTCGCCCCAAGTGAGATTCGAACCCAAGACCCTTGGAACACGAGTGATGCACTAACACCACTCGTCCAACGCCGGCCCTAGTGGCTTTTATTATGGTTGTTACATACTCAAGATTAACTGCCATGGGCGTAGCTTTAAATTTTACCCAGTGTTGTTTAAATTATTAAATTTATATTTCAGTGCATTATTTTTTATGCAATAATAAATTATATGTAGGATGTAAAACAGGTGATATAAATCAAATAAATTTGTAGGAGCCAGCAGAGTCTCACAGTTGTTACTAACATTCGAACATTTGATGAAGATGAATTTGCTGAATTGAATATAATAACACAACCAAGGTAACTATAAGCAACAATGAAAAACAAATCGAGAACTTAGTGTAAAAGAATGTTAAATTATTATTAACTACAAAAATCAAAGAATTGAGTTATTGCTATTTTATCTGTTGCAAAAGTTACACTCTACTTCATGTCAAAGAATGATCTCTATTTTAAATTAAAATAGAGACGATTCTTTGACTCAAAGTGTAGAGTTTGCGACAGATAAAACAGCAATTACTCATTTCTTTGGTTTTTGTAGTTAACGTTCTTTGATGCTAAGCCTTCAAAAGTTAGAATACAAGTAATTCAACATGTTGTTGCAGTGTTGAGAAAGAAAGAAGAGATTCTTCTAGCTTAACTTACTGATGTCAAGGGCTCAGAAACTTCAGAAACTTTAAGTGCACATAGTGGACATAATGGTGATAGGTAAATTATACATTATTCTGTAAATATTTGTGGTATCGAAGACTAAGGTATTATTATATAGACGGTCGGACTTGATGCACAACAGGTGCATCCACAACAAGCATAATAGTTATTTATGTATTAAGGGCATAAAGAAGCTTTTATGGCCAGAAGCGTTATTTCTAGCCCGAGGCGTCAGCCGAGGGCTAGGAAAAGGCTGTAGGGCCATAAAAGCAAGTTATGCCCGAAATGCATACACTATTTTATGCACAGATTGTTTTTATCTCAAATCTATTATTGTGTAAAAAATATAATTAAATGAGTACGTAGGATACATCAAGCCGCTGTACGTATACTTATGTGCATATATACGAAGTACGTTACTATAGTTACTATCTAAAATACTTAATTTCAGCTTATTTTCATTGGTGATAAGTTTACAAATTATATTAAGAACCAATCAAGTTCTACAAATACAGCTCTGACATTTAATTGACGTTTCATTATTGCCCATCGGATCATAAAGAGGCCCTTGGGGCATAAAGAGACAGTTATGTTTAGATAGATCTATCAATAATAGTCTAATTATAATGCATCTGTGCATAAAAATAATTTAATGTGTATACGTACTGGATAGTGTTAAAGGCATTAACATCATTTTCTTAAATAAAACAAACCACCCTATTGTCAATTTAATTTTATAATATGTTATTAATATCTTATCATCACTGGCATTTTTTAATATCAAATTGACCGATGTAAAAATGATGTTAACAAAGCCAATGGTATTTTTGAAATCAAATTGCCACTTATAATACCATTAGTAGTCAAAGTTATGTCGACTATTTTTGTGGTGGTTTCACGAATGTCTATCATGCTTGCATTTAAATACCACGAGTGCGCAGCACGAGTGGTATTCGCAAGCATGATAGACATGAGTGTTAAGCACCACAAAAATAGTCTACTTAACTTTGACTACTTATGGTATTCGAGAGACTATTCAACGAACACGCTTTAAAAAATCAAATTGTTTTTCATAAATGTAGCAATGTTACATTTAATAATTGTACGTTCAATACTCAAAAATAAATGTTGTTAAATATTTGTGTTTTATTAAAATTGTCGATTGTTATCACTAGTGAAAATTGTCGACAATTTTCACTAGTGAGAATTGTCGATACAATTCATTTTCATTGGATTAAAAATATCAAATGCTGCATTTTAATTGGTCAATTTTTAATAAATGACATGTGAGTTGAATAGTCAATGGAACGATCTCTGTTTTACCCAAGAAATGATTTTGCACAGTGTTTTAATAGCATCTAGTATCCACATCAAAAACTAATTGTAAATGCACTAGTTATTTATTTCATAATGATTTAGGACAGCAAGGCTAACATGATGCTATTTTATTCTTTTGTTTTCAGTGTAAATGCATAGGATAAAATAATAAAAAATATACTTGCTGTCCTAGATCATTATGAAATCAATAGTGCATTAACACGAGCAGGCTATATTAATAATAATAGTGTCTTTGGTGGTATTATCCATTCACTTTGTAAAAGATCAGAGTTGGTCCTGTTTTATTTTTATAAAGAAGACAACCCTGGTAATTTTATTATTTTATAGTTGTATAATCATATATTATAGAACAAGACGATCAAAAATACTTGATTATACTAGACATATTGCCAGAAACACCACGAGACCGAAGTTCAAGTCTACCTTATAGTAATCTACCTTATACCTATAGTTATCTACCTTATCGATAATCTACCTTATAGTTTGTAATCTCAGAAAAACAAAAGGCTGCCAACCTTCCCCTTTTTACAAAATTAATGGATATTAACACTCAAGACATTTACAATACTGAAAACAATATCAAATAGTTTTTGAGTTACAATAAATGTCTTCTGCAAAGCATAACATTTTTATCATTTTAGTGTACTTCAAGATAAAAGCATTTCTGCTACAAACACTGCTACTGGAGCATCGTCAAGAACCTTGAGTGCATCATCAGGAGCTTTAAGTCCATCCCATCATAAAAGTAGTTCTGCTACTGTTACAGCTCCTGGGGCATCTTCAGAAACTCTAAGTGCATCGTCATCGCACGCTAATGATAGTAATGAAGAAAGGTAATAAAAGCTCAACATGCAGTTTGACATTTAACTAATTAAATTGATAATAGTTATTTATATATGCTACATTAAGTTAAATGTAGAATGCAAATTCATAGAGAAAAATGTATCATCCCAGCTAGGAATTGAACCCAGAACTTTCTTCCGCTATCTAGGCGACATCTCTACATCTGAGCTACCTAAGGCGACTATCAGCAAAGTGATAATTTTTCCATATGAATTAGATATTTAGCAAACATACAACGCTACCTAGATAGTGGAAGGTCCTAGGTTCGATTCCCAGCTGGGGTGATACATTTTTTTCTATGAATTTGCATTCCAAGTGTAACTTAATGTAACACATTAATTCACAAAATAAAGAATTAGCCTTTATCTAAAAGTTAATTATCGAACACTTGGTGGACTTGCAAGATTCAGAAGGTCTCCATGTTGGTACCAAGATTAGACAACGACATTTGCTATGGAACAAAGAAACAATGAAGGTCAAATTGGCAACACAGCTATTGTCGAAAAGTGTAGCAGACGCTTTACTATTTTTATGCAATGACTTGAATTTAGAAAGATTTCAGCATGTCCTGCCTACTGCACGATTTATACAAATCTTTAACGATCTTTTTGATATTTTAAATTCGTTAAATGTATTTGCTACATATTCTTTCAAACGTCCTTTAAGTCCAACAAATGCAAAATAGTTATTTGTATGTCAAGGCCCGAAAGAACAACTTTGCTGGACGAGTCTGAAGATTGCGGGATGAGGGAGCGCAGCGACCGAATCTTGCAACAGGCGAGGCCAGCAAAGTTGTGTTTCGGCCGAGGCGTACACAAAATTTTTTCGTCGACCAATTTGAGGTTGTGTCACAGATTATAAATTTGCATACAATAACTATTGTTTTGATTTCTCGGGGAGAGAATTTAACAACGCATAATTTGCTTGTTTCTGCAGATCTGGCGGAGTATTAAAAATATTGCTGTCACTGTCTTCGTCCATAATATTTAACTTCGCAAATAGGTATTCAAATTATTAACAATAACCAGCACCAATGTGACCAAGTTAACGACAATTTGAAGGTTATGTAACATAATTTGACAGATTAATATTAAAATGATACAGCATTAATCAAGCAACTTACAATTTACAGCTATATATCAAGTTGCCTATATCACCCTGCATGAACCGAAAGTGTTTTTTCAGTACAGAACTGTCATTTTCGGTTCATGCTCCAGCAAAGCGTCGTTTTCGGTATTTAAATTAGTACCGAATAGACAACTTTCGGATATGGTCGACGAAAAATGTAATTTTTGAATATTTGCAAGAAATCGAGATTTATATCAAAAGCCTCAACTTTCCGAATGATGTACTTCTAAATTCAGCAAGAAAAACTGGATTCCTGGGGTTTTTGATTTGTATAAATAGTTTACGAGGCTTATATAATGATGTTGTGAAGACGCAAACCTTACGATATATCTTAACATATAAACTCTCACAAGATCATTTAGAACATTTTTTTGGTGCTATCAGAAGTAGAAGTGGATGTAATAACAATCCTTCCGCTAGACAGTTTGAAAGTTCCTATAAACGGTTACTTGTACATCACGAGATTAAATCTAGTGAAAAAGGAAATGCCATAAATGTAGACAAAATCCCAATTCTCACATCTACAGTACCAAAATTAGCAAGCAATGAACTTGGAGAAGATACAGAGGATGATAAGAATTTCTTTGATGATGTAAACTATGAGATTGAAGCTTATCTTTCAATTTCAGTATGGCATTTGACTGATTATGTAGCAGATGTGGTGGCATATATTGCAGGATTTGTTGTGAGATGTTTGAAAAAGTGTGTTACTTGCACAAAATGTTTATTACTTTTAGAAGACATGGAATGACATTCACAACTCCAGAAACAAGAAGGGTATTCCAAATTAGTTAATGCCTCTCAATTTGTTGTGAACATTTGCAAAGTCGGAGGAACAACTTTCAGATATTTTTATAAACACAACACTCGTTCAAATATGCAAGTAGTAGACATAATAAGCTTGTTGATCAATTTAGCATATCAACATATGACAGCTGAAATTTTTACTTTTCTAGGGAATCATTTATATGATGGTGATCCTTTAGACAACCATATTACAGAATTAATTAAATTGATATTTAAAAAATACTTCAAAAAATGCACCATGTGGACAGAAAGCGAGTAGCTGCAACTTCTAAGAATCGCATTCGAAGCGTTTTAACAAAAACTATTTTATTCAGGAATCAATAGTAAAATTAACATAATGTTATGCCTCATCTGTTTTTATAAATGTTTTAGCAGAATTGAACTTGAATTATTACAACTTCTTTTTAAGCCTTGTTTAATTAACTTGTTCAGTATAACTTCTGTATAATAATAATTTAAATATGTACAATTTAATTAATAATTACCTATTTCCTATCATTTCATTCTTGAATTGAATTAATTTCTAAAAATCATCAGGAGTCTTGATAAAGATAACGAATCTATATCAAAACGTCGACAAATTGATGAATTTGTAATAAATAAATTTTAGGACTGAATCCCATGAAGTTTTATTCAACTTCAAATTATCAACAGTCGTGATTTCATCAATAGTGAATTGTACAGTCATTAGCAAATGTCTTGTCCCGAGTAAGGGCGCTGCTGCTTTAAGAATCGAAATACCGCTTATACTGTGTATGAAAGAGACCGAATTAAACAGAGATGAACAACTACCTGGGCAAGATATTTAAAATCTTTAAAGTTTGTTTGAAAATATGCTTGTAAAACTATTGTTACTCATTCTATTCAAAATTTCTTTGACACACTTTATAAAATAGTACTTTTAAATGCAAGCATCTACTAGTTAAACGAAGTTATATAGGGTGTTTATGTTTCATTCTTTACCTTTAATAAAAAAATAACTAGATGAAAATAATAATGAAAACAATAATCAAAAAATAGAGGTTTAGGAGTATTTTAGATAATTAAATAATTGTAGAAATTAATGTAAATAAATAAAAATAAAGTAATAATATAGGCATTTATTTATGTAAATACTTTAAAATTTTAAAAAGTTATTAATATTCAGTTATTTTAATAAAAATACTACAAACTAAAAACAAAACAGTCACAAAACAAAAGTTAAGAAATACCCTTGAGAAAGCATAGAACATTAATATATGTTTACCTGAAATTTTTAGAAAATATTTGTGAAAGATTACAGATTTTTTAAATCCCGTGTCTTTTTAAGTGGATTAGTCAATGGGTTTAATTTTTCTCTCTAACACATTATTCTGTCAATTACCCATCTCTCTTTCTTGTATGTATTACCTGTGTGCAAAAGTTGAACCCTTTTTCATAAACATTCCATTCAAGATATAATCCTGTGAATATACCCAAACTGTGTACTCGCTACCTGTTAATTTATTTGACTGGTAACTTCTGGGAACTTTCCCTGAAGGTGAATAAACCGGCACTTAATGTTTAAATATGCCTCGTTTGTATGCCCAATCTGATTCTACTTTGGAAACTCGGGGAATGATTATTAGTTTTGATTATATATTATTTTTAGTATTTTTGACAATAAAAACTTATTACAGTTAGTACTGTAACGAGATTAACACTGGATGGAGTGTTAGGGCTACTTATAATTAATTCTTGTAGAAGGAAATAAAACACAAGTTTACTTCTATGAATTATTTATTTGACTCTAACAGTTTATTAATTCGCGTTGTCTAGTACCATTTCGTATCTATGCAAAAAATATATGAGTTGTGAGTCGTTCACAACAGTACTAAAAATTTAGTTTTTTTATTGTTTACAAAATAATTAAACTTTGTAAATAAACAAATCAAACTCGTAAATAAATTAATAGAGTTTATAATAAAGTAGAAAAAAGCCCACGATATTTATTTCTTAAAATAGAAGAAACGATAGTAGAAGTGAAACGCTGTTTTGTATTTCAGTAAAATAAGAAACTCACTTGAAAATCGCAGTTTTTATTACTCTATTGTTGTTATACAAAGCCACTCTAGGTAGGGTAGCAACCTTTAAAACTGGTTATGTTTGCTGTGTTGTTTGTAAACAAAAGAAACTATGCTCCGAAACGTACGTCGTTTCTTTTACCAGATTTGTTAAATGTGTTGCCTACTCGGGACAAGACTTTTGCTAATGACTGTACGTGGTATGGGTTTTTTTATGTTCTTTTTCATTTGTAGTTTTGCAACTTAGCCATAATAAGTTTCATAAAGAAAACTTAAACAAAATAAAAAATATTTTAATAAGTAATGCTTATTCACCAAGTTGGTTCTCAAGAAGAACAACCATGGTAATGGCACAGTAAGGGAATAAATGACTCTACTAAACATAACTAATTTGTATTTTAGGCTCACATTAAAGGTTTCTCAGAAAAACTAAAAAAGATATTTTCAAAGAGTAACATTTTTCTATTGCTTTTAAACAAAATAAAAATACAAGCAAATTATATTTAATCAACTAAAATGTCTAATAAATCTAATGTGATTTACTATATCCCTTGTGCAGATTGTAATGATAAAGAAATAAAGAAAATAAAGTGTTACATAGGAAAAATATGTTGCTGTGATCAAATGAAGGAATCTAGTGTCAATAAAACTACAAACAATACAAAAACTTCATTAGTTCAACATACAAAAAGTTGTAATCATAAATTTAATTTTTTCTTTAAATTGATCAAGTTAAAATTTTAAAAATAGAAACAAATTTAACAAGAAGATTATACTTGAAATGCTGCCAATACAAAAAAAACCAAAATAACACTGTATACTTCCAGACTGACATTCAGTTCCATATATGTATCATAATGTAAGTAGTCACACCTAAGTAAGGAACTGACTAGAATTAAATATTGAAGACATCTAAAAATGTATGTGAGATAAATCAGCAATGTGGCTATCTTATTAAAAGTGCAAATTGGGGATGATAGCATTATCTCTTAACTGCATTCTATCTTATCTGATATACGTGACTTACGTATATAGCAGGTTAGGTAAATTATTTAAGTAGGTTAGATGTTAAATTTAAAATTTAATTTTGAGGTAAAGGTCAGTCTGTCCTAATCAGTAGACAAGTAAATTTCATTCTGTCATCAGATATGGGAAGTAAAGACTACTATACGTTATGTACAAATCACTGTAAAAAGGGTTATAAAATGTTTTATTCTTATTGCAAAAATTGCAAAAACAAGTGGAATTAAGAATCTGATTGTGTTCGCTTTAATGCAATTGCATGTATGTAATTAGCGGAAAGAAAAAACATTTTAAAGTAACTATGTACTGCTCTATTAACTATAAAAGAAAGATGGAACGCAGTGTATAAATTACAACGGATTTATAAAATGCCCAAAATAATTTTTTATTTTTGTTGATTAACTTCAGATTTAGATATTTTATTGGAATTACCTGAAATACTATGCAGGGTGTGGTAAATTACAACAAACAACATAGAAACTAATTTTGAAACTTTGAATGTTATTTATATTTTCGACAAAAAGATAATCAATTGGCATGGTTATTATATGGAACACATTCTGCAGCTGCTATTGTGGAGATCGAATAAATGGCAATTCTAGATGCATGTAAATTAAGTAGGATCTATATTATTTTCCTACAAAGGAACGAGGAATTGGAGTCTGGTTCAGTGAAACTACAATTTTTACTGGATGCATCATTAATTTAAAATTATTAATTGATTCATTAATTAGTTCAATTTGGCTTGATAAAACAATTCAATAATATAATTAAATTATTTGAGTTAGAATAATTTTGTGTAGCCCATATCAATTACCTAAATAAATCATCATTTTAAATGTAAGAAGAATGTTTGGATTAACGAATTAAAATATTTTTCCGAAAATGGCGTCTAATTGTTTCCTTAAAACGAAGATTTGCGTTATTTTATAAAACTGTAAATCACGCATTATTCATACAAAATAAATATAAAGAAATACCATTTTTATATATTTATTTAATACCTACAATTTTTCTTTATATTACGGAGAAAATCACGAAAAAACTTCACCAATTAAAATTTTACAGAACTGATCAAACTGTTGTACTAATAGGTAGGCAACCAAGTTTACACTACCGTTAAAAAGATAACCTTACAATTAGAGTTTAATTAAGAATGCGTCGAGTGAGTGAGAATTTCTGAAATATGTCAGGTATTTTAATAGCGTAGTTGCTGATAATAAAATGAAATTAATATTCTTTTTCTTCCTTGATTATAAAGCATTCATCACATTTACTACTACGAGCTCTATTTTTATTATTAACATAAACTTACCATTACCGCCTGCTTTTTGTTAGTCTGGAAAATAACAGTCCACTTACCTAAAATGAAAAACACAAAATTTAATTAACGAACATGTTTGCGTCAATCAACGAACTACTAGCAAAAAACTAAAATATAATTCAGTGCTTGAAGTACACATTTAGCAATTAGCAATAATTACACTCGTGTGACATTTTATAAATACCCATACATAATTTTAACACTTTCACGTCCTCCATAATAAAAGCATGCATATACGTGTATGTGTATATAATTATTAATGTTGTACGCTTCAATATACATGTATATACATGTTAAGAAAACAAAAATAAAAAACGGTACTGAAAATTTGCGTTCCCAAAATGTGCTTTTAACAGCTTTTTCATTGAAACAATCAAATCAATAGAAAACCGTTTTTCATAGAACGATGCAATTTTAAATAATTTAACATCTCTCGTGTTACGGCAATATTTATAGTACATAGAATTTTTATTTTGTATTCTCTCAATATTTATACAAGTGTATAACAAAAAGTGGCAATTCTATTATAAACGTGCAGACACAATTTAAGATATACCGCTCGTTTCACCCAACTAGGAGTACAGTTCAACGGTCGCGCCAGACGTGTACATACAGCCTCGGCGCGCGTCTTCCGATTTCCGATTGAATTACCGTACCATCCTCTTAGTTATGTGAACTCCTCTGTATACAATTAGACTCACTTTCTTAATACAGGTACTGTCTTTAAAGGCATTGTCTCGTCAAACTGAACACGCTGACCGATTTTGGCCAAATTAAGTAATCTAAAAATAATTAAAAATATGTGCTATCAACAGTCTAGCGAATTCAATATTTTTAATTTGCTAAATTTAATTCATAATTAAACATATAATTTAATAAGCAATAAAAATTATAAAGTTTCGCATACAGATGTCAGTACAACATGTCTCATTTCATTATCAATAGTACATATAGGTAGTATAAACATGTCGCTAAGTTATATAAGACAACACTATATATAACGGTGTCTCCTAACCACGCATTGTATTTGACTAATTGCCAATACGTATTTCGGTAACGATGTTACCTTTTTCTCGGCATAAAACCGGCTGAATATAATTCTAAAAGTTGTTATAACCCTCTTCTGGGTGCATTTTTTAAAGGGCCAATCAAACACCATGCGAAGCAATTTTAACACAAACATGCAACTAAGGATAAATACATCTTTTTATACATGAAGGAAAGAGAAAAAGGAAGCTTAACAAATATTTTTATGACGCCCACATGTTTGAAACCGAGGCCCGGGGGTAGGTTGACTTAAAGTAGTTTAAGATTGTTAGTTTTAGAAAAATCGTCCGTCCTATTTGTAAAACATTTAACTTTCACTTAAAATTACGTTATTTTGAAAACAAAAGGTTCGAAAATGAAAAAATTCATTTTCTCTGATGAAAATGTATCCCACCCGGCAAAATTAATTATGTTTGTCAAACTATTTTTGTCAACTTTCCCCGGATTTTATATCGGCGTTAATAGTATCGAACTATCTATATTTCCCAGCTCTTTGTTTAATAAATTCTTGTTCTTTTTCATACAAATACTTTCATATGCATCAAATTCTCTGGGTGAATGAACATTTTTAAGCAATTTCAATTTTTCTACTTTAATCACGTGCACTGTATCAGGTATATGTTTAGCTACACTTGATTTTTCTAGGCGATTGTATTTAAAATCGGCTATGTCTTCTTTGAACCTAGTTAAAATTGATCTTTTTGTCTTTCCAACGTAACTCATATTACAATCATTGCAATTCAATTCGGTATATTCCCGATTTCAATTTTTTAACAATTTTATCTTTCGGATTGCTTAACAGGTTTTTTAAAGAATTATTTGACGTATAAGATACTCTCATGTCCTCGTTTTTAAATACACCATTCAAACCTTTGGTGATTGAGTGAGAAGATAGTTTAATCAACTTCTTTGGCTCATTTTTTAGTGGTAATTAATGTACTCGCGTTTCGAATGCTATGTTTGTATTTGATTTTCTGTAATAATTTGTCAATGTTTTTAGAAGAGTAACCATTACATAAGGCTAATTCTTATATAAAACTTAATTCCTTGTTAAACCGATTTTTGTTTAATGGGAATTTCGCTAATCTGTTCAGAAGGAAACTAAATGCCGCCATCTTATGCTGCTCACAATGATTTGATTCCACTATAAAGTACCTTTCAGCGCTGGTTACTTTTCTATAAACATCGATTTCTAGTGCATTGTTATTGTTTCTAACTGCTCGACTGTCAAAGAAGGACAGTTGCTTGTTCGCTTCTTTTTCCATCGTGAATTTAATGGTGTTAAATTTCGAATTTAATTTATTCATAAACTCATCTATGTCGCACATTTTTGTATTAAACACCGCGAAAATATCGTCCACGCATCTTAACCACACTCTCGGAAAATATTTAAATTCCATTATCAACGTTGCAAAATTACTCATGAACAAATTTGCTATGAAAGGGAGAGTGGATTGCCCTCACGTTGTTCAAAACATTTTCCGGTTACTTGAAATTTGTTCTGATTCAGACATAATGAAGTTAAACGAATGTATTTTGTTCACTTTTTCTCAGAGTACCGGTTAACATGACCATCTGGTTTACAGCTGCTAATTATAAAAAGGTTTCCATCAGGTACTTCCCATTTTAGTAATCGTGTTAAATAGTTGTTCTAGGGTTGTTTTCTGTGTTCCCATTTTTCAGGGTCGTGTCTGGTTCTTTATTAATTTGCAGACTCTTCTGCTATTCTGCCTCATATCCAGATTAGTAAAAGACTGTTCCATTGCTTTGCTATTTTCGCTAATACGGCTTGGAGAAGGTTTTCACCCATTTAGATAGTGTCTTCGGATAAACAACCTTCTTTATAAAGGCTCTCTCATTTATCTAAAATGTCTTTAGAGTTTTCATTTAAACCGTATGTTAGATGTCTTGGGTTTTCGTGAGTTCCAACTTTGAGATGTTCTTATCTAGAGTGGAAAAAATGCCCAGCTTAACTTTGGGAGGGTAGAAAAAAGTTTAGTTCTGCCGGAGCCTCTGATTTTCAGAAATTAAGTTTTTAATATTTTAATATACGATCTGTTTAGGTTTTCTAGCTTTATAGTTTTAAACCCTCACATTTTCAGGCTTTCTGAATATCGATTGTTCGAGACTGTTTAAAAACCTTTACCTAATTTCAGTTTTGAAAGGTTTAGGTTTTGGAAGGCTTACTTACATTTTGAATGTTTATACGGCCTGAAAGTTTTCCTCTTTCAGTTTGAAATCATCAAAGCATTACACCTGAAAACCCTAAAATGTCGCAATGTTCAGATTTCAGTTAAAAGCGTTGAAATCTATATTGTACGTTTATAAGTTTAAAGCTTGGAAGTTATAACGAGTACGAAGGTTCCAACACGATGATGCACTAGTACATTACCCAAGCAACATCTAAGTAGCAGTAACTGAGATCGGAACTTTGATTAAGTAGTTGTTACGTAACTACAACTAAATTTATGACTTTATAGGTTTAATTGCTTCAATTCTGAATATTTTGGTAGTTGTGTAGTTGTTTATATTATTTATTGGAACTATGTAGTTCCATTACTTCTAAGTAACTTTTAAAGTATGCGGAACGGTATTGCCATTTAGTATAATTACTTTAAAGTCGTTGCAACTTCAAAGTAGTATTATGATTATAGCAGTAACTTGCCCGAAGCTACTTTAAAGTTTTTAAAATTCCTAGTTTTAAAAGTAGTACTGAAAGTTCCTGCCTTCTACCTGAAACCATTGCTTAACCCTTTAAAGTAACAGAACCTTACAGTAGTATTGAAAGTGAAACTTACATTTTTGCTACCCAGGAGAATCACTTTAAAGTAATAATTTTTCGTAAACTACTCCATCTCCTTATTTACTTGTAAAATGTTGGAGGCCATTAATCAATTTGCAATTTGTTATTATTGTTATTAGGTGTTTTAGTAAATAACCTTCAATAAAAATAACAAATTGGTGCCAAATTGTGCCTTAGGAATTGTTATGTAACTTGAAGTTGGCAACATTTATTTGTAGTGGTGTAACTAGCCATCCTGGCCCGTCCGTCAGTACCACTTGAATCGGCTAGGAGGACACACATCTAGTATAGTGTATGTATCCTGCTCACTTAATATTAATAGAGTTAATAATTAATGACAATAATTGAGTATCTTTTATTTAAACACATAAAAAAACAAACAGGAATAATATAAAAATGGTTTCTATCGTGTGTATCAACTTATAGGTATTTTTTGTCATATTTTATTAAAAAATATATTTAAAGGCGCGTTGTTATTTTTCGACCTATCATCATCACATGCAACAAAAAAGTTGCAATGGTTTATAATTTTGGTTTACTGAAATGACAAAATATTCAAACAATTCATCGCTCTTTGTATTATTAAGTACGTATTACAAATAAAATAGTAATCCATTTTATGACACGATCGCATCATTAGTATAGAAAACGATGATGAATAATAAATATTTGTTAAGTTGTAAGAGTAAGAGAGAGTAACCACGCGACACGATGTGTCAAAGAGAAGAGAAAAGAAGTTCCACGAAAGTAGCAATCACTACGCCGCACGAATCTGTACTTGTGACTATTGGCAAAAATTTAATAGTTCCACTGGTACGTAGCGATGACTAAAAATGCTGCTTGGGTATCGTCAATGTCTTAAAAATTACTAAGATCCCTCGCCCATTTCAGAAATGCCTGCGAATTCTCCCCTTATCGCAAATTCGGAAAACCAGGCTTTCAGAAGACGCCATCCATACATAAATAATTGACTAATATTTTAAATACTTAAAAATATTTTTAAATTATTTTAAATGGTAGTTTTTTTCCATCTGATGACAATAATTAGGTTTTTGTTGACTAGTTTACAATTGATTTTCTAGGAACGGCCTTATTAGCTATTATGACATTATGTGCTATAACAATAACATTTCCTTTAATCTTTTTTACATTTATTATTAACCCATTAGTATTATTTCAGTAACTTTAGGCAGACTTATTATGGTACACTTACTAATAACCTTTAATTACACGTGTCGTATTTGTTTTGTATTAATCCATCTATTATATTCATGACATTCATTAGACATACATAAATACTAGACAGGGCAGTCAAACTAACATGATAGAAATATCTAATCACGCAGTAGATGTGGTTTAGTGTTTATGTTTATAGATATGTAAATACAAAACTAATAACAAAATCCTTAATTACGTTTAGAAAAGCTAATTATATGATTTTCTTAATTCTAGGACGAGTGTGACGTCTGAATCCGATTATCTTATCGTTATTTCTGATATAGTTTGAATAACAGAAGGGTGTGCAAGGTGCATTTTTGGTCTAATTTAATGAATTGCTCTTGTTTTGTTGATTAATATTCCACATATTTCTCTCTTTTTCCTTGTTAAGTAATTAACTGATGGATTTTGTTCTAAAATATTATTTTAGATTTTTAACTTGTATCTTTTTAGTCCAGTGAATGAAGAAGGGGATTATACCCTACAAAAGATCGAGTGGTTCTAAATTTTTGATATGTTGTATAGGTTGGTGGGTTAGCGCAAAAATCCAAGTTTCGTCACTTCCTCCACCTCCGCGGCCTACGCCATTTTAAAAAAAAACACCGAAATTTGGCACTTTTTTTCAGTTTTTCGTCTATGTGAAGTTTTTTTGTACGACGAATAGCAACGGAACTGTGAAGCTCCCAAAAAAGACTAAAATTGCGTACTTTGCAAAATTTTGATATTCTTGCCACTTAACATCGCGATAACTCCGTAACATGTAAGGCTAACTGTCTGCGAAAAAGAACTGAATCCTTTTCTACAGTAAACTATTAGCCTATTACCTTTTAAATATACAATAGGCCATAGTAATTGTCTATTAGGTAATTGTTTCATGACTGTTTGTACGAACTTCAGGGAGTTCCTTCCCGCCTTTTAGACATGCCGAAGCATGAATTGAGATACGTTCAATTAGCGCGCATTGCCAACACCTTACAATGCTACCAGTAACTCACTAGTGGGAGCGAGATACTATCCATACTCTACTAGCTCACCAGGCTAGTACCGGAGTGATAAACGTGCTCACCCGTCGGCTCAATCTCCGAGGAGGCTGTGAGGGACGTATCACACGACCAAGGAGATATCACCTAGTCCAGCTTCGGACTATTCCCCCAACATGCTGTCCCAGCTGTTGGGAGCCACTGCCCGATCGAATCCAACCTCAATTGTGGCAGGACTTTGTTTTTAAATGTTTTTGCCACCCCGATCTACCAATATGTAGGCTTGGTGAGCCCTCGACAGAGCTTCGTTCGTAAGTCTACAGATTATAGACTCCCAGAGTGTACCTTGTTGAGGTGAAGTTGTCTTGATTGTGAGAGGCTATGTATTCGCTTCAACTTTCCTTAAGCGTAATGGCTTTTAGAACTTCTCCCAACCACTGTACCCGGCTGCAGTCCGGATCATAGGGTGGTCGGGATAGCTCCTAAGCACAATTACCTGGCGGCATGCAGTTTCCCAGAGGTATGAATTTACCCCTTCACACCGGGATAAACCTCACTTCGCTTCTCCTCCTTAAGATTCAGCCAAACAGCGGGTTCCTCAGGTGACCATAAATGACCTTAGTCAAACAGCGGGTTCCTTTTGGCGACCATAAATGACCTTATCCAAGGCGAGACTCGAATCCGCCCACACCGGTATCATATTACCAGGGCTCCCCCTGATCGGTATGAGTAACCGTCGAGAATTCTTACGGATTTCTCTACCACACACTTGACCTGACTGCTTCATCCATTACCCAGTCATGTTTCAATGCCCCGTATCCAGGTTCCAAGGATAGGGTAGAAGACAACCAGTTTTATGGGTGAACGTCGTGTGGTCTCCCTAACACCCTAACTCCGTAACACTTCATTTTAGTGTAAAAGTCTTCATAATCAATCTCGTAGAGAACTTAATTAGCTACAAACACCATGCATCAATTGTCTTATTACGCCGGAGTGTGTTAAATTTAGTAACAAAAACGAAAAAGTGGCTTTTTTAAAGTTTAGTGCAGCAAATAGCTGGTTCATTATTTCTAATTATAAAAATATTACCTTTGATTTCAGACAGAAGAATCTTTATTATAAAATATAAAATTGATACATGGAAATTGTAGCTAATTAGATTCTCTACAAGATTAATTATAAAGACTTTTACGCTAAAATGAAGTGTTACGGAGCTATCCGATGTTAATTTTAAGTGACAAGAATCTCAAGATTTTGCAAACTACGCAATTTTAGCCTTTCTTGGGAGCTTCACAGCTCCGTTGCTATGCATTTCACAAAAATAGCTTCACACACCAAAATCTGAAGAAAATTTTGTCCTCTATAAGCCTACACTAACTTTTTTTGCACAAAAATGCACCAGAACAGACGAAAACTGAAAAAGGTGTCGATTTTCTGTGGTTTTCTCAAGATGGCGGAGCGCGTGGAGGGGGAGATAGTGAGAAAACTTGGATTTTTCACTAACCCACCAACTTATATAACATATAAAAAATTTAGAACCACCCGACCTTTTGTAGGGTAACTCCCCTTTTTAGGCCACCGTTCACTGGACTATTTTAAATTTGGATATTTTCAATGATTATAGATAGAATTTTATACAAAACCCAAGATACAAATCACAGACGGTTATCTCCGACTGAAGAGAATAAACAAACTTGAAACAGTCTGTCTCGGAGTACCGTCTGTGATTTGTACCATTATTTATATTAATAGTGGTATTTATATTATTTATAATAAAATTTTTAATTATTAATAATTTTTTGTTATATTTTTGAAGGCGTAAGATGATTCGGAGTCATGTTGTTGGGGCATTTGTGATCGGACTGATTAAATTAATTTGAGAGAAATAGAAATACAGTATACAAACGCTGGTAGCTTTGGGACTACTCACTTTTGAAATACAAAATATCTATCTATATATCTATTAATTGGTAGAAACTTAAAAGCTGAATCAAATAAAATATAAATATACAGGGTGTTGAGAAAAATAAGATTTTTATGTTCGGAAATTTGTACTGTTCTTATTTTCAATTCCTTTTTAATCCAAAATAAATCACTTAACATTTTAACATTAAATGATCAGTGTGATGAAGTTGGCTGTTTCGACTGTAACCACATTTATGCGTCTTTGTTTAAAATAATTTAAACATTTTATTAAAGCTTTTAAACTACACTTCAACCCTTTGGTTGACGAAAAAAAGCTGATAAGAAGAACTATAGATAAACTTTCCAAGCCCGTACATTAGGACGTAATCCTCTGAAATGGGCTGATTTAACCTGTACGAACGCTAGCGCTGTCTAAATCGTGTGAAACAACATGCTGACACAACATTGGTGTTGTGGAGCCCAATAGCTCCTCCCCTAAATACGCCACTGGCTTGTGTAAATATAGCTCTGACCCAAAACTCAAAAAAAGATGTTGATGCATCAGTCCAGGTAAGTGCTTAAACATCTTATAAACATACTTTTTTATTCAATATATTGTATATCTTAAATTTGTTTTTATTTGTTATGTTATCTCTCACAACTCTTTAAGTTATGTTAATTCACAACTTGACACTCGCATAACATATTAACTCCTACTTTGTTATACTATTTTTATTTTGTATATCTTTTATCTGCATATCTAATATGATGCTGTTTTATTCTTTTTTTTTTCAGTGTAAATGCATATGATAAAATAATTAAAAATAGCATCATATTATCCTTGCTGTCCTAGATCATTACGAAATCAATAGTACATACATATGTACTATATATTTTATATACAATGCCCACGCTGGCTCTGGAATACTCTAATGTTTTTGGATTATCTGAGGTCGAAATCGTTCAGACAGGTAATCTTAGTTTTTAATGACGCATCTTTTTTACATTAAAATTGTTTTACCCCCACCTCACTTTTCAGCACTGACGTTATCATATTTTTTAAAACGGCTACTTTTTCTTACAAATTCTGGTTCCCCTGGAAATTCTGCATAAAGTAGTATGAGATTTCATGATCTGACGTGATATTTTATAAGACTATGGACGCTTTAAATTGTTAATGTGTAAAGACAACAATTCACAATTGATTGTTAAGACATTTTTGCTGATTTAATCAAAATAAAATAATATTGAAACTCAATAAACATAACAAAGATTTGAAAAAAATTAAAATTATTAAATTAAATGTTCAAATTGGGACCCATTAACTTGACATAAAGACAGTAGATAGATGAACTTATTTCTAACATTTTGAAGCATTTCTGGCGTAATCGTTCTGATTTTATTTTTAATTCTTTCCTTAAGGTATTAATAGAATTTGGTCGGTTTGAACCACAGGAAAAAATCTAGGGTGTAAGGTCAGGTAACCATGCTGGCCACTCAATTGCCCCACGCCTCCTGGTTCATCGATCTGGAAACACTGTATTTAAATATTCCCGAACAGCAACACTATAATAAGAAGGTGCCCCATCTTGCTGGTACCATAAAGTGTTATTAGGAATGTCGAGTTCCTCATGACCGGAATACGTATAGCACGACTAACTAGGTATAGAACAAGATGGCTCCTTAGTAGCTCCAAATATTTTTCTGAATTTTCTTCTGTAAAGTAAGGGCCTTTTCAGAAATACCGGCCGAAACACTCAATTTTTCGGGATATTGGGTATGGAACTCCATCATCCAGAGTGGGTTTTGGGAAGCCCACTAACAACAGTTCTGTTTGTTAACAGCTCTTGTAGTCCAATACTTCATAGTTTAGAGTTATTTTAGTAGAAAGTTTCCAAAATTTCTTGTAGCGCTACCCTCGGAAAATTGTTTAGATTTTAAGTTGAACACGTCTAGTATAAGAAAACGTACATATAGAAATTCCAAAGGTCTCACTTAATTTTACATTTGTACCGTACTCTTTATACGCTTTTAAATTTGATATGTCTTCAAAAAACATCGTCTTTTAAACTGAGTAAAAGCAAAAATGTAAAGAGAATATTAATCATAATTTTTTCAGCATAAGAAGCCTGTTATTACATTTCATCTTCAGCAATTTGTTTTAAGTATTCTTGTATATCGACTACGGAATACTGAATATTATTCTTTGAAATATTTCTCGCATTACTATGTAAGCAGTAGGAACTTTCCACCTAACATTGTTTAAGGAAGTTGAAACGAATTTGAAAATGAGATATATAAATATATCTTGCTATAACTCTAACATCAACATGAGCCTTTTTTATGATAATTTCGTATAAATCTTTTCTTTCCGCATAGCAAGGCATTAGGTGTTTTACTGTTTTTAAATTATTCTCTATTACTTAAATATTTTGAAATCTTCCTTTTGCATACTTCTAGCGGTAATAACGGACGAAGCCTAGAGACTGGACTCTTCGTTTTATAAATCTTTGGCTTTGCTATTGATAAAGTTCAATGAATTCTCTTGATATACGTGAAGTTTGGTTTACTTATAACAATTGTAAAGGAAATTCTTGCATTGTGGTTCATACCAGTCTCATTTCGAGAGTGATAATCATATTGAAAAAGGAAAAAAGTTTGTTGCAGATCATTTTATGGAAGAAAGTGCACTAAAATCGATCCACCTTTGTGCATTCATAAACAGTATTTTAAAATCAGCAAAGTCTTTGTTGGTGTGAACGATCATTTTAAAATGTTTTTCCAGGCTTATAATTTTTGTTTCATAGAAAAACACATCAATAAAACCCATTTGGTTTTAATTTAGGATTTCCTTGTACGTGTTTGTTAGCAAGTTTTTAATAAACAAGCTTTTGACCCTAGCGTATCGTACTATAGTAAATATTGCAGATTTTAATTATGGGTAAAGTCGTTCTTTCGTGAACGTTCTTTGTTCTAAAATAGTAATTTAGATTGGTTTGTTAAAGCCGCGTGGTTTCGCTATTGCCATTTTAAAATATCCCTCTTAAAATTATGTGTACTATGTAAAATTGAAGCTTTTTTAGTTAAGTCAGTCCGCAATATGACGAGAGGCTTCTCTGGGCGCTCCGCGTCCCGAGGATATTCTTAACAGGGTCGTTACAAAAAATGTATGCCCTTATTAATAAATGTATTTAGTTCGGAATTAGTAAATTTGATAATTTATTCTGTATTACTGTTTTCATCGCACTTCAAGTTAGTGTTACTTTGTACCGATTTAGTTATTTGGAAATAAATCCATACTAGGATTATTTCATAAAGTTTTGTTAGTTTGACAAAGAAAATAATACCGTCTTGTCGTACCGAAAAATTAAGTATAATTTTGTATTATCGATTAATGATTTGTTAAGCAGCCTTCAAGTAAATAGTGTTAAAAGGTACCGTTACCGTATCGATTTTCGAGAATCTGTTCCCTTCGGAAGCATTGCAGGAAAGCTATTGCAATTAATCATGTTAATGAATCTCACTAAGACAATATAGTTCAGAATTCAGAAGATTTGTTCCCGTTTTGGTGCATCAGGTCACCAGTTTGATAGTGAAAACTTATGTGCTATAGTAATTTTTTTGTGGTTTTTGTAAACGTTTTGAGTTTTCTGTTTGTGCAAGAAATTTTGAAAATAAAAGAGATTTATATTGGGATTACGTTCTTGTTTATGTAAGTTTAGTTATGTTTAATTTAATAGTTGATTTGGGATCCCGAAATATTTTTAGAATATTGTGACGAATGGGAAACCCCTACACACGGGCGGCAGAACATACCAGAGCGACAGCGTCCTACACCCGCGAGAACATTCTAGTATGTTCTCTACACTTCCGTACGCGATCCATATATAAGGGCCGTCGCGCAAGGAGTAAAATTAATTAGTGTTCAACCCGTGAATTGAAATGTGCTTTGTGTAATTAGTAATCAGATATATTAGTGAATAAATAAATGTTTAATAATTGTTGTAATAAATCAATAGTCCTTATATAGTCCACTTTAAGTTTGTAAATATCTAGCATTTAAGTTCGTTAAACAGTTTATAATTATAGTGGTAAATAATTAGTTAAGATTAAATTAGTGTACTATGTAAATAATATTTCTCTTGTTAATAGATGATTAAACAGCATTTATGTTATTATGTTAAAAAGAACGTCACAATATGATGAATTATTACTGTATTATTTTGAAAGAGAAAACTTTTCTAACATGTTTCATTTGTGTATTGTATTTTCAAATTTTTTACCTTATTCAATATATAGATTCCAAATTTAAATTATCGTAGGATATAGTTTGGCTCAACAAATTGCGGCTGTATTTTTCATTCAGTATTCGATTCAGTAGTATCGATTGATATGTGTTTGAATAAATTAACGTCAATTTTAAATGAGGAATCTTTCCAAATTAAGATTCTTAGATTCTGTTAACATCAATTTGGTGGCGCTCACTATTTTTATTTTTTTGTTTGTTCCTGATTCCATTAATTAATTCCACACCTGTATTTAAATTTGCATAATAACAGATCTCAACAGCCGGAGCATTTAGTACAGTAAGTATCCAGTAGTTTGAATTTTATAGTAACAAAAAGAGTATGTTATATATTTTGGATGATCAAAATTACTTTATTTTACAAAAGTAATGTGGTTGGCAATAACACCTTCTTGGATTTCGAAACTCTTCTTCTGTTCTTCACCGATAGTCATCAATCAGGAAGCCCATTAAAATGAATGTATTAAGAGATGCCTTATTCCAGTCATTCGGGAAAATCAGTCTGATGATAATTACATGTTTTGGCCGGATCTGGCCTCATCACATTACGTGAAATCAGTAATTATAAGTTGTAGCTCACTTATCAGTCGAATATTGTGTTTGTGGGCAAGGAAGAGTTCATGTATTCCCAGGATTGCGACCTATTGAGAATTGATCTATTCTAACAGGTCTTGTATGTGAGAATGGAAAGCTCAAAATGAGGAGAATCTTAAAAACGGAGTTTTATATGGCGAAAGAAAATAGGCATTAACCTCGTACAGAGAATGGTGGAACGTGTACTCAAAAAAAACTGGATTATGTTCACCGTTCTTGAAAAATTTATTAACTTTTATCATTCAAGTTGTAACGTGGTTATGACGCAATAAAATTTATTAAAATCGAAACATTATTGTAGTTTTTATATGCATTCAGAGTCTCAAATTTTAGACATCACCCGTTATTAGAAAATGTGTGATTTTATTGTTATTATCAATCTTGTTCGGAAAAATTTGATCTTTATGTAACAGCCTATTCGTGAGATCTGTAAAGAAATATAGGGGAAGAGGGGGAACAGTGTTACACGTACTACAGCGTTACACTTAATGTTTTTAGGATTGCTTTATATTAAACATTGTTCATATTTTCATGTTAGAAGTACTTTGGTGTTAACTAAGTGTAGGTGCATTTTGGTTAATATTCACTGATGGGTGTTCAAGAAAATATGGTATTGATGTGATTACAGCACTCATATTTGAATATAAGTCATTTGGGTTGCCTATATATTTAGGGGTTTGGATTCAACTTCAACAAATATTAATTAAATAAATTAACTTGTTACTTAATAAGTAAAGGTTACATTCTACATCACTTGATATAATAAGTAGATCTTAAACGGATTTTTCACTTAAAACTGAAAAATTATTTTGACAAGTTACGATTTACATATCGTTAGGTCGTTGTACTTGGTTTTTCATAATTGAAGCCATTGTAAGGTGTAGTTTCACCTGGAAATTATAAAAGGCATAGATGGAAAGGTGTATGCAAGCAATCACCACAATACTCACAGTTTTTGTTGTTGAATTTCAAGTAAATCCCATGCTGGTTTAACGATTCATCAAATTTCATGTTAAATGTATAATTTTCATTATTCTATGCACATGCAGCCAAAATGTTTTGCTGCAATATTCTTAAGTAGGTTCTAATGCACCTTTAGCAATAGAATTTTTTAAGTGTAAATTTGAAATTTGAAGCCTAAAATTTGTATCGTTTGAACCTGATCTGTTAAAATGGTAAGATCTAGTTAATATTTAAAGTTTTGGATTTGGTGCCAAAATTGATGTAAATATTGTGTGATAGGATATTAGGATTCATTTAATAAAGAGAAAAGGAAGTAATAAGGTGTGAAAATGTTATCATCTGTAATTTTGTAAAACCATGTTTTGTCAGGAAATTCAAGATGGTTGCCATTGAATCCTGGAGTTAAATTTGTTTTTTGTTAGATATGTAATATACCAAAATGTAGGAAAAAATTATCCTCTTTCCGATTATGTAATTTGTTTAAACATTTAATTTAATTTTTTAACAATAACTTGGTTATGTAAATCTTGTTAGGTTAGATGTTCAATTGTTTTTAGTAACTTACCAAATTTCGTTAGTGGAAAAATGACGATTGTCGTTTGTTTTTGAAAAAAATATAAAAGCAGGTTGAGAATCTGGTGACCTTCTTCTTGATTTTAATACAAAGCAGAAGCCATGTCAGATCACGCAATAATTTAATAAAATTTTGGGGTTATCTGTGTCAAATTTTATGTCAATGAAATGTCAAAAAAGTGAGATTACGACAAATGTCATCCAAATTTAATTTTTTTAAGTGGTAAATAATTTTAAATAATGATAATAATAAAGAACAATTAAAGTGATTTGAATAAAAAGCAAAGTGGTGTTAATTTGGTTTTTAGACTATTTATTTATAAGAGAATTTCTGGAAAACGTGTTGGAACTTTATTTCTGGATGGAAGGAATTTTAAAACAGGATATAATGGAAAATTGTTGAAAATCACTAACTGATTTGATGTATTCACGTCTTGGAGAAAACATGTCCAATATTTATTAATGATAATTATTTACAATACAATTTTCACTGGAAAGATCAATTTAAAATGTGTTCACCATCACAACGAATAATCAGGTAAATTTACCGACTATTACAGAAAACTGCCAAATAATATAGTGTGTGTAAAAAAATGTGTGGCGCAAAATTTTTGAATTAAAAAATTTATTTTCAAACTTTAAATTTTCGTTTCTTCCTTTAATTATAATTTAAGATCGTAGGATTGATAAAATAAAAATGAATTAGGACAAAGGGAAGTAGACTGTCTCTTGATTCTTATTTGGTTAAATCCAATTGGCACCAATAATTAATTTAAATTATTCCAAGTTTATTAATTGAATCCATTTTAGATATTAAGAAATTTTTTTGTTTTCGTTTCTCTTTCATAGATTTTCAGTTTTTATTCTTTTTATGTGTTTATTAATAAAATAATTTTTTTAAATGTTAAAAAGGAGATTTATTTGTGTATTTTTTTTGTTTTGTGTCCAGTAACAGGTATAGGTTAAACAATATTTTATTATTTTGTCAAAGAGCGACCCGCCTGAAATTTTCTCATGCAATTTTCTTTAGCTTGTCTTTGCATTTTAAAATCATAGCCGGTGCTAATTTTCTTTTCATCACAAAGGTAAGTGGTGTTTGTTGTTGTATAACTTTTCAGTTTGCCTTGCTATCATTAAACATAAGTGATAGTGGTCTTTAATTTAAATAAATCTATGATCAAGTGTTGTAAAGTGTATACTAGTACAGCGCTTATCACGATAAAATTTTATTGTCGCACAAATGCGATGCTTATTAATCAATAGAATATCATAGCAGTATGTATATTTTTTAATATCAAAAGTAATTATTTTAAGTAAAATACAATTTACTTCAGGATTAAATTAATTAAAGCTAGATTATTAAAAATTTATTTATAAATAGTTTGTAAACTTATTTAAGCCAGGGAAGCATGAACTTAACCTCAAAACTGTTTGTGCCCTTATTAACTATTAGAGTACCTATAGATTTTTGATGGTTGGGGTACAGTGTTACAGTGGATAGTGAGGTTCGGTATAACATTAATTATGTAACACTTGTGCAGACAGTGATCAGTCCGAGTTGCATCTAAGTGACAAAGATACGTTATTCCATTCAAATGGTATCGATGTTGTAAACTCTGTGGTAATACAAGAAGAGGCTACAATAAAACACAGAATTTTGTCAATTAAGAAAATTACACGTAAAACGAATACAGAAGTTAATCCAACTTATAAATTCGTACGTACAACGTAAGAATATAAGAATTTTAAGTTGTTTTATTAACATTGTTAACGTTTCCTTGTAACACTGTACCCCACTATTAGTGTTACACAGTGTTACACAAAGCACCAAGTTGAATAGATCTTCATTTCTCTAAAAGTTGAAATAATCAAAGCAAGTTAAATGTAAAAGTTGAAAGAAGATTCGTAACTCTTAAACTAGGAAGAGAATAAATTTTAAAATTTTTATTTGGTACTGAATTATATCAAAAAATATTTTTTGTGTAACACTTCTCCCCTACACAATAAAGCATTCGGAATGCTTTTCAATTTTTCTTTTCATTATTATCTTACACAAACAAAAATACTAAATCACGCACTTATTAAAAAAACTCGGTTTAATCATTATCTTGACTAGCCATCGCGATCGTTATTGTACATCGCACATGCTCAAGTACTTCCTTATAAACTGCGATAGATATGGCTGATTCATTATAAAAGTTTCTGATAAAAATGTTCGAAACGTATGTATACTTTGGTCGTGTCAATCCAAAGGAAATCCATTTAAAAATCATATAAAAGGACGCTCGATTGTTATATAGGTCAGTTCCATACACAACAATACTAACAGAGCTCAAGCATTATTATGGAAACCTCAATAATTTCTACCCTGCTACTAATCATAACATTTTTTTTAGTTCTGTTTAGTCCTACCCAAGTAAGTTAAACATTTGAATTTTTAAAATTCACTTTAAATAACTCATTAATTTATTGGTGCTTTTTAGGCCAACAGTCATTTGCCATCTGGATATTTCAAAATTCCGAATAGTACTAATGGAACTGCTATCAAACCTAGAATTATTGGAGGCAAAGAAGCAGCACCTCATTCTATTCCCTATCAGGTAAGTAAACAACAACTAAAAAGATCTTTAGTAATTCATTGATTCTGAATAATTTAGGTCGCACTATTTTTGAAAGTTTGGGGTCAGAACGAAAAGATCTTCTGTGGGGGATCACTTCTTAATGAAATCTTCATTCTAACTGCTGCCCATTGCATCGTAAGCTCTTATGAAGCTGAAGTAATCTTGGGTGCACACAATATTCTAGAAATAGAACCAACACAACAACGTTTTACTACAAAAATATTTATGGTTCATAGAGGATGGAATCCGTTTACATTAAGGAATGATATTGGCATTGTTAGATTACCCAGACCTGCAGATTATACGAGTAAGTAACATGGATTAACAAATTAATCAGTTTATTAAACTTATTTTTAATGTAAACAGGTGCAGTTCAACCAATTCAGCTACCACGTAATAAGGATCGATTAAAATCATTCTCATTTAAAACCGCAACAGTATCCGGTTGGGGTATAACTGCTGATGGAGCCACATCGATAAATCCAGTACTTCGCCAAATGCAATCAAGGATAACCCTACCTTTAGTTTGTAAAATATACTTTTTTGGTAATACAGGCAAGAATCAAATATGCATCAATGGCTATCATCGTAAATCTGCATGTGATGGTGATTCTGGTGGCCCCTTGGTGATTTCAAACAGGAATGGTGAACCGGTACAACAGGGTATAGTTTCGTTTAGAATAGGTTTTGGCTGCGAAAAAGGATGGCCGCAAGTTTTTACTAAGGTTAGCAGATATTTGAAATGGATCTGGGAGCATACTGGTATTGGAGAAGCACCTTCGAAGAAAATGTCAATAAAGTTCTGAATTTATTGAGAGTTTCTAGTTTTGTACAATATGTGAAGAAAAATAAATCTTTAATTAAAATAAATTTTCTAATCGATTTCATTTCCATATCGTTTCTCGCTTGATTGCACTCAGTCAATGCTGATAATAGTAGTTATATTACGTGTTGAGTTGGTAAAGGACATCTATACAAGCTAAGCGATACTGTTTGACCGAGACGGTACGTCAAGAATGTCGTGTTTGAATTGAATAAATATTAATAAAAGCACAAAATTAACGGCTTTACTTTTGATAAGAATCTTCATACTGTACTTTGATTAATTACCTTCAGAAATCTTGGTCGTTATTAATAATATAAATATTAAGTAATAAGTTTGATATTTTTATACATCTTACATCTATTTTCAGGTAAAATAACGGCAAATGGTTTATTTATTTGTAACAAACAAACTTTTTTGAGGTTAACGGTACAATTCTACTGCGGAATTCAAAGTGGCGGTAAACTAATCGCAAGTCACCGCAAACAACCACGATTTATCTACGGTTGCAGTGGTTACTTGTGGTTACCAGAAAGAAACCATTTTTTCTGGAATCCTGTTTCATAATTTAACTTTTTTCAAGAAGTGGTATATTTTAAAACACAAAACCGAGCTTACGGTTATTACGGTTAACTTTCGGAATACACTAAAAGTAAAAAATAATTATAAATTTTAAAACAAATTTTCTGTAAACTGTCAATATAAAGGGGCTATGTCAATAAATTCTAATCCTCCATCTATCGACCAAAAGAAATTTTAAGTAAGATTTCATTGTTAGCCACTAAATGGCAATGTATGCTCTTAGTATTTTAAAATTGGAAATTAATTGTTTCCATAGTATTTATTAAATACAGCGTGGAAGTAAATGATTTTCATCAAGTTCCCTTTGGAATGTTTTCACATGTAAATTTTTCTGTACCGCTCTACTCTTTTTGATTTAGTACTAAATTAGTTCTGTCAATAAATGAAATCAATCTGTCAAACAATTCATAGAATTTGTATATTTTGTATAGAAATTGTATATTTTGAGGTTATGGTACTGCCTTCTCTATTTTCGTAGAGCGGCACGTCGTGCTTTTACATGGGGAATGCAATGGTAACTTGATGAAAATCATTTATTTCTACCCAGTATAAAATTCCGGGAAATAACAATAAAACTAATATTATAGTTATTTATGTACCAAGAGCGTTAAGATGATGATAATGCCAGGAGGGCGACGATATTTCAGCCCAAGGGCGACGACATTCCAGCCCAAGGGCCCCAAGGGATCAGTCAAAGATCAGTAAAGTCAAGTCAGTCAACGATCAGTAAACGATGAGCGGGCGTTATAGACTATAACGCCCGTTTATAATGGCCTGGTTGTTATGGAGTTGTTTATATAGTTCGTATCACAGGTATAATCACCAAATAATATGCAAGTGAAACATAAAATAAAAAATATATTTTTAGTGTTAATACATTTTTAAAAACCTAAATTTAAATCGGATAAAACGTCTTGTTTTAAATTATGTATTTGCAAATTAAGGTTGGCCAAGACTTTACTGGTCAGTTTTACAGACATGTAAAGGAAATTGTTGACCACTTTGCTGTTGCTATAGCAATAGCTTATTTTCCACAGGTTTTTAGAATGATAGAAATGTACATATTGCAATATGATTGTAAATAAAATACCTAAATATTGATCTCTTGGTAATTTGATCGCATGTTATTGTTTAGATTTCTTCATTAATAGTAATCTTTACTAATACAATTAATTTTATTAAGCAAAAATATTTAGAACAAGGTACTTAAGTACATATATACCGGGTGACGTGGAACTAGGACCAAGCTTCCATCTCCTTTATTTGTGAACCAATAATTTGGTACAGAGATATTAATAACAATTTTGGATTGATTAATAGATAGAAACAAAATGGTCGGCTTTAGTTTCGTCAATTGCAATTATTCCATAAAAACGTAAAATTTGTGGAAAACGAGGTTTTTTACAAAAAAGTCTATTCTTTTAAATAGAATTTATAATGGGTCATTGGCATTGGATAGAAGATTTAATTACAAATCGAACGACTACCTATCATGTACCACTTTATCTTTACCTTTTTATAAAAAAAATATTAAAATATTTTTGTATTAAATTATAAATATACAAGAAGATTGAAACAGAAAATCTAGAAAAAACAAAAATTTGTAACATGATCGGATGTAATTTGACTCATAGATTACAAAAGATGTTATCCAAGTTATTGGCATTTTCGAAGACTCGAAAGGCATTCATTTTGTCGCTATCAGCTAGTAAATCCGAAAATGTGCTTAATATCTCTGTGCAAGATTTCATAGGAATCGATTCCTAAATAATGGAGGTATAGGCTTGGCCTTTAGCCCATTGTTGCCCGGTATGTAACCCAGTATGTAGAAATGTAGTAATCCCATTGCATCATTTTCATGGAACGCAGGAATAGAACACTAAGGATGGTTTATTCGATATTATCTTTTCCTTTTTAACAGAAATAAGAACTAGGAAACAATATGGAATAGATTGTTCATTTATCGTTTAAACCACGGCCTCCTCGATTTGAAAGACAAATGTCTCTTGTACGGCCGGTAACGTTTGTAATTCCAGGCATTATTTCTGTTTTGAAGGGGACGCCGCAATATAAAACATTCATGTTGCGTCTTATCAATATCTCATTGGGAATATTACATTGCTGCTCAGTTGCGAATTCTTAATGTTGCTAAGAAAACATAATCTCTCAATGAATACGTGCTTTAGCTTGTGTTATTTTATTTATCTAGTTATATAAATAACTAAAAAAAACGAGTAAATTAAAATAACAATTTAAAATATTTAGTTTTAAAAGTTGCTTAAGTGCTCTGGAAAATAAAATGTAACAAAATCAGTATTTACATTTAATCAGATGTGTAAAGAAAGGTTAAAATATTTTAAACCCTTGTCAGTCACCGGTTGAAGGAATTCGTTTTTTTATAAAAAAAATTGAGGCCTTGAAAACAGGTTTTTTCTAACAAACAGGATGAAGTTAAAACAATGAAGCTGAAGAACAAAATTTTCAAATTTAATTAACTTATAATTTATTAGAATATTTACTATAAGACTCGACAGATGGCGCCACTATACGGAAGCTGTGCAAAAACAAAATTTCTTCCAACGCGACCGCTAAAATGAACAATTTCGGAGTAGAAATGGTGGGGCATCTTATGACTTAAAATATAAAAAGTACACGGCAAAATATTGTCACAAACGGAAATTACTTCGAATTAAATAGTTCATAATATAATATATGTTATTCCATTAGTGCAAATGTTACGCCAAGGTTACGTTCCTATCTACAAAAGCGGCCCACGTTCTTCACCCGTCTGCAGCAACGACCCACGTTGTTCAACCATCTGCGCGGCCAGCTGCGAGGTCCTTCGTAGAAGCGCTCCCGCTTCACCCACGACGAGGCATTCCTATGCTAATCTCAACTGCGTATTCTGCTGGGCAACCTACGTAATTCATAAACAGCTGCACATTCCTTCAGCAGAAACCAGCACACTTCCGCTCAGCCCACAGATTGGTGCCAGGTACCGGCAGCTCGAATGCAAACTACCCACAAGCCTGCAACCAGGAAGCATGAGTTTCTTTAGTTTCATACTTGGAACTCGAACCCACTGATTCCCACTACGATGCTAATATCTTCCGCGTTCAGCAGTATATAAACCCGCTTGTTTGGCTTGAAAGTCAGTCTGTGCCAAGACTCAGAAGAAGCCTCATCAAGAAACAAGCAGGTGTCTTTTTATTAATTATGGCTTAGTTCTGCTTAGTATGAGTGGGTTGCGCAAAAGCCCTCTCTCGCTGTTTAGTTATGGGGAAGTTGTGACCAGGCTCCCACGCTTAGTTGTAGATCACCAGGAGTATAACTCCTACGATTAGTTTGTAGATCTAGTGCTAGAACAGAGTTGGTTCCGACCATCCTCAAGATTATGCTAGATTTAGGAGGACATGTACGTCCTCACACTGTATAACCTATGTGTGTAACCATTTGTATTATTTATTCTATTGTTAGTATAAAGTTGTTTTTACGACTTGTGTTTATTTTTCTCTCTACCTCTGACTACGTCCTCCAGTCACGAAAACCCCACGTATAACAATATATAAATAAATAAATATGAGTTAGTTAAAAATATGGAGCGGCGATTTATTAATATTCATTTTAGTTAATCTACAGTAGACGAAAAGTTAAACTACAAACCTGCTCGAAAACGTGCTCCTAACTTCCAAAAAGAATTAGTGGAAAATCCCTTCGGATCCAACAAAATTGGAAATCACACCAAAAATTAATCATAGATCTGCACAAATGCAATTCTCACTTCACAACATAAAGGGAAAATTAATTTAACGGCGATGCTACAAAAATATTCTTATTAAAGAAGTGGCTTAATGAACGACCAAAACGAAGAGAAGTCTCTTATCAACAAGGTAGTTAGTTCCAAACAAAATGGCAGCTAAACGGAGACAGAATGCGAAAATCCCTAACGCTATACAATATAACTCAAAAGCATAGCTATACAGGGTGCTACGAATTAACACGTAACAGTGTGTGGGATTTATGAAATAAACCTCATATTATAATTTTTCGAATTAATTTTCTTAACTTTTAACAGCTTAATACGATACGCTATTTAACGCTTACTACGACCCTGTATTATAATATTTCAAATCTATTTTTCACTCTTTATAGTAAACTTAATACAAGCCTTGTATTAACAATATTTCAAATTTATTCCTTGCATTTTATAATATTTTAAATTTCTTAGTTTTTAGGTTGTGAATTAATTTTAAATAAAAATTAATATGAAAGAGATACAGGCATTTTAAACAATTACTCTTGGATAATTTTTGAGAAAATATAAAGAGAATAATCATCATAATATACAATAAGAAAATATCGAGAAATACCGGTGGTATTTCTCGATATTAATGTTATTTCTAACTTCATATATAGGCAGAAATGTAAAAGAGAGACGTAGGTAGTTCAAGCATTGCGTCTCTCACTGATGAGTCTTGAGTTAAAGACGAAACAATTGTCTGAGAGTAATTGTTTAAAATGCCTACATTTCTCTGATATTATTTTTTATTTAAAATTAATTCAGAAACTAAAAAACCAAGAAACCTAAAATATTAGGTATTAAATGGTTCAAGAAAAAGAATTTTTTATCATATTGTTTAGCAAGGTTGGAAACTGCTATAATTTTTAGATCTATTTGTTATGACAATATCATAGGTGTCGCCACCAGTATTTCTCGATATTAATATTATTTCCAGCTTCATATATAAGCGAAAATGTAAAAGAAGGATGCATAAAAAGAATTTTATATTATGCAATTTATAATAAATTTTAAGTTGAGCTGACTTTTATTATTTCTGGCTTAGAGGCTAATTGTTTATGAACTTATTTGACAAATAAAGAATGTATTTCGTTTCAGATACCCTTGTAATAAAAATTTGATAGCCTGGGAAAATTTACATTTTTTGTTGAAAGCAAACACTTTTTTTATTATTTTTAAGAACTCATTTAAGTGGAGATAATAGTAATTTATTGTATAAGGGTTTTAGATAGCATTTTATTCACGCAAGAATGTTTAAACGCGAGAGCTTGCTCGAGCGTTTAATTTTCTTAAGTGAATAAAATGCATCTAAAACCCGTATGCAATACAATGTTTTATCCACAATCACACTCATTTAGAATCAGAATTGCCGAATTTTATCAAAAAATTATTTGACATTTTACTGCGACGGCGGATGTTACCTTGAAAATCATTATTCGTGTTCCATTTGTCGTAGTACCTTTGCTTTACTGGTTGCTAGTGTGTTCAACAATCATTATAATTCCATGTGCTTTATGTATAGAAACCCTAGAGTTTTATAAACCACATTATACGTTGGCAAGGAGTTCAATTATTACCTTATTATATAGTGATTGTGGATAAAAATATTAAATGCCAACTACAATTTTTGTTTACTTATCATTGGTGAAGAATTTTCGCGATATTTCGATGGATATCACTTTCTTTGTTAAATGCGTAGAAAAGGGTGTTTATTTTTTTATCTTGTAAAATTTTAAAATGTGGGAAGATCAAGTAGCAGGTGGAAGGAACGCGATCAGAATCCGCTTAAACAGCGTTACGGTGCAGTCTTGCATTCTGTTTAAATTAATCTTTTGTAGGTATAGTTAAACATTGATGTTTAAAGATTTCTAAGTTTAAACCAATTCGAATTTAAAGATTCAACTGAAATTTACTGTACCGGTCGGACTGTGGATAAATGCACTGTGGTGCGCTTTGGGAGCTTAAAATAATTGTTAAACGTTAAATAAATTCCCGAGTACGGCCTGAGGTTATAATTCTAATTCAGTTGAGATCAGTTAAAATATTTTAGAAATTTAAATAGTGGTTGAATTTGAACAACTTCAAATGAGGGCCGACTTCAAAAATTTCCTTGACGTATCTAGTAAACTTTTCAAATTCATCTTCGTAGTGGTTATTATATTCGAAATTTAAAATCTGTTAAATTAAGACCAATTTAAATTATTTCAGATTCTCCCGTATTTTCCAATGTGTAATTTGAGTTTTAAGTTAATTCAGTTCTATAGTTATTATACATGAAGCTTAATAGTGTCAATAACTTTCCTGGTTAAGGAAAATTTGAAAAAACGTTTTATCTATTATTTGTCCTGATTTAGCTTATTTTAGTAGTCACTAAACTAGTAAGAAACTACTAGAATTTGACTAAAATAAATAGTTATTTACATTACAATCTGCGAGAGTTTACTTTTAGGTGCAAGGTGTTTTTGATTGCCCAAGGCGAAGCGTAAGCGTAGCCGAGGTTAGTTAAAAACACCGAGCACCTAAAAGGGCTTTCGCAGCGTGTAATGTATTAAACTTTTCATTGACATTCATTAACCGCCGTAAATAAATAAATAAAATAATGTTTCAGGGATTATAATAAAATCATGTTTGTATATATACAACACTATTGTTACTAAGGTAATGTTGACAACAGCCACCTTATAATATTATTTTAAAAAATTGACAGTTTTATTACGTTGTCCAGGGATCGAAAGTTTTTCATACCTAGCAACCACCTCGCATGTTTTACTTTTCGCTTTCGGTTGCCTTATGAAGATAGAAAGTTACACTTTCGTAAAGAATAGAATGAAAAAATATGTTTAGCAGGGTGGCCTTAAATGTCGACACTTTACAACTCGTAAACAATGTGAAAAGTTGACGTTGTTAAACCCCGCGACAAATTGCCGTATCAAAGACATAATAACCGTATTAGGGCCGGCGGTGGACGAGTGGTGTTAGTGCATCACTCGTGTTCCAAGGGTCGTGGGTTCGAATCTCACTTGGGGCGGCGGGATTTTTCTAATTGAAAAATTCCGTCACCTCAACTATGGATGTGTGTATTCGTGTTGCATGCTAGATGGGGGACAGATGACCTTAGATGTTGGTTCCCCCGTAGTGTAGGCGTCAAATAAAAAAAAATAAACGTATCGAACGCATAATGATTCATTATGCGTTCGATAGGCACCATTTCATCAGTCATGACCACTTTGATATCGTAATACGACAGCTGTTTTCAAATCCGTTAAAAACGTTGTGTTGTGAACATTTTATTCATTCGTGTTGTAAGAATTTTATTATTAAGATAATATTTTTTACAGTAATTTTTTGAAGTTGCGGTCGTACAAAAAAATTGTATGCAACACGTGCGTCAAATAAGTTTATGGTATTCATTCGTAGGGTGGCGATAGCCGAGCTCCAACCTCATGCCATTAAATTTATTTTAACACACCTTGTTACATAAATATTTTAATTTGATAATAATAATATGTCATATGTGTTCAAAAACTGTTTCAGTCTTCCGCGGCTGTGAATGGTAGAACATGTATATAATTTTGAAATTTCACTTGAAACGTCATATTGATCTGTCGTTTATCAAATTAAGATTCTGCTTTTCATTTATACCGTGAACTCTTCCACTGGATGTTAGAATTTTCGACAGAAAATAGTAGCATATGTTTTAGCATTTATAGCCGCCCGCGATTGAGAAAGCTTTTTCAACACGATTAGGATAATGTTTAATATGGACCGGCTGTGAACGAGTGCTGTTGGCGCACCCCTCGTGTTCTAAAGGTCGTGGGTTCGAGTCACACTTGGGGAGGATTATTCTAATTGGATAATTCCGTCATCTCTATGGATGTGTGTATATTTGCGTTGTATGTTAGATGTTGGATCCCCCGTAGTGTAGGCGTGAAATAAAAAAAACAATAATGTTTAATAAAATTAAAAGCTTAAGTTATTTATAGATACAATATTATTCCAATGTTTTTACATGCGAAAAATAAGTGTCAATGTATAATAAGAGTACAAAAAACATTAACTGTTCGTAGTTCTTGCGAAAACATTTTTGCTCTTTTAAATATACGTGCACATACAATATCAATCACATTTGTTCAAATGCACTACATGTGAAAATTGTATGATAGTGATCCAGTTATGACTGAAAATTTTAGAAGCTTTTGAGATATACAAACACAAACTCAAGGTACCTTTAATAAATGAACTGATTGAGCTCAGTAATTCTCCGTTAATGGAAGTGTTAAATATTTAATTCTTATTATTTTTTATCTAGTTATCTATTTTGTGTATTTACCTTAGCTACGTATTTGTTTAAATTTATATTACCTCTCATGATAATGACAGCTTAGCTGTCGAAACAATATTGTCAGGTACATTATAATAAACTTTTATTAATATTTTATTTATTTCATGATTATGGAGTTTCACCATATAAGGTTAGAAACAATAAACAAGATTAGTCTAAATTAAAATTAAGTGCAAGTGCTTTAATAAAACAATTAATAGCTCGCTAATAGAAACGCGGACAAATACTATTATAAATAAACAAAATCAGCATATAAGCACTCACTAAACACAAACAAATATATAATCCTTATACCGGGTGGGGCAATAGTGTGGGGAGTCCGATAGCTCCTAAACGGTAACAGGTAGAAAAATCGTTCTAATACGGATGTAAACAGTGGATAGAGGCGCATCTAGAAAAATTATCTTCAAATATACAGGGTGTTGCAGAAAAGTGTAGCACGCTTAAAGTATTTTTTTTTTAATAGAATGCCCAGATATTTTTGCATATTTAACACTTCTCTTGGCAGGTTTATTCATATCTAAAATTTTAGCGCCATTTAATGATCGGTTTAGAAGTTATAAATTTTCTTTCAAAAAAATTGAGTTTTACATTAGCCCACTTAACAGTTTACCGCTTTCACGGCCGCAACTGTGAAGACGAATTTAAGTAGGGACTTTGTTGCAGGGGCTTGTAGGGTGCTCTTCTTTAAAAGAAAATGGACCCACCATGTACAGGGTGTTCAAAATTAATTTTTAAATTTAGAGAACTTCAAAGCTAAAATGCACATCTTTTTCCAATGAAACACCCTGTATACTTTGTACCTTTGTGATGCGGAATTAAATAACGAACATTTTTTGTATGTATGTCCCTATAGCTATCTGTAACCACTTTTGATTTATTGAGAAAAAACTGCAAGAAGTACACAATTAAATAATTATTTATTTAAAAAATCAAGGTTTTTCAAATAAAACAAAAGAAAAAAACTATAACAAATGCTCCATATGTTGCCCATTTGCATTGACATACATTTCGATGCGCCTTTGGAACGATCTTTGTACGTTTCTTAACATTGACGGCGTGATACTTCTAAAAGCATGTATTATTCTTCATATTTTGGATTGTGGTTGGTGTCTCTGTATAAACAATTTCCTTCACATATCCCCATAAAAAGAAATCCATTTTTGTAAGATCAGGAGATCACGTAGGCCATTTAGTGGGTCCATTCCTTCCAATCCATTGATGTGGGTAGATATTATTTAGGTGGTCTCTTACTGCATGTAAATAAGGCGGTGGAGCATCGTCTTGCTGAAACCACATTCCATTTCGGATCCTTTGAGGAAGGTTCGCCAATAATTGTGGCAGATAGTTCTCCAAAAAATGAAGATAAATAGCTCCAGTTAATGTACCATCAAAAAAATGTGGCCCTATTACATGTTCTCCAATAATCCCGGCGCTGGCAGATCTGGTTAAGGTTTTCTGCAGTTTCCCTTAGCTGTAACACAAATGTGGGATTTGCGCTGTTCCATCTATAAGTCGGCTGCAGCCGCACATTGGGCCTACATAATAATAATAATCGCCCCCTCCCTCCCGCACAAGCTTATAGCTTCTGGGGCCTTGGTTAAGGTTATGGGTTGTAGTAATTATTATTATTATTATATTATTATATATAATTCCCTCCTCCCCAAACGCTTATGGAACATCTGTGCTGGTTATCAAGTTGTCTGAAAAACTGGGGATTTTCTGTAGCATAATAATGGAAATTGTGCCTGTTAACAAATCCATTTTGATTAAACGCCTCATCAGTAAACAAAACATTGTTGAAGAATGTAGCATCGTCTTGCATTTTACCTATGGCTCAATTACAAAACTGTAAACGTTTTAGAAAATCGTCATCAGTTAATTCCTGGTGCATTTGAATGTGATATGCATAAAACTTATTTTTCTTTAAGATTCGACCAACAGAACGTCTACTTATTCCTACAGATGAACTCACTTCTCTCTAACTAACGTGGGGATTCTCAATCGTTGCCAGCACAACAGATAACTCATTTTCTTTGTTCACAACATTGTTAATTCGTTCACTTTTTTCATACTGTACATTGCCGGTCCTCACAAATCTATCGAGCAGGTTTTGAAAGCTGTGAACTTTAGGGAGCTTCCATTCAGGATACCGTTGGTGGTAAATTCTGCGGGCAAGCAAGCAATTTCTTTCCGACTCGCCCAAAACAAAAGTCATGTCTACAAGTTCTTCATTACTAAAATTCATTTTGAAAAACTAAAATACCTACTAGAACTAGACACTGATGGTCGATAACTGCGAGAAATGTACGTTTTGCATACGTGCACAACAATTGCTAGATGCTTTAATGTTTTGTTGAACAAAAACAACCAACACACTTGACAACTAAATAAATAATTGTTTTTAATTGCGTACTTCTTGCAGTTTTTTCTCAATAACTCAAAAGTGGTTACAGATAGCTATAGGGACGTACCTACAAGAAATGTTCGTTATTTAATTCTGCATCACAAAGGTACTAAATATACAGGGTGTTCCATTTGAAAAAGTTGTGAATTTTAGCTTTGAAGTTCTCTAAATTTAAAAAAATAATTTTTTAACCCTGTACATGGTGGGTCCATTTTGTTTTAAAGCAGAGCACCCTACAAGCCCCTGCAACAAAGTCCCTACTTAAATTCGTCTTCACAGTTGCGGCCGTGAAAGCGGTAAACTGTTAAGTGGGATAATGTAAAACTCAATTTTTTTGAAAAAGAATTTATAACTTCTAAACCGGTCATTAGATGGCGCTAAAATTTTAGATATGAATAACCCTGCCAAGAGAGGTGTTAAATATGCAAAAATACTTTGGGGCATTCTATTTTAAAAAAATTACCTGAAGCGTGCCACACTTTTCTGCAACACCCTGTATATTTGAAAATAATTTCTCTAGATGCGCCTCTATCCACTGTTTACATCCGTATTAGAACGATTTTTCTAGCTGTTACCGTTTAGGAGCTATCGGACTTCCCCACACTATTGCACCACCCGGTATTCACAATAGTGACTAGACGAAAATGACATAATCACTCGGAAGTTTGATTTAAGCACAAAATAAATCAATTATTAAATAAGCCTGGGTAACAATCGCGAATCGTAAGTTCACAGAAAAGTTTAAAACTTAGCTGTTCGTAAGTTGTTTATTACGCGATATCCGAGGTTCGGTTTATACAAAGGGTCTTATGCAACCATAATAGATATTTAACAAATATAGGGACCAATACAAAGTTGCATAAACGATAAAACGTATCGTAACTGAGTCAAAATTTCTCAAACGGATCACCTCAATTCGTTTGAAAAATGTTTATAAACGTTAATACTTTTTCAATAGTATTCAACATGCTCAACATTAATCCAGGTGCATTTTGCGAAAATATATTTTTTTTTAAATAATATTCGTTATTAAAGTTTATGGTCAGTTTTTTGAAAAAAATATGCTACAGACGTTCTAATGAACAAAATTTTCTCATTTCATCGTTATTTCAATCATCGTTAAACACATATTTGTAGTGATTTTTTCCGATTTGAAAAGTTGCATTTTAGTCAATTATTTATAAGTTTGTTTATAACAAATTCAAGTAAAACTATGTTCTGGGCCTTATTTCGATTCGGAAAAAAAACTACAAATACTTCTTTCGTTTCTTAAAAATATGCCGTGGAGGAAAAAAATGCCCCGAAATTAAAAAAAAAGTTATTTGAGTTTTTCATCGTCGCGCAAGGCTTGCGAGTAAGCTGCGACTTGTCATGCTCGCGTCTAAACTATCCTTCAACCAAAAACACAATTATGCAAAGACCACGCTGTAATCTAAATGATAAAATAAACAATAAATGAGCTAGAAAGATTTAGTAGGGCACAAACTGGTTTTAATTAAAACTAAATGTAAGACCAGCAATGAAAATTTGTTTGTTCTAGCATATGTCACTTAATTTTTAGCAAAATAAGAATCAAAAGACAGTGTTAATGTTCTTTGTCTTGCTTGATTTTTATTTGATCAATCCCACAATCTTAAATTATAATAAAATTAAAAAAAAGGAAACGAAATAAAAACAAAGTTAAATTTTGAAAATAAATTGTTAAATTCAAAAATTTTGCGCCATTCTCTGTAAATTTACCTGGTTATTTGTAGCATTGGTGAACACGCATTTCCATAATTGTTCTTGTAGGTCTTCGTTTGTAATTTATTACAACTATTAAATATAGAACAATTTACCTCCAATACGTGAGTACATACATCAATTGTCTATTTTTCAAAAATTCTTATTACATCCAGTTATAAAATTTGCTTCCATCCAGAAATAAAGTTATAAAACGTTTTCAAAAAAAATTTTCTTCTGATAAATAAATAGTCCAAACACCAAATTAACACTTCATTTTACCTTTTTATTTAAATCACTTTAATTGTTCAATGTTATTTTCATTATTAAACACTTAAAAAAAATTCAATTTGTATGACATTTGTCATAACCTCACTTTTTTGACATCTCATTGACGTAAAATCTGCCACACATAACCTCAAAATTTTAACAATCCAACATGGCTTCTGCTTTACATGAAAATCAACAAGAAAGTCACCAGATTTTCGATCTGCTTTTATGTTTTCTTGTGAAACAAATGACGATCGTCATTTCTCCACCAACAAAAATTTGGTAAGTAACTAGAAACAATTGAACATCTAACCTAATAAGAACTACATAACCAAAATGTTGTTAAACAATTAAATTAAATGTTTAAACAAATTACATAATCGTAAAGAGGATAATTTTCCCTACATTCTGGTATATTGCATGTCTAACACAAAGCAAATTTTTCTCCAGGGTTCAATGGCAACCATCTTGAATTTCCTGACAATACATGGTTTTATAAAATTATAGATAATTACATTTTCACACCTTATTCTCTCCTTTTTTTAATAATTAACTGAATCCACATATTCCATCACACAATATTTACAACAATTTTGGCACCAACATTTTAAATATTAACAGAATTTTATCATATTACCAGGTAAGGTTGAAACGATACAAATTATAAACTTCAACAGGCTAAACCTTCTCTATATAGAGCTGCCCACTTGAAAATTCTATTGCTAAAGGTGCTTTAGAATCTGATTAAGAATATTGCAGCAAAACATTTTGGCTGCAAGTTCAAAGATTAATGAAAATTATGCAATTATGCTGAAATTTTTTGCATCGTTAAACCAACATGGGGTTTACTTGAAATTTAAGAATAAAAACTGTAAGTATTGTGGTGATTACTTGCATACACCTTTCCAATTATGCCTTTTATAATTTCCAGGTGAAAATACACCTTACGATGGCTTCAAATATGAAAAACCAAGTCCAACGACCCAACGATATGCAAATCGTAACTTGTCAAAATAATTTTTTTAATTTTAAGTGAAAAATCCTTTTAAGATCTACTTCTTATTATTATCAAGTGATGTAAAGTGTATCCTTTACCTATTAAGCAACAATTAATTTATTTTTTATAATATTTGGGCAAGTTCAATCTAAACCCCTAAATTTATAGGCAACCCAAATGACACACCCAATTACCAGTGCTGAAAATCACAGCAATATGTTGAACATTTAATTAATTAACGACATATACCTTTTTTTGTTTCAGAGACTACTTTGTTTAAAATAAATTATTGTTATTATAAAATACTTGTTTCTAATTTTGCAGGTTTCTCTTTAAGAATCAATTACTCTGTCATCTCTATACCGATTTTAAAAAACTCCTTCGTTAAAAAATAAACTTTGTTCCATTAAAAAAAGTCAACAAAAAAGATAATCAAAAAACCACCATTTTTGTTGTGACGTAATCGAAAGTGACAGAAAAAACTGAATGTATCCAAACAAAACTTGTGCTAATTTGAAACACTAGTGAAAACCACACATTTCTATCTTGAGTAGGGTATTCTTTACAATAATATACATTTACAATAATTAGATATTTATTTAAATATTCTAAGTAGAAATTGAATGTTTTAAATGTTTCATCGATTCTCATCGAGGCAGACACAATCTGTGTATTCAAGCATCGATTTACATACATGTACTTATGTATTTCTTCACAAGGTAAATACGTAAATAAGCTATATTATATAATGTATAATTGTAAAAAGATTAAATTGCAATTTATAAGGCATTAATATAAATATACCGCCACATATATGTTTAATATTCAAATGGCTTATAATTGCATAAACCAAAATTAATTTCAATACATGACTAACACAACGGAATATTAAAGCTAGGAATTCGGAGTATATTCGGTAATAATTAATAATTATTAATTAACTGCGTTTCATACGTGTAATGATTATTTACATAAAACATCATTGTTTTAGTAACACAGAACAGTGGCGTATTAACAACAAATTGTTATTATCACGCAAATCTAAAAGGCGTTTTTATTATCAAATAGATATTGAAGTTATTGTTACGGAAAAATTAATTATAATAAAGTGATAATGAAAACACTCAAACAAATGAGGCATGTCCTACCTTTGGAACAATTTCCTTTCTTTTTTGAAATCAAAGAAAGAAAATTAATATGTCTATTAATTTAAGAATTATAAAAGATGCTCCATCCTGTTGGAATATGAGAGAGTCTCATTCCAATGCAGGAATAAACGACAATTACTGTCAGACCATCGATAGGCTGCTCGTTTGCCCCGCCCCCTCCCCCCTAGCTACGACACTGGATACAATATTTCAAAACATTTTGATAGAAAAGTGTGGTCTATCTCTTGGAGCTTGATCATAAGTCTTGGGCTTGGTCTTCAGACATCTTGATTCTTTCGTTTCAGTGTATAGTGAGTATAGTATCCACGATGTTTCACTTAAGATTCGTATCCGCTATACAGGTGATTGTACACATAAAATGCAACAAAAAGGCTTAATATCATTAGTGTCTATCTTTCATCATAACCGACAAAAAAATTGTTTATGAAAAGTGGGCTGGTGGTCACTGGTTTAAGAATAGCAGTTGGAGCTGAACGTACCTAACTGCATTTTCAACGTGATATCTGATACATTGATGCAGTTGATGCTAAGCGATGTCACAGTTTGTTTTGACTATTATTTCGGGCAGTTCCCAAAAGACCTGTTGGGTAAGCTGACCTTTTTAGCAAATGTTTTTTGATGTGGGTAAAATCAAAAATGACAAGGATTTTTTGTTCCTATTGACTGAGTACTATCATACTTACCTGTCCAGAGGATACGAATCTTGAGTGAAACAACCTAGAGTGTGTTCAATGACTAAAGTTTATTTAAAAACGTAATAAATCGTGAATCAAATCCTTTACGGCTTCGGAGGAGTGTGTATTTTTAAGACTTTGCTAAGGGTTTAAAATATCTTTTAACCGACTCTTGGACATCAAATCTTGCATATATACGAGCCATGTCTCATTGAAATTCGCACACTTCTATTTCTGTTAAAGTACGCCCCGTAATTTTCACCCTGGATTTTTTCGAAGTAGCTATTTCTTGTTGCTAGAGTAACGTACTGACCTCCTATATTATACGTTATGTTGTTTTATTGTTATATTTCTTTGTGTATTTATCTTTTATATTTTAAAACACAGTACACCCCACAATCTTTTTCCCAAAATTTTCTTTGGTCTTCAAGGTGACTGTTTCTTATTGTTAGAATAAGGTATTGCCTCTGCGCCTACTTCATGCCACGTTTTATAAAATTTTACCGAGGCGGGGATCTCTCTTACCGCTGCAGATTGATCAGAGTTGAAGGGGCGGCATGAGGAAACCATTCGATAGAATTTTATGAAACTTAACATCGAATAAGTGCAAAGACAGTAAGTACTTTACTCTAACAACAAGAAACAGCTCATGCGTATATCAAAAAAAATGCGGGGCATTCTTTAAATCACAAAAATAGAGTGTGCGAACTTCAGTGAGACAGTGCTCGTATAAGCATAGTTTAATCAAATTTAAAATCATGTTTTCTGATTGAGACTAATGTTTCATCCAACTTACATGATTGCAGTTTATTTATGCAACCTAAAAGGGCCACATCTAACGAGAGCAACCCCTAATCAAGTTAAATACTACATGGCTCATGGCTGTTGTCTTTTTCTTGAACCCGACCGGTGTTTTGCTTACGTTTGGTCTAACAACGTTTTAAGCAATTTACTTTGAAACGTGTTTGGCTGGCATCTCAATAGTTATTGCCATACGAGATATTTTCTACAGCATAAATTGCAGGAAACTTTTAAAATTCCCAGTTCGTTCGTTTTAAAACATATAAGCGATTTCAAACTTCCAAAGAAAACTCTTTAAAGAACGTCAAGAATTACAAAAGTTTTTAATATTTTGAAATGCGCTTAAACATCATCTAATTGAAAATTTAGACAAGATGTTTACACACTTTATTTATTTCCTGCGGCAGTAAGTAGTATTACTTATGGAATAATCAGTTAATGAGGTGATTATTATTTATTTATAAACCCTTCTTTTTGTATTACTCACATTTATTTCAGAAAATTAGGCAAATTGCAGCTCTGACTATTGCTTATTAATATTATATGAACATTGTAATTAATCTTATTAATCTTTTTTTAATTTTCGTAAAGATACGATCAGTGCATGATTCAGTCTCATTATAATGTTTAAGTTATGTTTATTATTATTACGTTGAGTCCTTATTTTGTCGTGTAATTTAGATAATATTGTAGTGTACAGTAAAGTTCTATTCCAAATAATATCAGCGCTTGTATCCCTCGGGAATATCAGTGGCTAATTAGCAGTATATGCTGAGCAGAGCTTGTAAATTTTATATTATTCTATATTTATCGCTCAAATGGATACAGAACTAGACCGAGTAATATTTCAAAATTAATCTAAGAATATACTATATATACTAGTATAATTAATGATTTGCATTGTAGTATAAACCACAGAAAATACAATGCAATTCGAAATTATGTGTATTTCTCTCATGAAAATAAGAAAAAACTTTATATTACTATCCCTGGACACATTATTACGTATTACGGGCACCCACATTATGGATACTAATATCGCATGATCAAAAAGTCTTTGGATCGCAATAGCCATGGAATGTAAAAACCATCTATAGAATTATTTACTTCTACTGCCCGTAGATTTTGTGAACTGTACGGAGTAGCGCTCATGGAGACACAGCCACCTGTGTAAAGAAAATACGACGCGCTGACAGCGCTAAACAGAGCCACAGAGTACACAGAAAATGTTAGGTTAGCGTACGCTATTATTATTTCTTGTGCTTGCAGTTATTTTAAGTATTACATCTGTAAGTCGGCTGCAACCGCACATAGGGCCTACGTAATAAAAATAATCGCCCCCTCCCTCCCGCACAAGCTTATAGCTTCTGGGGCCTGGTTTCCGGGTTATGGGTTTTAGCAATTATTATTATTATTATTATTATTATTATTACTTAATAACATTTATAAAAAGAACACAGAATGGAATTTATTTGAATTATTATCTATTGACATGACAGTTGTGAAGTAAATGTCAAAAATAATAGAAATAAATAATTTCATAGATAGCTTGTTAATATCATGGCAACCCTGATCCAAAAACTTTTTGATCATAATATAGTAACAAATAGTCAAATAAATTAATTTAAACAAAAAGTTTCTGAAGAGTGAGCAGTTACTCCGCTACCTGTTTATGAAGTGGGCTTATTTTTAACAGCCAAGCAAAGAAAAACTATTGAATTTAATGTCATGTTAAAACAACCTATGAGCAAAACGTAATTCCATCAAAGGTGCCTTTGGAATTTTGAAGCAATGTGTAGTCCCTTGACAGCGACTGTTATTTTCTGGTCATATTAATATATTTGAGCTCAAAATTCCAAAGGCACCTTTGATGGAGTTAACGTTTTGTTCATGCTTTTATCATGCGTACGTAATTTGTTGTAATGCGAATCTTTTTTTTGTAAATAATATCTTAATTTTAACTAAAATATTTTAAGTAAAGGTTTACGTAATTAGAATAAACTTGTACGTTTTTTATCTCATTTAAATTGAATATATTTTAGAAAAACTAGAATTTTAAATATATTCGTAATAATGTGTCCATAGATAGTACAGTAACATGGGTCCACAAATGCTTCCTTATAGACACACAGGGCATTGAAAGTGGCAACAAAATAATAATTACTGATTGTGAATTCAGTTTAGAAAATTATACAATATGTTCGAATATTCATGTACCATAACACGGACTAAATCAGGCAGTTTTGTCTTCACCAGTGGCGTAGAAACGCCAAAAAATAGTGTGCGCATGCAGTTATTTAAGGAAAAGAAAAATGCCACGCCATTCGATTTTTTAGATTTCGGTACAATTTTTAAAACAACCAAATAGTTTAATATTAAAAAAGTCTGTTGAGCTTTTTCGTACAATTAAACGTTTTCGTGTTAAACGCGCTTACAACATGAAAAACACGAGTCAGAAAAATAAATAATCTTGTTATTTAAACTAATATAGTTGTAATAATTAGTATATTACATGTTGAGTTGGTAATGGACATCTTAACAAGCCAAGCGACATTGTTGACTCTGTTTGACGAAATGGTACGTCGAGGTCAAAGAATATTGCGAGGCTTTGAAGCTATTAAAATAAAAATAATTATAAATTTTAAAATAAATATTCTGTAAACTGTCAGTCAATTCCAATCATCCATCTATCGACCAAAAGAAATTTTAAGTAAGGTTTCATTGTTCGCCGCTAGATGGCAATGTATGCTCTCAGTACCTTAAAATTGGAAATTATTTAATTACATGGTATTTATTAAATATAAAATATGGAAAAATAAAACTAATATTAAATAAAAAAGATATTTTTAGCGTTAAATATATTTATAAAAACTTAAACTAAAACTGAATGAAACGTCTTGTTTTAAATTATTTACAAATAAAAGTTGACCAAGACTTTACTGGTCAGTCTTACAGACATGTAGTAGTTACTTACGTGCCAAGCTTTGTAAATTAATCTTTACGGGTGAGCTGGAAAGTTTGTGGGGCGAGCGACGAAGGAGCAAGCCTCCATAATCGAGTGAGCCCAGTAAAGATTAATTGCAAAGCGTGTCGCGTACAAAGTTTTATTTCCACCTTCACCAACGTCTTTATGAATTGTATATTTTTATACAATAATTATATTGTCAAGCACATGTAAAATAAAGAGTATGGTTTCCCTGCATTATTTAGGCAACCTGGGATTACTAGAAATTTCAAGAGTATTTTCCAGGGAGGGATTAGTGATTTTTATAACCTTTTTCTGTCCTACCGATGTTTTAATTTAGGGCTTTTAGATTGATTAGTTGCTGCAGATAAAACTTTGAGAAAGAAATTCTCCTTATCTTAAGAAATTTTGGACGTTTCTACGATGTAGTTTGGCGAGTGAAAATTCTTTTTTCGGAGATTCTCTGCGTTGCGAAAAGAGGGGTGGCGATAAGGGTGTAAATTGGGCCTCAATATCTCAAAATTGCAGTTCTTCGATCGTTTTAAGGTAAATACCATGTTACGACTTACATAATTATACATTACTAGGGAAACCTTGTCAAGACATGAAGGTGAAAGGTATTGAAGGATTTCCCTATATATACAACATTCGTTGTGTGATTACAATCCTTTGGATTCTCGTGAGTGATTATATAATTAAACTCAATCAAACATAATTAACACTACTCTCTCCCAGCTTACCCTCCTCTCTTCCAACATATCTTCCTCTCTGGCTCCCATCCGGTTTATTCTACATACATACATACGGAAATTCTACCTTACGAAATGATAAGAATAAAATCAAAAATCGATCTTTTTAAAAATTCTTGAAAACGTCTATTAGTACGCATATTTCAAAAACATGACATAAAAATAGTGTTGGCAAATTTCCGGAAATTTATTTTTTAAATAACAAAAACTACAGCGAAAGCTTTAATATGAAAAAAGAATTACGTTAATCGGCCTAGTGGAACTCTCAAACGAACTGGAACAAAAATCAGCCTTGTGTTTTAAATATATAGATAAAAAGTAAGTAGTGTTGACTAATCTACAGAGTTAAAACTTTAATATAAAAAAGAATAAAGCAAATCGGTGTTGTAGAACTCGTAGACAAAGTGGAACAAAAATGAGCCGTATTTTAAATATATAGATTAGTAAATTACAATTGACCTATGATAAATTTAAAATTGCCTCAGTCATTTATAATTTCTTTAATAATTTGCAAACGTATCTCGCGTTGATTTGGTTTGTCCAAACAATATAAAACAGTTATATAAATAAGCAATTGTCATCATCTAATATTTGAACAATTTGTTTGCTTTCCATGGTTTTCAACTAATTCGGGTTTGTCTACGCAACCTAATAACAAAACATACGTTAACCGCAAGTGGTGGTTGCAGCAAACTTTATGAATAGTTTTAAAACTTGCCACCGTAGAAAGTGAGATAGCGCTGAAAGTGGATGTCCGATCCGTGCGTCTCAAATTAAACATTTTAGATTGATTTAAAGTAAAAATATAAACATTAATAAAATATAGAAATTAAGTAGTGTTGACTAATCTACACAGCGAAAGTTTCAGCAAAAGGATCACGTAAATCGGTCCAGTGGAACTTTCAAACGAACTGGAACAAAAATAAGACTTGTGTTTTAAATATATATATATATATATATATATATATATATATATATATATATATATATATATATATATATTGCTGTGGATGGTAGTTTCAAAATTTTGGAAAATTTTGAAAATTTTGTGAAAATCTAAAATCTTTGCTAAATACTAACACTTTTGAAATATTTTTATCAACTTTTCCAGTTAAAAATAAATTTGAGCTATTTTATGGTGTGTCATTGATTATACAATCAATGTGTATACTTTTTAATAAGGTTAAATAATACATGTTTCTTTATTTATTATCAAATAGCTTACTCACCGATTACTTAAGTGTACGTAACATCCAGTTGTTCGCAAGTTTTTGTTATGATGTAATTCAATTATGTATAATTTCAAATGAGCATTATCGACGGGTTATGTGATTCTTTAAGGTTTTGTTAATGTAAATAGATCGTTATTATTGCGTAAAAGTGTTGTATAATAGATGTGTCACTTTTATAAAGAGTATTAATCTGCTATTATGTATTATATGTTGTAAATAGTGTGGTCATTGTATTAGATGATAAGGTGACGTCAAATTGTGTAATATAATTATGTAAATAGTCAATAGTATATAAGCTTAGAAAATAATAATTTTAAGACACTTACTGATAGAAAGCGACGGTGTAAAGTCGTGTAAGATAAAAGATACTTACTGTTAAACGACGAAAGAGTAAAGATATTATAGTAAATCAAGCGACAAAGTAAATTCGTGGCTGATAATATTGTAAAAATTTAAATAGTCTAGAATTAAATAGACAAGTTAAGTTAGTTGGTGATTTGAATACGGCGAAGGTGTAATAAGTATAAATTGTAAAGTGTATATGATTATAAAGAACCACCTTTAAGATAATTTACTTGCTAAAGTTAGGCAAGATAATAAATCAACGTTAAAACCATAAACGGGTGTTTTATTTAATTAAACACAAAAACAACTATAAGTATTCTACGAAAAAGGAAAATTGAACCCGCAGTTAATAAACAAAAGTGAGTTCCAAAGTCAAGTGTGTGGATGATATTATATGGAAAATCCATGCAAAAGGAAGAAAGTCAACCCTGAATTGGAAACCAGCCCTGGGTCAACATAAAGTGATCTACTCTGCCTATGGTTTGGGAAAGAGGACATCTATACTAAAAGAAAAAAAAGAAGTATTATAAAAAGGTAGGAAGTTATTTCCTTTTTGTATTGGCATTTGCTGAAGAAAAGACTATCGTTTGTAAAGTGTAGTAAAGTGATTTGAACAATTTAGTAATAGTTAAAATTAATTAAGATTTCAATTTTAAAAGTGATTTCAAACTTCAATTTGTATATTTTTTATACCACAAGAAACCACATTCACCCTGAGATGAGTCTTTATTAAATATAATTCTGTTAATTTAAGTTATTTAACTGGCGCCCAACTCTCTTACGTAAACTTGAGTTAATCAAGAACTAACGTAACATTAATTTTATATAACCATTGCATTATTAAATCTATTAAAAGGTAATTTCAAATCATATTAGAATTTATAAAAGAGGGAAGTTGAGAAGCATTTCCAAAGTTCACAGTCATTTAAAAAAAATCAATTTAATTATAAAGTAATTATCTACGATCGAACGGCAATTATTCACAGTTTCAAAATATATAATAAAATTATTAAAAATAATTTATTATTTTTAATTATCCAATATTACAGCAATATATATATATATATATATATATATATATATATATATATATATATATATATATATATATATATATATATATATATATATATATATATATATATATATATATATATATATACAAGAAAGAGTTATAATAATGGGATATCGCGCAACAGAGAAGAAAGAAAAAACAATTATTACTTCTAATCATTGATATATATATATATGTATATATATATATATATATATATATATATATATATATATTTTTCTTTAGTATTAACGACCGTGTGTATATATATATATATATATATATATGTATTATTGGAAATATTGGGTATTTCGGTCCTTTCTTTTTAATAAAACACTTTACAATTCCAATATTTCGGTTTTATTTAAAACCATTTTCAAGGACTAGTAAAAAGAACAATTATTAATTAAAATATAATTTAAACTAAGAATGGCAATATTAACTTACAAAATGTGTGTTAAGATTGTTAAAAAACGACCTCTTTTGAATTTATTGACAAATAAACAATTTTTGTCAAATGATGAAAAAACAAAAGTAAGAAAACAGAAGATGTAAGAATCTTAGACAAAGTTGGAAACTAAGATAGTTGAGGTGTTTATTTGTGTTTGTTGGATTTGAATAATAAGTAGGAATATGTTGAGCTAAGGTGACTGATATCACTTCGATTGTTCATAGCTTGTTTGTCAATAGCAATGTAACACATTTCCAGAAATAATCTTTTCTTTTGCTGTCTTTCGTTATCTAAAATAATAGGGTTGTCATAGTCAATTCTGTGGTCCAGTCTATTAACATGAGTACTTAGTGCAGTGGAATTTGGTTTTAGTCTACAGTCACTTTTGTGTTGAGTTCACCTCTGCCAACGAATAACTCAACACAAAAGTGACTGTAGACTAAAACCAAATTCCACTGCACTAAGTACTCATGTTAATAGACTGGACCACAGAATTGACTATGACAACCCTATTATTTTAGATAACGAAAGACAGCAAAAGAAAAGATTATTTCTGGAAATGTGTTACATTGCTATTGACAAACAAGCTATGAACAATCGAAGTGATATCAGTCACCTGAGCTCAACATATTCCTACTTATTATTCAAATCCAACAAACACAAATAAACACCTCAACTATCTTAGTTTCCAACTTTGTCTAAGATTCTTACATCTTCTGTTTTCTTACTTTTGTTTTTTCATCATTTGACAAAAATTGTTTATTTGTCAATAAATTCAAAAGAGGTCGTTTTTTAACAATCTTAACACACATTTTGTAAGTTAATATTGCCATTCTTAGTTTAAATTATATTTTAATTAATAATTGTTCTTTTTACTAGTCCTTGAAAATGGTTTTAAATAAAACCGAAATATTGGAATTGTAAAGTGTTTTATTAAAAAGAAAGGACCGAAATACCCAATATTTCCAATAATACATATATATATATATATATATATATATATATATATATATATATATATATATATATATATATATATATATATATATATATATATATATATATATATATATATATATATATATATATATATATATATATATATATATATTGTGGAATTGTAGAAATTATATATTTTTTAAATAGCGCATTAGAGAACCTGGAAGATACACAAGTATATCATGTATGATTACATAAGTCGTAACATACCTAAAAATGGTAACGTTGGGGTACTGTTATGCAGTTAGTGGTCGATCACCCCGTTATCTCGTAAGAAGAACTTGCAACTGTGGCTTCTAAAACATTTACAGTTTCTTTGTCTTCTTTTTTTATGATAATATATTTTAAATTATGTCAATCCATTGTGTTTCAATCTTTTTAAATTATTTTTGTTTTTGTAACGGACTAGTTTTGAAGCCTTACTTGAGTATCTACATTACTGTCATTTTTGACAGTTTATACAATCCTTAGCAGAATGGTGCGCAAGTCGTAGTAAAAGCGAAGATACAACAAATTTAAAAATTCTAGTTTTATGCAGCCATTACTTCACGGCTACTTATACAAAGAATTAGTATCTAATATAGATCAATTCACATAAATCACATAATTAAACAATAAGATAACTTTAATTCGGATTATAATACGTATTTACTTTGCTATCGATACAATAAGATAAGCTATACATCTATTAAGCCCACTTTAAGCATAATATTGATATGAAAAAATAGCTTTCCATGTATTCTAAACACAAAGCCGGCACTCTTTGTATTTTCGGTAGAACTAATACTAACATAACATCAAATGGATTTTTGTAGTGCCATAAAAAATCAAACTTTACCGCCTTTTTTTGCTTTCTCAGCTTTATATCCAAAGACCAGGTATACATTGTACAAGCTTGGTATGTATACAAACAAATCTCCAGTGATATGAAATCATCAAATCAAATTTACTTTCGTTATTTAAATAAGGATTTAATTCGTACCCAGGCATACAAAAGCATAATGCACGATTTTCTACGTAGCAAAAAAATGGAAGGGCTTATTCAATAGTTATCCGGATTTTCATCAAATTATACGTTTTCGACGCACATAAATATTAGGGAAATGGTGGCAATCGTTAGAAATTTCTTTAACCTGTGCGGTTTGATTAACATTATTTCAGGATGCCGATCTGACAATGAAAATAATAATTATAGCTTAACTGTAAGAAATGATAGTGATATAAATTATTGGGTTTATTTTTGTGATTGTTAATGAATTGTACGTTTCAGGAAGATTTGTCTAAGGAAGTCCACATGAGTACTACTACTGCAGTGCCCACAACTATTACAGACGGTATGTATGACACGTATTTATTATACCTACTGGATTTATAAGGAGTTGCCTTGATGCTCATTTAAAATGAAACAATTTCTTAGTTTATAGAAGTTCATTTAAATATAAATAGGCCAGTAAAATTAGACCCGATTGGGGCCGTTGGTGGAAATAAATGTGGGAAAGCGGGAGATGGTTTCGATCGCTTCATTTGATGTCAAATATAGGTATCCTAGGTTTGCACGGTCCCTCGACGCGAGCTTACCTGAGGGCATCAAAAGAACCACGAAATCTTCGAACCTTTTCGACGAACAAAAAGTTCGTCTCTGAATTCGTGAAGTCTGTCTGTCTGTCTGTCGGTCTGTAGCCTTTTTCCATGTTGACTTTTTTGGATTTTTCTTTTTGGAATCTTATAGTACATCAAATTCTAAGCATCTTTTGGTGGAAACATTTTTTTGTATTTCTTCGGGAAAGTGGTCAAAATCACCATCGGAAATTTCGGTAAATTTTTGAAAAATAAAAAATTTTGTATTTTTTAAAAATTTACGAAAAAATAAACATTTTTAGCAACAAAAAAAATCAAAAATCTTAGGACTTAGAATTTTAGTTTTTATGACAACTAATTTGTTACTTTTTGTTCGTCATGGCAATGCTAGCTCTGCGCATTCTCACTAGTTTAGTTTTTCGTTTATAACTTTAAAGCAGTGCTTTCCAACGAAAACTTCACTATTACAAGAATTAAAAAACATTAAATTCTGCGTCGAATGAGTATCCAACACTTTAAATTCGGTCCAGTGGTATGGTCCAAATCGACGGTCGAAAAACGACAATTTTACAAATTTTCGATTTTCCGTCAGACCGGACGCCCAGAGGCTTTCCGTATAAAAAAACCCGTTGGGCTCATTCTGATTATTAATATAAGTCGAGAAATACCTAAGCTTTGATATTGTCGAGGTTGCCGGATTAAACTAATGGACATTTCTTTGTCATGCCCCATCACAGCAATTGGGATCAATCCATGTGAAGTGCTGCAGTACTGGTCGCTCGAACATTTCGAAAAAAATCTTTTGTGTGTTATCACATCTAAGTATTGGTAGCTCAAAACCGCTGTTCTCTCGCTGGTCGCTCGAACATTTCGAAAAAAATCTTTTGTGTGTTATCACATCTAAGTATTGGTAGATCAAAACCGCTGTTATTTTATTTTTATTCCGTTTGATTGAAATATGGCAGCCATATTTGTTTCGTTGTGCACGACGTTTCTTGCAGTTTTTTGATATAAACGTAAATCTTGATATCTCAAGAAGGGTTGGTCCTAGAGACAAGCGGTAGAAACCATTGTATTGCTCCCATGTCGGACTACATCTTTTAATCTAAATATAATTTTTGTAGGATGCTTACTTATGGGTACAATTTAACTCCGAAGTTTAACAACGTTTTTACAAAAATTTCCGCTTTTTAAAAAAGGTCCGTAGATTTCGTGGTTCTTTTGATGCCCTCAGATAAGCTCGCGTCGAGGAACCGTGCAAACCTAGGAAACTTATATTTGACATCAAATGAAGCGATCGAAACTATCCCCCGCTTTCCAACATTTATTTCCACCAACAGATTCTATTTTACTGGCCTATAAAGGCTATATTGTCGATATACAGTAATGCTTTACTCACTGTACTCATTTGTAGTTTTTTGTATTGTATTTCATGTTAAAAGATAATACATTTTCATAAAGAGATTTTTTCAGTTTGTTTTTTGGAATTTAAAAATGATATCCAAAAATTGAATCCTTTAATAAAGATTTTAATACTTTTGGTGATATTTACTTGAAAGGAGTGTACAACTGTACAAGTGTACAAGCATAAAAACTTACAAAATTTAATATTTGGAACAACCTGTAGTCCCAAACTTTACAATATAGAATTTATATAAAATAGATATTAATACTCAAGTATTCCAATAATCTTTCGAACTTTAACAAGAAGTTAGTGTAAACTTTGATTTGATCTAACTGTTGACAGTTTGGTAATACATAAATTTAATAATTAAAATAATAAAATATTTAATTAATAATTACAGGATGATTAGTATAAAAACATTTAGTGACCACAACCACTAACATAAAGCCACACCCACCAGAAACATTTACTACAACCGTATGGTGCATGCTAAATCCAACCATATGGCTTGGGTACGGGACCTCCAGGGACTCGCCCTATGAAATTTTTAATATATAGAAGATACTCTGTTTAAGGAACTTAAAATCTAAGAACTTTATTAACTTGACCGGTTCACTCCGCGTATTCACTATTCGGCTCGTAGAGGAACCAGACAATGGTTGACGACGTCTCGGCATGATCACACTTGCCATCTTCAGGTCACTTCTCGCTCTGCTTCGCGTGGTTACTCGATTTAGACTGCCGTCCTGTCGCACACGGTTACGGTGTTCGCGTGGTTGCAGTCGGCTGGTTTTTCTCGTGGTCTCGCTTGATCCGGCTTTCTCTCGCTTTCCTTTTTATCATTCTGCTGTGCTAGTTATCGCTTCTTGACGGTGATGCTGGTTATTGCTGGTTTCCAAGCTGATGATAGTCGCTGTATATTAAGTCCCTCGTATTAATATTGTTCGGCCGTTTCTCGATCTCAATAGCTTCTCTTATGGTTCGTCGGGTCTTATGTTGTATATTCGCGATGACTTTTGTATTGTCGAAATCTATGTTGTGAGATGTACCGTTTACATGTTGTGCTAGCGAAGACGTTCTCTCATTTTTGTTGACTGCATTTCGGTGTTCCTCTCTTTCTACTTGAATTTTTCTGTTGGTCTGCCCTATGTAGAATTTTCCGCAGTCTTTACATGGGGTCTCATATACTCCTTGGCTTTCTAATGGTATTTTTGTTTTTGCGGATTGTAGCATGTTTCCAATCTTTTTGTCGGTGTTGAAGATGGTGTTGATGTTGTGTTTTCTCAGCACTCTACTTATTTTGTCCGTGGTCCATTTGATATACGGTAAGGGCGCTGTGGATACAGATGTTTCTTCTTCTTTTGGCTTTGGGTCTCTTGGTGTTAACGCTATCTTGATGTTTCTCGATGAGCATCCATTTTGTTTTAATGCCAACTTCACCTTTTCTAGTTCTTGATGTTTATTATCGTCATCAGTCAATCGTTGCGATCTGGTTATCAACGTTTAGATTACTGACTGTAGTTGCGCTGGGTGGTGCTGTAACTGCGCGTTCAGGTAGCGATTTGTGTGGTTGATTTTCGGTATACTGTGTATCCCAGGCTGCCATCTTCTGTTTTGATTATTGATACATCTAGGAAAGGTAGTTGATTGTCTTTTTCAATCTCCATTGTGAACTTGCTCTTCTGGTGTATGTTGTTTAGATGCTGTAAGAAGGTCTACAGCATCTCTTCGCCATGGGTCCATATGACAAAAGTATCGTTACGTATCTTAGCCATAGTTTAGTTTTGTCGCTTGCTGTTTCTATTGCCCGGACTTCTAATAATTCTTCCATGAATAAATTCGGTATTACTGGTGATTCAGCAAAAACACATCAATTTATTTTTCGATGGGGGACATTTAAATATAACATTATCAAAATTTTGCAACCCACCACAACAACTTTAAAATGTTAAATGCCCCTCTCCATTGTAAAACCTCATTTTAAAGGGAACAAAAAAGAAATATTTTGGTGCAAAAAAAATTGAAATCGGATCATAAATTGCTGAGTTACAGGAAAAATCTTCTAACAACCCTCCTTCAATATCATTTAAATTATATCACACACGTCAGTTGACAGTAATTTATATAATTAGTTAAAAAGGTAGATAAAGAAAAATAAAAGTCGTGCAGAAGTTAATCGAATTGTGCTTGAATTTACTAAACAACAATATCTTTAATCACATTCAAATATTAAATTAATCTGGCCGAAACACATGAGATATTACTTTGATCATTGTTTAATTAATAAATAATTAGTTTGCTGTAGACTTTGAGTATCATTCTTCTTTTTATAATTTAATTATATAACTTTAGCAAACGTCAAGTTTTTAATTGCTAATGTGGCTCCTGTTCGCGCGTTGGCTGAACTCTTAAAAGTAATATACATAGTCTCTACGAAGACTAGAGACCCTATATATATTTGTTATAAAAGTTAAGTCAACACAAAAGTCTAATCAGGTCTAACTGACAATTTGGATCCAAAAGTAGATTATTACAATATATTATACTTACTAAAAAGTTAGATAAAGAGTAAAATACAAAGCATGCAGAAATTCTTTATTAGGGCCGGCGGTGTGCACGTGTGGTGTCAGTGCATCACTCGTGTTCCAAGGGTCGTGGGTTCATTGTGTTGGAAACACTAATCCCATTTTGGGCGACGGGATTTTTCTAATTGGAAAATTCAGGACAGATGACCTTAGCAGTTGGTTCCCCCGTAGTGTAGGTGTGAAATTAAAAAAAAATATTAAAATCACTAAACAATTATGTATTAAATTAAATTATATAATTTTATCTATCTTTGTAACGGTATTTTTTTACCAGTCTTGAATTAATGAAATTTTGGGGCGAAGTTGCTAAAAAAAATGCGGTCCTGTAAGTCTGCGTCCTTCTTGTAATTTAAAATATATTGGCGTATGGTACAAATAAACCTCATAAAAATGTATTAAAGGTCATCTTTCCAGACTAGTGGAGCCGTTCTGTATAATAAAATAAAAAAATTATAGCTTCTATTATAACTAAAAGGTAAGGCCAAGACACGTGTTTGCAGTATCAAGTGATTCCGGTGTTAAAATTTACAAGATAAACAATTTTGGTTTGTGTGAAACCATGCTTTTAAGCTTTCTCATAAACACTTTAATTTTTTTATTCTCCGAAAATATTGTCAAAATCTATTTTTCTGAGAGGAATAATAGTTTGTACGTGTTAAATGGTATTTTTTAAAGAGGCCATCTGTGTCGCGAAATACATCCCGTCTGCAATTTTTGTTATAAAGAATATTGCGTTCCAGATTTCCTTTGTGTTGGAAACACTACATTTGATTCGTCAAACCGAAATCATGCGACTCTTTTATTGGCCTATGCAAAAGCGTACCCCGCTAAAAAATATCCCGCATATAGAAAATAACCCCGAAGTTCAGTTCAGTCTCAACTAAGATGAGCTGCCGAGTAGACAGTTGACGTCGAGTCAAGCTATAGAGTTGGCGTTCCGCCTTCAGTTATTTTTCAGTATTCAGTTAGTTTTCAGTTTTTAATTAGAATTTACAGTTTACAGTTAGTAAAAAGAGTATAGACAAAGCCGTGTTCGGATCCCGAGCTAATAATTAATAATAATGATGTTAACAAATCAAAAGACGGAGTTTTAAAAATGCAAGTTTTCACGAGAGCCTCAATTCGGATAGCGGGTCTCGTGCCCTAAACTGGCGTTCGTTCAAACAACGGGTATTCACCTCGAGTTAGCGGGCTTGTTCCAGTACTCTAGTTCCCGCGTTATTATCGAATAAAGTTAATTAAGTTGTGTGATTACCGTTTTGCGTTTCTTCGTTAAATACAGGAAGCTTATTGGCTTCAATCTACCGTTTTAGTTTTGTGTTAATAAAACTTAACCCGTTCGTTAAAGTTCCAGTGAAAATTCAATCTATTATTGAATTTTAAAGTTGTTTCTCGGTTAACGCATTAAAGAATAATTCAGAAGATTATTAGTTAACATTTGAAGAAGAGAATTTAATGTACTTGAAAGTATAGCCTTCTAATAACGAATTTCAGTTATTGACAAAACTCGAAATTAATAACTAAATTACTGGAATAACTGCAGTTTGAGAATTTTATTATGTTGACTTAGTGCCGAATTATCATATACAGAATTTTAGTAACTTCATTCAAGAAACCTCAGTTCATCGTTGCAGCATCTTTACCAAAATTCAAAGTTCTCAAGTTTAGTGTACAAGGTCTTTTAATGTGAGGTGTTTTGTGACATTTTGAAGAATTGTAAAATTCTACTTCGGCATCAAAGACATTAAGGATTTTTTGTTTGATAATAGTAAGTTTATGTAACTATGAAATTTATTTATATAGTTTTTGTTTCATCGAATGTTTTTGTAATCTTATGTATTTTGGTCCTTTGAATAAGAATTCTTATCAAGGTTTTCTATTTTATTATTAAAATTACCACCATCAAAACTTATTTACTGTCATCGGAGATAATCCGATAATTTTTTATTTTGGTATAAATAAATTTACAAATTAAACCATACTGTATTGAAAATTGGTCGGCAGTACGGCAAAGTGGTTATAGTGGATTTCTATCGCTTAACATAGTTAAGTCGAGTTTGTGGCGGTCAGTTGTTGGATGGGTAAACCACGAGCGCAGTGTACTTGCCTATATGGCTCCGCTGCCTCGTCTCACATACACATATCCACTTTGCGGCTCGGTGTGTCCGGCACTTCGACACCGAAAGGTATAAGAAGTTCAAGATTATGTATGCATGTATGTATTGAAAATTGAAATTATTTGATAATTTAATTTGTGTTAACGTCAATCAAACTAATGTTAATTAGTTTCTTTTTTTAATTTTGAATCAATTTAATCTAGCCCTTTGTTATTTGGGGGCGTGTCAGAATAATTTCGAATAACTGGCGCCCATTCTTTTTTGTGACTTTTAAAAACCTTATTTTTCCTTATAATTTATGTGCTATGGAAATTAATACCTACATCCTCATCTATAATTTGTGAAAAGACGTCTTAAAGAAAGTCGGAGCATTCTATATTATATTAAGTATCATATTTTGTGCCCTAAATTTAGTTTATGTAAAGTGAACTTTTCGTTTGAAAGTTTAAGCTTTGTTTATTTGGTCCGGTTAAAAAAAGCTTTGTTCACCTTCAAGTTATTAAATTACAAATGTGCCATGGATCCAACCGTGGATCCAACCGTGGATCCAACGCCTGTTCTCGCGTTGGCTGAGTTCTTATAAGGTAACATACAAAGGCTCTACGGAAGACCTCTCTCTGACGCTTCTTAATTGAACAAATATGCACATTGACGACCACAGAAATTATACTCCTCAAATTTTTCATTAATCTTTCTCCTAATATTACTCATATAATGTGTGAGTAACGGAATTTAGATTCAGAGAAGGCCTTCAGAGAAATTTTAGGTCACATCTGATATTAATTTTAAGTAGGTAGTAGAACTACTACAGATCATTGAGAACTACTCTCAGTCACTAACTGACAGACGTACTTTAAATGACGCGCACGCGTAGATTTTAGTGCGAATTTCGGAGCTCTCAACAATCTTTAATCAAGAAATTTTTAAATAATACAATTATTTTAAAAATTTATTAAAGAAGGCGAGTTATATGACCCCCACCTACATTTCTACACAATGCAACTCTCCTTTTAACGGAATCGATAACATTATGGAGGATACAAGGTGTTATTAATTTCTTCAATTTTGTTGATAATTGTTAATAATGTGTTGTAAGGCTTCAAGATCGCCAACGGGATTTGTAAAAATTGAATTGTTTCTGTATTTTGGCTAATAATGCGATTTTCAAAGAATTCCCTAAGAAAAGTAATCCGAAAACGCATCCCTCGGAGAATAAACTCAAGCTCCATTAATTTTTCTACCATTCCTCAGATAAATTTCTACCATATTTCTCTTTTGTACTTTATTAAATATGAATGCCATTATTAAAGACGTGACTCTTCAAAAAGTGACAGTTTAAATAAACTAATTCATACGAATCAAATTTTCACAAGATCGATATGTATATCTCTTTCTTTCAAGGACAACTCTGAATCAAAATTCCGTTGCTCACACATTATTTCACTAGATTGTGTAATTGAATGACTGTGCAACCATAATTTCAGATATCCACCGAGAAAATTGAAAAACGAGAAAATATTAAATATATTCCATGACCAACGAATAATAAGAGCTGCGTTAGGTATATTACAGATCTCTTTACTCAAATATCACGTCTTCCATAGTATCCATTGTTGTTAATAATTGTAACCATAGCAATAGAGCTTTAGAGCAAAAAGAGTTGTGATACCGAACCTAGCAAAGGTAAGTATTTCCATTTCTATCGATTCACGCTGCATATTTTTTCGTAAATAGGAGTATTATAATGGTTGATGCTCGAAATCTTTAAGTTTGGCTTGAATTATTTAAACGTTCTCAACCATCCATCACCGCGAAAAACAAATCATCGAAGGCATTTATCTCACGACATCAGGATTAATTTCTTATTTTAAATTATTATTATCAGTTAATTTTGATTTTTCAACCTAGTTTATTTTAACAACTTACATCAAATTTGTAATTGTGATTCAACTTTAGAATCGTGTAATCCATTAATTAAATCATAAGTTTGTTACACACGTTGAAAATACGTTTCTTGTTTTGAAATAAGTAATTTTAATTTAGCTCCTTTCTGTGAATTATTAAAACATTCAAATACATAAATTATTATTTCAGGTAATAAAGCAACTTCTTAGGTCACAAACGCCTTATACGTATATAGTTTGATCTTTGAGAGGCCTATCCAGCTCTTCACATTTTTCACTATTTTACTCTCTCACGTACCTTGTTGCACCGTCATAAATTACAAGTGGCGCGGGTTACACGAAAACAATATGAATTGAAATTTGCGCGAAAAATGAAAATTAATTTATCTACGACAACTATGGAAAATTACACATCTTGCACAGTGTTGTAGTAACCGTGAAAATGACTCGTTGCTCACAATCTCCAAACTGAACGGAAATGACCGTGCGAAATGATATCGCACGATCAGTAGTTCTATTAAAACGGCATAGATGTCAGCACATGTAATATTATTATAATTAATTAATTTATTTTGAATGCAAATCCATCTAGCAAGATTATCACTCCTTCGAGAAATCGAACCCTGGACCGTCCGCTTGCTAACCCAGATCTCCTACTGTTGAGCCATCGAGGCGACTTGCCATAATTTAGTTACTATAACTATATAAAGTTTTTACGAAATAGTTACTGAATTAACGTAAAATTGATTAATTTTTACATTACTATATAATTGTTAATATAATATTATTCATTATTATTGCTAAATTACAATAAAAACAATGAAAGATTTTATAATTTGCTACATAATTCACAACTGCAAGCGCGATGAGTACACTTAAATCTATCTTTCCTTGTCACCCACAATACCTGCAACGCCAGAATATGTTTACATTTCGCTGCAAAGGTATTAATAACCTTGGCAATTGGATTGTGATTGTTTATAAAGAATTCCTTTTTAAAACGAGTACATACGTATGATTGTTTAGCTGTACTAGATGGTAGATTGGGTGAAATTATACAGATTGCAAACTATTATTACTGTTGTCGATGCAGACCGGTTTACATATGCCTAAGTTATTTATAGAGCGCTGAGTTATTCATTATTATTCAGCAGCTACTGTTCGTATTTGGTGAGGTTATACTTATGCAAACATTGCTAGGCCTTCTATCTCCTATGCTTGAATCTTATAACAGTACCACGCTCCAAACACGTGAAGATGTCATCAAGCGCAAAGCCGTGGCAGCATGTTGCATTCTAAAAACTTTTATTGCAACCAGGAGGCTATAAGTGTGGCCTTGCTAGATTTATTTAGTGATCGTCAGATCTTTACTGTCTTAAACGCGCGTTCCATTCAAATAAAAATGTCTAATTAAACGCTGGAATCATTTAGTAAAGTAAATAGTATATTATTTTATGCGGAGGAGAAGTATGACTTTTCATACTGCATGGTTTTAATTTTCAAAATGCAACATTGACAAATTGCACGTTTAATATTACTTTGTATTTATTGCGAAAGAAATAGCAGGCGCCCGACGCGAAACGAACTTCGACATTCGCTTCGAGAGAGCGGCATAACACTTTGCGCTTGAATTACACACAATTTTTTTCTACATCAACAATATTTAAAAAAATATCAATTCTACCTATCTGAAAGCAGCACATTCGTTTTCGGCAAGCTACAATATACTAGGCTCTCATTTCCCATAAAAATGAGCAGAAAAATATAAAGAAAACTACCCGCTCTTCATAAATCGCTTTTTAAAAAAGAGCAAAATTGCAGTTTCCGTGAATTTTGTAAAAAAAAAGCTATATAGCAATTTTGTACATCATATCCGTAGTCTAGAAAACAATCCTACAATGGCTTAATCTAAACTATTTTTTGTTTTCAGAATCATCCGTCACTGAAACATCTCCTTCAACAAGTACTTGGTACACAACTTCTGAATTTGAAACAAGATCAGAAACCAAAACACTCTGCCCGGAAGGACTGACGTTTTTTCAACACTTTCTTGGTCCACCGATGTGTTACGTTCTAACACAAAAGCAACGTTATCCACCAATATGCCCATATCAAAATTATCTTGAATACGACGCCATCAGAGACATTTCTGAGAAATACAGAGACCAATCTATCTGGTTAAGAGCGATAAGAGATCATGAAGATGGTTTTGGACAATTCGAATGGTTAGATCCGTCCAACCGTTATAAAACTCCTGTTAGAGAATATGAGAATCCTGCCGATAATATTATGGATAGAAAATGTATGATTAGACATTTAAATAGTAACATACCTGTGTTCTGCAATGAAGAACATCCAGTTTTATGTGTTTATAGTTACACCTCGATGTCAATAGAAAAGTACTGTTCTAAACGCAATAATTTTAATCGTTGCATAAGTACAAGCTTAAATTTAGACAATCAATGCTATTGCATGGCAAATGTTGGAGGTATAGATATATCCAGGAATGAATTTTGTGCCAAATTAGCAGAACCTCTCGATCCATTTCAAAACCACCTTTTGCTAAACCAATTAGCAAACAAGTCGCCTTGTTGGTTTGGACTTGAAAATGTCGGTGGCAAATATCATTGGTCAAGTCTAAACAAAACAACTAATTATACTGTTTGGAAGGATGATATAGACATGTCTAAACGATATGCTGCTTTAGATTATACAAAACCCAAAGGATGGATACTAGAAGATGATTACGCCCTCAAGTGCGCTGTTTGTGAAACCAAAGTAGAATACCAAAACGTAACCATAACGTTGAAGTATTTACCAAACCAAAACAAACTTGAAATTTTGGTTAAGAATGTTTTAGATGTTCATAACTATTTCATACTTCAATATGTCCTAGCGTGCTTTACCGATTCTAATGTCGATGGTCTACAAACGAAGATACTCTCCATGATAACAGATCTCTTCAGTATAAATGATCAATACTATGTAAAAACCATAGAGATAGATAATTATTACCCAAGCTACTTTTGGTGTGAGACATTTCAACGTCCCAATTTAACATTAGTCGTGAGCAATAAGATTCTCGCATATAAAGATAACGGTAAGCACGGACACGAGTATGCCTTGGTTATAAGAGTGATGGTCAAAGAAGGTATAGATCCGTATTTAAAAAATCTCCATGTGAAAGCAGCAGCATTCATCAACAACACATTACAAGAGAAGACTGCAATTGTTAATGCTGTAAGACCTATGAGGGTATTAGAATTATCCCAAATAAATGAATATATGAGGCTGCTTCTTCATATGAGCAGTACAAGAAATACGCTACCATCAGATGAAGAATATAAAATCATCAGGAATGTTTTGGAACAGCTTAAAGAACATCCTTTGTCGCCTGTTTTGAATGTAGAAAGACTGGCTAGAAGTGATATTTGTTTGGCAGATGAAACCAAAACGGGGAATATGATTTTACATTGGACGGAAACCAGGATAGGAGTGACTTCATCACCGCGAGAATTGTGTTTGTTGAGGAATTCTACTCCTGTAGTCAGGAGATGTGGGGGAGATTTTCTATTTGGTGCTGAATGGGAAGAAGTGCAAGGAGAATGTGATGATAAGGCAAATCTTACACAAACAACGGTAGCTTTATATAAACTGTTACATTCTGAAGAACCAGGCAAAGCTTTAAGTAAAACTTTGCACGACATAACGGAAAGGAACAAAGATGTACTAATGGTGGATGTACATTTTATTGCAATACTCCTGGAAAAGTTGACTGCATATGAAGATCTAAATGTTACTGAAATATCTTGCACTTTAAGTAACATGATGAGATTTAGAAGAAATGTTTTAAAAGAAGCACAGACACTTTTGAATTGTACAGATAAAACCTTGCATGTTTTAGATCAAATAACTTCTACTATAAATCTATCTAAAGGTGTAGATTATCTTCATGTTAAAACTGAAGGAGTACTTATACAAGTAAGCGATTTGAGAGCTTCCAATGTAACAGGTGCTGTAGTAAAGAAATCTGATACAGCGTATTCAATATACCCTATATACAATGAGGATTCTTTAGAAGAACTACTAAAAGATAAAAATACAGATTCGGCAGTTATACTTCCTCTTGATCATATCGAAGAATTAAAAAAGTGCATGAAAGAAGAAAAATATCCAGAAATAAAACTGATAATAACTTTCTTTTGCGACGATACCCTATTTAATGAAAAATCTGAAGATAGTGACGGTGATCACAAGTCCAGCAATGGCAGAGTTATTAGTGTATCTATTCCAGGATCCTCGTGTACCTTTCATGTTCCAATCAGTATCATCTTCAAGTCTTTTGATGATGATACTAAAACCGATTGTGGCCACTGGAATTATGGTAATAACCAACTAATGGAAAGTATCCATGGAAAATGGAAGATAGACTCAACTCCAGATGTGGATCAAAATAAATACAGGATCTGTCATTACAATCACACCACTCATTTTGCTCTGCTTATGATCGATGAGAACCGCCAAGATGAAATTCCTGAAAAAGACGTGTTGGCTCTTAATATAATAACTCTTATTGGTTGTGGAATTTCACTTGTAGGGCTTGCAGGGATTTTCATAACGGCAATAGCTTTTAAGAAATGGAGAAGACGATCCCGTAATATTATCATGTTGAATTTTTCAGCTTCTCTAGCTGCTCAAACCATTTTGCTTTTTGTAGCAGATAATGTTCGGGAAGACAGTTTAATGTGTCTTATAAGTGGGGCCAGTTTACACTATACAGTACTTGCAGAATTTGCATGGATGCTAATGATAGCCGTTTTGCAATATCGAAAATTTGTAATGGTATTCCAGAAGCCGATACCTTACTTAATTCTGAAATGCATCATTTTTGGCTGGTGCTTACCATTAGTTCCAGTAGCGATCCTATTTGCTATTTGCCCTGAAACATACGCTCAGAATTCTTTAGGTTTATGTTATCCAAAAGGCGAGTACTTTTTATATGGGGTTGCGCTCCCTATTGCTATTATTATTTTGATCAATTTATTTGTTTTCTTTAAGATCTTATTGAATATATGCAATAGGCAGATTGAGGCTTATGGCTCTAAAGATAGCGATATTAAATTGCAAGTACTGTTGGCAATTCTATTGTTTTTCCTTTTGGGAATGTCTTGGTTGTTTGGGTTGGCAACGACGCTTAGCGGATGGATCGTATTGTCTTATTTGTTTTGTCTTACGGCAACTCTTCAAGGTTTTGTGATATTTTTGTTTTTTATTCTTATGAACAAACAGAGTCGTTCGCTTTGGTTGAATATTAAACGGATGTGCTTTTGCAAAGATTGATGTAATAAAATATAATCAAAAAACGTAAGTCTTAGGAATTAATTACTAGAGTTCCTACCTAATCACTATTTTTAAAAGTAAAATGAAGAGTTGGGATACTTAACTGTAATTTTCTGGGGTGTATTTAAGTTATTAATTTTAAACAATGAAATACGTGTAGATGTTTATTTGTTAATCAGATGAATATATTTAAGAGCTCTAGGAGTCAGTTTAGGTTTTTACGTGCGGAAAGTTGGTATTTCTGTAGTTAAATAATATAATTCACAAGTTAATATTGCATATTATACCGTTTTAAAGAACAAAAGACGCTGAAGAGATCGCGATATGAAGGCAATAGAGAAGCAGTCGAAGTAAACTTTGATTTACCAGTGGCGTGAGGTGAGAATTTAGGCTAGGGAAGCAACCACGATTTTAATTTTAATATACCTAGGTACAATAAAAAAAACAGTGTTATAATTATTAATCTTTAATCTTATAATCCTAATTTAGTTATTAAGTTTTTAAAAGAGAACTTTTACACTTTATTAGTATTTTTTGCTCTATAATGATTAATCGGATTGGTAATTTTTTACCACTTCTTTTAGCACTCGTTCTTTTGAATACTGATTAACCCCCATCTTAAGTAATATCATCAGCAAGATATTTTTAGCATGATTGGTAATCCCCTTACCCCTTTGAATCGTAAAAATTCTGATTGATATGACTGAATCATAAAAAGTGCTGTGACGAAATTTGTAACTATTGCCAACGTTCTTTTGTGACAAAGCATTTTCAAATTTTTATGATTCTTTAGATTTAATCACAATGTGCAAAAGAATACGTCTTTTATGCTTATGGAATTTGTTGACTATTATTCTTTATTAAAAAAAAGTACTACTATTTATTTATAATGCAGCTCGATTTTCCGGCCTTTTTTAGCAAAATATCTGATGCAGGTTTTAATCTTTGTTGTTAAATTTAAAAGTTCTGGTTTTGGTTTGCCTTTCTCAACAATTTGTAATTCCCTCCGAAACTGTTTGAACAAAATTCTTTATCTAATATTAATAATACTTTACAAATTGACAACAAAATCGTCGCGATTCGGATGTATCGGAATTACTCGAACCTTCCACCGAAGCAGCTGAATTAAATAAAAAAATCCCAGCTTATATAAATTGAAATAATAAAATGTTCCAAAATACAGTCTCATTCGCAGATTTACATTGCTTAAGTAACATTTAACAAACACGAAAAATCGAACAAATAACCAAATTATAATAAACATCTGATCACGGAGCACGCTAATAAAAATAACTCGACCTTATACGATGTTAACTGTAGCCCACAACGCACCCGCGACCCGCCCGCTACCGAAAGCAATAAGTGCAGTAAGCAACGAAATCAGTGCTTATATGCACTGCCATGAGATCCTGAAACGACTATACATAACTCGTTTCAGGATCTCATGGCACGCGAAATGCGCGTAGGCGGAACTTACTTCAGTAGAGAGGGTACAAACTACCCAGCATTTTTAAAAGCATTACTAAAAAGGCCACCCTAAAAACATTATGCTACATATCCCATACGAGAAGCAGATTTGCAATTTTGTTTGAAAAACAAGTTTCAAACTTATAAAGAATGTCAATTACGAAATAAATCAAGATTTGTTTCTTAACAAAAAAAATGTCAATTTTAAGGCGTTTCACATTAATTAAATGGCATTCTGAATAAACTTGTTTCAATAAGTATTTTTAACATATAGTCTGTAAAATGAAAGATTTTGCTTTTTGCATTAGTGAGGATTAGGGGATTTCCTTTATCGAACACCCTACCGTCTTTGTGTTTCTATGACCAGGTAGACAGCAAACAATAACCAAGCACAAACCCATCAGTCAGATAAACAAGTTTATGCTAATCTGAGAATCAAAATCTCTCATTTTACGTAGAATATAGGTGCGGAATGTAGAAAATTATAAAAAAAATGTATTTAAATTTTAACAATTTTAGTTAAATATAATGCAGTTATTTAAAAAAAAAATTTTCTACCAGTGAAACAATATACAAGTTGAAATGTTTGCTAAAATTAAATGTTTAATTACTTTTAACTTTTATGAAAAAAACCACCTAATAGCATATTGGTATTGATCGATTAATCTACAAGACAAAAGGTACATCAGTGAAGAAGGGTAAAAAATATTTTATTTGCACTTATTTTTACACTTTTTTCTTTATAAATATTTCTTAAATTGATAAGATACTAGAAAAAAATATAAATGATAATGAACAAAATATGATGATGGAAGTAACAGGAGCAGACAAACGTGAACGATCGACAGTGCTGATAGAAATGACGATATTTTTTAGTTAGTCAGTACAATTCTACCTGGAAGTTTCTGGCCAGTTTTACGTTTGTGCGCATTTTTTCTCGCGTGCCATGAGATCCTGAAACGACTATAACACATTTGAATCGGTATTACCTTTCCGTGCAACGCATGAACCTAATTTAAAATAGTACTCTAATTATACCTTTTGCTGTACGGAATTGATATTGAGCTTTAAGTTAATTAAATATTACAAATTTATCAAATTTGTCAATCGTCACAATCAACACAATAACAACATATTATTTTCTCCCCCTTACGTAAGTCGTTTACAATTTTGACGAAACAACTGCAACCAAAAGTGAAATATGCAAGGTGCTCGTTGCTAGGTACGAAAGTAGCACTTACGTGACCAGAACAAGAAAAGTGAATTAGTTATATCTAATTTTTATGCGAAGAAAACCGTTGTTTTAAAATGTTGATGGGTCGCTAGGTGGTTTCCAAGGTTTTCACAACCAGCCGCCTCATAATTTTCAGTCGCGATTTTAGTTTCAATTAATTTTTTTTCCTAATTATCAATTAAATATTGGGGAGGGGGGGAGAAGCAAAAAGACTAATACATTACACGATGCGTAAGCTCTTTTCTTCGCCTCGGAGACTTTTACGGACCTCGGCTGTCCGCATCGGTCCTAAGAGTGTCTCCTTGGCAGAAGAGTTTACTTATGCATCTCGCAATATAAATAACTTTTGGTAGTTTTAACTAATGCTTAACTGCGCATTAATTTAATAATATTAATAATTTAGTTCTAAAAGTTATATTAGAAGCCTAAAAGTTAATACAGCGGTTCTCAACCTTTTTAGTAAATTGGAACCCAACTTTTCATAACAGTTTTTGAAGTTCTAATATTTTTTCTATATATTGCGGTGATCTATTAACAAAATAAAATACAATATGTCCACCGTTACAAATATAAACATAAATTATATACGGTGGATTATAATAAAAATACACACAATACACATATTATTCTTTATTCCACTCAGCTAGCTCAGGGTTACTCGGTAAAGCATAAAATATTTGAATTACGAGACTCTTATTGACTCTTATGCCTAGAAAGGAAGAAAAACTTATGTTGTAAACGCTAAAGCTCCTGCAAGCTGAGCAACCACTGCTAAACTCTAAATTCAAAAGAAAAGAAAACTGGATGCTTGTATTTGCATCAATTAAACACATCAGTAAATTTGAAAACACATTCGAAAAAAAAATTCGAATGAAAAAATCAAAGGCAAGAAATATTGTTCAAATCAATACAATTAATAATTGAGAAATAAATTCCCAGGCTTGCTCAAATGTTATTAATAGTTGTAATGGCCTGACATAGGGCCAATACGGTCATTCACTTGAACAGACCAACACAAATCAAAAATTATTTATAAATAAAACTGTTTGTCTAATAAAAAAAATAAATTTAAATAAAAGAAATTAAATTGTTTTATTTACTTGAAAACAAATAAATTCTCAAAAAGGAACCTTGTAAACTAAACAAAATAAATTGGTATTATTGAGGATAACTTTATAAGTTAATTATTATTAATGAGATTAAAGAACCCATTTATTATGACCAACCTGGTATACTTTATTAAAATAATTTCCTTTATATAAATCCACAATTGGTAACATTGCTGTCGTATTCATCAGCTGATTTCCTGTCTTCAAAAACCTCAATACGTAGATCGATGTCAAAAAAATAAATTCAACCAGAATTTATTTAAACAATCACGTTCACTTTATATAATTATAAAACAATAATAAAGTCTTCATTTTTAACTTTTAAAAATGTTCAGGTAACACTTTAATTTAATTCAAACTTTATTTAAATATGACGTTTACGTCAATCACATGGTTGAAATATCAAACCTCAAATTAAACCACAGATATTTTATCCGGAGTCGGGCATAGGTTTTGCCTTGAACCTTTTACTGACTTTGTTAAAATTTGCCCCAGCTTATATAGTTTATGTTAAAACTAAAACCGGCGATGACATATTTTCAAAACAAAAGCCCATCATGTAAGCTTTATGACGTCACTAATCTGCACAGCTGTTATTAATCATCACTAATCTTAATTCTATGATTACAGGATTGTAGCCCTTAAAACAAGGATCAAAACAGTATAATACATCCCTTGTCCAAAAATGTATCGTAACGAAGGTATAAGAGAAAAACGATTGACAATATACAAATCTCGTTACGACCTAAATACATATAGAATTCAACAAATCAAGGTTTATCCTTTACAAACTAGTTACATAAATACACAATACAAGTAATACAAATAAATTCTCCATAGAAGCATCTTTACAATTTACTACAAACATAATTTTCACAGTACGATACTACAATGAATAGACCAATTAATGCATTTGCAAGTTCCAGTTTAAATATTGATTCGAAATTAATCAATTTATGATCAAAATGTCCAGCATACAGTACTCCACGTACTTACATAAAAACAATGGTGAGGAAAAATAGGATAAGAGTCAATAATCGTCACAATAAAACAAAACGACAAGATTAAAACCTTCAGTAATTAAAATGGTCAAAATTTTATAACCAAATTCAAAAATTAATTGTATTATATAAGTCATAACAAGATTGACCTAATTTATCTGTTTTCAGTTAACTAAGAGCGCAAAACTGAGCTGGTCTCCTGGAAAGCAGAAAAATTTACCTAACGTTAAAAATCGTAATCTCTAAAATTGAATAAGAAAATTACTTCTTCCTTACAAGTTGAGAACTCATCCCAATGTGTAACTTGGGTTGCATAAACATATTTATGATCAAGCAATCTAACTGAATGATATCCTTTTACTAAAAATGAAACCTATTCATTATGCATAAAAAAACTTAGGTTATGTTTGCATGAAATTTTTATTCTTAATTTTTAATTTAAATATTAATGAACCTAACTGTGGTCCTATATATAGCCTTTATATTAATTATGCCAATGACATAGCATGTCTCTCTTTTGACTTAAATCTGATATATGAAATGTTTGTTTTGACGTTTCCGTTCTGTCGTTAATAAAATTTTCAATGAGGTGATTTGATATCACCGCAATATATTTTCCTTTTACTGCTGATACGCGGCTGTAAGCCTAAAATTTGGCATTTGGCAATACCGTCGCCTCCACCGTATTTCTCGCGTTTTCACGAGGAAGTCCCGATCTGCATGGCACATTCTAAAGATGCACGTGCTAGTATAAATGTCGTTGCGTTTAGCATGTTACTTATAGTATGTAACTATTTACCTTCTATTTATCTATTTTTGAGTGTGACATTTTATTTTTGTATTAACAGAATATAATGTGTGAGCAACGGAATTTTGATTCATAGTTGGCATTGAAATAAAGAGATAGACATACTGGTCATGTGAAATTTTGAATCGTATGAATTAATTTATTTAAACTGTCACATCAGTTTTTAACAATGACATTCATATTTAAAGAAGTACGAAAGAGAAATATGGTAGAAATGTATCTGAGAAATGGTAGAAAAATTAATTAATTTGGTTTAAATTTAAAGTAGGTCTGTCAGTTAGTGACTGAGAGTAGTTCCAAATGATCTGTAGTAGTTCTACTGCCTACTTAATATTAATATCAGATGTAACCTAAAACTTTCAAGGCCTTCTCTGAATCAAAATTCCGTTGCTCACACCTTATCTTTTCTTATTTTGGTTTCAATGATAAGTTTTTTCGAATATTCTGTCTTTTTTTTTCATGTCTTCGCACCCTCCTTTTGTTATTTTGCGTATCCTTAAGGAGGCCCCGCACGTTGAGAATCACTGAGTTAATAAATGTTTTGGCTTTGATTCTCCCGTCGCAATCTAATATCAAATATCTATAAATCTGTCATCGCTGGTTTTTGGTTAAAATCATGAAATGCTTAAATGAACATAAAAACAATAATAAAAGGCTGTAAACTATTACTAGTAATAAAAATACATACCAATGTCTTATTAAGATTTTATTTAATTTTTTCCTCTTTTTTGCGACCGTGTGGGTCCCTAATTATTATCTTGCCCAATGCCGTCTTGTTACGCTACTGATTATAGCCCAGTCTTTAAATGCTACCGAGGTGTAGAACAACCAAAGATACTCAAAAGCAATATCCAATATTAATTATTTAGATTAACAGATTATTGAAAATTAAAATAACTGTGGAATTAATAAAAGTAAATAATTGAAGAATTGAATGCTGATATTATACAGTGCTATTAGAATAAAATACTCTATATTAAAATAATCATTTCAAATCATTGCATTTACTTTATGTTTATGTAGCCAACATAAAACTACATAAAGTACATAAAAGCTCAAAATGCGCTAGCCGCTTAACCTCCTTCATTTCACTTGGGAATAATTTAACACTAATTGAGATTATTAAAAATAAAAACGTAAATGAAAATAACATTTATTGTATAATAAAAGATGCAAATGTATATTTTTGATTATTTTATTATAACAAACCACGTCTGTATGTGCTAAAATGCATACGTAATTGCAACAACCAACCAATTTAACCTAATACTTTTACTTAGTTATTTTCAAATGCAATATAGAGTACTAAGTATATTGCATTTTAACTTAATAGCAGTGTATATGTTCACATTCATACATTGTGGTTTGAAAGCACTCTTCTTATTATGTACCAGTTAGTAAGCCGGTTAGATAAATACTTAGATTGAGTTCACTAGCGCGATACCGGTGTCTATGGAATCGCTGTGTAACCACGTTGTTCTAGCAGTAAGCGTCAGGCTATTTCGATAAGTGCCGTCATCGGATGGGTTTGCAGACGCGAAATGTATGCTTTAACATAGCTGCAATTTGTACAACACACTTAGTATATTTTTCACTATCGTCTAAAACCACTGTTGCCCACATGCGCTGTGAGTATTTCTAGCACCAAATGCGCTCGTATAAGTTAAAAAATAGTGACAATAAAATCTAGAATCGATCTTGTTTAAACAGTTTATAAAGCTTAACAAAAAAGATTTCAGTAAGTAATTCATTACTGTACGTTTTTATGCAAGTTGAGACTATGATTTCAAGCCAAAATTGTTTTATTACAATACATATTAATAGTGTGTTTATAATAAAATTAATAAATTTTGTTACAAATAGGCTTTATATAAATACGTTTATTTTAGTTTTTATATTTAATTTTTATAATAAGTATTTACGTGAAGTAAATACTACTCTAAAAATGAAATACCTACTACTTTTTTAAATGTCCTATAAGTTGGCAATTTCAGAAAACAAATCTTCTCTTTTCATGCATTTGGTAATTTTATTATTATTTTAAACTAGATCCACATTCGTAAGTAAAAAAGTCCTAATAAAGAAAAGACTGTTTTCCTATTTGGGGTTGATTTTCGTCTCTACTATTTTAGGATTTTTATACTTTTTGAGTAGTATAAGCACTAAAATACAGAGTTACAACTGCTAAAAGTAGCCACAGCCCTTAGACACTAGTTGTTTTCAAAGTAGAATTTTTGTGCTAAGCATTTCGCGGGTTATTTTAAATAGATGCATATTTCCAGTTTTGAGGGGTATTTATATGGATATACACCCAAACGTATTTGGCACGATCCGCCACTACTACATATAGCCTTTATATTTTTAAATATAACAATGATTGATCTCGCCGCTGCGCTGGAGCAAAAGCTCAAAACTATGTTGGCAACATTGAAAGTTCCAGAAAGTTCCGTACCTAACATTTTAGCTTTAAATAATTCAGTTTCAATATGTTTTAAGAGTTTTCGTGTTTTGTTATTTTGTTTTTCACTTAAATGTACCAGATCTCTTATCCCTCGTTTCCGAGTAAGTTTTGACGCCCTGAAAAACAAAATAAAGCATTCTTTCGATTACAAATGCAATTGTAGCTCAAAATATGTCCTTACTAAGTTATCCTTTATAATTTTTACTTTTTACAAAGACTTTTGCCGGCATTTCAATATTTAATATTGAATATTTAATTCAGATTTTTAAGACGGCCTTGCTATTTTACCATTAATTGTTCTTGATAAATTAATTTGGAGAACTTTTCACTTAAATTAAATATAAAGTCCATTTTAGAAGTATATGTAATGTATTTCGTATATACTAATGTATACGATGTATTTCGGGTGCACTAATATAATAGTAATAAATTATAAAAAATTAATTTTGTGTTAAAACCACATTGCTAAAAAAATAATTTCATTTAGAGCTTATTTATTTCTTGCCACATTATGTAAAAACTATCATAAATCTAAATTTGTTTAAAATAAAAACTAAAAAATACATGGTTGAAGAAAATCTCCAACACTTAAATACATAATAATATCAAGATTCAATTTTGCATTTATTTTCGTTTATTAATTCTAGAGTTATTTTAATTTAATATTCTTTTTAGAAAAAAATGGTTATTATTAATAATTATTGGTATAAATTATACAACTGAACACTTATAATTAATAATGGATATTTTTTTGCTTTCTTTAATTGTGCTACAGCACTTAAGGATGGGCCGCCACCGGTGTTAATATAACACGCTCCAAGGAAATTGCAAATTTTAAAGAACTTTTTACTAAAATACCGTAACAACATGCATGTAGTGATTTTGTATTTGTTAAAGTTTGCTTCAGGTTTGCTTCAACATGTTGCTACTGCTTAAAATAAAGGGACTATAGACAATACAGAAAAGTAACATGATATGAAAAATAAATCTGTGATCTTGTAAAATAAAATTAACGTTAATTGCAGTTGGTTTATATATATTAAAATGGACTAGAAGTTATCTAGGAAAGAATTTAATCGTATAAGTGTAAATTAAAACGTAAGCAAGGCATTTCTTTGCTATCTTTTCTTGGAAGGGCTGTAGGTCTACAGTTCCAGTGTCATCCAAAAAGCACCACGTCTATGTTTAATTAAATTGAATGTTTACTAATCGTCACTGTGTTTGCGATATCGTTGGTCGACGAATTAAATGTAATTAGTATTCAATTTAATAAAATTCTCATACTTAAATTGTTGATTTAAGCACACCAATAGAAGATACTGATTAATTAACTTAAAAGGCTAAAACAAAGCTCACCTTCCAGTGCTGAAACGCCTAGAAGTGACTATTTTATCATAATAAACAAATCCAGCCCTTATATCTTGAACTTTGACAAAAAAAATACATAATATATTTACCAAGTCACGTGGTCCAAACGTTTTTTACAGAAAGAAACTAAAATACTTGGTTAACCTATTGTTGTATTTCAATAGATAATAATCATCTGCTTCACCGTATATAGCATGTTCCATGTTGTATATTATAGTATAGTATTTAAATGAGAATGTTGTAAACAATTTAGTTAGTAACATTTATTACATGAAATCTAATTGTTATTCTAGAGGATTATGTAAAATCCAGATAGGTAGCATCATATATAAATGAAATACTTAATTGTCAATACTTGCCGAACGAAGAAAACGACAGATTTTTTTATTTAAAAAACGTCTGATTTTTAATATTACATTATATACATATAGTCCAGTCAATTTAGAACTAATTTTCATGAATAGCGGAAAGTTGAGGAAAGTTCGTGAATTTTTCCATAGGCCTTTCTGGAGGGCTGTTAAATAACCCCCTAAAAATCACCGTCTGTAGGTGGCGAGCTCGATGAGATAATGAGGGTAAACCACGCCCCCTAACGGTTTTTGACGTTTTTCTCGGAAACTATTAGGTTTATCGAGATGAAGGAGGTTAGGTAAATTAATGTTTATTTAAATGCCTACCAGAAATGTTCGAATGATTTTTCGTACCTCGCCTTCTTTTTGTGTTATCGAAGAAAGAAGATATGTCATACATAAATGAGCAATTTACCCCAGTAAATTTGCTCAAGAGAATCTCGGACGTAACGTTTTGTGGTCTCAAATTCGTCATGAAATAGATAAGAAAAATTCGTTGAGAACCGGACGCTGTTATAGTCCAGTCGTATTTTACCTTAGCACCTCTTCGGCAAAATCCATCAGGCGATATTATCGTTATCCTTGGTGCCAGTCGGATGAAAGTTTCATATTGGCAAACTAATTCTTAGGAAACTACACTGTGCTAGTCAATTTTTGTATCCAACCCAATACGTACAGGCTGTTTCGCTTTTTAGAAATCCTTAGAAATATTTATGTAGGTGCAATTTTGTTGTAAACTAGCAACCAAGATACTAACGCAGAATGTTTTGTATTTTAAAATGTCTGTTAACAGATCATTATAAAGATTTTGCTCCAGATTTAGCATTCATGCAACGTACTGTATCAATATTAAATTGTAAATGTGGACATACCAAGATAAAGGAAATTGGAAGAATTTCTAAAAAAGCGAAACACCTTGTATGTATTGGGCTGGATACAAAAATTGACTAGCACAGTGTACTCTCCTAAGAATTAATTTGCCAATACGAAACTTTCATCCGACTGGCACCAAGGATAACGATAATATCGCCTGATGGATTTTGCCAAAGGGATGCTAAGGGAAAATACGACTGGACCACGATCGCGTCCGGTTCTCAACGAATTTTTCTTACTATTTCATGACGAATATGAGACCACAAAACGTTACGTCCGAAAGTTTCTTAAGCAAATTTACTGGAGCAAATTGCTCATTTATGTATGACATATCTTCTTAACACAAAAAGAAGGCGAGGTACGAAAACACATTTAAACTTTAATTTACCTAACCTCCTTCATCTCGATAAACCTAATAGTTTCCGTTAGGGGACGTGGTTTACCCTCATTATCTCATCGAGCTCGCCACCTACAGATGGTGACTTTTAGGGAAATATTTAACTGCCCTCCAGGAAGGCCTATGCAAAAATCCACGGACTTCCCTCAACTTTTCGCTATTTTTTTCTAATTTGACCGGATTAAACATAAACATGATGTAATATGAAATATTATTAAAAACCTAGAACACAAAGTTATATCTATAAGGTTGCATAAAGCAACCAATAAAGATTTATACAGTATAATAAAAGTCACCACCAATTCATTCAATACTACACTATTTTATTTGATTTGCACCACCCAAACGTTTATTAGCAAACGACCACTATTATACACTCTATTACGCGTGATGTAATTCCAACGGGCTAACGTTGAATGTTGTAACCATTTAAACAGGAAACCAACATTGCCGCTTCGTAGCCTCAAATTTAAATATATAATTGTAGTTTCACAATAAACCGTTTAAAAACGTTTGATGACTTACGTAATATTTATATAATCTATAATATATCCTAAATTGGAAATATTTTTAAAAATGTACAGTAAATATTTATAAAATATGAATGTATAAATGTAAATTGTTTGCTCAAAACAAAACATTTAGTGAATATTTCTAATGATGTTAAGTTTTATTTGTGTATAAAATATGTACTTTTAAATATTAATTTTCTAACATCATAGACCATTTAACACATATTGTGATGGTTTTTGTAAAAAATATGATAATAGTAATAATAATAAGTTATTATATTTCTTAATTGCGTATGTTATTAATCTTAGGGTCTTGTACGTTTACTAATTGTCTTATGAAATTTTTATTGAGATTGCTAAATTTGTTTGAGCCCTTAACTGGGTTCATTGATTAAGAACTCAAATTTTATGCAATAATAATTTTACACGATAAGATCGCCAGTAGTTTTGTTTTAGTGAGATTTTAGAGAGCATATGGAAATTTACTTATAGTTCTTACAGTGGTCAGAACCTTATGGTAAGTATTCGCTCTTGTAATAAATCTTCTTTGTTTTAATATTGTTATAACTTTCATAGAGTAGAACAAAAGCACTAAACATTTTTATTTATTTAAAACACTTTTTACAACACAAGCCTGATGAAGTTATGTGTAATTTTCTTCTTGTTGTCTGTTGTCAAGTGGTATCGGCGGTAAGTGCTGCAGCTGGGCCCCCTTATACTATCGCTGCTGACACTCTGCACTCAGCCCCTGGCCTCGTTATTTGGTAATTGATAACATCTAGGTAATTTCGTCGACAAGATTAATTTACCTTCCAACATCAATTTGTATGGTTGACTTTGAATTTTTTCTTCTTCTTTCCAGTTTACTGGGATATGCTATACAATGATGGCTTTACTCTCAGATTGCCTCGATGTCTCACTTTGCACACCTGAGAAATATTGGTGCGAAATATTAGGTAATATTCCTTTTTGATTTTAATTTCTTCTTATAGTATTGATAATTTAAACTCGTAGACTGTTTAAATTAGTAATTCAATATTTATTTTAACTTATTTAACAGAATTTCTCTGGATACAAACTTTTATTTACCTTAGATTCTAAGGACTCTATCATAATTTATAATATATACAGCCTTGGGTCATTATTTGGATGATACACCTTGTGTTTATCTTGAATCCATGGAATCACATTAATGTTCTTTATTATTTATTCTCATTACAATTACTGATGAAATATTATCATGGTAACCGTGGGTTAAGCTATATTGAGTATGTATTGTTGAATGAACTAGATATTATTTATTGTTGTTAAATCATATGTGCTTTATCATTTTCTTATTTATGCTAATTACAATTTCTTTTTCAGAATTGAACTTCAAGTCAACTTCTACTCTCTAAAAAGTGCTTTTATTTGAATTTATAATCTTGTATAAGTACCAAAATCAATAAACCTTCACTTATCCTAAATCGCTTGTGATAATTTAATTTTGTGTTTACACAATGAGTTTTCTCGTCAACTTTGAAAAATATTCCTGAACTCATCTAATTACATAAACATGGTTAATGAATAACTTCTTGAAACTCAACAATCCCTGTAACGATTAACCAAAGAAAGTTGAATTAAACCAAGAAACCCATGGTGGTAAATTAACATAGCAATATGTTAAATTTACAACTGAATACAAAAAAAATACAACTGAGTAAGTTACAAAAGATAAACTAGATTAATCATAATACTCACCAACAGGCAAGCCTGAATAAATAACATTTTCAGTGATTAAAAAAATAACAAAGCGGTTGACACTAAAAAAATTCTCAATCGTGGTTAACCAGAGGGATCCCTACAGTATACCAATAACTGCCACGCAATTCGAAAATTGATAATAGAATCGTACCATAAATAAGTACGCTGAATCAAAATGTCAAACACCCTGTATATAACAACAATCTTACAAAATATTAACTATTAATCTACTGTTAGACCAAAAAGTTGATATTATTGACCATAATACAGATAACGCACTAAGCAAAAAGCACCAAAAAAATATATGACAGGTGTCATAAAATTCAAAAGCTTATATAAAGTTTTTACTTAAATAATGAAATAAAAAAGACAAAGTTATAAATCCTTTATAATTTAAATAAACTGTCCACTAACCTTTACACAACTAATACTAACTTGGGGTCCATTTCAAAAAATTCGGCCTCTTCTCGGCAATCCAGTCGATATCTTCAAAATTTGAAGTTCATTAAAGAAATCCAAGGGCTTCCATTTAAATTACTAACCAATGGACATGTCGCCAGAATACAAAAAGGAAAAGTAACTTCATACTAAACCACCATTCCAAATTTAATTAAATTTACCATAATAGTGTGAACAAAAAAGGTACTTCTTTACGTCATGGAGCAACCACATAAAAGGTTCCCATTTAACGTATTCTTAAATCTTCGCACCCATTCTAAAAAGCCGTTGAGTATCGTCTTCGAGAGGAAATTTAAAAGACCGACACCGGGTCCACCAAAACTTAATCCGGTACGAGAAGAATTTTCCTAATCCTCACAACAGACGACTTTTCGCTAGCACCGCAAAACCTGTTCTCCTCCCAGTCACCTCGAGAAGCGTTCCAACAACCAAGCTCCCCTCGCTCAAGAATCAATCGACCGGCCCACCTAATCTCAAAACTTCCAACACGGAATTTCGAAAAATAAGAAAATCGTATGCGTATACGGGGTGTTTCAAAAGAAACAACTCACGGTGCTCAAACCGTGGAAATTTAAATGTTATAGTCTTACATTTACATATTTTGAAGCAATTTTAAGGCTTGCTTTCACCTGGAAATTATTAAAGGCATAGATAAGAAAGTATACAAGAAGGTAACAAGTATTTATTACTTTACTTGCAGTTTTTATTATTGAATTTCAAGACAATGTTCTATTTCTTTGACGATTGATGATTTTCCATAGTAAATCGATGTTTATTGTTATTTGAATTTCTAACTAAAATGCTTTACTGCGATGTTGTTAAGCAAGTTCTGGGGTGTATTTTGACACTAAAAGGTCAAAGCGGGCAACTTTTTTAAGAGAAGGTTTAGGCCTTTGAAATCCCAAAATTGTAGCGTTTCAGCATGGCCTGCTAGAATGTTAAAATTTAGTTTATATTTATAATTTTGGTGTCAAAATTTATGTAATTTTTGTTTGATAGGATCTTAGGATAAATTGTATGATAAGCAAAGGATGTAGCAAGATGTTAAAATGTTTTTATTTGAATTTTTGTGAAGTAATGATTGTGAGGAAATTCAAGATGATTATTATTGAATCCTGGAGTTAAGTTTGCATCAGGACATTAATGGTGGGTATTGTTAGAAAGTAGAAATCTCCTCTTTCGTTTTATAACATTTGTTTAAACAATTAGTTTAGTTTATTATTAACAATGTGGTTATGAACATTTTAGTGTAAAAGACATTCTTTTGTTTCTAGTAACTTACTAAATTAATCTAGTTCCTAACTAGAAAAATCACTAGCGATTCGCAATTGTTTTCCAATTATTATAAAAACAACAAGGAAATTTGGTTACTCTCTCTTGAAATTCCATACAGAGCAGAAGTCATGTCAGGTTGTACGTTATTTTGATAAGATTTCGAGTTTATGTTGGTGAATTTTACGTCACTTAACTGTCAACAAAGTGAGGTTATGACAAATGTCATCTTGTTTTTTAATTTTTTTATAAGTTCTTAATAATTTAATTAATAATAATTATAATGAAAAATCCAAGTGAACTAAAAGTGAAATAAAACAAAAAATAAAGTGTTAATTTGGTGTACAGACTGATCTCATAAATTGAAGGAACTTTTTGGAATTTTATTTTGAATGGAACGAATTAAAGGAACGTAATAGAATCTTGTTGCAAATAACCGAATTATTTTATGTACTCACGTCATGGAAGATACATGTTTTTTCCTTTAATAATTATAATTATCTTCATAAATCACAAATAAAATCAATTTGTAGGATGATATGGAATGTGCACATCTTGTCAACAAATAAGCAGGTAATTTTACCAACTATAACAGGAATCTGATAACTTTCAAGTTAGGGTGATTAATTTGTTTTGTGTGGCGGCAAATATTTTTAAATTTAAAATAATTTTCAATTTTAATAGTTATTTAAGATTGTTGGATTGATCAAATAAAAATTAAAAAGGACAAAGAAACTTATTTTGTTAAATCCATTTGACACCAAGATTTAATTGATTTTGTTTCATGTTTGTTTAATTATTTTAAATTTAAGATGTTAGTGATTGTTTTCGTTTCTCTCCAATGAATTTTAAATTTCTATTTCTTTTGTGTGTTCATAATAAAATTATACATTTAAATGTTTAAAAAGAAATTTGTTTGTGTATTTGTGTCTGGTCCATTAACAAACGTTTTACAGATATAATTTAAATAGCTTCCTAATTAATTAGCGACCCGCCTGATTTCGTCTCATGCATTTATGGAACTTGTCCAGTTTAGAAATTATAGCCGGAGAATTTTTATGATAAAGATAAGTGATATTTAGTTGTGTATATTTTCAGACTGTTTAACCATGATTTTGTGTTTGTGAATTTCAACATTAATAAATTTATTTCGGAGTTTATAACCTTTCATCTTTCATCAAGTGTTGGAGGGTTTATTATTCCCAACAATAAATATTAATCTAGCCCCATCAAAATATTATATCAATATGTATGATATATAGAAATTTAAATTTCCAAAATCTAGTGTTATGTGATAGTGCAATAAAATTAAATCTTGGGCAACAGGGAATCCATACGCGGTTATAGAGGAAGCTCCCGCAGAATTTGATTGAAGACTCGTAAACTTAATTTTCTTTACAAACATACGTATATTTGTATACTTACGATATCTTAGTTAGAGATGTGAATTGTTTCACATATTCCTCGCCCTATTTTGATTTTATGTAGAGACAAATTCTATTGGCACAAAGCCGTGTATTGTATTTACTATACAGAGTCATCTAAATAAATTTAAAAAAAAATTAAAAAAATTATTTGATATAAAATAAAGATTTTATATTTTTAAATTAAAAAACTTAGTATTTAAAATACATTTACCAAATATTTACTAAATATAGTATGCTACGGGGGAATGTATCTATTTAGTTATTTATTTTAGACCTAAAGAAACACTACTTAATACATATATCAGAATTCAACTATTTAGTTAAGAAATAACGATTTTTAGTATTCTAGCATTTATTCGGCTTTTAAAACAGAAAAATTTGAATACAACGCTTTTATCACTGATATGATATAAAGTACATACTACGAAGGTGAGTCTGATCAGTCAAAGCTAGCCACTAACAAGTAATAATTATTTACAAGTAATAAGTTATATACAAGTAATAAGTTATATACAAGTAATAAGTTTATAAGTAATTAGCTCTATAGGAAAATAATTACATAAACTTAACAAGCATAATAGATAAGCGACTATTACTACATCAACGATCCTGTGGCATTCCTAGACGCAAGTTCATTCTATCACTTTTTGTCTGTTTATTAGAAATAAACATTTTTATTGACTCTATAAAATTTCACATTTTGTGATGATAGAGAATTCGTAATCGCCAACAAAAATGTTATCAAAACAAAAACTTAATGGTTGCTGACTCCATCCTTGAGAGCTGCTATATTATCACTAGAAATAATCATCATTTGGATATGTAATTTTCTACAGGAAATTATAGTGTAGTTTTGTTTCTGTGGGTAAATTTACAATGTAGACACACGTATAAATAAATCGAGAAAATTCAAAAATAATTCTTACAAGGTTATGGAAAGTGTTTACACATTTCTTTCTATAAGTAGCTACATCTGCGTGTATGCATATAACAAAAAAACATTATTTACAATGAAAAGAGAATTCTTCTATTTTTACTTCATACTTACTTTTTTGCTTCATTAAGTGCTGAAAGTGTCGTTTCCGACCAATTTTCGTTAGAGTTCACACACCTTCAGGAATGAGATGAAGACTTGCTCGAGGTCTTAAATTGTAGATAAAGGATAAACTTAGGGCTTGACATATCTTTCAAGGGTGGATATTTTGTAATAATTGATAGAGAGCGCTTCAAACTTCGGCAACTTTAGATTGTTATTTTCTACAAGTTTAGAAATTCTTTGAAAATTAGAAATATGTCATCCACTTGGAAATTCAATGGAGAATGTGTTTATGAAAACTGCATGTCGCTATCACCTCTGAATTTTGTGATGAACTCTAACAAAGTGCGCAATGTTCCTGACAGCGATTTATACAGTTACTTCTAATTTTAGGCTACCCAACTGACAATGGCTGTAAAATAGACATCCAAGCGGAGATAAGAAGTTAAGGTATTTTCCCACTAGAGGCGGTTCATTCGTATTTGTAATTCGAGCAGTTGTGATGTTTATATAAAGAAATTCTGACATAGAAAGAAATATTGGAGATAAATGTACATGTTTTATTAGAACTCTATTTATAAGTGTATAATATTTCGTTCATTCTTTTCCTTCTTAGAAATAAATTTAAAATTAAAATATTTCTATGGAATAGAGAATGGGAATTTTAATTAATAAATATCCTTTTGAGCACATGCGTAACGTATTTTGTAAGAAGTAAGTTTTAATTAGCAAATAGTAAAACTTATTTAAAACAATTTATTGAAACTTTTTATTAATCGTTATTTGTTTCACAATTAGTAAATAGTTAAAAAATACAACAAAAATAAATATACAGTATAATATTAAATAAATGGATTTATTTATCCATCGTAAATTTCGCTACAGCATAAAAAATTAGATAAAATAAGTGAATAACAATGCAAGGTCTTTGTTGTTTCAGTAGTTAATATTTGTCTATGGGGATAGATTAATTTCAGTGCTTGAATACTTTTATTTATGCGAGAGTTTATATGGATTTTTCACATAGGAAGGTATTATCTAGTATTATTCAAACTGACTTAATAAAAAAAGGATTAAAATTATCAGTTATTTTCTTCTAAATTGAAAAATCGTCCAGAAAGTTTCATTTCATATTTTGATATTATTAGCAAGATCTGCTATGCAATTGTTGCTTTACCACTCCTTTAAAGTGTTACAAACCCTATTAAAAGCAGAACTTTTGACTTTTTTGTATTGTCGTGAGTCGAAAATATCATTTTATGCCACTAGTATCTAAAGCGATATCTAGAGTAACACCTTAGACACGAGTGTAAAAAATAAATTCAATAAATAAATTACCATAACAACAATTGTTATTGTGGTAATAACAGCAATGGTTGTTCTGATAGATGTTCGTTCGTAATTATAAGCCATTCGATCTTTGCATTAGAATTTTGTATTTTTATCATTTTTTAACCCCTTTAATAGGGTTTGTAGAAAAAATATTGTATGAAATACGTGTTAAAAGTAAATTTATTTTGTTCGAAGAGATTACTAACTCTGCTGGCACGTCTTGAGCCAAACTTCTCTTTTCGCAAAATAAATATTCACTTTTGACACTTTTCTTCATAAACTATTATTTAATGATTTCAAAATAGTCAGTTATGGGGTGTAAAAATGTTAAAAAACATTTTCCTTATGTTGGGATATCTTGTTCAAACTAGATATGTGAACGTAAAATGTCGTTAGAAACATTTTTTCTTACGGCCTACGTAATATTAATAATCGCCCCCTCCCTCCCGCACAAGCTTATAGCTTCTGGGGTCTGGTTTCCAGGCTATGGGTTGTAGCAATTATTATTATTATTATTATTATTATTAATAAAATATTTTCCATATTTTAACAAATAAGGTCATTTTTCGTCATTTAGAAAATTGCGAATTTAACAGATACCTATCTATAATTTCACCTGTCAACTTTGACATGGCGTATTTCAAGTATTTCTGGAAAGAGAGTTGCCCTGCATAGTTGTTTCCAATCAGAATAGAAAGAATTTTCTCATGTGGAATGTGGATCCAACTTTACGACACACACTGTAAACTAAAATCTAAACTTTTAGCTTCTTTTTTGATAGGAATAGGGATCCCACCAATCGCTACGTTAATATTGTCAGTTAAAAATGTATTAGGCTTTATTCGCAAAGAAGATAACAACTGATTTTTGAAGATTGATAACACTGTACAACACGAAAAAAACTTCCAGGTTTTCATATGGTTTTTCTACAACTTTTTGGTATGAAGATCACGAATCAGCTATTGTTTTTTTTTGGGTCAGGTCAAATACTGTTGTTTCAATGTCATTCGGGTCATTCCATGCCAAATCATCACAAGAAAAATGAACTTTTCAACCCGACCATCTCAGATTTTCGTGAAATTTAGTAGGATGGTAGACGACATAAAGTAACTTACGTATGTAAAATAATAACCCTCAGTGACACACGGTATTCATACAGCAGGGTTGGATATATGGTAAAAAATGTAAAATTTACGCTTACAAGGTGAACAAAAACAATTCATAACTTTGCTTCTAATCATAGTAGTTCTTTTATCTTAGGCTTGTTTTAAAGCTAAAAGAGCAGAGTTTTATAAAAAATATTGAATTCTTCATTCCAAGGTCACATGATGTGACCTTTGACCTTGAATATCTAAGAAAGTGTACCTTCAATTTCTTTAGAAATACAGTATGTTATACAGCTAGGTGTAGACTCTTTTTGGTGTAAGTTTAATTTTGGAAAGCCTTTGGGAACAGCCTTTAACACAAAACATGTACTCCTGTTACTACCGGTGAAAAGCTAGAAATTCCATTGTTTATTGCTATACACTGTGTGCGATTGGCTAATTGTTTATTGAATATAATGTTAAATACAATAACACAATAAAATACTATTAAAATCTTCACTAAAATATTTAATTATAAATTATAACTGTCGTTTCGCTACACAATAGCTTCTTTAGATAAAGACTGGTTATAACTAAAACTTAAACCAGTCTTTATCTGAAGAAGCTACCGTGTAGCGAAAGGACAGTTATGATTTTTAAATAAATAGTTTTATTTATTGTGTTATTATGGATCTTCATAAAGTACAGGCCGAATCAATGTAATTGATATAATGTTACTTTTTTGCATGTCCCAAAGGTTTAAAATAATCTTTTCTTGCTCCTGAACATGAAAATGATTTGAAACCACAGTTCCAACGTTTTAAGGTATCAAAAATTCGAAATTTATAATTCCAATACTGTGTCATTTCTCAAGTCTCAAACAGAAGTCTTTTAGAGGTTCACAATTACAAGTTCAGCATTACAACAGTTTTTAAAGCATCGATTATAGAATTTCGTCTATGTTTTAAAATCTCAAAAAATTATAAATTTCAGAGATATAATATTCGAAAACTTTAAAAATAGCAGAATGTTACAGTAAATACCAATTCCGTTGGCGGAAGATTCTTGGAACGAAACGTCATCTGTCACATAGCGAAAGCTATCCCTAGAATGCTACATGATTGTAAACGATGGGGTCTCTACCTGTCGGTTGGTTCTAGGGATTCGAAGTCTCCTTTCCTTTCATTCCAAGAATCTTCCTCCAACGGAATTGGTATTTACTGTAAACGTTTAGGATTAAAAATGAAGCTTAAGTCTAAAACTGACATAGTTTTAAAATGCAGTTTAAGAAGTTTATATTGTAAAGTCTCACTCTTAAGGTTCTAAAATTCGAAATTTCAGAAATTTAAAATTCAAGTCACAGATGTCACGTTTTAGATTTCAACTCATATCCGTAGTTTACATTGATATGTTCTGGGCGTCAACAGTTCGTAACTTCAGAGTTTCTAAACAATAGTAACGAAACATTCTCGTTACCACTATATAACTCAAAATAGTATAACCACAACTCGTTCATTACATTTTCCTCTTAGTCACATAATTTACCGATTTGAAGATTATAATTATCTATTTTTTTAAAATGTACATTCAAGAGATTTCGAAAAAGTGTTGTTCTATAAGACTACGTTAAACTAATGCTACTTTTGAGCTCAAAATGGTTATAACACGTTAAATATTCAATTTTAAATACTGTTTATTAAAGCGTCTCATTCATTTTGACATGTACTGTCATGGCGGAGGGCAATACATAATAGAGAGTTTTAGCAAAACGTATTCAGGGATACGTTAAACGAGAACGTCAACGTCATTTTTATCGTAATGCCTTTGACGTACGATTTTAAAACAGAGTTTTAGCAAGACGTTTACGTCAAATGTTTACGTCAAAATAAATACGAAATTAGTGCGATTACCAAGTAGCTTTCTTAGTGTGTATTATTTGAAATTATGGAAGATATATTGAATGTTGCTGCGTTTGGGGATCTAAGTGATGATGAAATTGAAGATGCAATTATGAACAATATCTTAAATCCTCGAAGAGCTCCTCGATTAAGATCAGTTACTTATGGTAGAGTAAACCTAGACACATTAAGTGATGAAGAGTTTACTGCATATTTTAGATTTAAAAAGCGGGATATTAGGAGACTTTGCGAGGCCCTTGGCATTCCACCAATCGTAGAAACTGAAATAAATTGCAAAACTAGCAATGTAGAAGGATTGTGTATTTTATTGAGAAGACTTGCTTATCCTAATAGGTACATAGATTTAGAACGCATATTTGGATTGTCTGCAACTTATATGTCTGTCATAGCCGCCAAAGTTATAGAAATCATTCTTCATAACAAATCCTTCCTCATAGACAATTTGAATCAAATTCCATGGTTAAATGAAGACAAGCTAGAATACTATTCTAACGCGGTTGCAACAAAAGGGGCAGCGTTACAAAACTGCTTTGCCTTTATAGATGGCACAGCAAGACCGATTTGTAGACCAACGGTCAACCAAGAAGAATATTATTCCGGACACAAAAGACAGCATTGTGTTAAGTATCAATCCTTGCTGTGTCCAGATGGACTTATAATTAATTTGTACGGGGCAGTTCCTGGAAGAAGGCACGACGCAGGAATATTTAGAGAGTCTAATTTATATGAACAACTACAAACCAAAATGAATACTTTAGTAAATGGTGAACGTTACTTGATTTATGGCGACTCTGCATATCCAATAAAACCATTGCTATTGCGTCCATATTCTAGTCGTAATTTAACACCACAGCAGGAAGAATTTAACAATTCTATGAAAGTTGTAAGACAGGCAGTAGAATGGGGATTCGGCAAAGTAGTGAATGAATTTGCATTTTTGGACTTCAAAAAAAACCAAAAGATAATGTTGCAAGATGTACAAAATATGTATAAAAGTGCTATAATTCTTTCCAACTGTCATACTTGCCTGTACCATGGGCAAACATCGCAGTATTTTAACGTCGTTCCACCAGAATTAGAAGAGTACTTAAACATTGCATGATTTTATTTACTAAGCCTTGATATAATGTGAGATGTAGGTATTTAATATACTTTATTAATAGATTTAAATTTGTGATTTCTATTTGTTAAGTAAATGTTGAACTAAAGTTGAGTTAATTTCTGCCAACTGTCGTTCCAATAAAATTTTGTGAGATCGTTCGTCAACCTCTAGTTTTAATCTTTTTACCCGCTCTTCCTTATCGCTCTCATATTTTGCCATCTCAAACGCTAATTTCTGTTCTTCTAATGTTATTTTTCTTTGATCCAAAGATATTCTCCTCTCTTCGATGTCGAGTTCTCGCCTCTTTATCTCAAGTTCCGCTTCCCTTCTATCTCTTAAATATTGTAGAGCATTATTTTTTAATGGTTTATTCCTTGATATCCGTTGAGGCCGTCTTAAAGCATTCTGGATTGCAGCAGGCTCAACCGTTGGTTGGTTGAAATCTTCGTCTAATGGTACCTGTTCTGCTTCACCATTTTGAGTTTCCCGTTCCAGTTCAAAATTCTGAAATTCTTGTTCTGGTACAACTTCTGTTTCAATCACCTCTTCACCTTCACTGTCAGAAATATCGTATCTGGTATAATGAGAAGCGGCAGCTAGGTTCCTCTCTTTTATTGCTCGACTCGTTGAAGAGCAGGAAGGGCTTTTTGTTTTTTGACTACCAGATAAGGAGCAAGAAAGTTTTGCTGTTTGTTTGCCACTGGGAAGTGTTGCTGTTTGTTTGCAAGAGGAAAGCTTGCAGGAGTTGCTTTTATTCTCAGTTTTCTGTTGTTTACCATTTTTTCCGAATTCTCTTTCAAGATCCACAACTTGCTGCAGCAATTGTTCTTTCTCATTATATTCTTCCTCGGTGCCTGATCTACAAGTTTTTATACATATAAATTTACTTCACTAGTATTATCTACAACTTACTTTCTCAGATTTGTGCGATCATTTTTTTTAAACAATTTGATGAGATGCTCCGTATGTTCGCGCACAGTTCTTAGGGAAAAATCCTTTTCAGTTGCTTTTGTTACATTTAGATGAATAGTTTTCCATTCATTGTAATTTTCAAAAGGATTACAACCAAGAACTTCTCGTAAAAGTGTTAAGTCGTCCTTTATATTAAACCGAAGTTTACTAATTTTATCCCTCCCAGACATACCTTTCACGTTTGACATTTCGTTTCACATATACGACAATCAAGACGAAATGTCGTAATACGTCTTTCTAATGACGTTCACGATAACGTTAAAATTTTCTGTTTCTTAGTAACGAGCAAATAACGTACGTTAACTAGTACACATACGATTCGCTAAAACTCTCTATCTTATAAGTACTGTAAACTGTAATATTACCCATAAATAAATTTAAGTAGCACTATATATGTCAATGTGATATAACGTTACTGGAAGTGTTGCAATATTTTGATTTCACTTTTTCCCCGCTTTTACTAAACAGTTGTGTTTCAGTTATAAACTATAATTTCTGTCAGTTGTCAAGCCAGTCGATATTGTCGGCAAGGTAGAACGTGATCGGTAAAAATTAAGAAAAAAAAATGAATAGGGAAATGGTGATATTATGTTTTTTTAGCATGTATTTTGTTAACAGTAAAATATTAAATAAAAGTTATAATAAAAGTCTACCACATTATAAAACTTGTGATATATAGAAAGATAACCTAACTTCAATATATTTTAGTCTTTCATCTTTTGTGTAGCATTTTAATAATGTCATTTATCAAAAAATACTCAAACGAAAAACCGGGACGTAAGCTCTCTTCCACAATTCGCCTTCCGCGAGAAGAAATAAGGCCAAATAGGGTACGCTGTTTTTGCGTTTTGTAAGAAAAGAAAGAAAGAGATTTTTTTTGATTTCCGTTAAAACGTACTGTTGTATTTAACTTTTCCCAAGTTTTTTACAATATTGTATAAATAATTAAAGCTTATGAACAAAAAATTATGAGATAATCCAGCCATCTTTTATTATAGTATCTATAGTAAAAACCACGACCTTCTAGATTTCACGAGACGAAGTCTCTTATCCGGCCTGCGCACTCCATTAGTTCAAGTGTTTCTCCGCTGGCGCCACCAAACACGAAAATGCGGAAACGGATATATAACACGTAAACGCCAATTTAAACTACGCTAACTTTGCGCGCTTTTATACTTTTTGTCGGTTTTGCGCGTATCGTCAATAAATTATATTTTCCTAATCTTTTAAGGCAGTTTTCTTTATTTTTTCATATAATTACGTTATTTCCTTATTTGCTTAAATTTTCGTAGTTTTGTTGCTGTTTTTTCGTTCACTTTAGTAATGGCAAACACTAGCAGAAAAAAGTATAACTGCCGCAATGCAATGTGTAATAGTACTGATCCTACAATATCATTTCATGAATTTCCTTCAAATTATACCTACCTTACGAGAAAAATGGTTTCAAATCTTACGTTGGGGTTATGGACACCAACACTCAACAGCAAAACAATATATACTTCTTTATTTCGACAGATCAACAATTACAGATACCTGAAAGAGTCAATTTCTACATCAAACTTCCTAAAAATATAACAGAATTAATAAAAGAACTCCAAACCTTATCTATGCATCTCGATTGCGAATTCTTTCAGCATCTGTAACCCTTCTGGCAGGATACATTGCAAAAAAACTGAAGAAAGGATTGAATGTCAATAGCCTATTAGATTCTCTGTTAGCTGCCTCGTGTTCAAATTCACTGATAGCATTTGTAAATCTTCAAAACAGAGGTGCCTTAAAATACTTCACTAGAAGATTTACACTTTTAATCAACCAAATAATCGAACTTGTAATACATATTGTAGAACATTCATCTGGAGAATGTAATCCGTCTAATATTCTAACATCACTAGGTATTTCTAACTCCAATTGCTTTTTCACAGTTTTTGGTTTGCCACGACCACAAGCAGGAACTTAGTAATATAATTCTTTAAAAATTGCTAAAACCTTGTTTGGCAAACAGAAACATTGCAAAAACGTGAACAGATAATGTACTTACTGCTCACTATCTCTATATCCTAAATCCAGCTCACGGGAAGTTATAAAATTGTAATTTCAATAATGTTATTGAACTTGTAAATTAATTTTAATAATATAATTAATTTAATTATATGAATTTATTTAATTAATTCGCAAAATATTTACGTAAACATGCAATGCTTGACATTTGTAAGGGTTATCTAACCTATACATCTTCAAGTGACAAATAAACATCAGCGTGTCAGCTAGCGCCAAAACGGCGAAATTTTGCGTTTTCTCAGAAACAAAGTTTACATGGGAAATCGTAAAAATGCCCAGGCCGGATAAGAGACTTCGTCTCGTGAAATCTAGAAGGTCGTGGTAAAAACCAAATAAGAATAAAGTAGATGGCGCTTCGATCCAAGTTACATTTACACAAACCTAAAATTAAAACAGCGGGAAATTTGAAATATAATGAAATAAAATTGATTACTGTGATTTTGTACAAGATGCCAGTGTATCTTATGAACAATTTATAAATATAATTAATAAATAATGCACACTATTACGACACTATAATGTCACTATGATTCGAAAAACCTTAAAAGTTATTTTATATTATCCGAATATCAACATCGTCTGATTCGTTGGGTTGGAACTTTCCTTCCGATCCTAAATTTATAATATTTTTTCCACAATATCCTCTACTACTTTGTCTAAATCCCACCTTCGTTTTTCTTCATTAATTATGTGGTATACCTATGCAATCTTTCCATCGTTCTGCAGTAACAGTAGAAATCCCTTGATTAGGAGGATTTGTTCACACCAGTAAGTGAATATATTGTATGTATTATTAGCTAGAGTTCCTTTATAATAATATTAAGAGTTGGGACATGTGGAACCAAAGTCAAAGTTAACCTGATAACATTCAAGCATTTTGACAACAGTTGACAAATTTTTATTGAATGTCACAATGACATTAATAATAGAAGTTGACGTACAACTAAAATTTTGGCACATTTTTTGCTGTCATCTTGACAATTGTGGAGCATTTGGTTTCCAAAAAGTGTAAATTTAAGGCAAAAGGTCGCAAGATCTTTAAAATTAACAATTAGTGTGCTTTCAGTTCAGTCGTCATGACAGGGTGTTCAGCATTGAATTGCAAAAATCGATCAAATGATGGATTTTCGCTTCATAGATTTCCAAAAAATTCAGCTCTCAGACAAATTTGGATAGAAAAATCAAAAATTCCTAATTATTTTGAGGGGTCCCGACTTTGCAGTCAACTTTTACGCATGATCAATGGCTGGTTGGTTTGAAAAGAAACACACTCAAACAAGATGCAATACCAACGGTGGTTATTTCTGATGTCATTGATGATCAAAATTTTTCTAATTTTGATGAAAATATTACAAACGTTTGCTCCGAAAACCGATGTGCAAATGAGAAATGTGAAGAAAGGATAGCCAATCTTAAAAGAAAAATGCATATCCTTGTACAAACTAACAAAATTTTAAGTAAAAAATTGAGAGAACAAAAGAAAAAAGATAAAGGTTTCAAAACAATTTTCAATCGTGATCAAATTGAAGCTGTTAATCGTGGCAGTAACCGTTTTGTTTGGTGGTCCAATAAAACTGTCGGCACTGCTTTAGGAATAAAATTTACATGTGGGACGAGTGGCTACAATAATTTATTGAAACTTGGTTTGCCATATCCATCTGTGAGGACCCTCAATAGAAGACTCGAAGGACTAAAATATGAAAGCGGAATTCTGCATGAAGTGTTCAATTTTCTCAAAATTAAAGTTAACATCATGAACGATTTTCAAAAACAATGCATTCTTACTATGGACGAAATGGATTTAAAAGAATCGATAGATTATTGTGTATCCTCCGATTCATTTGTTGGTAAAATAACACTTCCAAAACATGATGGTACTGCAAGTCGAGCGTTAGTTATCATGTTAGCAGGGATTACGGGCCGTTGGAAGCAAATTGTGGGGTATTATTTTACTGGAAAGAGTACCGACGGATCCGTTTACTGTGATATTGTTAAAGATGTAGTGGAGCGTTCTTCAGCTATTGGACTTTATGTTAACAGTGTTACCACAGATATGGGTTCAAGCAACCAAGCCATGTGGAGAAAATTTGGTATAACTGTTGGAAAACATTCAAAAACAGTTAACTCTATTCCACATCCAGTGGAGATATCCGATCGATTGTATTTTTTAGCAGACGCTACACATCTATATAAAAATATTAAGCAATCCCTGGTTATAAATGAAATAATTCAAATACCAACTGATCTACAAGAGAAATTTAATTTGCCTACTAATGTGGTAAAGATAGCCCACATCAAAAATCTTGCAGGTTATCAAGATAACTTGGAGTTAAGATTCGCTCCTAAGTTAAAGTCAGAGCTATTGGAAAATAATAATCATTTTGACAAAATGAAGGTTCCAAATTCTTATAGTGTAATCCATCACGATGTTGCTGCTGCATTAAAGTTTATTGCTGATGAAGATGATAATACTGTTTTGACAACTGCATGGTTCGTAGAAACCATTTTCAAATGGTTTAAATTAATGACATCGAGAAATTCTACTTTGGCTTTAAGTAAATTAAACACAGAAAAATACAACGATACCATCGAATTTCTTCACATGGTAATTAATTTATTTACTCATATGAAAATAGGTCATAAAACTGTATGGAAACCTATTCAAACCGGTGTAATCTTAACAACTACGTCGATAATAGACCTACAAGACAAATTTTTGAATTTGAGAAAACACGATTTTTTACTTACCAGCAGATTTACACAGGATTGTTTGGAAAATTCATTTTCACAGTTAAGAAGCAAACAACCTCTTCCTTCTCCACTCCAGTTCAAACAAAATTTAAAACTCCTTTGTGTTGCGCAGTATTTAAAAACTAATTTAATAACCAGCAGTTATGAAGAAGATGATCGCAAACAAGTGAGTGATTTTTTGGACATCCTTGTTGAAACCAAGAAAAAAGAAAACACTGAGGAAAAGCAGAAGCCTCCTATTATCCTCCCAAAAAATTGGAAGTGCGTACCACAAGTTTTTGATTTAAGAATGGAGAACATTTTGTACAATTGTGCCGGTTATATTTTACGCAACTTGAAAAAACGAAGAGTTTGTGCCAAATGTATTTCCAGTTTGGGCTTCAAAACACCATTAAATGAAACTTTTACTAAATTCGTCCGACTGAAAGAATTCAAACCAGAAAAACTAAATTACGTAAATTATAAAACTTTTCAGTTATTCAAAATAATGGAAACAATATTTCTAAACTTACGAAACACTCTAAACTCCATGAGCATAAATTTTAAACATATTTCAAAATTTTTGAAAGACCAAATTAAAACAGACGCAGAAGTAAAAAAAATCGACTATCCTAATTGCCACAATATAAAAGAAAAATTAATTAATTATTATGTTACATTTAGGGTAAAAATTTATTGTGCAAAAATTAAAAGAGATTTAAGAAAACATAAAATTGAGACTTATAGTAGCAAAAGTGTTACAATGAGAAATTTAGCCTCAAAGGTAAAATAATAATTTCTTAATGTATTTTATATTGTTTCATCATAATAACTTACGTATATTGCTTTATAAATAAAATTTCTGAAACATGAAAGTTTTTTTCTTGCTTTTTGAAGTGATGTCATTGTGACATTAAATAAAAATTTGTCAACTGTTGTCAAAATGCTTGAATGTTATCAGGTTAACTTTGGCTTTGGTTCCACATGTCCCAACTCTTAATATTATTATAAAGGAACTCTATTATTAGCTACCATCAGTGGCGTGCGGTGAGAATTTAGGCTAGGGAAGCAACCACGATTTTAATTATAATGCACCTAGGTACAGGCACGGATTAACGGGGAGGGAATAATTCCCCCTCCCCAATTTAAAAATAAGTACACATACAATAGAAACAAATAATGTTTGTTTAATTATTATTTATTAAAACAATTATTTTTCCAAAAATTTTCCCCTCAAAATACTTCTCTGGACCCGCCCCTGCTAGGTACAATAAAAAAACAGTGTTACAATTTTTAAGCTTAAAAGTTTTTCAAAGAAGAACACTTTATACTTATGGAATTTGTTGACTATTATTCTTTATTTTAAAAAAACTACTACTATGTATTTATACTGCAACTCGATTTTCCGGTCTTTCTTAGCAAAATACCAGTGCGGGTTTTAATCTTTGTTGTTAAATTTGAAAGTTCTGGTTTTGATCTGCCTTTCTTAATAATTTGTAATTTCTCCCCAAAACTGTATGCGGAAAATTCTTTATTAATAATTTACAAACTGAACAAAAAAAATCGACCCGATTCGGATGTATCGAAGGTACTCGAACCTTTCACCGAAGCAGCTGAATTTGCACTCGTGACGATAATGCAATTTTAAATTTGCATAAAGGCAAACTAAATAGAATTATTTGTCTTTAAAAAAATCCAACTTATATAAATTGAAATAATAAAATGCGACAAAATACAGTCTCATTCGCAGATTTACATTACTTAAGTAACATTAAATTTAACAAACACTAAATCGAACAAAGAACCAAGTTATAATAAATAAACATTTGGGCATGAAGCACACTAACGATAACGGCCAAACAATGCTAAGAGCATCGTGTACTATATGACCACGCATGCTGAATCACGCCACGGCTAAGAGAAGAGCAGTTGTAAGCAGTGCTTATATGCAGTGTATGTAACACATTTGAATCGGTATTAACTTTCCGTGCAAGTTTAATGAGCCTAATTTAAAATAGTACTCTAAATAATTATACTTTTTGCTGTACGGAATTGATATTAACATTAATTGATATTAAATATTACAAATTTAAATAAACGATAACCATAATTTTATAAAAATATTTTTGTTAGCATTGGTTTTTATTTTTAATAAATTCTCAAGGGAAGCGTTGCTTCCATTCCTTCCATGAACCGCACGCCACTGGCTACCATGTAATACTAAACGATGTTTCACTTGTGCCCATATCAACTAGATTGGATTTAAATTACAAACATAAGGGGGCAATTTTAATATGGTTCTTCCACCACTTTTCACCATTTCATCAATTTTGACCATTAGGAATTACTTTTCCTCTTGATTTTTGAAGGATTGCCGTTCAGCCATAATTAAAATTGGGTACATACTAAAATATTATTACGTTTATTTAAACTGCAATGAAGATTGTTACATAAATCATCATACCTGCACATTAATAAGAATAGCGCCGGTAAATTCTAATTAAAAGAACTATTGTTAGGACTAAAAATTATAAAGAACTTGAGAAAAACTCGAACTAAGCCATAACCTCGAAAATTGTCAGTATTAATATCTTAGACATAGATGCAGCGTTGCCGGATTTTAGGTATACATTTCCGATTTCCCCTTTCATTTAAAACTTTGTACATTAATTAATGAGCATTTTGTCACGTTAATCATGAATGTACATTAATTATAGTTTCTTCTTACACACACAATAAGATATATTTTCGTAGTTGAGCGAACGTAAGCCGTAACGTTTATTGTAGAACTAAAACGGCCCTTTACACGTAATTTATGCACAAATTTACTTTTTAAGTTGTGTGAACGTGCCTCGTATTTTAGCCAATCAACGCTAAGATCAAGCTTGCCCTGTACCTTCCTTCGCTTTATTCTTAGCTGAATTCTACTATAGTATTTATAAAGATAAATTAACACCGCTATACAATTCAACAAATATTAGTTTTATAATGAGGTAGCGGCAAACCCTATATAAATTTGTTAATATACACCGACAACAGTTGCTACAAGATTTATAAAAAGATGATGGGAATATTTATATCATTTCATTATATAACTTATAATCTTATAAAACTCTAATAAACCTGTGAACCTTCGTAAACACTTTCGATACCTTTATATACCCTTTATACAGGGTGTTTTAACACGTGTACAGTAACATCGTACTAACAATTTACTGAAATGTCCCTTTGAAATGACAACTCCCCTTATAAAAATAATAGGCACGCCACTGCAAAGTAGTAGATAACATTGTATGAAAATTATGCCTATTAAATAGTACATACTTTTAAATATCATCAACAAAATAACCATAAACCGAAGCCGGATAAATGAATTCTTCGAAATTGTAAGCAAAACAAAACATTAGGACGTGCTTTTAAAACGTTTTAGCTAAATAATAAACAGTCATTTTGACCATCTGTAAATAACTGTTAATGACTCAGATCTTTGAAGCTTGTAATTTGCAGTATGCAGTTTGTTGTCAACTTTCTTTGTGTTCAGGTGGCCGTAAACTTGAGTTTCGATTACGTATTAATACACGTTTTAGAATTAATAACTTCAGTGAGGTAGTGTTAAGTGTTTGTTTGTTAGTGTTAAGTAGTTTAATTAATAGTAGTTAGTTACTGTTTAAATTATGGCAGAACCAAACACGCCTGCTGAATAAACAGAACTTTTCAAATCAACCATTTTCAAAAAGTACACTCCATATACCGCGAGTGCAATTTTGCCAGTGGCCATTGGAACGCAAACAGGAAAATCCCCAGTTTGCACAAAATGTTTTACTCGGGCGGGTGTTTTTAATTCACACAACAGCCACATTTGGGCTGACGAGAATCCTCATGCTGTCCGAAGACATTATTTCCAGGCGTTTCGCGGTAAATGTGTGGGCGAGGATTTATCAGAACCGTTTAATAAGACCATTTATTCTGCTCCAACGATTAACCGGTGACTGGCACCTACATTTTCTGGTCAATAAAGCGTTCGACGGACTCCCACTATTAAGCACCACTACACTTTGCTCGACAGGTATGGGAGTTTTTGAACACATGTTATAAAGATTGTTTGCATCTAAACGGTAAGTTTTACTCATTTTGTTAAAATGACATTCGTAAAATAAAAAACAGGCAATGAAATTTGCATCACAATTAGGTCAACGAACGTATATTACATTTTATTTATCGACCTTAATAAATGATCAAGTCATCAAGGTAGTGAGTCACTTGGCAACCGCTGCTGAAATTCAATTCTGTTGTTTCTGTAAATTGATACGTACGTAGCGGAGCTCAGTTATTAATTTAATAGTGCAGATGTGAGATCATTGTTTGCTTTATCAGTAATTCAGAGTTAAAATCTTACAAACAATTCACTCGTGTCTTGCAAAAAATACGGAAAAATCCAAAACTGTTTTTATTTTTTATTTTTATTTTATGAGTTTTGGGGTCTCTATATGGCCACCTTTCACCCCCTTAAAGCATTGCATATTTTTCCGGAACACCCTGTATAAACATACGTTACCATTAGTAGTGAAGAGTGTTATTGGGAGCCTTTTCGTCAACTTTGAGATAAATTAGCAGGCAAGTTCTCGAATGGACGAGCCTGGGGAATGTTGGGTGGATTCATGTCTTTAGGTACCTTGGAAATGTTTCCATTGAACCAATAGATCACATTTCGAGCATAATAAACACTTGTCAAGTTCGGCTAGAACATGAAATTATCATTTTCGTGATGTACAGAAATAAATCGTTTTAGTATGGATAAACATTTTCGAATGTACGTATCAGCCCCGTCTGCATAGTTCCGTACTTTTCTGATATTCTACGCCTTTGAAACACCTGATAGTAAAATTGTCAGCCAAACTTTTGCTCAAATTTGGATTTTAAGAAAATTTTATTTTGTGCATCAGCAATAATTCTGGTGTAATAACAAGAATTTCCAACGGTATTTAAATTTATAAAAGTGAAATACTTTTCATCATCCAAAATAACTTTTTCGCATTTGTATCGATTGCCTCATTTTTCCTCAACAAACTGGTATAATTTTCCAGTTGTTTTCGAGTATTATCTGCTTAGCTTCTTTAAATAATTTTGTAATGTAAAGTTCACAACATTTATTTTATATTTCTTTCATTTCTAAATACTGAATTATTGAATACAATTTTGGTAGTAGAAGAATGACCGTCCCATGAAAACACCAGCGTTAATGTTGATGAAATTTAGATAACTAATTATTATTATCCTAAGCTATAACACCTAACATGAGCGTACTTTTTTGGTTGTGATGTGTTTAAACATGTTCTTCAAAGAAGATACAACAGGATTGACATTTAATACTTCCGCAAATAATATTTATGTGTATTTCCCGATTGTAACTCCCAAGTAGAAAAGTAAGCAATAGTTATACACGTATTACTAGACCCTAAATGAAAGTCTAATTTGAGAATCTCTAGTTTCGAGTGACCCTGCAGAATTATTATTATTGTAATGAATGGAGAAACCCCTATACACGGGCAGCGAACATGCGAGAAGGTTCCCGGCACATCTACAATGTTCGGTACTGGCAGCGGATTGTTCTAGAGCATGGAGGTATGGATATATAACGCGCCGCAATATATAAAGCAAGGAGTCATTAGTCAGCGAGTTAAATTAATACGCGCATCACGAATTAGTAGAATATAAATATTGTAAATAAATAGTCTGTAAATAATCTAGTTTAGGTTCGTTAACAGTTTATAGTGATAGTGTTTCTAATTAGTGTTAGTGTAAATATTTTCCTTTGTTAATAGACGATTAAAACAGCACGTAGTATTATTTAAAAAGAACGTTACATTATATAAAAAACAGACGTATGCATTATTTGAATATCGATTTTGTTGTCATTCCACGAAATATACATTTCTTATTATTCTCCAGTTCTAGAAACTGTTACTGTAAGTTCTTTCATAATATGCTGGCAATGAATGATGATGATGATTAGTCTGCTGATTTCAGCCATCATTTCGCATCCATACATATTTTACTATACCCCTAATCACAAATTAATATTTAACTGACCTACATTTCACTATGTTCGTATTATGTAAATATTTATTGCAGAAAACGCAAAACTTCTGTTTGCAATTACTACCCTATCAATAGAAGCGTATGCATGCCTAATGGAAACGTACAAACAATTAACCGTTTCTTTTTTCCTATAGAAATTCTAGAATATTTATTTTGAAGTATGAAAAGCCGAAAACGTAGTTTATCCAGTCTTGTTTCTTTTTTTTAGATTTTTAATTATGTTAAAATCCCCTATTAGGGGAGTTAATTAAAGCGAACGGGAAGTTTCCACGCATCATTTCTTGTATTTGTTCAGGCTTTTCTAATTGAAAATGTGGGGTTGAGAAATTACTAATTATTCCTGTAGAATTTAGCCACAGTAATTTTTGTTTTTCACTTTTGTTCGGGGTTGCAGGTTTTCCTTTCAGAACTCTCTCATTAATGAATTTTAATAATAATGAAAGCTACGGCCATTATAAAAAAACGTTATTATTAAAAAATATATTTTTAGATATTTTGTATATTAAAATACGTTTATTTAGTTGGTAAATAAACAAAAGAGCTAATAAGCAATTATTGACTTAATTTTGGTAGTAACGATATTTATTTTAGAACTTTATTGTGTGTAAATCTGTAAATAGGTACTATAGTGCGGTTAAATTTTGACAAGGTTGCGCTAAATGTAAGTACAAAGTACCTAACTAAATAATATACATGACTGTCTACATGATTGCGGTTTATATACTACGTCACGTGCCCGCCATTAAAGCTGTGCTGCTGTGAATTTAATTTTTCTTGGTTTTTGCTATCTATATGGCGTGTATTTACTAAAACTGGATATTCATTTCAAAGCAATCCAATATCTCTCAACAACTACCAAAATAAGAAAAGCATTTCCTCTACATAGATTAAATCTTAATTTTTAGCAATAACTCATCAAGAATCACCTTATCGCAATGTATTTATTTAATCACAAGGGATTTGATTTTGCTTAAAATATTTGTTAGATACTAATAAAATTTACATAATCTCTAAAATGCTGTTTTCTAGCAATCAAAGTAAATATAAACTATCCATTAATGTCTTACATACATTGAAACATATTATAGATGCAAATCCGCATGGAAAGATTATCACCCTAACTGGGGCTCGAACCCAGGTCTCTCGCACTGCGTGCCAACGCTCTAACCAAATAAGCTATCACGGTCAACCTACAAGAGGACGGTAATTTTTCCATAAGAACCAGATAATTGTAATCATATAAGGTTTACTACATACTGTTATGATGTAACATGTTTGAGTAGTGCAGAAACGCATACATGGAGGATGTGTTGCCTATCTGACAGGCGACTGCATTTTTAATTAAAAAAAATAGATTTAACTTATTTAGATTTGGTTCAATTTATGAGGGATACACACTACAACACTGTGAGATGGGAAAGAATAAATTTTAAACAGATTAAACAGATAGTCTTACATTTACATATTTTGAAGCCATTTTAAGACCTGTTTTTACCTGAGAATTATTAAAGGCATAGGTAAGAAGGTATACACAAGTATTTATTACTTTACTTACAGTTTTTAATATTGGATTTCAAGAAAATGTTCTGTTTTTTTGACGATTCATGATTTTCCATAGTAAATAGATTGTTATTTGAACTTCTAGCTAAATTCTGGGGTGCTTTTGACACTAAAAGGTCAGAGCGGGCAACTTTTTTAAGAGAAGGTTTAGGCCTTTGAAATTCCAGAATTGTAACGTTTCAGCACGGTCTGCTAGAATGTTAAAATTCAGTTTATATTTATAATTTTTGTGTCAAAATTTATGTAATTTTTGCTTGATAGGATCTTAGGATTAATTTTGTGATAAGAAAAGGATGTAGCAAGATGTTAAAATGTTTTTATTTGAATTTTTGTGAAGTAATGATTGTGAGGAAATTCAAGATGATTGTTATTGAATCCTGGAGTTAATTTTGCATCAGGACATTAATGTTGGGTATTGTTAGAAAGTAAAAATTCTCTTCTTTCGTTTTATAACATTTGTTTAAACAATTAGTATAATTTATTATTAACAATGTGGTTATGAACATTTTAGTGTAAAAGACACTCTTTTGTTTTCTAGTAACTTACTAAATTGATCTAGTTCCTAACTAGGAAAATCACTAGCAATTCGCAATTGTTTTCCAATTATTATAAAAACAGCACGAAGATTTGGTTACTTTCTCTTGAAATTCTATACAGAGAAGAAATCATGTCAGTTTGCACGTTATTTTGATAAAATTTCAAGATTATGTTGAATTGGTTGAAGGCTGAATGTTGAAGGTTGGTGAATTTTAAGTCACTTAACTGTCAACAAAGTGAGATTATGACAAATGTCATCTTGTTTCTTAATAATTTAATTAATAATAATTATAATGAACAATCAAAGTGAACTAAAAGTGAAATAAAACAAAAAGTGAAGTGTTAATTTGGTGTACAGACGGATCTCATAAATTGAAGGAACTTTTTGGAATTTTATTTTGAATGGAACGAATTAAAGGAAGGTAATGGAATCTTGTTGCAAACAACCGAATTATTTTATGTACGCACGTCATGGAAGATACATGTTTCATCTTTAGGAATTATAATTATCTTCATAAATCACAAAACCATATCCATTTGAAGGATGGTATGGAAATATACTCATCATGTCAACAAATAAGCAGGTAATTTTACCAACTATAACAGGAATCTGCTAACCTTCAAGTTAGGGTGATTATTTTTTTTGTGTGGTGCCAAATAATTTTAAAATTTAAAATAATTTTTAATTTTTAATTTCTTTTTAATAGTAATTTAAGATTGTTGGATTAATCAAATAAAAATTAAAAAGGACAAAGAGTAATAATGAGCAATGTTGTAGTCTACCCACAATTTTATTTTAGTGATATATATGTTTCGGCTTATTACAAATGAAGTAAGCCATCTTCAGGTGTAGATAAAATTATAATAAAAACTTGTGCAACATACAATACATGTTAAAAAAGTTTCCGATAGGAAACACAAAACCCTCGATGACGGAGCACAATATCATCATGGATGCTTGATAGGTCGAAAAAATTGATAACCCAACCATAATAATTAAAAATGGTAGTGATAAGGGGGTTTATTATTCCCAACAATAAATATTAATTTAGCCCCATCAAAATATCATATTAATACATTTTGCTTCATCAAGTTAATGGACCAGCAATTGGTCTGCAACTCATCAAGCGGATTATCTAGAACCACGAGTAAATCGAGGATAAATTATATTTCCTTTCGAATTAGTTTATTGCATTCTGCAGGTAATACATATGTTAGAGGCTGGGTCGGAATATCGTACGACAAAATATGACAGAAGAATTATTACAAAGCAGCACATCACATCAACATCAAAGAGTTGCAGCTTTTCGTCGACAAAGTTAAACTGTCTTCTTACTTATTAAATGAACCCCGTATCATAATGTTTCAAATTCATTTCTTGGTTGTTACAATAAATTCATTTATACAAATAATATTCAAGGTTACCCTTGAAATAAAATTTAATAACCAGAGAAAAACATTCTTAGTTCAAGAACCCATCTAAAGGATGATAAAAACATCAAATAATAGGACCAGATTTCGTTTAGATATCGGTCGATGCTAACTTTGTTTTTTTTAAACCCCTGCATTATGTTCTGAAACATTTCCATAGACACTTCTTGCTGTATCTAACTCACGCCCAGGGGTTACGTTCCTCTCTCTCGCGGTAGTCGGGCAGGCAGCAGGATTCGACAAGAACCCAGAGCGTGTGCAAATTCCATATAGACTTTTATACGGTACGGTGATTGGTATACCCCACCAAACATAAGGGTGCAATGTAGGTTTTAAGTTAAATCAGTTTTATCTGTTTAAATTTGTTTAAAGTTTAAATAAGATTAAGTAAACATTAAGAGGATGTGTCTAATCCAATTTGACAATACTGTATCTGCGTAACAACGAAAATTGTTCCTACGACCTGTTAGAAGGAAGGAATTCCAAATGGTGGGAAAATCTGGCAATGGTTACTTCCCTCCACGTTAAACAACAAATTAGCTATACATTAAGTGAGCGAATAAAGCTTTATGTTTAAACTTCTTTCACAATAAACAAAGATTATCATCCTAACTGGTTTCAAAGTAATTATTATCAATCATAGGCGCCCGGAAGGGGGGACAAGCCCTTGCACTTGCCCCCCTCTGGAAGTTGAACAATTTGAATTTTATTGAAAATTTTGTATAATATGTCGTTTATTCTAGGCTTACCCCCCCTGGACAAATTTCTGCTGGCGCCTATATTATCAATGCAGTTCAGTGTTCAAAACAGATCTACCAAATTTTGGTCTGTAGTGACGAAAGCATAATTATCATTATGATTATTAGAATTTTAACTGTGAGTTTTTGTACGAGTTTAGTTTATTTAAGTTTATTAATTATTTTTATAGCTTTGGCTATTGAATTCAATGTATTGAAATCCCTCTTTGTTTCTAGTTAAAATTTAAAATACTTGTCTGTTTTTCAAATGAATAAACTGCCCACAAGTTTTTTTTAGTTTTCTGGTGTTTATTATTGATTTATTATTTGTCAAGATCAATAAAGTTTTATTTTATAATCATAAATAAGCCGACGCACCAGGATCATCAAATTGTTTGTCGCGTAATGTTTTGGAACACTTTTCTCAATTTATGCCTTGTATTGATTCAAGTTTGAAAGTAGAACGATGAGTAACTTTTTCAGATTAAAGATACATGTCTCTGCAAATATTGTAATTTAACATCATGCTAATTACATTCTGTATGTATGTAATGTAAATAATTTGACAGCGCTCAACAAGTTACTTTTTGTTCAATTATTTTTATGTTTAGATCCTAAATTAGTAAGTCTTTCAATAAGTCAACTATAAGTACTTCAGTAACGTAAATATCTGTGTTTGAATTACTTAAGTTAACTTAGTTAAACCAAAACAAGCATGTAATATAAATTGAGTCTTTTCTGTTTTCTTTATTTTTATAATTAGAAATTATACTACAGAAATTGAAAATGTAGGACTGGATTTAAACCTAAGATTAGACTTTTGGTTCAATTATAAAGCAATTAACTATTTCGACAAAATAAATTTTCCAAGTGAAAAGTCTTGATTTAATTTTCTAAGGTATTTGGAGTTTTCAGAAAGTGTAAATATTTTGATATAAAATCTAACCATTAAATTAAATATCACTTGGTTATTAGTCTTTAAAGATCAGTTGTTTGATTTTAACTATTCACATATATTCTCTATCTGTATCTGCATCTCTAAACAAATACAAAAAACTTTTTTTTTTCAATTTATTTTTAGCAAAAGTAACAATTATTTCATGGTTATACTAACAATACAGTTTAACATGCAAATTTCTCTAATTTATTTTATTCGACAATCAAATAAAATGTATCACTGTTTTATTACTATCACACGTTCGTATTGCATAATAGACCAAGAGCCAGCAACGTATTTCGAGTTGTCATTTCAACAGTCGTGAAGATTTGGGTACTAAATCTTATATACCTGCTGAACACTAAAAGTCAATTCTGGCAGCCCCCTGCGGCCGGGTTATACTACCCCAAAATTACTAAGAGGGTGAGAAATAAGATTCTGTCTCTAACCCGCAGGCCGCTATATAACTGTCTCGCTCGCACTAACATGTAAACCTACATATACCTACTTTATTTATTGTGTCAAATTTTCAAGACTTTTAAAATAACAAAAATGTCACTTTTTTAAATCAACATTTACAGCTTTTTGGCAACATTTAGAAGGAGAGGAAATGTTCTGGCAATATTTTTTATAAATAAAGAATACTATCGAAAGAAACCCCCTGAAATTTCATGACTGTTACTTTAAATAAATTGAATCTTATTTCTCACCCTCTTAGTAATTTTGGGGTAGTATAACCCGGCCGCAGGGGGCTGCCAGAATCGACTTTTAGTGTTCAGCAGGTATATAAGATTTAGTACCCAAATTTTCACGACTGTTGACAACTCGAAATACGTTGCTGGCTCTCCGTCTATAATGTTTATTTAGCTTTGCGTTCTGCGTTCCGCAATATCGATTAGATTTTCTAGAAGCAAATTTTAATATCGAACTCGATTGTAATATTTTAAACCCAGTGGCGCTCAGCAAACCGTTTCACCTTGCTTCATAACACATAAATTTCACAAAACGACGCTAACTAAAATTTACAAGAAAAGACAGACACACATTTCTTTTTATATGTAGATATCCTTGACTGAAGCACACTTTTTACAATGACCTAGAATTTCAAAAACGCCTTTTATATGAAAAATCACAGTTAGATACTTTAATTCTAAATTCTAACAACCCTGACCTAAAAACCTAATACCCAAGAAGCCTATGAAAATTATGGATTATTTCTGAAAAGAATCAAGGTCTGCTTTGTATAACTGTATGTTACTTCACTAACAATTACGACGTTAATTAAAATTTTAAAATCATATTATTATTCATTGAAGTTGACTATGCACTTAAAATAAACAAACAATTCAAGCGTTTCTCTAATATTTTATTGTTCTACTACATACATATAAAACCGAAGTTCGTCCATTCCACGTTAAATTAAGCTTTAATTTTGTACTTTCAGAGATCAATACATTTTAGAGTGTTCATTCTATCTTCATTTTCTTTTTATTGTCCCTTTAAAAGATACTTTAATCAAAATTGCCAAAAATGCAACCACACACAGAGAAAAATGTATTTAAATTTCATCAACAATTGTGTGGTATTGTAAAACAAATTGGTCTTAAAAAAGTGACAGGGACAATTTGTGTAGAATTATAAAACAAGAATGTGACATTTAGTTTGTCAAGATTTTTTAAATAATGTTTTCAATTTTTTGTAAGGATGTGTATGAACTCAAATATAACATTTTGTGGAAGTCAATAGTAATTTTGCAGAATCAAATGAATAGTTGTCTATAAGTTTCCATAACAAATTGTGTTACTTATTAAAACAGAATGTGTAATGTTGTTGCATACAATTTTATACAAAATTGTACAATTGTTGCGCTAGTTGTGCCACAATTGCTTAATAGTATTTAACACAATTACTTGTTCACATTTATACAAATTGTGCAATACTCTGGCACAAATATTCTATACAGAAGGTTAGGTATCACAAATAAAATATACATTTTTACATATATTAAAATATATGTAACTACACTGTAAAAAATGAGGTAAAATTACCTTGGGAAAGAGGTAACTTTTCGCTATTATTTGCGGTATTTTTACCCTAAAATTAATTTTACCTATACATTTAGTAGTTTTACTATTTGTGGTAAAATGCCCTGTAATTATGTAAAATTATACAAATATAAGTAATTCTACTACATTGAACTGGTTAAAATCACTATCCATAATATAAATTTACATAACTCAGACAATTTTTTCCTTACAAATGTATAATTGCTCAATAACTTAATTCATTTTTAGTGTAATATTAAAGATAAGATGAACTTGAACAAGAATAGTGTAATTTTACCCTTAATATGTTTTTAACCGTTGAGATGCTATTGCGCTGATCGCACTTGTTTGTGACCTTCGTTTCGTGAAAGAATTCAGGAATCCATTATGAACAGTCCAAATAGGCTTTTTGGGGAATGGTCGGAATGGTGTGTACCATTCTTTTATGATTTCGGCGAGGCGTACTCTATCGATATCGAACGAAGTGTTCATTGCTCATTAATATTTTGTTTTTCGTTGTAGTGTAGTGCGGATTTATTAAAGGCAAATATTTACACGTATGACCGAAGATGGGAAGAATTTTATTTTATAGTAGAAGTTAAAAAATAATAATCGGTAAGTACCTATATGTTAAAATTACAAATTTAAACCAATAAAATAAAAATATTTAATTTAATGTTTTTCTAGGATGAATCAAAAATTGAAGAATTCGAAATAAACTAGCATAACTGTAATTGAGAAAGGTACTCGTGTATAATTGTTTATATAATTTATAATTTTTTAATTTTCTAGGTGGAATCGAAACTTTATCTGAATGTCTTTGAGAGACCAAATATTTCCGAAAGCCCCTGAAAAGAAGTTCTGTTAATGTCTTATATTTTATATAAGTACATACGTTCAATAAAAATTACTTTGATTTTATTTTGTTTCATACAATTCCTTTACCTATGTAAGTAATATTCAGAGGAACGATTGAATTTGCAAGTACTTTCGCAAGTCATCGTTACATTCAAGAAGTATTTTCACATTTGTATTTTAACCCTGAAAAGTACTATTGCCATGAAATATTAACTTTGCCATGTAACTTTACACAGGTGTTTTAATGTTAAAATGTAAAATTACATTGAGATTGTAATTTTAATCTGTAAATTTACTTAAAAAGGAAACATTACAATGCAAATTTAACCTAATGTTGAAATTTCCCCACTTCCTATGAAAATTACACTTTGAAGTAAATTTACCCCAAAAAATGGAGGTAACATAGTTGCCTCCATTTTTTAGGGTATAATTCACCGGTAATTTTTTAGAGTGTAATATGTATATAACTATACAATGTATAGTATATACAGGTATAACACTGAAATTTCCTTTTGCTGTCGCCTGTTTATATATAAATCTCGAATTTACATTAATAGCGACAATTACAAGTGGTGACATCTATAAGATGTCATCCATAAACTTTGCGAAACACAATAATTAGTAGCAAGCAGTTTGAACACTAGATTATGATTTCATTCAAACAAAATATTGTATTTTTCTAAACATTTTTTACAATTATACTTCAACATAATACGCTAGCTTATCCTCTACAACATTGTTCCACAGAATGCAGAACTAAATCTGACTATGTTAAATAATTGTACGTTCCTGTAATTCAGTAACGAAAACCTACACAACGCTGGACAATACGATTCTACAATTATAATATAAATTTCTCCAACACCGTTTTGAACAATATTGTGCAAAGCTCTTATGAAGTATTTCTCTCTGCGCACTTCTAAATAGAACTTGATCACACTTTTATACAACTTTGAGACGTTCTTTTGAATAATACAAAATCCAATATAGTATGTAGTATAAAAAAGGATGTAATGTAATAAAACACTTAATTAATAATTAAATCTGAAAGTCTTAAGGATGTTAAGAAGCTAAATATTATTCTGAAACAAAAGATGCTTCTTGTCATAATGTAATCACTCATTCAGATAATCCAATTAAAACTTTCCCTAAAATGACCTTTTTTTGTAAACTGGATTAAAACTCAAGAATTAATATTAATAGCTGGACGCATCTCTTCCTTTAGACGCTGAAAGTCGTTTATTTAAGGAAATTTTTGTGTTTGACTTTTCCTTTTTCTTCTTTTTGATGCATCAAAATAAAGTTTCAGAGTTTAACAAGAATATCCTTCTGAACACGAATAATAGGAACTTGATTGTCAACAGTCACGCTTTAATTCAAAAACCTTGTTAATCTGTGTTAAATATTAGTAAAATTAAATTTGCTAACACCCTCATTAATTCTTGGAGGAGATTTTTATTTGGGATTTACACGATTTTACCGCTATACATATATATAATTTACAAGATTATTACTATTAGTTAGAAACTCTCATCTCATAAAAAGCTTGTTTCAAGCTTTCAGAATCTCTACATTATTAAATACGTACATAAAAGGTGTCTTTTTCATTGTTTTTCACCCTACCTTTCATCTACATCGCTCTCCGTTTCAGCCTCACTGTGCTCCTCCTCGACATTGTTTGACACTTCATTGTTTATTTCCTTATTTTCTTCGACCATACAATCTTCAATATTTGAAGGATTTTCAGATTCCATATTTGAGAAATTTAATAATACTGTTTCAGCAATAAAAGTGTTACTGAAAATGTATATAAAGTTCAAAGCGAATCTCACAAAGTACTAAACATTATTTTTGTCTTGAAGCTTTAAGCTTATGTTGCCCTTGTGAGGACTTAAACAAATAGGATTGAGTAACGTAATCTTATTAGTTAGGAAATTGTGAGGGATGATCAATGTAAATACAGTAAGGATATGGGTAAATATATTTTTCTGCTTTTAATTATTAATACATAGTAACGAAAAGTGCAACTAGTGGAACTGTAGAACTAATAGCAATCTTATTTTTACATTAAAATAGTGTTTATATTGTTGTAATAGATAATAATAATAATATCAAATACAACTCAAATCGATTTTATGATAAACCAATTTTATTAACTAGGAATAAAATGAATAATATATTTTTATGAAGTTGATTCAGTGGCGTCCAGTAAGAGGATGGGACTCACAACTGACTCCTGAACCACTCCGACTCCAGCCCTCAGAGATTTCAGATACGGCCAGTACATGAATATTTTGAATAAAGTTATCGAACTTTATCGAAATTTCTTCAAATTTCTGTTGTAGCACGCGAACGAAGTTTTCCACCATAACGCCCGTAAAAACTTGGAAACGATGTTTTAAGATCGTTTTTTGCTGCAGCACTGATTGTTATCGAAAGTTACTTAAACAAAAAACCGTGTCAATCGAGAGAATTACCAACGTCTTTGCAGCGAAAGCAATAAGCAACATGACGTTATCTATTGTACATAAAATATGTGTACCAGTTTCACAAATGTTTTAAATCGCCGCAAGCGGCTCGTTTTTTAAATTTGTACGCGTACGCTAAAATCATGATTTAGAAAAGGTGTATTTTACTATATTTTTTTGTTTTAGTTCTTACATATTGTTGTACGGTCGTTGTGGTCTTACAAGGTACTCCTTGATTCCCTTGTAATCAATGCTGGTCCGAATGTAAAGAAACTAGTGGACTGTATTAACTGTGATTATATTATTTTAATTGCACTATTGAAAACTTCTATATACAATATAAATACATGATTTAAATTATTATATCTATCATGAAATGAGTAGCACTAGCTACATTTGCATAACTACGTGTTTGTTATACTGAAGCTCGAAATCTACTAACTAATATACTTAATATACAACGAAAAGAAATGACGGTATTTTACAAAAACTAAGGGTGATTGATTATTACTAACACATGTTCAGGCGTTCGAATTTGGGAATTTTGACCTGCATTGGCACACATACAAAAAAAAGGACTAGTTTGCCCCTAACATTTCCAGCTTGTTTAAAATTATATTCTTTGAGCTTAGTTTAAATGAATTCTTATTATTACTATGACAATGAAATGAAATGTATAATACCTAAATTAAATTAACATGCACATTTTGATTACATAATATGAATTCTTAAAATTACATTAATACTAAAACATTGATAGGGGTTTTACCATATATAAAACAAATGAAAAAACCTTTATTATTTAATTTAAAAACTTAGTCGATTAGGAAAATTTTTTATGTGGCTGTTGGTAACATTGATGGACATTTAAAGCAATTTCAAACTGTCAATAAGATTTGTGAGTTTTATGTTAAAACTGTATGTTGGTACCAACCTAACAAAATAAAATTTCAGATTCTTTATAGAGGTACATAAGTTATGATGTCCAAATAAGTTTCATAAAGCAGTCATTAAAAAACCATTTAATAGTATATTACGTATTAAGGGCTTTAGGGCTTAATTGAGTGTTTTAGAGCCCGCTTTAGATGTCTTTTAGATGTGTTTTAGATGTCCAGTCTAAATTTAAATTAATAATTTTAAAATAAAAACAAATTGAAAAGTGCAAAACTTTAAGTAGGTAGGTGCTGTGGTCTATAATTACTGTTATTACTATAGATACAGCATAAACAATGGTAGCTATGTTTCTAGCGGACTCTAAACACTCTTTAGCGTGCTCTAAAAAGTTATACAGCCCTAGAGCTCTAATTTAGCAATTTACGCTCTAAAAACAGGCCGATAAATCGGTCAACATTGCTCCACCAGACATAATAGTTATTTATGTATTAAGGGCATAAAGAAGCTTTTATGGCCAGAAGCGTTATTTCTAGCCCGAGGCGTCAGCCGAGGGCTAGGAAAAGGCTGTAGGGCCATAAAAGCAAGTTATGCCCGAAATGCATACACTATTTTATGCACAGATTGTTTTTATCTCAAATCTATTATTGTGTAAAAAATATAATTAAATGAGTACGTAGGTTACATCAAGCCGCTGTACGTATACTTATGTGCTTATATACGAAGTACGTTACTATAGTTACTATCTAAAATACTTAATTTCAGCTTATTTTCATTGGTGATAAGTTTACAAATTATATTAAGAACCAATCAAGTTCTACAAATACAGCTCTGACATTTAATTGACGTTTCATTATTGCCCGTCGGATCATAAAGAGGCCCTTGGGGCATAAAGAGACAGTTATGTTTAGATAAATCTAGCAATAATAGTCTAATTATAATGCATCTGTGCATAATAGTAGATTACTTACCGAGGCGGGAAGTAGAACATTACGCGGAGAGCAATGTTGCTGCCCGAGGCGCGAAGCGCCAAGGGCTGCAATTGCTCGACGCGTAATGTCTTCCCGCAGAGGTATGTATACTATTTAATTCACAATCGTACATAATTATGTTCTTACATTGATACCTTATACTTGATATATGTAAAACACAACACCAGCGTTTTTATTCAGGTGGCGATAAAATGACAATTGCTGCAACAATTGTCAAAGTAAATTCGTGTCACTACTAAACCATATTTAATTACATTGCTTCTAATTGCAATTTACACGATTTAAAATATCTGATAGTGAAACTGATGTAAGTTGCACACCACCGGAATTGCGAGAAATTGCTACTAACAGTGATTGACTGTTTGTTACCTGCTAAAAGTAAAGATAGATACGAAAACTTCTGCCATCTGTTAAGAATATTTAGAACGAGCAAAAGGTAAGTAATGGATATTACTAACCAAGAGAACTCATTACTAACCAAGAGAACTTATTATTGACTATGGTGTATAATAAACTACTTTCTAACTTTTTAAACATCAGTAATAAACACATTATGTATCGATTGTGAATAAAAATATTTAAATAACCCTCCTCCTTCCCTCAGACATTTCATCACCGTGCGTCTATATGTTCATTGGAGTATACGTTCAGCCAATCTGTATATATTCAGATGTCTAATCTTGTCTAACCTTATCTTATATTTATGAAAATTATTATGGAAGGTTATATTACTGGCGTACCAAAAAGCTTTCATCTTTATCAGTCTTATGTTCAGAGATTGTTGTATGCCGTTTTACATTTGATTTTTTACACTTAATTAATTATCTAAATCTTTTTTTGCTATGTTAATCCCATAGGAAAGTCGCCTGTCTAAATGCTTCCCGAGGAACCTAACTGTATATTTGACTGTTATCACTTTTGCCATGCATTCACGTTTATTCTCCATTTACGCAACCAAATCTTTAAGATGTTTAGTGGCGCTTGTAGTTAAATTAAAGCTACGGTTGGGTTTGAATGGGGAGAAAGCATCAACAACTCGAGGTGGTTGATAAGTCGATGAATGGTTGTCGAGGGGAAGGTTAGTCGGAAGTGTTTGTTAAACTGTCTTTTATTTAATTTATTGATACGGATTGATTCAAAGCACGCCTTAGTGTATATCCTTGAATTCGTAATTTAATTTTCTTTTGAAAATCGAGTTATGAGTGAAAAACTATTCTAAAAACAGTTAAGCTTTAATAAATTAACCGTAATTTATGATACTGGTGACATTTTTAGTCGACTGAAATTATTTCTTAAGATTTCAGACTATTCCCGACCTGCTAAGATGAAAGAGATTTTAGAAAAACCTTTTTTCGAAAGAAGATTGATATTTGGCAAGGTGGTTATACTGCTTTTGAATGTAAAATTCAAATATACACAAATGTACAAGGTTTCCCCCCTTCAAAGATTTGAACTTCAAAGTTCCGGTGAAACAGAAGTCAGCTACTTTAGAAATGTATGTCGAAAAATCGGAATTTACGTATAATATATTGGTAATAAAATTTGGTAAATTTTTAAAATATTAAAATCTTGGTTTTGAAAGAAACACTTTTGAAATAATTTATCAACTTTTCCAATTAAAATTGAAAATAAGTTATTTAATTGTATGACATTGATAATAGAATCAGTATATAGTTTTTACTAAGGTTAAATAATCTATGTTTCTTTTTTATTATCAAACAGTTTACTCACCAAGTTCTTAAGAATACGTAACATCCAGTTTGTACGTAAGTTATTGTTATTATGTAATTCCTTTATGATTAATTTCAAATGAGTAATATCGACGGGTAATGAGATTCTTTTAAGGAATTTGTTAATATAAACAAATCATTAATATTGCATAAAGTGTTGTGTAATAAGCTATAATAGATATGTGTCACTTTTACAAACAATGTTAATCTGCTGTTATGTATTGTACGAGGGTCGTTTGTTTTTCAACCTCCGATAGGCTATAAATAAAAGACAAATATATATAAAAAAGTCATTTTATTACTAAAAGTTCTGTATACTTATGGTTACTTTTCGACATACTCACCATAAAGATTAAGGCATTTGTCGTATCTGTGGGCAAGCTTTCCAATACCGTCTTCATAAAATGTTGCCGCCAACGCATTTAAATGAGTCTTGACGTTCGCTGACTTCTGGAATTTGTTCTGATCCATGACAAGCCCGTCCACACAGTGCTGTTGCAACACAACGGCTCCTTGAGAAATTTCAATGGGACATTTTCGATCACCCGACATACAGTCCCGATCTAGCACCGAGTGTCTTTCATATTTTCCCTGAACTAAAGACGTGGCTAGGAGGACAGTACTTAGACAGTAGGACAGTACCAAACTACCGAGGATCTTCAAGACAACGTCAAGACTCATTTAAATGCGTTGGCGGCAACATTTTATGAAGACAGTATTGGAAAGCTTGTTCACAAATACAACAAATGCCTCAATCTTTATGGTGAGTATGTCGAAAAGTAACCATAAGTATACAGAACTTTTAGTAATAAAATGACTTTTTTATATACATTTGTCTTTTATCTATAGCCTATCGGAGGTTGAAAAAAAACGACCCTCGTATATAAGTGTATAGTCTTTTTATTAGATCGTAAGGTAACGTTAAATTGAGTAATGTGATGATGTAAATATTAGTATTTAAGCGAAAGGAGCATTATTGTTTTTAATCAGTCCAGTAAATAAAGCGACAGAGTACAGTCGTGAAAAATAAAATAGTAAAAATGTAAACAGTTTAGTCTTGCATACAATCAAATTGGTTGGTTATACTTCGACCGTAAATACAAGAAATGAGTCATTTTCGTAATCACACCTGAATAAACCATTACAACACGGGGTGAGATAAGATAAGAGTGCAAATTTCACGTTGCTAAGAATTCAGTGACGTACGCTAGAACCAACAGATTTTTATTGCTGATTTTATATTTATTTAACGGCGAAAGTGTAGAGTCGTTATAAATTTGTAAAAGTGTTTATATGGTCCTAAAGAACCGCCTACAATTACAATTTAAAATTACTTAATAAAGTAAGGTCAGTGAATAAATCTTCGTAAAAACCATAAATTGGTGTTTTATTTTAAATGAACAGTTAAAATAAATATTCTACGAATAAGGAAAATATTACCCGCTATGAATTAAAACAGTGAGTTATCAAGATTGTTATTCCTTTGTGGAAAGTGTGTGGATGGTGATATATGGAAAGTTCATGCAAAGGCATTTTAAACTGGAATTGGAAACCAGCATTGGAACAGCATAACGTGTCATACGTTGCCAATGGTTTTGGCAAGGATATAGTGAAGAAAGTTGTGACGACTATACTAAAAGGGAAGAACCAACTCTATAAAAAGGTAGGAAAGTTATTTCCTTTTCTGTAACTAGAACCTGCTAAAGAGAAGACAATCTTTGTGAAGTGTAATGAAGTGAATTAAACAATTTAGTAATTATTAAACTTAATCAGTGATTTAAATTTATTAGTCATTTCAATTACAATTTGTATTTTATTTTCAACCACGAGAGTCCACATCACCCTGAGATGAGTGTTTTATTATAATTTATTTCAGTTATTTTAAGTTACTTAATTGGCGCCCAACATTTTTTTATAATTATTGCATTATTTAAATCTACTAAAAAGTATTTTAAAATCATATAAGAATTTATAAAAGAGGGAAGTTGAAAAGCATTTCTAAAGTTCACTGTCATTCTAAATCTCAAATTAATTATAAAATACATCTACGATCTAACGACAATTATTTGCAATTTTAAAGTATATGATGAAATTGAATAAAAATAATTTTTTATTTTTAATTGGCCAATAACTCCGTATATATTTATTTTACTAGCCAACGTGAGGCAAAAGATTAAATTTCTTTCTTTTTATGCGATTTCATCTGATTTTGTCCCAACGTGGGGCAAAACATTAAAATATTCCTTTTTATGCCATTTCATCGCAAGATATTCAGCAAATTTCATTAAATTATATTTATACATAATCAAAGAAGATACAGCTTGGAACTACCCGTTTTGTCACCCGGTATTATTAAATGCGCATTGAGATACTTTTATTTAGAAACCTACCTGAATGTGTTGTATCGACGATGCCTTATTAAACGCACGGGTGGATGCGGATCTATGGGCAGAATTACAGCTCCATTCGATATAGCACTTTTTTCGTTCATCCTGAAATAAGAAACAGTCATTAAATATGATTTTCTTTTACTTCATATTAATTACCAACATCAAAGGTCAAAACAAAGCAAACATTTCAAACTTAACTAGCACATTAAAGCAATGGCAAAATTCAGACTCTGCTTAAGTAACAATACAACTGCTGGTCCGGAATGGCTCACCACTTTAAGGATTAAAACATTTATTTGTGGTGCTTTAGTCAATGATAAAATATTTTGAAAACTCAATGGTGCTCGACAAACACTTTAGCTATGTTTTAATAACAATAAGCAGTAATGGAGCTTCTAATAAACATTTTGAAAATCTCGCGCTCGAGTCGAGTCGTGCATTTTTGTAGATTTCAGTTGGATGTGTATTTATAAATTTAAACTTTAATTTGATATATCTCAAAGTCAAAACTATGACCGAAAAGAATTTAATAATCTATTAATTCACAAAAATATAGTAAAATTAGTTCAAAATTAAGCAAATAACGGAAAAAAATAATAGGAAGTTGAAAATTGGCATACATGCTGGCGAATACATAATATCTAAGAAACTGATGTGTCTCGAGTTGAATAAAGTGTGCTCGAGTAGCCATCTTAAAAAATATGGCGGTTTAAATGAAAATAACAGAAAGAATTAATAGAAAGCTAAAAAATGGCATAGATGTTGGCAAATACATACTATCTAAAAAATTTAGTCCAACAATCTTGTTTGGTTTTATTCATTATTATATTTTTTTATTGTTTATTTTCACTTATTGTTGAGTAACCTATACATGTCTCTGACATTTGTTTATTATATTTATGTAATTTAATTTGTAATATATAGTACTGTACACGGTGATTTAATGGCCAATTATGTGACTTTGGGCATAAGCTTCTTAGGTCATTAATAACATAAAACCTTAGTGACATTTTTTGATTAAATGAATTTGAAAGTTTTAAAAATTTTACACAAAATGTTTTAGAAAAGTACGTATGATAGATGCAGGTCAGTGCTAAGTCTAATAGGATTAAATGCAAACACTTTAGAAATTGACACCATCAGTACAAAACGTGACATCTGTTGAGTAAGCATAACAAGGATTGTGATCTAATAATACAGCCACAGTATATATATCATACAGTAATGTGACTGTCGCAAATAATTTCCATCCACCACACTACATGCTGGCGCGTGTCGGCAGTATGCAGACAGTAGTTCTGTTTCAAACACGCAACAGAACGTATCGAAATTACCAGAGCCAGATAAATACACACAATCGTGCGGTATTAGTGCCAGTAAACAATGCATAGTGTTAGTCGTTGTGCCGCCAAAGGCTGTAAAAATACCTCGGAAAGAACTACAATCAGTTTTTTCAGGTTTCCGATTTCAGGTTATTTTTTCCTACATACTATTATTTTTTAATAAATACGCTCGTAAAAACAATGCCGTATTTAAGAATTCACTTTTGTATATATTTACCAATTGCTTAAAATTGAATTACTAGCACGTAATAGAACAAATAAGCGATTACGAAATCCTATATAATAAAATTTTTTATGCTGATTTATTATTAAAAGAGTTCAACAATAAAGAATCTAGGTCAGCGCCTTATCAACAGGTGTGAACTACAGCGTCTTTTGTTACTCTCAACTGTTAAAAAAAGTCAAAGCGTGCGTTAGGATTGTACTTTTTAGCATTTCGTTTGTCATTGTGTCTTTAATTTAATATGAATGAAAATAAATTTTATTATTATTAATTATTATTATTATAGTGTGAATTGATTTCATCTCCCCTATTTTGTACCTATGTGATTTCGGTGACCTAGATTCTCCATTTGTTTGTTGAACAGGTATTCAAATTGTATACAGCTATGAATTTGTTCGTAATTATTTATAAATAAAATGAAATGACTATTACAGCGCAAGAATATGGTTAATGGCTTGAAAGAATAATGTAACTTTAGTTGGTAATTAACGACGTAACAAGAAACAACTCTTCTAACTTAGTTTAATAAATGTTTTAAATATCTAAATTGGTTATCGTTTTATTTATTAGATTCTATAAGTAAAACAACTTCAATCAAATGGTTCACTACACATAATTCTACTTCATATTTTACTATACTATTATATAACAAGAGATTTTGTTTACATATTTGTTCGACACATTTTACTGAATGCGGCTCTGCGTTTAATTTACCGGCGTTTTATTATTACTCGTAGGCGATGCCGACCGATAAACGTCGGTCTACTACTTCCTTTATGGGCGTGATATTCGAAGGTGGATTAATAAAATGAATGGTGACGCAGGCAAGTGAACCTACTGATTGTTATATATACTGTGATACAGACGCGCACATTCCATTTTGGATGTTGTTGAAACAACTTAAGACTTTCTAGGAATAGTGTAGTCAAAACAAAGTCCCACAATCTGAGGGGGTTCTCTATGTTATAGTAGGGAATGCGGGCAGAAATGACATCATTGTGATACTGGCCCATTTAATTATCGTTATAGTTTAATTTGTTATTCGTTAATAAATAACCTCGACACCGAAAAGTATAAGAGGTTAAAGATTATGTATGTATGAATGTATGTAATAAATAGTTAATTAAGTAAAAACATGTCGAGATCATTAAATCTATTCATCGATAGGTATTGTTAGTTTTTATAGGAATTTTTAATATAGCAGTACAAAGTTCCTTTAGTAAAACTTTTATTCTTTTTTGTTTTGATACGACCCTGATGGATGGTAATATGTTTATATATAAAATAACTACATAGTATAAAAACAATACAGAATGGATACGTAAAAAATAAGTGTTATATTGTTTTAATAAAGACTGCAGTGTAAGGGGCAGAGACGAGCAAAACAGTAAAGCAGCACAAAGCCACATTCGTTATAGGACGTAAAATTTTATTCATTACTACTTATTAATAATATGAACTTCGAATTGAAACCGTTTTAAAATTCCACTTCTAACTCAATTTTATTTTAAATTATAACTTCCTGTTAATTTCTTCTATTTTGTGTACTTTTTACTTAATCAAAGTTCTGTATTTTATTTATAAATATTTTCTTTCATAATGTCTTTTATATGGCATTTCACATTCGCATGACATTTTAAAATTAATATTGCACATCTACATTATGTATATATAACATTCCACAGATACAGTGCTGTTAAATGCAAATTTTCTTTGCCATTACGTAAATTAAATATTTCATAATCATAGTAAAAATCACACCATTAATACTTAAAATAGCAACAACTGACGTAAAACAAGTTGTTTCGTTTTAACACAAAATTTCTTTTTATTAAACCGTCTGTTCACTCTTTTACTATCATCTATCTATAGATTAAACAAATTAAAAGAATTTATCGGAAAGTATTTTAATTTTTTTATTTAACAAAAAAAGGAGCTAAAAGATTTTATAACTGCAATTTGTTAACAGGACAATTAATTATGACGCATTACAAGATAACTGACTTGAGTTTAATTTGCATAAATAAATAATAATAACCACTAAAAAAAACAGAAAAAACTCTAAAAAGTTGTTTTTGTTGACTTTTGCAAAACGGTTGTATAAATTTATAAAATGAGACATTTCCCATGTAGGTCGTATATACACGAATTGTAATAATAAAAAACTGTAAAAAACGAGTCTCTAAATTCTAAAAGACGTATATCGTCTTGCACAATCATAAAACATATCCTAAAACATACACTATTAAGAGAGGTCATTTTTTCTGACATTATTTTAATATTTAACCACACTTGTTATATAAATATGTAGAGCTATAAAATTTTAAATTGAAAAAATAAAAATAATATTTTATTATGAAGTACCAAGTAATTATTTAGTGTATTATTAGGTAGTGATTGTTTTCAGTTTCAATTTGTGGATGGTAATTGTAATTAAATCAATGGAAGGGTCATAAAATATATTAAATCTTTAGATAAATTTGTTGATTTCTGTATGTGTTTTACAATCATAAAAAACAACAACTAATAATAATACATTACAATTAATTAATGAATAGCAATTACTTTTTATCGGTGATATGAATTATTTATAATAATCAATCACTCTGCTTACTGCCACTTGACTGTTTCTTTTCATTTAAATTTAAAAGTAGAGTTCTTAACACGTTAATAAGTTTTCTCTTCTTTAAAATAGTATCAGCGCTCTAATAAAAAATAATTTATAGAAAACCTCTATATTTTGTTTTGAAAATTTCATTTTGTGTACTTTTTGCAGTAACTATAGGGCCATCACTTGGAACAAAAAATCTCAATAAAGGTTTTTGATTAGAGAAAATCAAAATTTTTAGTAATTTTGACCACGTTTTTAGAAAAGCACATTATAAAAAAAACTATAAACGCGTTTATGGCGATATTAATAACTGTTAGTTCCAGCTGAGATTTGAAAGCCACACAAAATAATTTTTATGCTGTATAATACTATTAAGGATGGGAACTTGAACTTGAAATAAATTAAATTCAATTTATGAATTTCAATTCTTTAATTCATATAACTCAATTCTACTAACAGCTTTAAGATAAATCTGATTTATAAGAGAATATCTTCTGATTTTAAAAGAGAACATTTGATTTATGTAAGTTGATTAGATTAAAGGGAATTTTTATTAGTTAACGGCTTTGAATTTAATTTAAAAGAAATAAAATCCATTGGGATTTATAAGGAAATTACATTTACGAATTTCTATATCTGCGATCCCGCAATCCTCCAGGCTATGACATAAAGCCTTGTTTTGACTACATTAATTAAACATTTTAATAATGAGAACTCCGGGTTTTCAATATATGGCAAATTTTACGTCGTTGATGTCATCGTTTACAAAGACTTGACCTATACTAATATCCTTTTCTTAATTATCGACGATCTGGAAATTATCTTCTGAATGACTGACCTCATATAATTGCATTGTAAAAGGATCAGATTGGGAAAAAATGTTAGGTATCGATTATGTATATTTTCTGTTTGTCTTATCGATGTCTAACTACTTGCCGTGTTTGATATGCTTCTCATTATACACCCTTTATATTAAACTGCCTTCGAAGGCAAAATACGTAATCCGATTTTGTGTTTTAGGTTCAGAGCGATTTTTAATAGAAAAGGGTAATATTTAACCAGAAATAGAGAACGACAACTGCCTCAAAAACTAATAGACTATCAGACAGACTGGTTTCCATTTTAAAATCACTCCCGGAGACAGGAGGATGGAACATTTTCTAATTGTGCGCGATCTTTTCGTGTCAAGAGTGGAAAAAGGGGAAAAGTTCCAGGATTGTCCAAAAATTAGCAAAATACCGAATACAAGTACCGTAGTAATAAGAATGAACCGTTGGACTCTCTTCCCCATAACCACAGGTGCTAGACTTAGCCTTTTCACAATTTTACAGTAAAATATCAAAATATCGCCATTTATCAATACATGACTATGCGGCATTTAATAATATAAGGGGAGATTTGTAAATAATCTAGTTAGCTATGTAAAGGAAACACAAGTAGGATTAAGCCGTCAGTTTTGAGCGTAGAGTAGAGCTTTAAAACAATATTACACACAGTCGTGTTACGTTTACGGTTGCCGAGATATACTGTATCAAACACGGCGGCACGCCTAGAAATATTACACCATATTCCCCGCGCATGGTGAGCGCGGTGTTGCGATATACTCGGTCAGGCGTACGCAATTCGACCTATACTATTCGAGAATTAGACGTAGTCATAATTACATCAAAACAAAATTAGTACTTTAGTTTTTGTTGGCAATTAGCGGGCATTTCTAAGAGTCTCTTAAGAGTTTGAATTCGTTTGTTTGATTATTGTGAGTTGTGGCGATCTTGGATTAATAAATGTGTGTAAAGTAAAGCTGGAACACTGAAATGCAATCAAGTTCTTGACATCATAAGGAAACGACCCAAAAAGTATTCATGAAAGAATGATTTTCCGTTTATGTGGGAAGTCATCCGTCATATTTTCAAATAAAGTACTTGTCGAAACAATTTAATTAAGCCAGAGAACAGTGGCGGCTATTAAGTACCCTTTTGGGTGTTCTGTTAGTGAGAGGAAAGCATTTAAACGGTTGCTTCGCGGACACTTACACGGATACAACGTTCTACGCTCGCTAACACAACATCCAAACGGGCACGCAGTAACCGTCTCTAACAGAGAATCAATTGAAGATGGCCCGAGAATTAAAGGACCTGCAGAAGCAAGAAAAAATGCAATTGCGAGGAAAGTCGAAAAGAACTGGTACTTGCAGACGTACAATTAAAAGTCTGTTATAGCAAAAGAAGTTGATGTATCCGAACTATTTTAAAAAATCTTCACGACGACTGAAAATGTGAAAGGTGTCTGCGCGTTGAATTCCAAGGCTGCTCATCCCAGATCAAAGACTATGTCGAAAGGAAGTATGGCAAGAAGATTTAGATGCTTTAAAATTGATAAAAATCTTTTATATGAAATTGTTGTCGGTGACGACTTGACGAGGCGTGGGTGTATTATTGGCACCCACCAACTAAACAAAGGGCGCCCAAAAAAAAAGTCGAAACCGCAAAACTCACCGGGAAAGTTAACGGCAGCAATTTTCTGGGACAAAGATGGCTTCTTGCGTATCGAATATATGCAGTGCTATAATAATATAATAATAATAATTGCTACTACCCATTACCTGGTGACCAGGCCCCAATTAAAGTTATAGGGCAACAGTAAAGAGAATTGAAGAGCTTTAAAGGCAAAACGGCCGCATTCTTATAGTATAGGAATAACAAATACACCTGGAATTTCGCAACCTGTTAGACCATCAATGATATGGAAGCATGTATTTAATCCTTTAGTTAATCATGGTCATTTTATTTTTATTTAGTATTTTATTGTCACGAATTTTCAACAATTTCTCGAATTGAAAAAATTTCTTTTTTTCTCTGGCTTCCCATTTTAATGTGATAGTGAAGATTGGTTAGTGAAAAAAAGTCTACGCTTAAGAAAAGATGATTAATTTCCAAGTTTCATTTTTAAAGTTGAAAAGATATAAAGTGGGCCAAAAGGTTGAATACATTCGTATTTCCTTCGAAGTGACTACTTTAATGTAGAACGCTGCGCTGCGAACCTCACGTTATCACCACTTACGTTAATGGCTTAAAGATGGAACACATATTTTCAGATCAATCAACCTATGATTCCTGCTGAAACATTAATTACGAAGAGACCTGTTATAAGGATATAAATCTGATCATTTATACATAATCTTTAACCCCTCATACCTTTCGCCGCAGAGTGGATATATGTGTGAGACGAGGCACTGATCATTTATATTGAATTCAATTGCTTTGTAGAAAAATTGCAAAAGTCTTCTTATTTGAGAAAGATAGAAATTAGTTTATGGTTTTCAACCATGCTATGTAAATATTGGATAGATAATAGACTAATGAAAAATACAGTTTGAAAGTTCATTTGTAAAACTTCTTAAAGTCTCAATATCTCTGTTAGCACAACCACAGCCTAATTTAAAATTTAATAAAATCCCGAAACTTTAAAGGACCCTGTAATCATTAAGAGATAAAGGTTCATCACGTTACTTCTCATATAGTCTATTAATGTCAGGGAGCAAGTACATGCTGAAGGAAAAAGACACCACAAAAGTAAACCTCAATCGAGCGATCGTTGGTAGGCTGCTGCGACCGTTCGGTAGTCGCAAATAGAGAAATCCGTATACAGTCAAAGATAATAAGTAATTTTAGTGTCCTGCCAGATTAGAAATTACCTCGAGACTTCGACCGGTAATAATGTTCGAAACCTCTACGTTCTACTCCAAGAAGAATGGATAGTTTATCTTTGAAGAAACAGTACCGAGAAGAGAAGGTAAGCTTATTGAACTTCCCTATGAGCTTATGTTATCCTAATCATAATGAATTTTTACAGTCGCAATGGCATAGAACAAAAAATAATTCCAAACAAGCAGAGCACAAATCCAAGTTGGAACAGAAATATCAGTAACGTTAAAGATCAACAACCAACAACTAAAAGAGACCGAGGAAATTTTAGGATTATGAGGATGGCATTAACACAACTACGCTTCAGTATGGGTGAAGCTAACTAACTAAGTTACTTTACCAACTAATTTACTAACCACTTTACAAACTACTTTACACTTACTGTGTAAATTTTACCGACTTCCCCCCCATAAGAAAATCTGGTAGCTAACGGGAAAACTATTAAGGTCTCAATTTATGAACTTGGATGTTTGAGACTACATAATTCTGAAGGGTTGGATTGTGGTAGTTAGAACTTTACCACTCCTCTGAATATTATTATCGTAAACCGAAACAATTTGAAATAATTAATCTTTTAAACTTTGTAACTGTGAGTACTAGGTATATGACACTTGGACACATTAAACGTCAACAATAAAAGCAAAACAATAAAAGTTTAATATGTGATTCTCGGTTTCTAGAATTCTGACAATATGAAGCTTTAAAATTATAATTAATTCTAAAATACTTTCAATGAGTCTTACAGTTCGAAAATGTTTAGACGTTGAGTCTAAGTTGAAACCGTGAATAGTTCTAAAATCTACAGATCTACAACAAAGTCACACACTTTGTAATGTGTGTCAGCAATACTGTCAGCTATTTAAATTTGGCGCGCGGTAGAACTAGTGGTTTTTATTTGTTTTAGTTGGCAACCGGTTTTAGTTGATATTTATATCTGTCGTCATTTTTATATGACAATTTGAGGTTAACGACAGATTACTGTCAGAAAGTCGAGTGGTGCCAACATTGGTATTTTATAAAATTTTGCGGGAAATTTAAATTAATTGGTAGAAAATGATCTTCAGAAGATTATGAAATTCTGGACATTTATTAAGCTATAAAATCGCATTGTAAAACGTAGAAGACTAGAGTCACAAAAATACCAAGGCACCATCTAATATAGGAAAATCTAGTAAGTTAGTTACTATGTTATGAAATATAATGGATATTTAAAATAAGCCCATAAGATTTATTATACTGAATTATTTTAAATATCCACAGTATTTCATAACATAGTAATTAAACTTACTAGATTTCCCTATATTACTGCAGATATTACATACATATAAATTGACTTGTTTCACATTGTTTAATGGGAATATCATATTTACGGCCATAAGTATATTGTTAATTATAGTTATTTACGTGTCAAAGTTTGTAAATTATTCTTTACGAGTGAGCATGGAAAGTTTGTGGAAAGTGGGGCGAGCCACGAAGGAGCAAACCTCCATAATCCAGAGAGCCCAGTAAAGATTAATTGCAAAGCGTGTCGCGTACAAAGTTTTATTTCCACCTTCACCAGCGTTTTTTATGAATTGAATATTTTTTATAAAAAGACATTTTGTAATCAAAGCCTGTAGCACAATTTATAGCTAGGCGTTGTCATGATGTTGTGGTTAAGCCACAACGTACTTTCCAAAGCTTTTTGTTAATGAGCATTGTAGTTTTACAGGTCTCTTTTAGGAGCCCGTAAAGTTTCACAGGGCTGTAGTTGTAACTACTCATTTACTTAGTTACCATAAATGCCTGTAAAGTGGCATTTACATAGAAAGTGAAAATAATAGTATATTATGTATTAAGGGCTTAATTGAGTGTGTTAGAGCCTGCAGAGTCAGTTAGCGCCGGAGGCGAATGCCGAAGGCGCTAAGACGATAAATGTTATTTTCAACGTTTACAGCATCCACGTAAATGATCTAAATAACATGCAAATGACAGAAAAGAGTGTAATGCAAAAAAGGAGCTTTAATATTATAATAAAAAGATGTTTCAAACACGATAATACTATATAATATGTAATGGTTAATAACAAGTAAAATAAAAATTAGTAATTTTTATTTTACGTGATATGACATATGACGTCATCATGTTTAAGATTTTCCATTTGTTTCTTTTCTGGATCATTTTTAATTTTTTTTTCTTTTCTTCTCGCACTTTTTTTTTCTTCTTTTCCACCTTTTCTGTGCGGCCCATAATGTAAGAACATTAATATATGTAGAAGTTGTCAGTTACGTGAACAAGTTGTCATACCGTGGAGTTATAAATCCACGCAAATGACACAATAAAAATACCACGCGAATGACTATTAGAGCATTAACATAACACTAGGGAAACCTCGTCAAGACATGACGGTCAAAAACATTGAAGGATTTCCCTATATACAACATTCGATGTGTGATTACAATCCTTCGGATTTTCGTGAATGATTATTTAAATAAACGCAACCAAACATAACCAGTAGAAGATTCTAAGCCTAGCACTCCTCTCTTCCAGCTTACCCTCATCTCTTCCGACATATATTCCTTTCTGGTTTACCCCTCCCCGCCTGTTTATTCTACATACATACATACGGAAATTCTACCTTACGATATGATAAGAATAAAATCAAAAATCGATCTTGTTTACAACATTTTTGAAAACGTCTATTAGTACATATTTCAAAAACATGACATAAACAGAGTGTTCGCAAATTCCCTGCGTTCTTTACAAAGAATATGAAACTGCTCTGAATAAGCAATTGCCATCTGTTGTCCATAATTTTCAACTATGCAGGTTTTGTCTACGCAACCTAACAATTTTTTAAACATTAACCGCTTATTAATGATGGAAGTGGATGACTGCATCACCCTTTTATATTTATAAGCGGGAGAACGGGAGTACTTACGAAACTCACCACCGGAGAAAGTGAGAGGGCATCCCAAGTGAATGTCCGATTCGTCAGTCTCAAATTAAAGATTTTAGAGTTTTTCAAATTAAAAATATAAACATTAAAAAAATACAAAAATTAAGTAGTGTTGACTAATCTACACAGCGAAAGCTTTAATATAAAAAAAGAATCGCTCAGATCGGCCCGGTGGAACTCTCAAACGAACTGGAACAAAAATAAGCTTTGTGTTTTAAATATATAGATAGCGCATAGACTATTTTCTTTGGAGGCCTCCTACTAGATATAATGAAACAACGCAAGTAGTATATTTTAGTTACGAATCTTTTTTCTAAATTTAACACTAGTAAGAAATTATGATAACCACGAAAATGACACGAAATAAATGTACCCTCACATCAAACCATATAAGCTACCTTTATAAACTTTAAGGATCAACTGAACAATAAGACACTACATGTTGATTTCATTAAAATTTCATATTCAATTTCAATTTCAAAAATGCTAATAATATACGTAGAATTTAATAATATTCTCTCTTTAGTTAGTTCCACGCAAATGACAAAAATAATATCAGGGACAATACTTTATTGATTACATAATAGTCAATGCTTAATATTTTTTATAATAATTGACTCCATATGAGAGCCCTCTACTTTTTTTACAATGTAATGGTGAATTTAAGATTTTTTTCTACTATGGATTAACAATAGGCCCATTGTAATACTGAAAGCAATTTAATAATAGAGGCTACTACCCAGGTAACACAGGACGTCCATTGGACGTCCAAGTTGGTCCATTTTCAATCCATTTTTGGACGGTCCAAAAATGGATCTCTAATGGACGTCCTATGGATGTCCAAATCTATCTATTAATGGACGGTACATAAATGGACACAACATGGACGTCCAGCGGACGTACTTTCATGGACTTGAATTGGATGATCCATAAATGGATGTACATGGACATCCATTGAACGTACAATTGTGGATCTAAATTGGACGGCCCATAAATGGATGTGTATGGCCATCCATTGAACGTACAATTGTGGATCTAAATTGGACGGTCCATAAATGGATGTACATGGACATCCATTGAACGTACAATTGTGGATCTAAATTGGACGGCCCATAAATGGATGAATATGGACATCCATTGAACGTACAATTGTGGATCTAAATTGGACAGTCCATAAACGGATATGCATGGAAGTCCAGTGGACATACATTTATGCACCTAAAATGGACTTTTTATAAAGGGATCCAAATGGACGTCCCCTCGACGTATAGTTCCGGACTTAAACTGGACAGTCTATAAACGGATGTACATGGATGTTCAATGGACATTACATTTATGTATTTAAATTAATCCTTCCATAAAGAGATCTGACTGGACGTCCCCTGGAAGTACAGTTCCGCACTTAAATTTGATAGTGTTATAAATTGATGTACGTGGACATCCACTGGACTACAATTGTTCAATTGTGGATCTAAATTGGACGGTTTATAAACGGATGTACATGAACGTCCATTGGATGTACAGACATTTATGGACTTATTAATAAGTCAAACCATTAACTGATCTACAAATGACCGTATATTCCGTATATTATATACCTCGATTAACCATTTATACAGACCAGAAGCTATTGCTTTCTTTGTAGGACACTAGTATATATACTCTTTTGCCGTAAGAGATAAAAAGGCAGTTTTAGAAGACTGGAAATATAAAAAAAATTAGATCTTCTATTAAATGAATTATGTTAAACTAATTTTTATTATAATGTCAAAGTTCTGGTTCTTCTCTCTTAATGAAGATGCTCTCTTGGGAAGGGACTTAGAAAATAAACTTCAGGGCGGTTGTTGGGCCAACGTTTCGAGCACTGCTTTTCCGTGATTTTTTCAAGGGCTTATCAAGGCTTGATAACAACAGTTAAGTTTATTTCATTAAGTTCCTTCCCAAGAGAGCATCTTCACTAATTATTATTATTACATTACTTATATTATTAATATTATTATATCATCTGCATCAGTATTAAGAAAGTAATATCAGCATATCTGCAAACGTTATCGTGTTAACAAGGTCCTTACATTTTAATTGACATTATTTAGAAATTTTTAGGAAAAAAATGTACGTATATAACAAATATGCATTAGAGAGCAGGTACTTTGACCTCGATGCCAGATGTCCGGGTATCCGGGTAATAACATCACCCACGGTGGAGAATTGTAATTCTTTGCGCATGCTTTGAGTCTCTGAGTTGAGGGTGCCCGCCACGGTTTTCCTTCTCGTATTTGTATCTCGTATTTATTCTTAAAACGACATTCGGCAAATCGGCATATTGTGTGTCGAACAGTGTTTCCAGTTATTTTACTTTCTGTTTATTTTTATTAGTGTTCAGAGTGTTTTTGTTATTAGAGGTAAGTATTGTATATTTTTTAACAACCTATTATAAATAAATATTTTCTTTTTAGAAAGTGTTAAACTAAGTAAATTCGGGGTATCCGAGAAAGAGGTCGAAGACGGAATCGGGAAATAGCTACGAAGATCCAAAGAGCGAATTTCGAATAATAAATCAAAATAAATAGGTTAAAATAATGTATATGCCATATTAGAACTTCTGGTGGATTTATATTGAATGATGCTAATAACTGATTTTAATTTTAATAAACGTCAATAATGGAACGTGTATTATTTTAATTTATACTGAATACTTGTAGTTGTCAATATGCGTGTGCATCCCATATTTATTGTTACTTAAGCGAAATCTAAAGAGACGTCAATAACTGTGATATCGTTAGATGTCCTAAAAAATGACATCTCGAATCCTAAAACGTTAATTCCTGGATGCCCAGTAAGCGTCTCCCGTATTGGTCCAATAAATTCCAGTAAATGTCCAGAAATCGTCTTTATAGGGATCCAGTTAGCGTCCTGTAAGACTTTTGTAAGGATCCAGTAAACGTTCGGTTAACGTCCAGTAAAGCCCATTAAGCGTCCCAAACGGATCCAGTAAACATCCGGTAGTGGCCCTGTAAGCGTTTAATGAACGTCCAGTAAACGTGCACTAAGAGTCCAGTAAGCGTCTACTGAAGGTCCAGTAAATATCCCGTGATCGTACAGAAATTGTCCTGTAAGTGTCCAGTAAGCATTCCGTAAGCGTCCATATGAACATCCAATGGACGTCCAAGCAAACGTCCATATGGACGTCCATTTTAGTTGCAAACTGGACGTCCACTGGACGGTCCAAATGTCCAAAAGCGGACTGTCTATGGATGTCCATTGGACGTCCATGTGTTACGTGGGTATTAAATCGTTTTTGGAAACTATTTGTTTTGTAAGATTGGTAACATATTTATGAAATATAATATAAATACAAAGATTAGTTAAAGTTTTACAAGTTTTATTAGTATCTTAACGTGACAATATTGTTTAGACATTAAATGTCATTATCAAAGGTAAATAAGATTGATAAACAAACTCGTTGCTAAGAATAAATACATACAGAAAATAGGTAACTAGAAACAATACATACAAAAACTAAATATCTAACACTTCTAATAAAGGAGAATTACTAAGCTCAGTTTGTTCATTCATTAAAGGTACTGTGCGTTTATGTCTGTATATTTCAAAAGCTTCTAAAATGTCTAATTTGTGTTTGTTGTTGCAAAAATGTAAGAATTTAAAGTTGTTTTAAGGTGTCATTGGGCGGTTCTGTTCCAAAATGTGTTTGGCATAATTCAATTTTTCTGGATGTTTAAGTCTATAAGAGCGTACGTGTTCTTTGTATCTTATGTCGGAATTTCTAAGTGTTTGTCCAATATAAACCGCAACATATTTGTTTTAGACTACATATAAACACACTTATATTTGATACATTTTAATAAACGTCACAAAACGTCAAATGTCATTTGATAGCGTAAACCACATATTACACGCGAAAATCGCTAGATTGTAATCGACTGTGGTCTTTAAAAACATATCTTGCAAAATTACCAAACCAAACGAGAGGGCGGGAAGTAAAATCCTCGGACCTGATATTTCTAAGGGGTTCAGGACCCCCATGCATTGTCTTTTTTATTCTTAATTTTTAATTTCTAGTTTGATTAGTGCACTCTCATACTTTGTGTCAGTTATTTCATTGTCAATAAACCCCGTAAGAATGCTTTTCTCGCACTTTGACGACTTTGAAACCTATAGACTTAAAACTATATCGAGCTTTTTTCAACCTTTATTTCATTTCAATTCAAACTTCATGTTCATGCAAGATTTTAATGCATACTTTCTCACTTTCGACTTACAGAAAATTTTGTGACTGTACAATGACAAACACACGTTTTGTTGCGAAAAGAGACGTGCATTTTAGGTAACCTAGCCTGAAAAACCCTTGATTAGCTCAATCTTTCATAAACGCCGTCGCTACAAGTTATAAGACATATAGTTTACATATACGAAAGCTGTTATATAAAACTTGCTACGCCATTTACAATTTCTTTAAATCACGTTGTTTATTTTACATAGATCCCAATCCACTGTGTATTTTTGCAGTTACATTGTAATATTGCAGATTAGACTGCTTGGCTTCCTTGATATAGTGGTTTTATGCTTACCTAAAATGAATGTCTCTAGTTACGAGTAATACCCCAAGTAGCAATTTTAGACAAGCGTCTAGCCCCCGAGTTATCACTAATCTAATCCTGAACTTAGCGCATGCGTAGCCAAGTAGCTTTGTTTTGCGTACACCGTTCAAGTGGCAAGAGTTGAATTTAAGAAAACATGTAAAGCGTTTTCACACGGAACGGGTTAATGAACTGCCACCTAAAAAGGTAGCAGGTAGAAGAAAAACAGTTAATGTGAATTATAAATATCAATGTGAATTTGAATGAAGTTTTAATGATAATTAAATATAATTGTTTTGTTTGATATTTATATTTTCTTAAAACTTAAAGCGAATAGGTGAAAACATTAGAAATTGTTTAATATAAGCTCAACAATGTTAATTTTGTTTAAAACGATTGTTAAAACAGTTTAAACCTTTAAACGAAAGATGCAGATTGTTGAACTAACAAACCGAAATTAATATTTTATTTTGCACGCATTGCACATATTTAAAGTTTAGAATATGATGATTTATTCTTTGATTTAACAATTTCCTTCTCTCAGTGTAATATAAAACTATTTAAAAGTTAATTGACTATAAAATAATCAATCAGCTGTTCTTTCCAGTTCCACTTAAGATTAAAAGAATTTTAACTTTTTTGGTCACTCATTGAAGTAGGAAACACTTAATCAGTAATCACAAATAACTATTAAATTAACTACAACTGCAATTAATTACCCGTGTAATACAACTTCCAAACTTAGTAAAGGTCAAATATGTTGTGATGCATCTTTTTGCACGCGTCATGTTAACGAACAAAGAGATCCCAAAACTAAATTAACTGCAATCAATTTAAATAAATATTTTATATTCTGCACGGAACGCAAGCTTGCAGTAAATAAAGATAGAATATCAGCAATTGAACTCTCAATTATACCTAAGTAAATATATTTTGTATTTGGAAATAAACCTTTTACACTGTGCACATATCCTATCGAATTAAAGTCAAGACGCTGCACAAAACGCATGCGTTAAGTTCAGGATTAGATTAGTGATAACTCGGGGGCTAGACGCTTGTCAATTTTAGTCATCGCTCTCTACCAGCAACTACCGATGGAACTATTAAGTTTTTGCCACTAGTCACAATCACGTAATTGCTACACTTTTATTACGTGCCTGGAACCAAAATGGGGAGCAATTCTTGGGTAGCAGATACGTTGCAGTAACCTCTCTGAAACTTTTCGGCTACGTTTCGGTTACGTTTAGGCTACGTAGCGGCGTAGTAATTCTACTTTCGTTTTTCTTTGACACATCGTGTCGCATGGTTGCTTTCTCTTACTCTTAACTTAAAAAATATTCTATTATTTTCTATACTAATGCTGCGATCGCATCACAAAATGGATTACTATTTTATTTGTAATACGTACTTAATAATACAAAGAGCGATGAAATGTTTGATTATTTAGTCATTGCAGTATACCAAAATTATAAACCATTGCAACTTTTCTGTTAAATGTGATAGATCGAAAAATAACAAGGTGCCTTCATTGACAATTGACTTGCCTGACAATTATTTTTAATTAAAAAAATGCCTAATAAAATATGACAAAAACACTTATACGTTGACACACAGGATAGAAACCACCTTTATATTATTCCAAAGGCACAATTTGGCACCAATTTGTTATTTTTATTGAAGGTTATATAGAAGAACATCTATTAACAATTATAACAAATTGCAAATTGATTAATGGCCTCCAGCATTTTACAAGTAAATATAAAGATGGAGTAGCTAACGAAAAATCACTTTAAATTGATTCCCTTGGGTAGCAAAAACGTTAGTTTTACTATCAATACTACTGTAAGGTTCCGTTGCTTTAAAGGGTTAAGCAATGGTTTCGGACAGGTGGCAGGCACTTTCAGTACTATTTTAAAGTTTTCAAAACTTTAAAGTAGCTTCCGGCAAGTTACTGCTACAATCATAATATCACTTTGAAGTTGCAACGAATTTAAAGTAATTATACTTTAAGTGGCAATATAGTTCCACATACTTTAAAAGTTACTCAGAAGTAATGGAACTACATAGTTCCAATAAATAGTATAAACAATTACATAATTACTAAAATATTTCGCATTGAAGTAATTAAACCTATAAAGTCATAAATTTAGTTGCAGTTACGTAACAACTACTCAAAGTTCTGATCCCAGTTACTGCTACTTAGATGCTACTTGGGACCAGATGTCTAGTGAGAAAAAGTTACGAAATATTTTTTGGTTATGTTATAAATAAGAAAAATCTTGTCAAATCTCTATTTTACTGCATTTTTATGCATTTCCGATAAATGTACACAACAGCTTAAAGACTACAAGAGAAGTCTAAAACAACAATAAAATAACTCCCAGTGATAATTTTGATCATTGTTCAGTGTGTTGTCTGTCGTATGCCGGCTCTCCTACTCGGGCTACTATTATTTATTGAGCTAATGTTTTTAGTTACTAAAGCAGTACACATGTGTTTTCATATCAAAATTGTCGAATTCTATCCTGCTACAATATTTAAACACGTTTGCAGAATAATATAATCCATTAATATGGAAGTTAGTTCCAAAGTTTCTTTTAAAGTGACGAAATACCTATACTTCATACAAATGACCTTTACTGTCGTAATTACACATATTTATACCTCGTTTTAATAATAGTTTAGCTCACAATTAAACAACGACAACAAACAATTTATCTTCCAATTATTTATTAATTGACAGAGTTTGAAAAGCAAAGCACAATATTTTTTGACGTAAAGTTGTTTAATTGGAATATATATTTCATGTTAACATAGCAAGTTTCGAACATTATTTTTGTACGAGAATAGTAGTATCACCACATATGTTTGATAAAAAGCAAAAAAATAACTAACACATACATAAATGTATGTATCCAGGTGTGCCGCGAATTTCTGCTCTAAAACTCACAATTCTATACCTAACATTTGTTTTTATTATTACAGGGTCTCTGTCTGAATTTTTTCCCTCACGTAAAACCCTCTGTTTATGAAACACTTGTTTGTGAAAAAACTTGTTTTAGAAATGCTTGCATCTACGTTTATTACTTTTTTTTTATTTTTAAGACTTTGAAGCAAGTATACCCACAACTGAATGTAAGGACCCTGCCTGAATAATTTGAACAAATAATAAGATTTTCTTTGTAAATATAACAAGTTTGCTTCACGAGATCAAAGATTAATATCTTTAATAACACGAACAGTTTTGGAATGTAGAGCAATAATAATTGTAAGATAATTAAAAAGTCATTAACGCAAACATTAAGCAAATAATATTCAAGCTTATTATTAAGTACGTATTAACATAATATTTCATTCGTGGGCAAACAAAGGTATTTTTTGTAAAGAATTTTGGAAGTAATAATAAAAGGGAAAAGCAATACTCGTCAAAACCAAATCATAAGCGATAGTACATACTTTCTCAACATTAACCAACTAGAAAAATCAACCCCTCCAAACATTGATAATCCGTTGCCGCACGATTCTATTTTTTCCTCCAACACGATATTTTTTACGATTAGAATATATTAAGTGTGACTAACAACTAAATAGTATCATACTGGTCATTTTTAGTAGTACAGAGGGGAAGAGAGAAAACGGCGAGATGATCCAAAAATAAACAAACTTGTAGGAATACACATTTATATACTCACTTGTATTTTTGTTTTCGTTTGTGAAATTTCAAGAGTAGCCTCATGTTGGTACAAAAGTAATATATAGTACTGTTAATTTTATATATATTTTTTAACTCTTCGAATAATTGTGTATATTAACAGTGTTTAAATTAATCCCGAAAAAATAAAGATGCGTCGTTGATTATGTGGTAGTGGGTGTTGCAATTTCGAAAAACAACGGAACGCGCGCGTTTAAATCAGAGAGACATATTGCACCGCGAAAGCACCGTCTATTTTTGGTCGTTTTATAAAACTGAATTCACCTGTTGTCATACATAGTATAATACTGTACAGATAAAACTCAAACCACTGATTGTCCTTGAATTTATACCTGCTTTTATAATTATCGTCAATATAGTACCAATGCTATTTAGTTTCTTGTAAATATAAAATCGTTTATAGCCAATGATCGTGCTGTATTTTAACGATTACGTAATAATTAAAATAAATTATTATTAATTTTAAGCTTTGAAACACAGAGCGCACACGTACGTAAAGTGTAATTACCTAAATCTCTTAATGATGATTCTGATTTTTACCTGCTCGTATCAGTAACAACAACCTTGGCTTCGGAATATGGAAAAAATATAAATATGTGTGTGCGTACTTTTAATAATATAATAGTATTTTTCTCACAATAATATAATTGTGTGCCGCATAACACTAATAGTATTTAAATAATTATCTTTTGTTAAATTAGTTTAAATGTTTAAACAATAACAAATTAACATAATTTGTGTGTTTGTGTGTAGTTTAGTCTAGCGTCTGTATCTCAGAATTTATAGGTATTTAAACTTTACCGACATAACACAACAATGTAAAGTAGTGGATTAATTTCAAAAATGCAAAAGATAAAATAAAAATGCTTAGAAAATAAAAATTAACTTAATCCTACAAACACCTAATACACGATAATGCTTGAGGGATTCTTTAAATAAACAATCCCTCAAGCATCTTTGAACCAGCAAATCTTTCACAAACTATATAATAATTCATAACCTCCAAAAGTTGTAACATAGTTATTAGCATAGTATACCATAAGTTATTAAATAACAGGTTGATTCTAAACTAAGGGTCAACTGAATTGCTTGTTTCATGTGACAAATATGTACTTTAAGACCACTAAATAAAATACTCGATTTCCAGTTTACACCCTGTGTTTTTTTAATTATTTCGATATTATATATCGAGCAAGTATAGATAGGCCTAAAGTTAATACTACTATATAATAACTAGCGAATAAGGACGGTTATTCGAACCTTGAACAAGCAAATTCACCAATTCAGGAACAAGACCAGGAAAATTTACAAAGCCAGAAACAAGAACCAATAGCACAAGGAAATTTACCATGTGAGGAACACAAACCCTCAGCCCAGCCCACGCACTGATCTCACAACTCCAGTTAAACGGAAAATTAATCCCACAACTGCACTGTTGATTACACGGAAATGCGAGATGCAGCTGCAATATATTTTTAAATGTGGAGTGCAGGGTTGCAGCCGCATCTAGTATTTCCGTTTAATTAATAGTGCAGTTGTAGGGTCAGTCTTCTGTTTAACTGCTACTGTAGTTGTGAGATCAGTGTGTGGGCTGGGCAGCTGGGCTGAGAGTTCTTGTAAATTTGGTAAAGGCATATATCGGCTTTATATGATATTTCGGGCCTCTCATAACGCTTCATTGCAGTACATTTTCAAAAAACTTTTTAATCCCTTGTAGGAAACATTAAAAGCTTTCTAGTACAACTTATCAGTTTTTTGTAAGATTTTTTATTTAACTTTTGGTCCGTATGGGGAACTATAGGGAAATTTAAAGAAAAGATCGTATCTACGTCTTGCAGTAGGTTACAACAGTCAGATTCATCGTTTATGATACGTTTGGTAATTATCTACAATTTGTACATTTGTGTATTTTTTTTTTTAAAGAAAAAAAAAGGATCATATTTGAGTTACCTTAGAAATGGACCATTTTCAATTCACCCAATTTGAAGGTTAGGCCACTTTTTTTATTTAAAATTAGAAAAAATATAAAATATTGTTGATATTCAACAATAACTAAGTACTAAAACTGAGATGTATTAGCATCATTTCTTTTTTTTTAAGATGCAAATATCTTTTTGTCTGTGCGCTGCGCGCTGCGCGTGAATTGTCTTCGTATCTAGGCAACACATCTAACCGTAATATGAAAATAAGGTAAAATGAGAATGAGGTAAAATAAAAATAAGGTAAAAAAACGAATATCATAAAGCTTAACTTAGGTTAACAACTTACTATAACCTAACAAAGTGGTATCGATAGAAAACCATAGAAACAGTACTACCAATATAAGGTAAATAAATATCGGTTCCACATTTTGTATTATAATTAAAAGTCGAAAGGTCGGATTTTTCAATGTTTGCTATACCTCTGGTTAGGGCTAAGTGGAGATTAGTAGCTGCGGGTACAATTATCTCGATAAAGTATCTTATGACAATTAACCTCCAGTTAATGTTAACCAAAGATTGAAAAACCAGTCCTGTACGCGTTCTGTACTATAGCAGAACAGATTCTGTACAGCTAAATCAACCTAGCTAATGGAATTATATCAATTCCTATTAAGCAGGAAATCAGACAGTGAGGTTACAAACAATCTATAATTGCATATGTTTGATATCTATTATACTATGAAGACAGGACAGTATTGAATTTCACAGGATATACCATGACCAAAGATTTAATAATTCTTAACACAAAAATTGTGACTCAAAGGAGCTCCATCTAACGATTCAATGTGAAGAAAAACATGTTTTGGATTTAGGAATGGGGGATAGATTAAATTAAAGTAGGTGTTCTTGGGATTTATGGCAGCAACATGGTAGTTTTCCGCTGCCTTTTATTACAGTCTTTAAGCTGAAGCAGTTTTGGATACTACCGACAGGATTGGGACGCTACTGAAAATTACGCTAGAGTAACCAACCAAGGCCGATTAATGCTTTAAACCAGTGGTGTTCCATGCTTCTTATGTATTTAAATACTTATGGTAAATTAGTCTCTATTTTTATTTCAAACTATTCAACAAATGCGTACTCTCTTGTTTCTCTAAAGGCAGTAAAACCACATTTTCTCTTTCTAAAGAACGAAAAATTTGGAATACAATGAGTGCAATGCATTGCATGCATATTTTACAGTGACGTGAGTAGTATACGTCCTTCAGGTTACCAACCACGTGTTAGTGTATACTGTAATTACTGTTCACTGTTCGTGGCTCAATAGAAGTCGCTATTATACACTCTCAAAATAAATAAACCAATTCGTGTTGAAGAACAAAACTTGGAACTGAAAAGAATGGTGATATGGTGGCTTGCAGATCAGAATGATATTCTGGAATTCTCCAATCTCACAGAAGAAGGATTAAAGCTTTTGATGGTTGGTTCTTATCATATCAAAATTAATCAACTGTACCTTTAAAATTAAAATAACATAGGTAGTCATAATAGTTATTTATGTATTAAGGGCATCAAGAAGCTTTTATGGCCAGAAGCGTTATTTCTAGCCCGAGGCGTCAGCCGAGGGCTAGGAAAAGGCTGTAGGGCCATAAAAGCAAGTTATGCCCGAAATACATACACTATTTTATGCACAGATTGTTTTTATCTCAAATCTATTATTGTGTAAAAAATATAATTAAATGAGTACGTAGGTTACATCAAGCCGCTGTACGTATACTTATGTGCATATATACGAAGTACGTTACTATAGTTACTATCTAAAATACTTAATTTCAGCTTATTTTCATTGGTGATAAGTTTACAAATTATATTAAGAACCAATCAAGTTCTACAAATACAGCTCTGACATTTAATTGACGTTTCATTATTGCCCGTCGGATCATAAAGAGGCCCTTGGGGCATAAAGAGACAGTTATGTTTAGATAGATCTATCAATAATAGTCTAATTATAATGCATCTGTGCATAAAAATAATTTATTGACCATAATACATATTTTGTACATTAAAAACACAGTTTTGGTATATACAGGGTGATCCAAATTAAATGAGGACGGTTTGAATTTACCGCCACGTTAAATTATTGTCACATTGGTAACATGAATACTTTTCTGCTTCTTTTATTTTACAGCGGCGTCTCAAAAATGATACAGCTTTTAAACTTCGTTCCGTAGAAAACCGTAGTTCTGAAAAAACTGTTTTGTAAAATAAGAAAACAAACGAAATAAAGTAAAAATTCAATGAAATCCCGAACAACGTAACAAAGTACAACGGTGTAACCGAGAAACTGACGAGTTGACTCTGTTATTTGACATAACACATTTAAATAGTGCTACACTAACAACGTGAAATATACTAAAACCTAAGGCGCGAAATTCAAACCGTCTTCACTCAATTTGGATCTCACTGTATTTGTATAAATTATTGCATTGCTGTGTTGGGTGTTTTCAATATTTCTTCAGAACCATTCTAAATTCTACGTTCTGATTCAGTTGCATTTGCTAGTATAGTTGAGCAGAATTCGAATTCGTGTGTCTGGTTGTGGTGGAACACAGCGTTTGCAAGGTGTCTTACTGATGTGGGTCTGTTATTACGATTTGTGAATTACTTTGCGGTTATTTTCAATTCAATTGTTTCAGTACTTTCCTTTGTCCATGATGCATGATGATAGTTTATTTATTCGAATGGGGCTATTCATGAACTAGCTTGAATTATGTAGATGTAGACACCAAATTACATTCGGAGTTAGACCATCGGTTATTGCAATTCTGGGATAACTTTCCATATTTTTCTTATAGAGAGGAACTGGGCAATATATTGATTTAAATTTTGAATCATCTATTTACTACTAGTACAAAACTTAGTCCCTCTTTGGTTTATCTTGAAGAATATTGGATTATATTCTATGCAGTCTGTGGGTGTTCCACAAATGGATGTTTCAATTTGAAAGTGATACAATATTTGCATAGTCAGCTTCGTTACCTCTTCTTTATAATCAGTTAAATGCGCAATCTTTCAAGTTTAAACCTAGTTCAGGAGTTATATTCCCGTCAAATGTATAATAATTTCTTTATTTACTGAAGTTCATATTGCCGCTACTAGCAAAGATTAGAGAGTATTAAGATAGGAAGCTAAGCGACAATGCATAGATAATATAATAATATACTACGTATATAGAATGCAAACTGAATACAATCAAAATTTTATGAGCTTAGCACCAAAAATACAGATGGCACCAGTAATGCGGTCTACCATGACCATCTCCATTAATAAAGCCAAGACCCGATGCAACTGGCCATGGACCTACTAGACCTACAGCTTGCTCTATAACTTAGTGACAAACCGTATCAATGCTGTTTACATAATATCTGTACAGTGTAATTGAAATGAAAGGTTAGCGCATTTTCAGCGCTTGCATATTGTTGATTGCATTTGAAACGATAAAATAATTTGCTTTTGCAATATAGTACGCATATTACATTTTAATTTAATAGCACTGTATAATATAATCACGTGGGCTGTATCCTATAAATTCAGTTTTTTGTTTTAAAATTGAAACAACATTTCTCAAAAAATGAAATACTCCAAAATATAATTGTGCCGTTTTAAGTTATCGCTACAAAATTTATTTGCCATCGATTTTTAAATTCTACAAAGGACCTGACGACATTCTTTAAATGGAAGAACTTTTGTCAACACTTTTACATTGAAAAACTAATTGAGAAGAAAATTAACAATTACCATATTTGTGATAGGTATAACTAGCACCGGAAAATTAGTTAATAGTGCCTGTTCTAAAGGTAAGGTATTTAATGCTGATAACTTGTAAAGCAGACCGAGTAAATGTTTCGTCGAATTTATTTAAATAAATTAATTACAATTTTATTATTGTAGCGCAGGAAGAATTTAGAGATGTTATAAAATATTGCTGGAAAGCCATACATCAATTTCGAAGACACCGCATGTTCCGAGGATACAATTTCAATTCTTAAGTCAGGCCAACCAAAAACAAAACAGTGTCCAAAAGCAAAAAAAGTTATATCAGAAAGTTAACAAGTTAAAACAAACAATCAATAGACAATTTATTATACGTTTTGTAAAAAAATCAGGTACATTTTCTTGTAGTCCTAAAGCTAGTTTAAAAGATAGCATTGTTTGCAAGATAGTTGGTTTAAACAACAATAATAAGGCAAATGTAGTAGAAATTGTAAATACAATCTGAACTATTTAACCAATCAAGAAAAATGTAGGTATTTGTTACGATGTAAGAATAAATTAATTTAAATAATTACTTGGATTTCTTTCTAAGCCAAATGGAAAAAATAATTTAAATTCTTAAAGATGAAACCGTACAGGTAAAATGCATTTAAGATACTTAGCCCCTAAAATACAGATGGCGCACGAATTATTCATCGAACAATGCTTGGAGTTTGCATTCTATATACGTAGTATATTATTATATTGTCTATGCGACAATGTTGTAGGTATTGCCATCTATAGTCTCAGGGGGAAGCAGGTTGGTCGGTAAAAAAGTAATTGATGTTTATTTGTTTGTCATTTTTTGGTAACCATTGGTAACATCACCTATAAAAAACAAATAAAAACCTGTTTGATAACTGCCAAAAAAAATCATCTTCAAAGCATCGCTAAGATTTTGAATAGTTTTTGGTTTTGGGCGAGATTTTTGTTCTCCAAATTGAAAGAAAAAAATGGTTTCGTATTGCACAGTGGAAAATTGCCGCAATAATAAAAACGATCATCCTCAACATACTTATTTCACGTTGCCAAAGGACGTAAATATGTAAGTAACTTTCGGTTGTATTCATTATTGCTCTTCAGGACTACTTTTCCTTTTTTGTTTCAGTGCAAAGAAATGGATAAAAACATATTGTTATTAATACTCACGCCCCGTGTGTAATGAAATTCATTGCTCCCAGGTCAACGCATATTTATAATGAATGTATTACCAAATGTATAACTTAATAGGAGTAACAAGAATTGGTTATTATTACTGTTACTGTTATTGTTATTACTATTAATATTATACTGAAAATAAACTACTTATAAACATTTAACTTCAGCATTATTTCTGTGTATAATCTGTATTATACAGTCATTATAATGTCTATAAACAAACCACTAGATTTATTTCTTTTAGATGATTTTGGAAATTAAATAGATAGGTGATAGGAGTAACTATTTTTAGTATATTATACTCTTTTTCCTGAATTTGGAATCATCCATATTGTAAGGTTGTATATAGGGAGGTTGGGACATCATGTTCAAGGTCATAGCCCCAAATATGGCCGCCGATGTTTTTTCAATTTATAATTGAATAAATTTCGTCTTTCACGCTCACGTATGGGAAATCGAAACAATCGGAAGCCCTTTGCAGCAGAATTACAGCAATTCTTGACGCAACAAGTCGGCATCTTCAATTTCAAATATTTGAAATTTTGCCTGACAGTTGTCACCTTATGACAATTGCTGCAATGCATCATGGGTGGGGCTAGGATGTCCCAACCTCCCTCTATACAACCTTACCATATTGTAGCGATTGTGGCGACATCTGCCATTGAAAATTCGATGCCAGCCGTATTATCATGATCAACTTCATTCATTTTCGCCGTCAGCGAATATGAATGGCCATGATATTGTAGCGAATATTGCGACATCTAACGCCTCAGGGGGAATTGGACCACAAAAAGCGTAGTCGTTTTTTTACATAGTGCTCTTATGCCAGTTTCCTATCTTAACCCTCTCTAATCTTTGGCTACTAGGATGCCTTGTTGATAAGTGTATTTTTGTAACAGATTGAGTGACTCATCATTTATTTCACCTTCATAGGCGTCTTCCCATCAATTAATAGACATTCTTTGTGTATTATTGTTAAATTACCTCGACAATACACTAACAGCTTAACTGTCAAAGTTGGGCAATTGAATTATGCTCTTAAAAAGAGACCAAAATAAGGTAATATGATCACTTGTTTTTTACTATTGTTGTGATAGCTTTGTAACTAAGCAAATTAACTCTCATTAGATCTAATTAACTCTCATTGGCTGAATTTAACATCACGTGACATATGAATTATCAAATAGATACTAGAAACTAGATGGTATTAAAAACATCGAATTTATTTTCTAAATAAGAAAGCCACTCTATTGACAATGAGAATATAATTGTATAATATGCATTTTTGACATTTGTTATGTCAGATTGACAAATGTAAAAGTGACATTAGCAATTAAATTGTCAATAGATGGGTATATTTTATATAAAAGAATGATCTAAGTGCCATTAACTCCATCTAGTATCCAACTAAATATAGTCTTTGAAATTGATATATTTTTCACCTTTTAGAATAAAAAAATAAGAAATAATTAAAAATCGACGAAGATTCTGTGAAGAAACTTAATATTAGTGCTAAATATCATAATTTGCATTCATTCCGAGCCTGAAAACAGGGCCGAGAAGTTTCAATGCAAATACTATTGAAATGATAGCAACCGGGACCGAGATTTCAATGAAAGTCGATAGTATCCTTAGTAAAAATTTCTATTTTTGTAAATTTGCTACTTGGTAAATTTCCTTATGTTGCTGGTTTTTGTCTCTAGCTTTGTGAATTTGCTGGTCAAGGTTCGAAGAACCAACCTTATTCGCTAGTCTATTCTAAACTTGCTAAAAGCTTTAAGATGGAGTTGGTGATTTAGGGCCTCACCAGCTTATTTAATCGGTGAGAAAATTCGATTTAAAAAGATGCCCGTCGTGAATGATTCTACATTTCTCTTTTGCGGGAGACACCGCTGGCGTTCGGTGATCCCGCAATTAACGCCTTCAGGTGTTATGGAAGACATTCTCAACCACTGCTTAAAACTAAAGTGGGATTTCTCAGCCACTTCTTCAAAACAACACTAAGTACGGTAAAGGAAAATTAGAAAGGACTAAGGAAAAAGGTCAAAAACTTCGGTTTTTGAAAAGCCTGGGTCTCCGTGCACTGTATCACTGAAACAAAGCAAATAAAGTTAGGATACAAACCCAGTTCGTTCAATTTAAAAATGAGTTTGATAATCTAGTGTTTAGTAGTTTATCTCGTTTTGTTTTAAATTTGTTATCTGCATTTCACCCTAATGCTGTATGTGAAAGAGTGTTTAGTTGTAACGGTATAATTTCTAACGGCTTCAAATACGTAGAATTTTACAGTTATATTTACAAAAATCTTAGGTTCGGCTCTGCAAATTTCCATTCTTTTTAAAATATAAGTGTTTAACAAAAATGGGGGTCGAGGCTTTCGCAGTTTTAGAGGAAAAATCAATATTTGCTTTTTAGATGCTGTGCCATGATTAGTTAAGCCAAAACACGCGACTCGTTGTTGATTGGGTATTTAAAAAAAATCGATATTTATTCGTGAGTGAGACCTCGTTATTGGCTGATCTGGTAATGTATTTCTACGCAGAAATAAAAAATGTGTTCCTACGCGGAGGTTGGGGTTAACCCAACACCCTTACAGCAAGCGGTCGATTGCGGTCGATATTAGAGATTTTCCCACTTTAGTATGGGTTGTGCTGGTTCTTCGCTTGAGTTCCGATCAATAATGGTTGATCTTGAATCACTGTTATCAAATTACAGTTAGTTATAAACCCTTTAGATTTGATATAAATCTAAATACAGTACAGTTTCAGTGCTATTTTGTGCAAAGTGCAAGTTTTAAAAGGAATTCCGTCTCGCTAAATCGTGTTCGAAAAATTTATAATTTGGTAACGCGAGTAAACAAAGTTTTGTTTCACTTTATGGTGAAGAACTATTAAAAACAATTATTTCGTTTCGTTTGGTTTTAAGACCAGTGCAGTTTTCATAAAGAAAAATCATTTACTATTGATCCAGAATTTAAAGACAGATTCTCGTTCGTTTATAAATTAAAACTACGTGCGAAGAATTAAACGTATGAAGTGCCACTTGTGGTTAAAAATTAGTTAAAATCTTTGAGAAACATTATCGCTTTAATTTTCAAATGAAAGTAAATCCATTACAACGTATGAACATTTTTAAATATTGGATTCTTTTTAATGGTGCTCGATCAAATTCGTTTATGAAATCATATGTGCAAATGACAGTAATTAAATCTCATTTCTGGTGTTCGTTACTGAAAATCAACACTTCAAGACAGCGTAGAGCAGTTACGATCTTTCGAAATAGAGGCCAGTTTCCAATTTCTACTAGACTGCTTTTGGTTGTATTCTACGAGTGTAGTTGGATAAACAATTCAAAGGTACCGTATTTTTTTAGTGATTGTTTAGTATTGCAGTTAGTTAAGAATGTTTTAGTCGAGGAATGTTGCAGTTTTTATTAGGAAGAAAGCTCTCTACATTATCTAGAAACCTTCAATATTAATGAACTTCAAAATAATCAATATTAATAATATTTGGATTATTCTAAACTGCATAATATCCTTTAGATATCTGTTTGTAGATTCTTTTAACGAAGTCGAGTCAACATAGATTTTAATATTTGAGTAAATTTTACTGAATAATTTTTTTAGTCAATCTAATAAACTTTTTTTGGTTATTTTTGGTGATTAAAGAAAGATCTTATGTAAATCTCTCTTGATTTACTTTGGTATAATTAATTTAGAGAGGTTAGTTACTATTGAAAGAATATTGATTATGCTTGTAATAAATTTATGAGTGTGTGTTTTATTATTCATATGTATTGTTTTGTCTTATCCATTCTCTTCCTGTTAAATAAATGTTTTCAATTTATATTAAGGATCTAAAAACGGAACCATATAATTATGAACATCTCATTCCATTTTTATTCCAAAATTTCATATAAACAAAATCTTTTTGATTTAATTTAATATTGTATTTATTTTCTGGTTAATGAATTCAATAAATTTTAAAGCTTATTCAATTAACATCTTTGATTGGTTATTTATAATCAATACTTTAAGCTTCATAATCAGATGGCGCCCTTTTTGAGTTATTATTTGTGTTTTGAGACCTTTATCTACTCCTTTTCACAATTTATACGGCTGTGGAACCAATACCTACGACTTGAATAATAAATTTGTAAGAGAGAGTTTAAATCTCAAGCTGTGGCAAATATTTTGAGTTTCTTTGATAAAGTAAGTATGAATCATTTTATATAATTTTATAGTTAGTTTATTGTTTGCAAAAAAGTTTGTCGTCAAAAAAGCAAAAATTGCATCATCCCGTGTCAATCCACTATACATTTGTTCGTAAAATTAACATTGATAGCGACAAGTGGTTGTGGTGATATCTTTTTGTCGTGTACGTATAGCCTTGCCCTTAAATAAGTTTTTCTAATTTCTAAGATTCAAGACCAAGATCATAAATATTTGTAGCAAGGGTGAAATCTACAACTTTTAAACACCTTATAGTATATGACAAATATAGATGGCACTACAGCCACTTGTCGCTATCAATGTTAACTCCACGAACAAATACATAGTGGATTGACAGAAGCGTACCGGTTAACATGACCATAAAATATTTAGAAACTCATTTAAAAACAAAGTAGACGAGGAGAGAATTTCGTAATACATTCGTATAACTTCATTATGTATGACCAAATTTCAAATACTAAACCGAAAATATTTTTAACAACGTGAAAGAACAGCGGTGGGCAACCCACTCTCAGCTTTCATAGCAAACTTGTTTGTGAGTAATTTTAAAAAACATTGATAAAAGAGGAATTTAAATATTTTCCAAGAGTGCAGTTAAGGTACGTGGACGATATTCTCGAGGTGTTTAATACAAAGATGCGCGACATAGATGAGTTTATGAACAAATTAAATTCGAAATTTAACACCATTAAATTCACGATATAAAAAGAAGCGAACAAGCAACTACCCTTCTTTGACAGTCGAACAGTTAGAAACAATAACAATGCACTAGAAATCGATGTTTATAGAAAAGTAACCAGCGCTAAAAGGTACTTTATAGTGGAATCAAATCATTGTGAGTAGCATAAGATGGCGGCATTTAATTTCCTTCTAAACAGATTAGTGAAATTCCCATTAAAAAAAAATTTTCGCAAGGAATTAAATTTTATAAAAGAATTAGCCTTATATAATGGTTACTCTTCTAAAAACATTGAAAAATTATTACAGAAAATCAAATACAAACATAGCATTCGAAGCGCGAGTACATTATTACCAATAGAAAATGAGCCAAAGAAGTTTATCAAACTACCTTTTCACCAAAAGTTTGAATAGTGTATTTAAAAACGAGGGCATGAGATATCTTGTACGTCAAATAATTCTTTAAAAAACCTGCTAGGTAACCCAAAAGATAAAACTGATAAAATATTGAATTCGGGAATATACCAAAGTGCATGCAATGATTGTAATATAAGTTACGTTGGAAAGACAAAAAGATCAATTTTAACTAGGTTCAAAGAACACGTAGCAGATTTTAAATACAATCGCATAGAAAATTCAAGTGTAGCTAAACATATTGTAACAAGAGAAAAAAAGAAAGAACCTCTTCTTCACACAACAAATGGAATATTCTACAGCATTCGAGAGAATGACGCATCGCACCAAGCACGTAAACCAGACGCGGTTTATCTAGCGCCTTCCAGAAATACATAGTAGGTTCCAGCGGCTTCTGGTACGATTATATGAGGGTATAAAATCGACTTCGCGGATAAAAGAGGGGCAGTCAACAGCGAGTCATTAACTGTGTATCACGAAATAAATAGTAAATGTGAAGATAAATGTTGTATTAGAAATTCATAGTCTGTAAATAATAGTTTTAATGGTTTATAATCATAGCGTTAATTTATAGTGTATTCATTAGTGTTTGTAAATAAATATTTCTTATTAATAGACGATTTAAACGGCACTTTTGTTATTATTTTAAAAAGAACGTTACAATGTACATGATACAGCGCACACGATTAAAGTAGAAAAATTAAAATTACTTTAAAATGTCCATTCGCCCAGAGAACTTGATGCATTTCGCCAATTTAAGGTAAGAATTCTTCAGGCTTTTTTGCGTAAAAAAGGTCCTTAGACACTTATTACTGTATCTCTACTCCTTTACTTCATGAAGTGAAACTGCATGAGTCTAAAGGACATTTTTTACGTAAGAAAATATTTTGTTTGTTGTTTCTAGCCTTATATGGTAAAACTCCATAATCATGAAATAAATAAGACAGATTAGCAAAAGTTTCAAAAGTTTATTATAATCTACCTGACAATTGTTTCGACAGCTACACGTCGCTAAGGTAAATACAAAAAACAGATAACTAGATAAAAAGATAAAAATAATAGAAATTAAATAGCTAGCACTTCTAGTAACGGAGAATTAACTGAGCTCAATCTGTTCGTTCATTAAAGGTACCCTGAGTTTGTGTGTGTATGTCACAAAAGCATCTAAAATGTCTAATTTGCGTTTGAATTACAAAAATGTAGGAATTTAATATTATTTTGTGATTCTGTTCTAAAAGCTGTTTGGCGTAATTAGATTGGTCATGATTTTTTTTTCTGTAACAACGCACGTCGTCCATTTCAATTATGTCAAAAATTCGTAGTGTTTATTCAATATATAACGAACTACAAAAACAACAATTCAAACGATTTAGCATTAAATAAAAATGAAAAAGTGTTAGTGTAGAGTTTAAAGTGTTGGTTATATTATAGTTATTGGTTTTTCTTAGTAGTATATGTTCTTAATAGCTCCCGCACACTACGGTTGTACGTTCATTTTGTTTTAACTAATATTATCTTCCCTAATTATTTTACAGTAAAGGGACTCTATCAACATATAAATTACGAACCGAATGATGCCTTTGGTTACGGGTTCCATTTGATTGTAACCGGAAAAACGCAAAGAAGTAAAAAAGGGTAAGAAAAAAGTAAAGAAAGTCAAACTTCCGATTATGCAAAACACAGCTATGCATTGGAAACATTGGAACGATCACTACCAGGGGCGTGCTGGGTATGTCACACCAGGCCGGGAAAAAACTTTAGGTTCAGGCCACATTCATTGCTATTTTCAGTAAAATTATTATTATTTTATTCCCAAAAATAACGCCAAAATGCGTGCTATCTATTTTTAAATTGATTGGACGTTTTTGACTTTGCAATACCTATTTTTTTTTTCTAAACTAAAGAAAAGCCTTAAGTCATTAATCACCTGAATATGGTTAGTATCCACTGATTTCAAATATTAAATTTAAATTAATTGTAAATCTATTTATTATTAATTAATTCAAAGTATATTTAATTAAAGTAATGATTTTTTTTAACTTACTTTCAGTGTATATAGCATGAATAATTTCTGGAAAAAGCATTTTAGTACCAGCAGGTAAATCTTTTGATTTAAAATAATTTTATGATTTTCACCTCTCAAATAGCAGATGTTTTTCGTTTTATAAATATTGCAAAGCAATGTCATATTTTACCAATGTGACATTTAATTACGTTTTAGTAACTAAACTAGACATTTGAAAAACTGAATAAGAATGACAACAGCATTGCTTTCTTTCTCCGTCTGGCATACCAGGATGTTGCCAGAACTGGTAGACAATTTACCTTAGCTAGACTCCTACATCAATGTCGTAGATCTTTCTTTTCCTGATTTATATTTTACGTTCATAAATATCTTAGGAAAGAGCGTAACTAACCGGTGCATTGAGCTTTAAAAGCGACGGATATGACCTCACAATGGCCGCCATTAGACACCACCCAAATCCCAAATCTGCTTTTCTCTCAAACTCCGACAAATACGAAGAAGGAATTACATTTCATAAGTATTCGTTTGTTTAAAATATTAAATATAACATTTTTATTCTAAGATTAATTTCAAAATACTGTTTTAAAATTCAGGTTATGTAGTTTATTTGCGCATTTCGAGACAGTGAGAACCACCAATGGAAATATCTCATTACAAAACCGGAAACACCTGCTCCGTCATTTTGAGACCCCATCCCGGTCCTATGTGGTAGATGATTATGTTCCTTCCGACAGTTTTATATTCTAAGATATGTATAGTTATGAAATAAATAAAGATTAGTAAAAAGTTTAAACGTATATATAAAACTGTGAAACTTTTTACTAATCTTTATTTATTTCATGATTATGGAGTTCCACAAAGTAAGGCTAGAAAAACAATAAACAATATGTATAGTTATTTATTTTTCACGTATATAATATTTGTTGTTTATACCCGTTGTACGTACTGTACTATAAACAAGTTAATAACAACCAGCATTTTTATTTATAACGCCCGGTTAGCGTTAACTTTGTTATCGACGATTTACTTATTTTCTCACTCCGAGTCGTATTTGTTTATTCAGGTGTGATTACGAAAATAGCTCATTTCTTGTATTTACGGTTGAAGTCTAGTAATAAAAGTAGTTACTTGTTTAAGTAGTACAAAAAATGCGTGTTTTTGGGACGAATAAGAAAGTTGCCAGACTCGTTAGCGGAGTCTAGCAACCTTATGAGTCCCAAAAACGCATTTTTTGTACGAATTAAACATACTATTTTTTCTCTAACTGCTTTTAACTTACAAACTCCGTGAATAGACTGTTTAAAACAAATAACATGACTTTAAATTACTTTTTATTTACTGAAACTCTAATATGAGTAAAAAGGAGCAATTTGAATGTATACAAATGTATAATCTTCACTCTCATTTCATCGAGAATTCAAGACATTTGAAAATATATATGTTTACCGTTAAATAAAAAGAGGTTAGGATTGGTTGTTGTTTTTGCAATGTCATTCCGAGCAGCAACTAAAATTTTAATAGAAACGCCGAATTTGTTTTTGTTTTATTTTATGTCTCTAATTAATTTAATATTTTATCTACGATCATACAAAAAGTGACTACTTTTTACGCTGATTTTCGAGTTAAAGGTTAAGCTTTAGTAAGCTGTACGCTAGTGTCAACTAGAGATGATTTATGAATATTTTACAAACTGGTTGCTAAACAACTTAGCACCTAGAAATCGAAGCACGCTGATATGATGATGATATACATGACATTCACAAGTCACAAATTTTAAAAAAGATTAAAGTAAAATGAATACTCTAGTAAAGCGTTATGAGCGTAGATAAAACGTTATAAGATACACATGTAAAAAGTTTCTTCATTGCACTCACGTCTTTTAAAACACTCGCTCGTGTCTTAAATCGTTTGCGCAATAAACAATGACCTTTCTATACTCGTATCTTAAATATCTACTATTTGTATGTTTGTTTTTTTGGGCCAGGAATAAAGATGGCGGAGCATCCTTCGTACCTCATGGCACCGATTGCTATAATCATTTGGCCAACCCTACTAGAATTTAGCCGAATCAGTGGGAATTTCACTCCCAGTAGGGATCTTTATCGTGCCAAACATCGCATTGACACGGGACCTACAGTTTTTGCTTCCTATTCGAAAAGAAGGCATGTTTTAAATTTTTCTCCGCTATGAAAAATTACCAGCTCGGCCGGGGATCGAACCTTCGATCTTTGGATTATGAAGCAAACATGCAAACTACTAATCCACCGAGGCTGGCAATTATTTTTTTAATTTATAAAATTGTTTATTCAAATTCAAAGAATATTCAATGTTTTCACTTACTTTTGAATTAAAAATCCTGCACGAAACACTACCTTTAAATTCCCGCTGATAAATAGAGCGGTATTGTAGACACTACACAAATTTGAAAACAACTGTTGCTTCATATTGATCAGATATTGATACTTCGTCGAACAACTTATCGATTGGAAAATCTCAAAAATTAAAAATTCAGTAAAATAATTTCCACTACAATTCCATACAGTTGCATAATAAAAGTCATACTGAATCTTCTTAAGTTTAGTGAAGTACACACAGTACGTATACATCGTGTATTAATTGAAGTTTGTTTACAAACAACATGAGAGTACATAGCCCAATTTTAAATTGATAGTTTTTTAAGCCAGTAAGACGTAGATTCCGCCTTTTGATTTTTAACTGACTGAATTTGTTTCCTCTTGCAAGTCCTTTTATACGTTTTGTTAAAAACCATCGAAAAACTTGAAATCTTTAACTCAAATGTTTTATGACGTCACATAAATCAAACATGTGATTGTAGTTAGCGAATTACTTAAATCTATTTGCATGGAAAGATAGCTGACAAAAAGACGAATAAAATGATATAATACACTTATGGTCGAGATTAATTCCTAACTGGAAAAATTAACAAAAACTGTCGATTGTCACAAAACTAATTAAGACTTAATTACACCTTAATTATACAAATTCCAGCTATTCTATAACATGGAATAGTTGCGTCAGGACACACCGCAGCTTTCTTACATAGATTTACAATGGTTATAAATAAATACTAATGAAAATGAAAAAGACTATCTGCGATATCCTACGGTAGTACTAAAATCTAACATGAAGATAAAACATTCAAGAACAGCTGAAATCATATCCTAATCTTGTAACCTAAGTTACCTAAAGCATGTTTTACAATATAACAACTAAAATTGACTCGTATTCTTTATTGTATAATCATTTTTACTAAAGTAAGGTTATGTATGCTTTAAAAGATCGTGCTACTTGTATCCTGCTTTATATAAATAATTTTATACATACTCTAGCATGTCAATCTTTAAATAAATAAAACTAAAGTCCTAGCATGTCTATAGTTATTTTTAATGCATGTGTGCTTTGAATAAACATAATATTCATTATTTCTTATTTTTCAAGACTATCAGAGCACAGTATATATAACAATCAGTAGGTTTACTTGTATGCGGCACCATTGATGTTTTTAATCCACCTTCGAATATCACGCCTATAAACGAAGCAGTGCACCGACGTTGATCGGTCGGCATCGCCTGCAAATAATATCCAGTAACGTATTCAATAAAATACGAAATAGAATTGTTTGAATCAACAAAATTAATTGACGCCTTTGAACAATTAGTTTGTTATTAACTGAACTTAAATTAACGTACATAATTGAATATTCATTTACAAAACGAAAGTGTTTCAATATAATTATCTTTTTACTACTTTTGGATGATTTAAAATTTCTGTTAACATCTTTTAAAGTGTAATACACTCGCAGTCGAGCGTGTAAATGATATACTATATTATTATTATACTTAGAATTATTGCACGAATGTAGAGATATTAATTATTTGAAGATGGATAAAAGCGTTTGGCCACATTTTCATTTACACAAATATCTTGTAAGTGTTGTTGAAAAAGTATTTCTATAGATAAAATAAATTAAATAAAACTCATGTTTCACATGTATGTACCGATAAACATTTTTTATCAAATAACGGCATATATATCGAATATGCCTTTGTAATGTAATTTTGCGAATGAATATCGTTTTTTCTAATTTATCAGAAGTTTGGTAATCTTTGTCAATTAAAACAATCTCTGCATCGTTTCCTGATTCTGTATTTATTAATTCCGTAATAGGGACACTCGCACTGCACAATTCAAGTTGTACGGGACTGGCAAATTTGATGTTCTCGGTAGAGTGTATGAAGTATAACTGCTTTTTATGTGCTGCCGGCACATGTCAGCATGTTGTGTGGTGGATGGTAACTATTTGCGATAGTCACGTTACTCTATGTTATTTATACTGTGATCAGAGACTATAAGTTCTACTTTTATTATTGTAGTTATTGAATTTTCAATATGATGATTTTATATCACTGCAATATTAATAAATATAAAAGAATATTGCATTAAAAATTGATTTTTCAAAAATAATACAAAATTTTGCTAAAGAAAAAAAGTCAGGAAAAGCCTTGACTTTAAGCCTTTGAAATAGTGTGAGTGAATCGACAGCTACCTTTCTTTTCCCCTATCTTCAAGGCATTTTTATCAAAACCTAGTGTAACCACTTTGTCCTTCTTTTTAAATGACACATCTCCAAAGGTTTCACCAATGATTCTTGAAACTCCTGTCATTCCAACTTCTTGAGCCTTGTGACAATTGACCTGCTCGCTCAATACCTGCAACGGGTTTCCGTCATGTTGATTCCGACTTACTTTGTATACAATACCTATACACACAATTACTTTCATTTTGCATCTATAAAGATTATTCCGTCCGAACTCTAAGGCAATTCATTAGAAATAATGAACCGAAGAGGTTTGCTGCACTAAACTATTAAAAAACCACTTTTTCGTTATTTTTCTAAATTTACCCCCACTCCGTTGTATAGAGCTTAATAAAAAAAATTGATAATAGACTTTATAGCTAATTAAATTGTCTACATGATTGATTCTGAAGACTTTTACGCTAAAATGAAGTGTTAAGGAGTTACCGCGATGTTAAGGGACAAGAAACTAAAAAATTTGCATAGTACGCAATTTTACCGAGCCTTTTTGCGAGCTTCACAGCTCCGTTGCTATTTATCATACTAAACAACTTTACATACTAAATTTGTAGAAAATCTTGTCCTCTACAAGTCGGCAAATAACTTTTTTTTGCGCTATGATGCGCTGGAATGATGTTATAGGCAAAACACTAAAAAAAGTACCAATTTTCGACGGTTTTTTCAAGATGGCGGAGGAGGATGGAATTGGAAAAATTGGATTTTTCACTAACCCACCAATCTATACAACATATCAAAAATTTAGAACTAGTCGACCTTTTGTAGGGTAACCACCCTTTTTCGACCTCCGTTTACTGGACTAACATGCATAATGCATAATAATATTTTTTTTTCACTACTAGCTTTAAAACATACTATTATCTAGTCTGTTGTCACCTTGTGAAGTTAGCCTTCTTGCCTAGTGGTAAATAATTTTTTATTATTGACTACTAGTCAATAATCCAGATTTTAGTGTAACACGGGGCAAAAATTCATCCCATTATACACTGGCATCCAGGAAAAAATCCGTGATCGCGATAGTACGTTTTTTATGTGAGAAGAATAAAAGGAATAAAAGTACTAGTAGTGAAAAAAATAATATATACACCACGGTTGTGAAGTGTTTTCTAGAGCCTCTCATCTTATATCCCTCGATGCTGCGCATCTCGGGATCTAATAATGCTCGGCTCTAGAAAAAACTCTTCACAACCTTGGTATATAATATACTATTTTTCACTACTAGCTTTAAAACATACTATTATCTAGTCTGTTGTCACCTTGTGAAGTTAGCCTTCTTGCCTAGTGGTAAATAATTTTTTATTATTGACTACTAGTCAATAATCCAGATTTTAGTGTAACACAGGGCAAAAATTCATCCCATTATACACTGGCATCCAGGAAAAAATCCGTGATCGCGATAGTACGTTTTTTATGTGAGAAGAATAAAAGGAATAAAAGTACTAGTAGTGAAAAAAATAATATATACACCACGGTTGTGAAGTGTTTTCTAGAGCCTCTCATCTTATATCCCTCGATGCTGCGCATCTCGGGATCTAATAATGCTCGTCTCTAGAAAAAACTCTTCACAACCTTGGTATATAAAATACTATTAATATTGAAATGCAATATAAATTAAGTTTTTTTTTTATTTATGTATTTATTGTAAATTCGTATGTAATCATATACATATCTTTCTTGTACATAAACAAAATATTTTCACTTCATTACTTATTTAATCAAGAAAATCACTTAACAATATTTTAACAAAACAACATTCATCAACTTGCAGAAACTGAAAGTCTTGATTTCATAGGTGTTTCTGATTCCATTTCGTATTCAATTTCAACATGAGGTTTACGCAAACGTTTCCGACTGGATTTGGGAGACTTTGAACTGCTAGGTTTAGGTGATTTAGGTTTCTTCATAGACGAACTTGGTAGAGCTGTATCCTAGAGTATTTTATACTATTTAGAGAAATTTCAGTAATAAATCTTAAATAAATACCTCTATGTCAGAATCATCAGATTCGAAACTGCTGTCTACATCTATCCCTACACGGTGACCGCTGTCACTATCCTAGAAATATACAAAAAGATTAATACAAAAATTGCATAGTTTCAATTGCATTTACTTACAACACTTTCTGCGTCATCTCCATCTTCACTTATATCCTCATCATCAGAATCAACAGCAACAAATTCATCGCCATTTTCCATCTCTCCCTCATATTCCATTTCCATTTCTCTCTCAATCTCTGTCTCACTTTCTTGATCTTCTATTTCCTCTTCATTCAATGCATCGTCAAACGCAACTTGATTAATATTATATAAATCTTGATACTAAAAAAAACTTGGCTCAATTTGACAACATGAAAACATAATTCAGACAATAATCTTACAACTCCCTTTTTGAGCCTTTCGAGAAGAGATTTCTCAACTCCTTTTTCTATTCTAGCAGCAACCAAGGCTTTATCTTCTCGCCTTCTTTCCCTCCTTTCTATTTTACGTTGTAATGGCACAATTAGTTTTCTAAAAATTCGAATTGTGGTAATATTAACCAAATATTTAAGTATTTAATATATAACAAGAACTTACTGCCTGCGTAATTTAAGTTTTCTCATACGAATTAAATATTGCGTTATTTTTACAAATCTTTGTTTACATTTTGATTTTATAAATCCATTCCAGTATAATAGGTTTTCATTTATTTGATATATTGCTTTTTCAAAATTTCTAGATAGTTTAACTCTCTCCCAGGTATTTTTTGGAAATGCTGCTCTACAGGACACAGAATTGTAAACTTAAAAGTTAATCAGCGAGTGTTTATTTTAAACATACCTTTCTGCAGTCTTCATATATAAATATATAATACCTTTTTCTTCACGAACTGTAGCATATTGACTATTAGCAAGTGGGCATGAGGCCCTACTGCAGAGACCAGTTAGATTATATTCATTTCTACAAAATCGTTGACTTTTTGTGCTGAAAACATAATAGTTTATTAAGTTAGATTAAAACAGAAAATAGACCTGTGTAGATCCTCTTATTAGCATGCGATTATAATAAAACATTTGTATGCTAAAGTTGCAACATAACCTGTAAATGATAGTGCTCGTACAACACTCAAATATTCATTAAAGAACCTCAAGCACTTCTCTTTACTGCGTTATTATATCAGAAGAAGTTTTGGTAAACTTACTTTACTTTGTAGGAACAAAACGATTTGTTGATTATACTCCAAACAACCTACAAAGGAAAACTTGTTAAAAAAAGCTTTTTTCTTGTGTGCAGCTAAACTTACATCATCGTGTTGCATTTTGTACTTTTCTTAATTATTCAGAAATAATTACATACAAATACAAAAAAACTACAATAATTAAGGCTGATTGTTATTTAAGAAATCCCTTCAATCACTTGCATTTGCCCCACGTGCATTTGGGGATACCAAAAGATTGAAAACACTAGAAAGCAGTGTTGCCACGCCTGGGAATTTCAGTGACAGTAAAATGCGCGGCAAGTTCAATTATGTAAACTATTTTTTTTTTTCTATTTTAACAAGAATAAAGACATATTTCTTTTTATAAGTGCAGACATAAACGTTTAATTAAAAGTAATGAACGTAATTGGTCGTTGGAAACTAATGGTGATTTATGTCGAAATTATCTCGATAGCATATTATCGTCGACCTCATTTGGCAACTCCATTTAAGGAATTTTACAGGACAGGACATAAACTATTTTAGATTTTACCTTTAGCTTTAAACTTTAAAGATTTAGTAGCAAAACTAATACTATTTTTATTTTATTTAAGTTACGCAGTTTACAAATACTAAGGCCGACGATATACACGTTTCTACTGCAAGAGAGTTATATATGG